>JAWWNI010000351.1:0-600000 GCA_034642065.1 Darevskia nairensis | reverse complement strand
CACATATACAAAGGCACACAGGCTGCATACCCACTGTACATTTAAAGCAAATAATAATAATAATAATAATAATAATAATAATAAAAAATGATGTTTATACCCCACACATCTGGCTGGGTTTCCCATTTAGTGGGATGTCCCCCAAAATAATCCTGGAAACTGTAGTTTACCCCCCCCCCACAGAGCTACAATTCCCAGCACCCTTAACAAACTACAGTTTCCGGGATTCTTTTGTGAGGGGGAAATGTGCATTAAATGTATGGTGTATCTACAATGCTGGGGCCGGCTGGAGGATGTGTGGAAAAGCTGCTGCTGTGCTACCACGTGCGTCAGCTGTTAGGTGAGGAGGCCGAGCATCCTAAACAAAGCCTCCGGTTTTTGGGGGGCTTCCTCCACTCACACCAAAGTCCTCTTTGGGCTCTGGGGAGGGTCTCCTCGCAAGCCACAAGGACTCTATTTAGAATCTATTTATTTATTTCCCAGCGCCACACATATGTGCGCTCGCACACGAGTCGATTGCATGTAAGGGGTGTGTGTGGGTGCCTGTAGTTTGAAAAACAAGGTGGTCCTGTGTCTTAAAGAAAGTAAGAAGACACTGCTGGATCAGGCCAAATGCCCATCTGGTCCAGCATGCTGTTCCCACAATGGCCAACTGGATGCCGTTTGGAAGCCCCCAAACAGGGCATGAGTGCCACAGCAACTGGACTTCAGAAATACACCACCTTTGGCACTGGAGTACATGCACAACTGTCATGACTAGAAGCCATTAACCTCCCCGTAAAGGTAAAGGGACCCCTGACCATTAGGTCCAGTCATGTCCGACTCTGGGGTTGTGGCGCTCATCTCGCTTTATTGGCTGAGAGCCGGCGTACAGCTTCTGGGTCATGTGGTCAGCATGACAAAGCCGCTTCTGGCGAACCAGAGCAGCGCACGGAAATGCCATTTCCCTTCCCGCCGGAGCGGTACCTATTTATCTACTTGCACTTTGACGTGCTTTCGAACTGCTAGGTGGGCAGGAGCTGGGACCGAGCAACGGGAGCTCACCCCGTCACAGGGATTCGAACCGCCGACCTTCTGATCAGCAAGCCCTAGGCTCTGCGGTTTAACCCACAGCGCCACCTGGGTCCCCGTACTTTTTCCCAACCCCCTTTTAAAGCCATCCGATTGGTGGCCTTCGCTGCTTCTTGTGGCAGCAAATGCCACATGTCTAACGATGCACAATGTGAAGAAACACTTCCTTTTGCATTCTCCAGAATCTTCTAAAGTTCAGCTATATTGGGTGACCTTGGGCTCTAGAGATAGAAACGATGGAGGAAGAAGAAAATGTCTCAATCGCTTTCCCCAACCCATGCATAATTTTAGATACCTCTGTCTTATTCCCCCCTTACTGTACTTTTCTCACAAGGCAGAAGTTCCATCCAATCCTTTGAAAATTTCATTCCCCATTTTGGTACCTTTTCCAGATCTATAATAACTTGTTTGAGGGGTGACAGCCAGAACTATACACTGGATTCCAAACGCAGTCAAACTATAGATTTGTACAGCAAGACCTCTCTTCCTTCCAGAGGGGAGGAGTTGTGAGCGGGAGCCGGTTCCCGCGTCGGCAGGGGGGCGTTTCGGCCCCCTGCCTCAACTGTCCTAGCTGCCGCGCCGCGCCCCCTGCAGCCAGCCAATAGGGCTGGCCCAGGGGCAGGGTTTAGCCACACTTAAGTGGCCGCGTCGGCCCTGAGCCCTCATTGTGCACCAGTTTTTTCTTCGGATCTCCCGCCCACCCTCCCTTTAGGTCATTTCCATGCTCATGACATTGCTAGGGACTTTGGTTGGTTGCCTTGGTTGCCCAAGGGGCCTGGTAAGAATTGTTATCCATTTGGCAAATTGGCTCCAGCCTCTTGGTTTTTCGCCTACCTCATAGCAAATCGTCACAACTTTTCTGGTATTGGCGGTTAGCCATTGGAATATGTGTGGTGTATTGGGGGGCAAGGTTTGGGCCATCGCCTACCCCTCCATTTTTTGGGTATTCCGTTAAAGGAATCCGGCGGTCGTGCATCCTGTCCGATGCCCTGCTGGTGGCTAGGGCCATGGCACGACCCCCGGGAACATCAGGGGGAGCTTCAGTTGTATTTGCATCAACAGGCTCCACCTTCTGGTTGTTAACCCTTGAATGACTTCCCACTGAGCGGGGTGGAGTCATGTATAGCTTGTTTGATCCAGTGCCTAAGCCAATACCACTCACATGCTGTAACCAATAAAGTTGTGGCCTTTTTTCGCTCATTTGACATTTCCATCATGCTGTCCACCATGACCCCACAATCTTTCTCCAGGTCAGTTACCACTATTTCAGATGTCATTCGTGTGTATGTGAAGTCAGGTTGTTTCCCCCCCTGAATGTGGACCACTTTCTCCATCTTTACATTGAACTGCATTTGCCATTTGAATGCTTGTTCACCCAGTTTCACCACTCTGAACAATATGGTGTCGCCACCTCCCTGCTCACCCCTAACTCTCTGAAGGACAGTTCTCTATTTGACAGGCTATCTAGATATGTTCACTTTAAAGATAAAAGATTAAGAAGGGAGAGTAGGGGTCCTGAAGTTGCTGCTCACAGTCTCCTTCTACCTACACCAAGTATGAAAGTTTTCTTCTCCTTCTCCTTCTCCTTCTCCTTCTCCTTCTCCTTCTCCTTCTCCTTCTCCTTCTTCGCCTTCTTCTTCTTCGCCTTCTTCTTCTTCTGTTGTTAAATTTGTATACTGTCTTATACCTGCAGGTCTCAGGGCGGTTACAACATAAAATCACAAAAATACATAATACATAATAAAATAAAAAACAACCCAATTGAAATATACTCAGAGTTGCATAGTGGTTTAATGCTCTTTATTGCAGATCGTAAAACAATGGATGATTCCGCCCCCCCAAACCTCAGGCTTTATATACATTAATTACACAATGGGTCCCGTCTGATTGGCTGATTCTGCTTTCCTCTTGGAGCCTGATTGGGCTGCTACTGCAGCCTCAACGTATTGGATGTCAGTCAACCAAAGGCCTGGTTAAAGAGGAACATTCTTGCCTGGTGCCTAAAGATGTATAATGATGCCACCAGGCGAACCTCCCTGGGGAGAGCATTCCACAAACAGGGAGCTGCTGCAGAGAAGGCCCCGTTCTCGTGTTGCCACTCTCCGGACCTCTCAAGGAGGAGGCACACTAAGGAGGGACTCAGAAGATGATCTCAGGGTCCGGGTAGATTCATATGGAAAGAGGTGGTCCTGATTCCTAAAATGAGGGTGATCAAAAATGGGAGCATGAAAGAGTGTCTCCACCCCCATTGTTCAACCCGGACACTGAGATCCAGCTCCAAGGGCCTTCTGGTGGTTCCCACACTGCGAGAAGCGAAGTTACAGGAAACCAGGCAGAGGGCCTTCTCGGTGGTGGCACCTGCCCTGTGGAATGCCCTTCCATCAGATGTCAAGGAAATAAACAACTATCTGACATTTAGAAGACATCTGAAGGCAGCCCTGTTTAGGGAAGTTTTTAATGACTGAGGTTTTAATGCATTTTTATTCTTTTGTTGGAAGCCCCCCAGAGTGGCTGGGGAAACCCAACCAGATGGGTGGGGTATAAATAATAAATAATAATAATAATAATAATAATAATAATATTTTATTTGTACCCTGCCCATCTGGCCGGGTCTCCCCAGCCACTCTGGGTGGCTTCCAACAAATATTAAAATACATCAAAATCACAAGTTAAAAACTTCCCTAAACAGGGCTGCCTAATAATAATAATAATAATAATAATAATAATAATAATAATAATCTTTTTGCCCGCTGTTTCCATTCATTCAACATTTAAAATGCAGTTACTAGTTCTGTGTAAAGTTTGGGCTTTTAAAACACAGAATTTGCTTCTACGTGGAGTGTTCCTTTCCTGTTTCCACTCACTGAAATCATTGAAACAGAGCCCAGCTCCAACAAGAGAAAAGGGATGTGTTTGTGTGTGTGTCACCATTTTGAATTTCTCCTGCAGGCCCAAGAAACGCCTAAAGCCCTGACACTGTGGAAAAACAAACAAGGAAAGAAACCCCTTCTATACATAGTGCTGGAAACAAAACAGAGATCTGTAAATAGTAACTATCCACATAAAACTGCATGAACATGTAAGTGACGTTAAGATTTAAGATTAGAAGTCAAGTACCCCTGCTTTACAAGGCGTATAGCCAGACTGACCTGACAACTGTTTGCACAGAGGCAAGTCCTACTGTGTTCTGCTATGGTAGCAATCTTGGTCACACTTATTTGAAAGCACTGTTCCATTGAGCGCACCTGGAATTCGTTTCCACGTAAGCTTTCATTGCGTCCGGCTTGTTAACCGTCACTTTTTATAGAACCCCATCAGTTTTCTTGGCACTTTGCAGAGTGCAAAGGAGACAGTTTCTGTGTGCCAAGGGCTTTGCCAGTCTAAAACTGGACACAACCAAGAAAGAGGAGGGAGATTTGGGCAGGGATTAAAAGAGGAACAAATATGCGTTTATTTTATTTTTTGCACATAAAGGCAGGAGGCTACCACCTAAGAGACACCATGGCAGAAGCAAATGTCTGGATGAGAGCATTTAGCTAATGATAGATCACAGAGTTGGAAGGGACCCTGAGGATCATCTTCTAGTCCAAACCTGGGTCTCCAGCTGTTTTTGGACTACAATTCCCATCATCCCTGACCACTGGTCCTGCTAGCTAGGGATGATGGGAGTTGTAGTCCAAAAACAGCTGGAAACATTTACCCAGGAATATGTAGCTGATCCATACAGGGATCAAACTTGAAGCCTTGGCATTATCACCACCACACTCTAACCAACTGAGCTATCCAGGATGACTTAAGATGACTTATGAAAACATAAGAAGAGCCTACTGCATTAGACCAATGGCCTGTCTAGTCCAGAATCCTGTTCTCACAGAGAAAACTGCAAGAGCACTTTCTCCTCCCATGGTTTCCAGCAACTGGTATTCAGAAGCATCACTGCCTCCAGCCGTGGAGTCAAAGCACAGCCACCGTGACCAGTAACCTCGGATAGCCTCATCCCCCCATGAATTTGCCCTATCCTATTTCAATGCCTGAAATGGAGGCTTGAGGCCGGGTTACTTACGGATCTGTAGGAAACGAAACGGTTAAATCGCTTAGCTAGAAGGAAAATGCAAGCTAGGGAACAAGGCCGGTGTTGACCCAGATGAAAAGGGAGTGAGGGGCGCTGTGCAGGAGATAAGCAGCATCAGGAGACTGGGAAAAGAACAAAGGCATGATGCAGAGGCTTCAAATAAGGGTAGATTAAGCATCAAGGAACAGCTGACTGTGTAGTAAATGGGTAGCAAAGGGATTAAATGTGCGTATCAAGATTTGGGGCTCAGGAGGCTAGCCGTACTAACAGTTATGAGAGCCATTAAAAATCTCAAAAGGGTCCTCACTCTGCATTCCAAACTAGACCCATCACCTGTAGCAAGAGTCAACCTGGCTACAAATTAACTGGTCTTAGGTAAGGGGGAGACCTGCTTAACTTTTCCATTTCTTTTCTTTCCCACCGATTAAACTGTCCTTTTCTGTTATCTAGGGGATGGCCACAAGAATCTCCTTTGATGACTGGAACTGCCTGATGTTCGGCACCTTTGCCCCCCGTGTCTGTCCCCAAGATTTTAAGGGATGGAAGAAATCAGGACTCCTAGCGATTTCTGGTGGAGAGAACCTAGCTGGCATTGACCGTTGATTTAATATTGAGCGCCTTGATTTATAGGGCTCCCAAGGGAAGGGTCAAATGCTGGACAGTCATGACTCATAGGTTCATCTAGAGGAGTGGTTCTCAAAGGGTGTGACATGGCAGAACGGTGTGGCAAGTGTTTTGGGAAGATTCAATGACAATCAAAGAGATATTGAAACATTTCAGGGCAGTATAGTTTCATATATATTTTTAATGTGCAGAATATGGATAGATATCTTTTCAAAACAAGAGGAAGAGCATCAGGTGATACCCAGGACAAGCCTGGCTGTGTTTTCCAATGTATGCCTTATCAATAAAAAATTTGGTGTGACATGAACATATTTTTATTCTGAAAGTGTGGCCCAGACAAAAAAGTTTTTCCAAAGCTCCGGGGAAACAGCTGGGCAGCTGCAGTTCCCCCCCTACCTCAAAAATATCCCCTGCTACCTTCTCCAGAATATCATCTGGCTGCTTTTAAACTCATCCATTATATGGCTTTGAATCATCTCCTCCCGGAGACAAGCCATTCCAGACCTCAAATATCCCTAACAGATGCCTGGCCAACTCCACCCCTCCCACTTCACCCTCTCGATTCCTCAACCTTTGTAAGCAGCTTGTTTCAAGGGTGACTAACATTTAATCTAAATCCACTTCCCTGCTACTTACAAACCAATGCATCCTTGCCTCTCCACTATGAACAGTATGAACAATTGTTTCCTTGCTGAAATCTATTTAAGTACCGAATAACCAAAGGCACTTTTCTCCCTTTCGCATTCAGCCAATGCATCATCTCCTTTAATCTTCTTTGTAATTCCTTCTCTCTGAGTCCTTCCCAAATTCAACATCCTGTTTCAATTTGTGGTGTCTCCTGGCTCACACTCCTTGTCCCTGGTACTCTTTCTCCAGCTGCTCAATGGGTGGGAATTATGCCTTGGTGCTAATCAATGGAAGACACCAGGTACGTTCGTGCATTTCAGTGAATGAACACAAGCAAATATACTTGTATCCAAAACTGGACTAAAATATCTACTGTCGCAGGTGCATGAATCTTATCTTCTTTCAGCTCAACAATCCGTTCTGCGTTACTTACTTTCCTGAATTTGCCTTCCCAGTGTTTGCTTTTTCAGAGATGTTGCCTTTTTTTAAAAAAAGTTGCTTCTGTGTATAGCTAAATGTTGCCTTCAGGTTTCAGCTACTGTATTCTCCAGCCCCGGGCCATCCAGGGTTTAAGGATGTGTACAAGTTACTGGCTTAAAACATAGCTAGGTCATTCTTTTTCTCATCCTGGGTTGAAGCTGATTTGCAGGGATTTCATGAGAAACAACAGGGGCCATCCATTCAGTGGATTTGTAACTGGCTGACTGACCGAACCCAAAGGGTGCTCATCAATGGCTCCTCTTCATCCTGGAGAGAAGTGACTAGTGGGGTGCCACAGGGTTCTGTCTTTGGCCCAGTCTTATTCAACATCTTTATCAATGACTTGGATGATGGGCTTGAGGGCATCCTGATCAAGTTTGCAGATGACACCAAATTGGGAGGGGTGGCTAATACCCCAGAGGACAGGATCACACTTCAAAATGACCTTAACAGATCGCAGGGGTGTCAAACTCCGGCCCTCCAGATGTTTTGAGACTACAATTCCCATCATCCCTGACCACTGGTCCTGTTAGCTAGGGCTGATGGGAATTGTAGTTCCAAAACATCTGGAGGGCCGGAGTTTGACACCCGTGGATTAGAGAATTGGGCCAAAGCAAACAAGATGAAATTTAACAGGGAGAAATGTAAAGTACTGCACTTGGGCAAAAAAAAATGAAAGGTACAAATACAGGATGGGTGACACCTGGCTTGAGAGCAGTACATGTGAAAAGGATCTAGGAGTCTTGGTAGACCACAAACTTGACATGAGTCAACAGTGTGATGCAGCAGCTAAAAAAAGCCAATGCAATTCTGGGCTGCATCAATAGGAGTATAGCATCTAGATCAAGGGAAGTAATAGTACCACTGTATTCCGCTCTGGTCAGACCTCACCTGGAATACTGTGTCCAGTTCTGGGCACCACAGTTCAAGAAGGATACTGACAAGCTGGAACGTGTCCAGAGGAGGGCAACCAGAATGGTCAAAGGCCTGGAAATGATGCCTTATGAGGAACGGCTTAGGGAGCTGGGTATGTTTAGCCTGGAGAAGAGAAGGTTAAGGGGTGATATGATAGCCATGTTCAAATATATAAAAGGATGTCATATAGAGGAGGGAGAAAAGTTGTTTTCTGCTGCTCCTGAGAAGAGGACACGGAGCAATGGATTCAAACTACAAGAAAGAAGATTCCACCTAAACATTAGGAAGAACTTCCTGACAGTAAGAGCTGTTCGACAGTGGAATTTGCTGCCAAGGAGTGTGGTGGAGTCTCCTTCTTTGGAGGTCTTTAAGCAGATGCTTGACAGCCACCTGTCAGGAATGCCTTGATGGTGTTTCCTGCTTGGCAGGGGGTTGGACTGGATGGCCCTTGTGGTCTCTTCCAACTCTATGATTCTATGATTCTAGGATAGATACAGAGTAGCTATGGATTCCATGGACGAAAGATTGGAGCATTTGGGGATTTTGGTTTTGTGGAAAGGTGAGGAAAAAGTGATACGACAGAACGTTTATGCATGGCAAGGAGAAAGTGGATGGATGGAGCTCCAATGAAGCCGAATGCTAGAAGATTCAATAGAGATAAAAGAAAGTACTTATTCACGCTGTGCATTGTTAAACTGTGGAACTCATTCCCACAGGAGGCAGTGATTGCCACCTACTTAGATTGCTTTAAATTAGACAAATTCAAAATATCCTCTTGAATTATTTACCCAGCACATGGAACCTTACAAAAGGACAGTATGAGTGGACTCTCTGTTCCATTACTGACACTTACTACAGCAAAAAGACTGATACTGATGAATTGGGGAGGGAAATGCGGCTCCCTTCTATGTTTGGATTGAAGACTTATACAAACTCACAACATATGAACAACTTGCTTATAAACGCAGACTTGCCATGGGCAAATTCAATGATATTTGGAATCCATTCTTACAAATACTGTAGTAGGTTAAGATCTGGTGAAATACAATAACATCCTTGTAAAATATACAGTTTTGGATTCCCCCCTGCCCCCTTTTGTTTTCCTTTTTCTCGGGTTCTGTTTCTTTTTTCCCTTTTCTCCTTTTTGTTTGCCTCTCACCATGTTTGATGCACATATACCCGGTAGTTATGTACTTTTTGAACTTTCAATAAAGGTGTTACAAAAAATAAATAAATAAATAGACAAATTCATGGAAGAGAAGGCTATCAGCCATGTCGGCTATGCTCTGCCTCCGCAGCCAGATGCAATAATGCTTCTGAATACCAGTTGCTGGAAACCACAGGAGGGGAAAGTGCTGATATACTTGTGTTCTGCTTGGGGATCTCCCACAGTCATCTGGGTTGCCTCCGTGGGAGCAGGATGCTGGACAAGATGAGCCATTGGCCTGATTCAGCAGGCTCTTCTGATGTTCTCAAGGCTAATGTTATGTGTGGAGGGCACACACTGGGTGCAGAGTAAATAGGACTGTGAACACAGCCCAAATCCCCAAGGCTACACTCCCAGAGCAGGGGTAGGCAACCTAAGGCCCGTGGGCCAGATGCGGCCCAATCGCCTTCTCAATCTGGCCCACGGACGGTCTGGGAATCAGCATGTTTTTACATGAGTAGAATGTGTCCTTTCATTTAAAATGCATCTCTGGGTCATTTGTCGGGCATAGGAATTCGTTCATCCCCCCCCCCCCAAAAATAGTCCGGCCCACCACATGGTCTGAGGGATGGTAGACCGGCCCACGGATGAAAAAGGTTGCTGACCCATACGCTTTTCCCTGCTGTGCATCTTCCATTGATATGCAGACAAATCTGCAGCTGCTCTGCTCTGCAATTGAGCTATGACACTTCCCAAAGACAGGGAAGTAATTCCAGGTATGCAAATATAATTGCCTTACATGCGCGTCTCTGTTACTAATCGGTGATATGGGAAAGGATACGTTTTGCATCACATTCCTCACCTTTTGCTCCTGCCAGCTGGAGCAGTCAGATCTCTAGCCCCCTCCACCCAGGCAGGATTCCTGTGTCTTTTAACAAGCAGAAGTTCACCCGGTGAAGCCTATCTTGCACTTATGTGATAGATAAAGCTGCACCCGCTGTATTTCCACCTAGGGCTCAAGTATCAAGCATGCAGCTGGGACCCCTGCACCTGGTGGAAGAAACAGCAATGGGCTTAGTCACTGTTTGTGCCCCCTCTCCATAACTGGATGGGGGGGGGGGAGGAGGCCGTGGCTGCTGGCGACATTCACAAATTATACCTGGCAATTGAGAACCGGTGAGTCAACGCTAGAAGCAGCCCCATTCCTGTGGTTTCGGGAATTTCCGTTAACTCCGTTTCTTAAATCCTGCATCTTTCTCGAATGAGTGTATTGCTCAATCCCCCTCCCATTTCCAAACAGATTGAGAAATCTGTTTGGAAATAACCTTTCCAATTTTTGGAGGACCCTTCAGGTTTGCTCCCTGGAGGTTGGGGGGAGTGGATCAGAGCATTGGGCAGGGTCTTGAAGCCAACTAAACCAATGAGAGCGGTAGGCAATATCTGGCTAGTTGGACATATGAGCTTGTATATCAGGCAGCTTCCAATGTTCCACTTGGCTCTAATCCTCTCCTGGTCTCTCTCTCTGTGCAAAAATGTTTCCTGCCCACTCTTTACCTCTTTCAGTGCCTGCCCACAATTCCCACCACCTCTGGCTGTTCTTGACATGTTCTCCTGGCCAGGAGCCAATGGGAGCATGTAATGTGGAGCATTCTGAACACACCTCCTCTTTCAGGCTAGGAATGCCTAGCTCTTGCCTCAGTTATGCAGGCTCGATTTTTTTTTCATCTGCTCACTCTTGACAAACCAAACATTTGGTCTTCTGGGAACTGACGGACTGCTGCAGTTCCAAAGCGCTGGTAGGAAAAGGAGCAGCGATGCTTCTTAAACCACAGTGGGGGATCTGCATTAGGCAGGGATAGAATAATCTTCCTCGGTTCCTCATATTTTCCAATCTTAAATTCAGTTCTGCACATTTCTGCAACAATTTACGAATCTCTTCATTTTTTAAATCCTCGTGAAAATCCATCAGCGTCTTAGTGTGAGTTTCTCCCAATAAACACATTTTTGTACGCAGTTCCAACCGATGTACACATTTTTGCAAGCAATTTCCCCATACGTAACCATCCATTTTTTTGTACGTTATTTCCACTAATATGTTGGGAGGAATTAAACGTCGTGCAAAGTTGATCATTCCACCAAGGGCAAACATGTTCACTTGCCAGACAGAACACTCCCTTCCATCCTCATCCTCCCATCACCATTTGGGGCATAGGAGTCAACTCCTAAGGGCCAAAGGGTATTTGCCCCCCAATAAAATATTTGAGGGGACTGGGCCCCCCAAAGGTAATGGACATTGTCATTCAAATGGTGTGCATGTGATCGATTATGGGGGGGCTTACGTGCCCCCCATATTTTATTCAAGTTGTCATCCCTAATTCGGGGAGGGGGGTTCTCCCAAAACCCAAAGCCATTTTTGGGGGGGACGCAAGGGGATGAGAGGGGGAAGCCCTATTGCGCGAGTGGAAGTCTTCGCATGGGCTTCTTTTGACAGAACTCATTACTTGAACCCCACTCATTAATTTTTACACACACTTCACTGTGATATAAGTTTTTTTTTTTTTAAGTGATTGGATAACTGCATTGCAAAATTCAGGTAAGTGCCAATTCTGCAAGATGGCTACCTTTCAGTATGAATTCAACAATTTCACCTTTAAATGAGAGCTGAATCAAACTTCTCCCTCATCCATAGAACTGAGAAGCCAGTTCTCTCATTAACTTTGTGTCTGCGTTGCCTGGGTAGATTTAACTCCTGGGTATGGGGAAGAAGTAGTTTGAAAGTTGGTTGTTCAGAGCAGATTCAGCAGGGACCCTGTAGGCTTTGACAGGCTTATGCATTGCCTTTAGATGTGACCTTTCCTCCATCTTGAGACTCAAGGTGGTGTATAATCCAACCACTGTCCAGATCCGAGGTGTGTACATCGCAGGAGTGGGGGAAGTTCAGAACTGTGTGCTGAATGTCAAGGAGATCAAGAACTACACAATGTTTAGAAGACATCTGAAGGCAGCCCTGTATTGGGAAGATTTTAATGTTTGATGGACTGGGTGGAGAGTGTGGCTGTATTCAAGTTTTTGGGAGTGATTATCGAGCAGGGTATGACTTGGAGCGCAAATACTACTGCTCTGGTAAAGAAGGCCCAGCAGAGAATTTATTTCCTCAGACATTTAAAGAAGAACAATCTGAGTGAGAGACTGCTGATGTCCTTCTACCGAGGCTCCATAGAGAGCATTCTTACATATTGTATTTGTGCTTGGTTCTCTAGCTGCATAGCCATGGAGAGGAAGGTACTCCAGAAGGTCATAACCACAGCCCAAAAGATTATTGGTCATCCTCTCCCCTCTTTGGAAGAACGATACAGTTCCCGTTGCCTTAAAAAAGTAAACAATATTTTACAGGATCCATCTCATCCGGGATATAGTCTTTTTGCACTACTGCCTTTGGGCAAGAGATATAGAACAATTAGATCAAGAACAAATAGATTGAAGAATAGTTTCTACCCAAGAGCTATAACCATCTTAAATGCTGTAACTAGATAATATGACCTTGGAGAGTTGTGATGGGTGTGTACGTATGTGCATGTGTGGCTGAAAATGTGTTTTTTTGTGTGCTGTTTTTTGTTTTGTTTTTTATGGGATGGCATTCAATTTCGTTGCACTTGTACAACGTTGTACTTGTACAATGACAATAAAGAAATCTTATCTTATCTTTATTATGTTTTTATATGTGTTGGAAGCCGCTCAGAGTGGCTGGGGCAACCCAGCCAGATGGGTAGGGTATAAAACAGCAGCAGCAGCAGCAACAACAACAACAACTGGCCCCCAGGACACTCCCAAGCCCACACCTCTCATTTGCCCTGCTCTGTGCCCTTCTCAATTGCTTTTGCCTGGCTCGCATGTGCTGTGATGATGCCTATGGCATGGCTGGGTGGTGGATACAGGTTTGCGTGTAGAAACCTCCGACTTTTGTGTGGCTGGAATGTAACATTTCCCCACCCACATTTGTTCATCGGGTCCTGCCCACCATTGACATGCTGTCCCTGGAAGGTTCTACAGAAGGGAATGCAGCCCTCATGCTGAAAGGGATTCCTCACCCCGGCTGTATATTGCAGCCCTTTCGGACTATGTCCTAGGACCAAAAAGCAGGGCTTGTGCAGAGCAGGCCCTGCCATTAGGCGGCGAGGCAGCCTGCCTGAAGTGGCAAATGTTGTGGTTGGTGGCAGCAGCTGCCTCACCTGTTCCCCCTTAAACATCCTACAGCTCTTCCCACCCCTCCTGAGCTGCTTCCCCAGAGAAGTAGCGATGCTTTCTTGTTTCTGGCTTGGGGTAGCTGGCTGTCTCACCTACAGGGCCGGCCCATCCATGAGGCAGACTGAGGAAGCTGCCTCAGGCGGTGGGATCCTCCCCGCTGCCAGAGAAGTGAGGAGGTGCAGCCGCGGCAGCTTCCACACAATCTTGCAGAGCTCTCGTGAGATCTCGCCAGAATCCAGAAGTCGCTGCTGCACAAACCCACTGAGGGAGGGTGGTTGCAACAGGGATGGGTGGAAGCCATGACGGTTTAAAGTGTCTGGTTGATTTCTGTATGTAAGTGTGGCATGGGTGCCATTTGTTTCTGGCAGAAGGATATCTTGGGGCAGCCCTGTGGTAGATATTGCTTAGAATGTGGGCACAGAAGTCAATTTCCCAAGGACTTTTAAAACACACACAAAAAACATTTCTATGCCCTTATTCTTCAGGAGGGAGAGCTATGTGAGACCTCCTGAAATCTCCAAATTTAGCATATATATATATATATATATATATATATATATATATATATATGGTGCAATAAATCATGCAAAGCAAAGAAATGTGTGCTGATTTGCTGATTGTTATATACAGATTGCAAGATGTTGCTTCTCTTGGTGCAGAGTATTATGGCCTGGGTGCCGGATTTCAGTTCTCTTTAGCACAGAAAGAGATTTAAGGCCTGTCATCAGGAGACCTTTTAAATATATATATGTTAGTTCTCTGTGAAGGATTCTGTTTGTGTAGACTGTGGTATCTGGGTGTTGACCACTGATTACCGGTAGGAAATGTCTTGGTGACAGTGTGATGAATGGGTGGTAATTGCTGAAATGTTAAGGGAGAGACTAGGAGGTGGTCCGTTCAGGTACTTAAATGTATTCTCTGTGCACCTGATGGATAAATATAGATTTGAGGGGAGATGCAAAACACATCAGATGCTTTCTATCTCTCTCTTTTTTAACCAGAAGCAGGTTTGGCCTTCCAGAGGTTTGTTCACAATCGCAATATGAGGTTTGTCCAACCCGGGAACTGGGCAGCCTCTCCTTCAAGCTGACCTTGAACCACCTGGCTAGGAATGGGCTGAACAGTCAATTTGGGTTTCTCTCTATTTCTCATTTATTTTGTAAAAATAAAAAACGTCCTCATGAAAATTCAATTAGATGGTGGTGCTCTGTGGTGCTGTGATTTGAGACGAGGCTCAGACTTGGGTTGTTACTGCTGGAGTTCTGGTTTTTTGTTTTTTTTTAAAGCATTGTGTCTTCCTCATGACCAGTCAGCTCATCCCAGACTTCTCTCTGGGCTTTGGAAACTGTCCCTATGATGGCGAGGTTGCATTGCCGTCATGGAATCCAATGAGCCACCCTAATGACTAGACTGAGCTAGTGGGCAAACTCTTGGCCTATGTCAACATCATCTCTGAGGTCATTGCTGCTCTGAAGGCTGCCTTCTGCAGGCATGAACTCTGCCAGTTTCAGTTCCTTCTACAGTTCCTTCTCTTCCTGGAGTAGGAGTGTTGCTATGTTTATAAAAAAAAACACTCAGGGTCTGAGGCCCCCCCCCCAATTTTGCATATGCAGATTTTTATGTACAGTTTCAAATTTAAACTAAAACTTTTGCCAATGGCAAGCTGATTCGTTTCCCATCCATATCAACCCAGGTGAGTTCTTCAGATCATTTGCATCCCATCCCAGATTGCCCCAAGGGCATGCACTACGAAAGCATAAAAAAATAAAGAAAGACAAGCCAACTGAGTTAAAATTAAACCCTGCCAGCACTCCCAGTATCAATAAGAGCAATTCTTTCTCGAGATTGCAAATGAAACAACCCTAATTTGCATTTTCATATGTACATTTAATCAACCCAAATTAGTCATTAATTTCAAGGAGTATCCTCTGAGCAGGATTACCATTGGAAACATGTGTATTTATTGCTGTCTTTTATTGCTTAGCTACTTTGAATGGGCTGTTGTTGTCTAGTATTGTTTACAGTGACTAGCCACGTGCTTTGTAGTGAGTCATGTTTTTCTGTTGTAAGTTATGCGTCTCTTGGGGCCGGATACGTGATGCAAACACCTTGACCAATTAGGAATAATTGGTATGAGCTGCCTTATAACAAAGTCCGTCTACCTTGACTGGCAGCAGATCTTTGGGCTTCGAGGCAGGAAACTCTCCCCGAAGACGCTAGAGATCGAACCTGGGACTTTCTGAATGCAAAGTGGGTGGTCTGCCATTAAACCATGGTCCTTCTCAGGAGAGAGAGTTAGACTGCTCTTTCTCCACTGTCACCATGAAATTTTGCAGACCTAAAGTGGGATGGGATAAGGTGACTGCAGCAACATGCCTCAGCAAAGAAAGAGGACAAACGAAGGCCCCTATTTGGACATGCATGGCCACCAATTTAGAAGCAATTACTATAACAGGATTAAGTAGAATCTTGCAATGGAAATTACAGGGTTCTTTAAACTGGCCTCCGGCCAGGCAGCCCCTTAAAACAAGAGGATACCTTCAGAAAGAGCATTATCTTCAACTGGTGGGTTGGAACCCACAAGTGGGTCATGTCCTGATCCAAAGTGGGTCACGGCAGTAGCACTAAAGGTAAAGGTAAAGGTACCCCTGACCGTTAGTTGGGACGCGGGTGGCGCTGTGGGTTAAACCACAGAGCCTAGGGCTTGCCAATCAGAAGGTCAGCGGTTTGAATCCCCGCGACGGGGTGAGCTCCCATTGTTCGGTCCCTGCTCCTGGCAACCTAGCAGTTCGAAAGCACGTCAAAGTGCAAGTAGATAAATAGGTACCGCTCTGGCGGGAAGGTAAACGGCGTTTCCGTGCGCTGCTCTGGTTCACCAGAAGAGGCTTAGTCATGCTGGCCACATGACCTGGAAGCTGTACTCCGGGTAAAAAGGTAAAGGTAAAGGGACCCCTGACCATTAGGTCCAGTCGCGGACGACTCTGGGGTTGTGGCGCTCATCTCGCTCTATAGGCCGAGGGAGCCGGCGTTTGTCCGCAGACAACATTTTGTCGGAGGTCCTCTTTGTTATTACTTGCATAGAGTCCAAAGTTTTCTTGGTCCTGTATAACTATGAATAAAGCAAGACAGCCCTTTCCTGGTGAGGTACAGTCAAGACAGCCCTTTCCTGGTGAGATACAAAAGGGGAAAATGTACAGGCAGGGGAAAAAAGGCAATTTCCTTATTAATTTAATTCATAATAACATTTGTAAACTGCCAACACGTAAAAGAAATAATAGCATCACAATGGCGTTCCACAAAACTCATTAAGACCTCGTAAAATGATAAGATAATAAGGTACAGAACAGATATGAATAACCTTGAATCAAATCAATTCTCAAGAAAAATCCTTGGTGAAATATTTACGCAGCTGAGGAAATATCAGAGTCGTAGGTGCCCACCCAATTTCAACGGGGGCTGTGTTCCAAATTGCTGGGGGCAGTGCGCTAAAAGCCTTGGTTTGCATGGAAACTAAACAAATGTGAAATAAACGGTGGGGTGGTCAGGAGGGCTTCACCCCGATGATCGCAGGGATCTAGTCATCTGATCAAGGGGCAAGGTGGGTCTTCAAGTGATCAGTTGGCTCTTCATGTCTTTGCATTGCAAGTTGCTTTTGTTGCACAGAGTTGCTTTTGGCCACTATGGAGCTCTTATCCTTGAGACAGAAGTGTAGGGTGTAAATATTTTAA
Source organism: Darevskia nairensis (assembly GCA_034642065.1). Classification (NCBI taxonomy): domain Eukaryota; kingdom Metazoa; phylum Chordata; class Lepidosauria; order Squamata; family Lacertidae; genus Darevskia; species Darevskia nairensis. Next base: position 583,091 of record JAWWNI010000351.1, on the reverse strand, counting down.
CAAGTGGAATCAAACTCTCTTGTTTTTATGCCTGCTTACACATGTTTCAGGGACTAAAGCAGCAGGAACATCCAAAAGTTGTGGAGCAGACGTTTTCCATCCCTGTCCTTCCAGAGCCTTCATCGGAAACCACTGCCTTGTTTATTATGTAACTGTATGAAGAATCAGTGTCTGAAAATTTGCTTATTCTCAGAGAGGAGCAAAACTCAGGTCTCTGGGCCAAAGAAAGCCAGGCAAAATATGCCCAACAGTGATGGAGCCAGCCAGGTCTCCCAGGGCTCTGAAGCCTGGGTGCACCAAGGAAGATCCTTCTGAGGTCCCACCCCCAGGTGCAGAGGGTGGCAACACAAGTACGGGCCTGTTCAGTAGTGCTCATCATAGAATCACAGAGTTGGAAGATACCACAAGGGCCATCCAGTCCAACCCCCTGCCCAGCAGGAAACACCATCAAAGCATTCCTGACAGGTGGCTGTCAAGCCTCTGCTTAAAGACCTCCAAAGAAGGAGACTCCACCACACTCCTTGGCAGCAAATTCCACTGTCGAACAGCTCTTACTGTCAGGAAGTTCTTTCTAATGTTTAGGTGGAATCTTCTTTCTTGTAGTTTGAATCCATTGCTCTGTGTCCTCTTCTCAGGAGCAGCAGAAAACAACTTTTCTCCTTCCTCTATATGACATCCTTTTATATATTTGAACATGGCTATCATATCACCCCTTAACCTTCTCTTCTCCAGGCTAAACATACCCAGCTCCCTAAGCCGTTCCTCATAAGGCATCGTTTCCAGGCCTTTGACCATTTTGGTTGCCCTCCTCTAGACACGTTCCAGCTTGTCAGTATCCTTCTTGAACTGTGGTGCCCAGAACTGGGCACAGTATTCCAGGTGAGGTCTGACCAGAGCGGAATACAGTGGTACTATTACTTCCCTTGATCTAGATGCTATACTCCTATTGATGCAGCCCAGAATTGCATTGGCTTTTTTAGCTGCTGCGTCACACTGTTGACTCATGTCAAGTTTGTGGTCTACCAAGACTCCTAGATCCTTTTCACATGTACTGCTCTCAAGCCAGGTGTCACCCATCCTGTATTTGTGCCTTTCATTTTTTTTTGTCCAAGTGTAGTACTTTACATTTCTCCCTGTTAAAATTCATGTTGTTTGCTTTGGCCCAATTCTCTAATCTGTTAAGGTCATTTTGAAGTGTGATCCTGTCCTCTGGGGTATTAGCCACCCCACCCAATTTGGTCATCCCTGATCATTGACAGTGCTGGCTGGAGTTGGTGGAATCTGGTCCAGCAACATTTGGAGGGCCACAGGTTCCCCTTCCCTGGTGTAGGGCTTTTGGTTGAGAAGGCACCAACAGACCTGAATCCTGGCAGATCTCTATTTTGGAACTATGAGCCTCCCTCTTCCAAAAGGGTATTGCAGCAGAGCAGATGCCTTGCTTATGAACTTCCTCTTGGTATTTGGTTGGGCATCGCCGGAAGGCAGAACTGCTGAGCTAAATGAACTGAGGGTCTGACTCAGCAGGGCACTATTTACGCTGTTGTAATGATTTGGAAGAAGAACTTTTGCAGGCAGCGTTCACTTTTTCCAAAAGAAACAAATGTGTTGAGCTGGTGCTGGTCAATCACTTAACGCTGATTGGCTGAGCTGGTGTGATGGCATGGAATGTTTGGTTGCCCGAGGAACAACATGGTTTGCAAGTTCACTTCTGTGAGGGAATGGAAAGTTGTCAGTTTGGGTGGGATTTAAATGTTTCATAAACAGGGCCGGACAGACTTCAGGCTTGTGGGATCTACTTTGTTTTCCCCTCCTGGAACCTTGAGGTTTTTAAACTAGAGCAATAGGTATTGCTTTTGTGGGGAGGGATTGGAGTGTCAAGTAAAAATGATGGCTTTGGGTGGCACAGCAGTGCGTACTCTAGCCTGTGAGCCACAGAATAAGGTATCTTGCATATACAAGTACAAATCTACTTTCGGGTTACTACTGGGATTCAGACATGATTAAATAAGAACAAAAAGAACTTGCCTATCTAGTCCAGCATTCTGTTCTCACAGTGGCCAACCACAGGCCTGCAAACAGGACCCAAGTACAAGACCACTCTCCCCTCCTGCGGTTTCCAGGAACTGGTATTTGAAGTCTAAAGCTGGCCAGTTAACATGCATTAAGACCTGTTCAAAGGCAACAGATTAATTCTTATATTTATAGGCGAGGAAATTGAGGCTGAGAGACCAGTCATTAATAAATGCCTGCCAGAACATTCCCCCCCCCCAGTTTTTCTTCCTAGAATCTTCAGAATCGGAAGCCTTTGCAGATCTGCTGCAAACCTCCAAGATCTATCAGAAGATCCCTTTGCCATATCAGATTCCTTCTACTTGCCTCTGCCTTGGAGCAGGAATGAGGAACCTGTGACCCTGTGACCTTTGGGTGAAGGGTGGAATACAGTGGTACCTCGGGTTAAGTACGCTTCAGGTTAAGTACGCTTCAGGTTAAGAACTCCGCTAAGAACAGAAATCGTGCTCTGGCGGCGCAGTGGCAGCAGGAGGCCCCATTAGCTAAAGTGGTGCTTCAGGTTAAGTACGCTTCAGGTTAAGAACGGACCTCCGGAACGAATTAAGTACTTAACCCGAGGTACCACTGTATAAATTAATAATGATGATAATGATAATTGTTATGTATTCAGTGGTCTGTGTTTGCCTGAGCTTGAGTCTGGACTAAGGATTCTGAGCCCCTATGTTCTGATTCAATACGTGATAGCCAGTCACAGAACATTTCAGGATTTGGTCCTCTGCCATTGACCCTTAAACTCTGAGTCATGATTCGCAGCTTGGAAGTTTAGACAGACAATCACATTGGGAGTGGGAGTGGGAGTGGGAGTGGCCAAGGCCTTCAGAAATGTATATAAGCAGTTGCTTTGCCCCAGTTGTCCAGTTCTGTTAGTTCAATAAAGGTTCTTGCTGTTATCACTGTGTCTTGCCTCGTGGGAACCCACCTACACGTCAGTGATGATGATGATGATGATAGAAGATGCTGCTGGACTTCAGCTCCAATGAGAAGCATAGCATGGGTGGGGCTGGGGGGCCATCACCCCGGGCACAGTTTTTTGGGGGGCCTATTCCTCATGATGCCTTGCCAGCTTGCAGGGCTGGCAGAACATCGTGAGCTGTTGCATTCTTCTCATAGCAGCTGGAGGGTGGTGGTGAGAAGGACGCAACAGGACAGGGTGACACACACTCTTTAACCTCCATCCAGGGAAGCAAGAGGCATCAACTGAGTTCAAAGACTCATCCCAGGCAGGCAAATTTTCATTTTCCAAGTTCCAGAAGCTTGAGATGCCTCTCTTGGGAACTTAGGCAGCTGCCTTTTACTGAGTCAAGAAGAAGAAGAAGAAGAGTTTGGATTTGATATCCCGCTTTATCACTACCCGAAGGAGTCAAGAAGACCATTGGTCTATCTAGTGCATTATTGTCTACACTGATTTTTAGTGGTTCTCCAGACAAAGGGCCACCCTGAGTCCTATCTGGAGAATGCCAGGCCACTCAAACCTGTCTAAGCCTTTTTTTCGGGATGCCCGGAATTGCTGCTGGATCTTCCAGCAGTAATTAAATTAGGCAAGTGGAAAATTGCATTAAAAATATTGTGGTTAAGTATTTCGAGAGGCAGCCTGCAGGGAGGGCCCTCTAAAAGACTTCAGTGGAGATAATGTAGAACACATTTCTCAGCATTTAGTCAAACTCTCCCGACATTCCGTCATACGTTAGCATAGTTCAGAAAGAGAAAGTGGACTGGGAGCTTCCCTCCTTTTCTCGTAATAGTAGAATCTGGAGTTGACCAGCAGCTGAATGGTGGGAAATGTAGGGCAAACAAAAAAGGACATTTATAAGCAGTCGACTGCTGAATGCCAGTTCCTAGGAATCATTAGTGGAGAGAGTGTTGTGTTGCATTCTGCATGTGGGCTTTTTATTTTATCTTTTTTTTTTAATTATTCAGTTTTTCAGTTTTAATTTTTTTAGAAACAATTATCCAAAAACCAACATAAAAAGAGAATTCCGAAGAATCTCTTGAATTCCCTCCTCCCCTTTGTGGGTCCTTATATTAACCTTTTCCTCCTGCATCTTGTCTATTAATCCAAATCTTTTAAATCTCCATTATACACAAAAAATTTTCAACATTAAACTACAAGTGTCATTCCAACCCTACTAATAATTTTAATTGTTTACAACGGTAAGGTGGTTCTTCAAGTGATCAGTTGGCCTTTGGCCTGATCCAGCAGCCAGTCTCTTCTCGAGTTCTTAGAAGTGCCTGTAGTAGCCTTTGAGGGAGGGAGAAGCCAGCACTGTGAGTGCAATGGTTGCAACTCAGCCTGTTTCTCTTCTCTGATCCCCCTCAGGGCTAGACGGTTCTTCAGAAGTCTTCATTTACTTCTCGGGGCTATGGTGTGACACCTGCTGAAATCTTCTCTTCTACCCCACCATTACAGGGACATGAGCCCTGTTCTTTCTGTTTAGTGGGCAGATAGAGGGAAGGAAGGGGAAAAGACTGAGACACCCTAACACTTCCCTTTGACCACCCGTCAAAGCTGATGGGTTTTTGGTGAGAGCATAGCGTATAGTCCTAGCTGACAGTACCCTGACAGCCAGTGTGATGTAGTGGTTAAGAGTGGTAGACGTGTAATCTGGTGAACCGGGTTCGCGTCTCCGCTCCTCCACATGCAGCTGCTGGGTGACCTTGGGCTAGTCACACTTCTTTGAAGTCTCTCAGCATCACTCACCTCACAGAGTGTTTGTTGTGGGGCAGGAAGGGAAAGGAGAATGTTAGTCGCTTTGAGACTCCTTCGGGTAGTAATAAAGCGGGATATCAAATCCAAATTCTTCTTCTTCTTCTTCTTCTTCTTCTTCTTCTTCTTCTTCTTCTTCTTCTTCTTCTTCTTCTTCTTCTTCTTCTTCTTCCCTGTATTGGGACTGTGCATGCCCCCCGCAACCTGACCTGGGCTTCATTCTGGCCCGACTCGGAAAGCACCCAAACCAGATCTGGCCTTGCATGCATTTATATATGCCAGTAATTTGTTTCTTTGTCGAATTCAAGTGTGACCAAGTATGAGAGTTGCAATATGTGTTCTCCCTATGCCTGTATTGTGCCTCTTTGCCGAACTCCGGCGTGATCAAGTAAGAGGATTAAAGTATGTGTGGTTTCTGTGCCAGCATGACGTCCTCTTGTCGAACCTTGGTGTGACCAAGGCAACCTCTTCTGCAGAAAGGATTGCCAGTGTGGTCACTGAGGAATGCCAGGGTGTTGTTGTTCTGACTGGGAGTGGCACATGCCTTGATCGGGCACTTCAGGAAGTCAGGACGTGAGTCCCAACAGAATAAAGAAAGAGGGAAATAATTCTTCCCCTCCTTCCTGCCCAAAATAGTTTGGTTCCTTTGACAAGATACCTGCTCCCATATACAGAGGATCTATCTATCATCTATATTATCTATCTATCTATCTATCTATCTATCTATCTATCTATCTATCTATCATCTATCTATCTATCTATCATCTCTATCATCTAATCTATCCATAGCTGTCAACCCCCCCTTTTTTGCGGGAAACTCCCTTATTCCAATGCCGTTTCCCGCTGCTATCCCGGATTCTTGATATCCCTTAAATTTCCCGGATTTCAAAGGAAGCAGCTCCTCTCCCTCCCTGCCGGCCAGGGAGGCTCCTCAGCTGCGTTGCTCGGCTGCCAATAAGGAGTCTGAGACCGACTGGGGGCAGAGCTTGCATGCCTTGTGCAGCCAGACCCTCATGCCCAGCCAGACAGCCAGCCTGCCTGCCGTCTACGCGCTCGCTCTTTCGCTCACCTGTTCACGCACAGCCTCTGGAGCGCAGGGTGGCGAGGCTACTTGGTGCCATTGCACCACCCTCGCGGCATCCCTTATTTTCAAATCCGAAAGCTTGAAAAAATCCCTTATTTTCAAATCTGAAAGTTGACAGCTATGAATCTATCTGTCATCTCCCCCTAATACATGACGTTCAACAGCCCTACCTGTAGAAGGAGATTTCCTCTGGGAGCCAAAAGCTCAAAAATTCCTGGCTGTTGCAAGGTGGTGCGGGAAGCTAATCGGAACTAACCTTTGAGATGCCTCTTGAGATGCAATTTGAGTACTTGAAAGAAAAGGACAAAGCTGCTGGGAGGACCCCAGCTTTGCCTTATCTGTCTCAGAGCTGCAGTGCTGGGAAACTGTGTAGGAGGAAGAAAAAGGAGGACAAGCCCAGCCCAAGTCAAGTGAGCTGAATGGCTTTGATCCTGGCACAGGGGCTACCCTGCACTTTATCATGCAGCCTAGGGATGGGCCAATCGGTCAGTTTTGGTTTCTCCCCGTTCCTCATTTTTTCCAGGCTTAAGCTCTGTTCCCCACATTTCCACATCCGTTTGCAATTTTTTAAAAAGCCCTCATGAAAATTCACCAGCATTTTAATGCAGATTTTTCCTAGCACATACAATTTCCCCTAAAATAATGCACTTCTATATGGTATATATTTTTTAAACTAATACTGGATTTTTTTAAAATGTGTACTTCACCTTTGTATAGGCATTTTTTTTTATTTGTACACTTTATGTGGATGGAGAACTGCAAGGCAAAATTCAGAGAAGTGTAGGAGGAGCCTTTTTCCTATGCCTGGTTCGGCATGAGTCTCCAGGGTTCTGCAGAAATGCAGGCAGTATCCTGGCTCTCACTGGATGAAGAACTTGAACTCGGAGTCCGGTTTCTGCCAAAATCTTGGGTGCTCAATTCAGTGGGGTGCACAGCCAAATAGTGTTCAGACCAGGTGCTCTGCCTAGCTATGCAAGCGAAGAAGTTGACCCAATATGTCCTCTTGGGTTCCCCATTATATGGGAATGGGGAAGGCACACATAAACAGGCAAGCTAGCAGGAACACCTTCCGGAGGGCTGGTCCTGAGCCTGCACTGCTGTCCCCGTGACCTAGGCGATGGAGGCAGTGGCAGTAGGGGCTCCAAGCCAAACTCGGCACCTGACTCCTCCTGAGAGGATGGGCTAGGGCAGTGGTGTTCAAACTTTTTTCAAAGAGGGCCAGATTTGATGAAGTGAAGGGCCGTGAGGGCCGACCAAAGTTTTTAACCTTTTTTTAAGGATTGAAGTTGTTGAGAGCTTTTATAATGATTTTACCCCAAAGTTGTCGAGCTTTTTTTTTAGGATTGGAGTTGTTGAGTATTTTTTCTAGGGTTGAAGTTGAGCTTTTTTTTTTTTTTTAGGATTTTACCCCAAGGAAATAAACTGCCACAGGGGCCGGATTAATCTGACCGGCGGGCCGGATTAGGCCCCCGAAACGGGCTTTGGACATGCCTGGGCTAGGGGAAGGCTCCAGCAGCGCTGGAGGGGTTGCTGGGTTCGGAGGCGACACTGGCGCAGGAAAGCAGGGTTCTCCTTCATGGAGAGCACATGTTGCGGTGGTGGCCAACAAGTCACCCTTCTGTTGCTGGGCGGGATAGTATAGATGGCCACTGTTGTGATTGGGTCCTGGGTGTCGTTGGGGAGATTTTCATGTTGCAATTTGTTGATGGACAGCCCAGTGACTATATATTGTTTGGTTCATAACATGTTATTCCTCTTTGCTGAATGCATCGGATCACCTGCCCTCCCTTCCCTATTTTTAGGCCTCTGCGTTGACCTTGCTATGCCTGTCATGGGGTCATTTGCTTTTCGGGCAGGGGCTTGGTAGGAATTTTTTCCATTTGGCTGATTGGCTGGTGCCATTTGGTTTTCGCCTACTGCGTAGCAATTAGTCACAACTTGTAAGGTTGGCGGTTAGGCATTGGTTATGTTATTAAATTGGTTGGTGGAGGGGTCAGGGTTGGCTGTGGTCTGCCCCTCCAATGCTGCTGCTGCGCAGGGAATTCCGTTAAACGAATCCAGGGGCTCACCATGCTTTTGTCCGTATCCCCCGGTCGGGGGCCAGGGCCACGCAACAGCCCCTGGGAGCATTTGGGGAGAGGCGAGAGTCTGACCCCCGGCTCCCATTCTCTCCCCTAAGTGTTTTTCCCTTTACTGACAAATGTCAGTTCTGTCCCCAGCGGGACAGATAGTCTGAACCAATGCCTAAGCAACCACTCACATATTTTGTATTTTAATAAAGTTGTGGCCAAAATCATGTCAAAACCCTTAAACTTAAATTTCTGTCTGAAGTGTGATTTATTTGAGGAGTGGTTTGGGGACCTCGACACGCAACTGGGAGTGAAATGGGAGTGGCACATCTGGGTGATGTAAGGGGGGGGGGCAGAGCGGCACGCTGGGAGGCTACACCCCTGGGACCCTCGCAGGGATCTGACTCTGCAGCTCCCTCCCAGGATGACTTCTCTGTCTCTTGAGGCCCTGAGGCAGCCTGTCACAACCCACTGGGTTCCTCAGGATTATAAGTGGGAAGCTCCTCCAAATTCCCCTTACCCCCTGGCCTGGCCTGACCAGGCCCTCTACAATTTCGCTTTAGGACTCAAGACAGGCAAGTCAGACACACACACACCTACACTCAGCAGCAATGCTCAGGAATAACACTGGAGAATAGACTTCTCCAGTCTGGTCAACAGGGGCAGGGGGTGGTGGTCTGGCATAAGAGACTGAGTCAGCCTCAGACCACTTGATCTCAACCAGAGCCTGGGCATTGTGCAACCTCGGAAAGCGAGTGGTTCAATGATTCAGCACAGGGGCGGGTGGTGGGCGGGAGTGCTGTTCTGCTGATACAAGGGAGCCGTCGAAGGACAGGGAGAATCCAAGGAATTTTAGGGATTTCTCTGTCATTTCAAGTTCCCCCCTCCTGACTTTCTGCTCAGGATGGCCGGAGACAGTTGGTGTAGGGGTGTTGTTTAGTTTTTTTGTTGGGTCAAAATTAAATTTTGGAGTTCCCTTATTTTTACTGCTCCTGGAGCTATGGGTTTGTTCTTCTACTGTTAGACATCATCATCATCACCATCACCATTATTATTATTATTATTATTATTATTATCCCTCCACATATGTGACTGAAGGCAATGTACACAATTTAGCAAAAACAAAACAGAAAAAAACCCAGGAAATGAATTTTAAAAACAGTACAAAGTCGACACACTGATAAAAAAAAAAAAATCTATGTGAGCCAAGGGGCAATGAGATTATGATAACTCCAAAAGATTCTAAGAAAGCATAACATCCATAAAATTTCGACAGTTGTAATACTTGCGATGTGATTTATTTATGAAGGAAGATCAAGAAACTTTGAATAGAAGATGGGCTAACAATAAGACGAATAAAACAATGCTTCAGAAACCACTGACTGGAGGAAAGGGTGTTTCACCAGCACGTTTAATTTCAGCTGTGGTTTTGTGGTTTTCAAACTGTGTTCTCAAGAACCTTAGAGTTATTTAGAAACTTGCCATGGCTATTAAATCCTTGACCTGAACCTCTGTCTTTGTAAATACTAAGTTTCAGGGGCTCAGTCTGAATTCTTCTCCAGCTTGGATTCTAATTCAAGAAGGACAATATTTTCCCTCCTCCCTTTCTCAGTCCTCATTCCTTGGCACCCCACGTACTGGATCAACGAAATGGCACAACTGGAGGAAAGGAAGGGAAATCTCTGTCCTCATCCTCCCTAGCTCCTCGTGTGCTGCCTTGTAATGTGCCAGCTCACAAATAGCTCCCGGGAAACATAGTTTTCTTAAGGGCTGTTGCAAAGCTAGCAACTGATATTTCCAAGCAGAATTTTATAAACTTCTATCATGTCTCCCTTGGTTATCTCTCTCTCTCGCCCCAAAGTTCAAAATCCCCTAAAGCTGCTGTCCCTTGTTAGGAAGGTGACTCAACCCCCTGTTTATTGTGCTTGCCCTCTTCTGTACTTTCCTAGTTCTACAGGGATGCTCGCCTGGCACCTTCATTACATCTCTTTAGAGGTCATGCAAAAACATGCCTCTTCTCCCAGGCCCTCCTCCTCCTCCTCCTCCTCCTTCCACCTGGCTGGGTTTCCCCAGTCGGCTTACAGCATATCTAAAAACATCAATCATTAAAAACCTCCCAATATGGCCTTTTAAAGTATGTGTGTGGGGTTATTGTTTTTCTTTTTTCTTTTTGTACTTTTGTATTGTAAAGATCACACTGTGATCTTTGGAGGAAGGGCAGTATAGAAATTGCAACAACAACAACAAAACAACAACAACAACAACAATTATTATTTTGAGTTGTGATATGCCTGGAGTGTTTTCCAAGTTTGAATAATCAAGTTTGTTGCTGTGGTCAAAAAGGTAAGCGACTCCTTAGATTGAACATCTTCATTATGCCCATTGAATATCCAGAGTGACATTAACTGGGATACGAACTGAACATTCTCTGTTTACAAGAGATCTCCTAGCACCCAAAATAATCACCCATGGGCAGTTCTGCCACAGGTGGGAGTACATCCCATTCCTACATTGGCTCCAGCACCCTGGTGATATTTCTGATGTGATATGAAAAGGTTGCTCTGTGTTCTATCTCACCTAATGCTGAAGTTTAGTCATTTCTCTTTTCTCTTGAAGACGCTGAGACTGATTTGGCAGGCTTAGATATCTACACCTCATGCAAAGGTATAATAAACTGTATTTGCATTTTATTTCCTCTGACCTTGCTGCTTACTTTCCTTTTCTCCTTGCTCTCATGTGTATACATGTACCTGCCAACTTTAGACAACACAGTGTTTCTGATTAAGTGGACTTCGGTCCATAGAAGTTTACCAAGAGCTTTTGCCGGCGATGGGTAACTTGCAGCTTGCCAGTCGTTGCTGAACTCCCATTGTCCCTGACCACTGGCCATGCTGGCTGAGGCTGATGGAAGTTGGAGTCTGGCAACATCTGGATGGCCACTGGTCCCCCATCCCTGATTTATACCACCATAAATCTGTCTTTAAGGTGTCACAAGCAAACATCCTGCAAGGTCCTGGACCAGATGCCTTCTGGTCTCTCCCCCATGCTGGTCACATTGTGACTTTGTAGTCACTCTTATCTTAAATATACAAGATGGCCAAGGTGTTTCCCCCCCCCTCCAGCTATTTAACCTTCTTTCAAAGGCTGAAAAATAAGGACCCCTCAAATTGTTGTTTTTATTGCACATTCATGATTTATGCTCATGATGCTATCAGGGAGGTCAGACATGATCTTGCTTTTGATGCTCTTTGAACATGCAGAAGTTTTGAGGAGGCCACACTGCTTCGTTTCCAGTGAGTGCATAACCCACAACTTCCTGCCGAAATCCCGTAGCTTTTTATACCACAGATTTTCTGGTTTATCTTTTTATTCCACCTTTGTTGCATTATAGCCCCTCCAGGCAGCAATAATGTGGTAGCACTGGGGAAGCATCACAGAATGAGCTAAAGCAGAATAAACCCACCACTTGCGTGTGGTTATTACTGTGTCAGGAACTGATTGAAGAAGCACCAGCATGTGTTTTGAGAGGAGAGAGCTTAAATATGGATTTGGTCAAAGTGAGTTCTCGGAGAGAGCTCCTGTTGCGGTGGGGGCAAAAAGCCAGCTCCCCTGGTTTGGGGGAAGGGCTTGCTGGCCACAGAGGTATTGACCAGCCTGTTGCTGGGCAAATTTGCATGTTGCAATTGTGAAGGACAGCCCATCATCCTTTAAATAGATCCGCATGTGGATCTATCGTGCACTCTTGGCTGCGAGCTTCGGATCTCCCGCCCCCCCTCCCTGGTATAGGCTTGTGCGTTGACCTTGCTGTGCCTGTCATGGGGTCGTCTCCGCTTAAGGTAGAGGCCTAGTAGGAATTTTTCCATTTGGCTGATTGGCTGTGCCATTTGGTTTTCGCCTACTACCGTCTTTCCCCCTTTTTAAGACACCGTCTTATAATTTTTTCCTCTCAAAAAAATACAGGGTGGCTTATTTTCAGGGGGATGTCTTATTTTTATTACGTCAGTATGGTACGGTACAGCCTCCCCCTGCGCGCTGAGCAGGCGGGGCAGAACTCCGCAAGAGGCGCATTTTCCCTCCGCGCCTCTCGCTGGTTCGCTGGCTCCCTACGCACAGGGAACAGGTGGGGCAGGAAGAGGCGTCTTCTCCCATCCCCCCGCACCTCTCCCTGCGTGCTAAGCAGGCGGGGCAGAACTCCGCAAGAGGCGCGTTTCCCCCCGCCGTGCCTCTCGCTGGTTCGCTGGCTCCCTGCGCACGCAGGAGGGGCTGAGGAGGCAACGGGAACAATGGCGGCACCACGGCTTACTTTTGGGGTACGTCTTACTTCTCACAAAGGTAAAAAAACCCTGCCATGGCTTACTTTATGACTACGTATTAAAAAAGGGGAAACAGGGTACATAGCAACTAGTCACAACTTGTAAGGTTGGCGGTTAGGCATTGGTTCTGTGGTATGGGAGGGCAGTGCCCTCCAAGAAGTGATGTTGGTGATGGGAATTCCGTTAAAGGAATCCAGGGGCTCAACATGCTTGTCCGAACCCAGTGGGTTGCAGGGCCACACAAGAGCCCCTGTGGACCCCTGGGGAGGGGGAGGCTCTGATTTAACCAGCCTCCGTTAACTCTCCCCAGCTAATGGTTTCCCTTCGCTGACACGTGGTCAGCTCTGTCCCGCTGGACAGCTAGTCTTGCTGACTAGGAGTCAGCTCTGTCCCGTATGGACAGCGTGAACCAATGCCTACGCAACCACTCACGTGATTTGTATTTCAATAAAGTTGTGGCCAAAAATATGCCAAAAACCCAAACCAAAATTTATGTTTCTTGTGTGAGTTATTGGTGGGAGTGGCTGGGTGACCTCCACATGCAAAGCGGGTTCTCCTTCATGGAGAGGGTGCGGTGGGGGCCAGCAAGTCACCCCTCTGTTGCTGGGCGGGATCGTATAGATGGCCACTGCTGTGATTGGGTCCTGGGTGTTGTTTGGGAGATTTCTATGTTGCAATTTGTTGATGGACAGCCCAGTGACTATATACTGCTTGGCTTGCAGCGTGATATTCCTCTTTGCTGCGTGCATCGGATCTTCCGCCCTGTCCTTCCCTTTATTAGGCCTCTGTGTTTGACCTTGCTATGCCTGTCATGGGGTCGTCTGCTTTTGGGGCAGGGGCCTGGTAGGAATTTTTCCATTTGGCTGATTGGTTGGTGCCATTTGGTTCACCTACTGTGTAGCAATTAGTCACAACTTGTAAGGTTGGCGGTTAGGCATTGGTTATTAACTTGGTCAGGATTGACTGTGGCTGCCCCTCCAATGCTGCTGCTGCTGCTGCGTGGGGAATTCCATTAAAGGAATCCAGGGGCTCACCATGCTTTTGTCCGTATCCCCTGGTCGGGGGCCAGGGACACGCAAGAGCCCCTGGGAGCATTTGGGGAGAGGCGAGGGTCTGACCCCCGGCTCCCATTCTCTCCCCAAAGTGTTTTCCCTTTACTGACGAATGTCAGTTCTGTCCCCAGCGGGACAGATAGTCTGAACCAATGCCTAAGCAACCACTCACATATTTTGTATTTTAATAAAGTTGTGGCCAAAATCATGCCAAAAACCTTAAACTTAAATTTCTGTCTGAAGTGTGTTTCATTTGAGGGGTGGTTTGGGACCTCGACATGCAAGACACTAAGCTAGACTAAGCGACAAAAGAACAGGGAAGGAGCAAAGTGGCTGCAAGTTTCTCTCTGAAGCCTGCACATTCTCCAGGGCGTCACGTAATTGTAGCCGGAGCTGCTGTGTGGTCTGTCAGTATCCACAATGGCAGCAATTATGCCCTTGCAGAGTATAAGATCAATATCGTATCAAGTTCCCCTCTTCTAGAAAAAAAAAAAAACTGGCAAAGAGCAGTGATTTCTCCCAGGCCTTACAAGATCTGTTTTTCGAATATATGTTGAGTGAAAGCAGGAAAATGACCACTAATGAGAAAATAGATGCCTACAATGAAGCAGCAATCAGTAAGATAAGATAGCTAAGATAATTTATTTATTGTCATTGCACAAGTACAAGCACAACGCTATACAAGTACAACGAAATTGCATGCCATCCCGTAACAGAAAAAAAGAAAAAAGCACAAAACACACACACACACACACACACACACCAAAAAGGCCACACACACACACCCATCACAGCTCTCCAAGGTCATATTATCTGGTTACAGCATTTAAGATGGTTATAGCTCTTGGGTAGAAACTGTTCTTCAATCTATTTGTTCTTGATCTAATTGTTCTATATCTTCTACCCGAAGGCAGTGGTGCAAAGAGACTATATCCTGGATGAGATGGATCCTTTAAAATATTGTTAACCTTTTTAAGGCAACGGGAACTGTATAGTTCTTCCAGAGATGGGAGAGAATGACCAATAATATTTTGGGCTGTGGTTATGACCTTCTGAAGTACCTTCTTCTCCCTGGCTGTGCAGCTGGAGAGCCAAGCACAAATACAGTATATAAGAATGCTCTCTATGGAGCCTCGGTAGAAGGACACCAGCAGTCTCTCACTCAGATTGTTCTTCTTTAAAAGTCTGAGGAAATAAATTCTCTGCTGGGCCTTCTTTACCAGAGCAGTAGTATTTGCGCTCCAAGTCATACCCTGCTCTATAATCACTCCCAAAAACTTGAACACAGCCACCCTCTCCACCTGGTCCCCGCCGATATACAGGGGCTGAATATCCACCTTTCCCCACCACCACCAGTAATCCACCACCAGTTCCTTGGTCTTGGCAGTATTAAGAGCCAGATTGTTATCTCTACACCAAGCACAGAACTGCTCCACCTCATCCCGATAGGCGGACTCATCCCCTCCTGCTCCTGAAGAGCAGCTCAAAAACCTTAAAAGCTAAAGTAAAAACAAAACAAAAAACCCAGTGTGTATAGGATGATAGCAAAACCAGTCCTCAGATGTATGTATACCTTCCATAAATCAAGCAGAGTAATTGCAAGTTTTAAAACTGTTTTTAACATTGAATTTAAAATTGTTGTAACCTGTGCTGGGACCTTAGGGTGAAGAATCCTATATAATAAAGTGCAAGTGTCTCTGCGTCCACTGCCCCTGTGTCCGTGGGTTTGCGCTACTGTGCATGTGCCCCACGGACACAGGGATTGGAGCGCAGAGACGCGCGCACCAATCAGGGCCGGCCGAACGCTGGGCGCGCGCGAAGCAAGCAAGTAGGCGGTTAAGCTGCTTGCTGCTGCTGCTCCTCCCGCCGCTGTTCCCAGAGCGCGAAACGGTTCGAACAGAGCGGTCGCATCGGCCAGAGCGGCGTCCCGCTCGGGTGTGAGGAAATCTATACTGCTGAGGGGGGGCTGGCTGACTGACTGACCGACCGACCGGCGGCCGCTCTTCCCCCTCCCCTCCCTCCTCCCAATGGCCGTTCTCCTTATCGCCATTTACCTCAGAGCCGGCTGAAGGATGTCTTCTCACCCGCCGCGCGTGAGGCGAAGCGGCTCGCCGACCCTGGCCACCTCCCTGGCGGCGGCGGTGGCGGGAGCCGCGGCTGTGGCGGCAGGACCGCCAGCGCCAACAGCAGCCGCCTGCAGCCCATGCGGGCTACGGTGCCTTTCCAGCTCAAGCAGCACGGCAGCCCCACCCACGTTCTAGCGCCCGTTAATTTAACGGGCTACATGTCTACTAGTGGATAATAACAAGCAAGCAAGCAAACAAACAAACAATTTGTGCAGCCCCCACTATATATAAGGGTCTGGTGACTTCTGTTTCAGTGTATCTGAAGAAGTGTGCATGCACACGAAAGCTCATACCAAGAACAAACTTAGTTGGTTTCTAAGGTGCTACTGGACACACACACACACACACACACAGAGAGAGAGAGAGAGAGAGAGAGAGAGAGAGAGAGACAGACTGCATCAGACCAACACACTACCTGAATCTTCTGCAGTCCCAGTAATTAATAGTTTAGCTTACCATACCATGCAAATCAGGCCTCTAAGTATGAGTTATAGTATAATTAGTATCAGTACCATTTGCCCTATGATGTCCTACAATTCTGACACTGCTCTGTGGCCAGTGCTTTTTTTTCTGGGGGTACGCAGGGGTATGCATACCCCTAAATATTTTGTGAATCTAAGTTTGGCCTCATTGAGGGGCAGCATTTCAAGTAGGAAAATGAGAGTACCCCTAAACATTTTTTAAGAAAAAAAAGCACTGTCTATGGCTAATAATAAGCCACCTTGTTTGAATTCTGAAGAAAGCAAGAAAAGAATGTATCTGCATGGCTTTTATTTTCCAAATTGCCTTCTCCTGGGACCTAACGTTTGACACATCTATGTGTTTTGCTGTCTAACGGCTGTCACCGATGAATCAGGAGCGCTTAGTGCAGACTCGAGACTCAGAAACAGGTTGCTGCCTAACTTAGAAATGAAGTTAAAATGAGGGAAGGGTCTGAAATATCCGAGGCCTGCCATGGCCTTCAGTTGCCATAGAAACCTGGTGTTGAACCACTGCCGAAGGCCCACAGGCTACTTTCTTTCCCTGCAAGGCTTGAATCCTGTTTCTTTTGAAAAGCCAGGAATCTCAGGACCCAGGAGTCCTGACTCTTCGACTCCCTCCCCAGCCTCAGTTCTTCACCCCTTGCCCCGGGGCTATGAATTCAGTAGTCAGAACAGGGCAGAAAACATGTTCAGTTTAAGCTTTGACTGCCACCTGATGGCCATTTACAAAAATTCCATTTGCAGGGCTTTCGTTCCGTATAGTACAAGTGTAATATTATGCTGCTGGAAAGTTTACTGGTTCGGTGTTTTCAGGAGCAGTGCTGGCACTTTTTGCGCCCTAGGCGAGGGGGCGGGCCACGTGATGTAATTACGTATGACGCACGTTGCAGAACGGTGCCCCGCCCCCTTCCCGGCCGGGCGCCTCCCGCCGCCGTGGTTTGCTTGCGCCGCCGCTGGTTGGGGTGGCGGTGGGCGGCGCCGGGGGCAGGCTGGCCAGCCCCTCCTCCATTTTGGCGCCCTCGCCACCGCGGTTTTCGTCTCAACCTGCTTGCTCCGCCGCTGGTTGGGGCGGCACTGGGCGGCGGCGGGGAGCGGCGGGGGGCGGGGGGGCAGGCTGGCCAGCGCCCCCTCCATTTTGGCGCCCTAGGCAGTTGCCTAGTTCGCCTAAATGGACGCACCGGCCCTGGGTGTTTTTGGTTGGCAGCAGGGCACAGCAATCAGGTGTAACCCTGTGAGGTGCAGACGCTTTCAGAGGAGAGTTATTTGAAGAGATTTGTGGGGTGGGGGGGAAGGGCCAAGGGGAAGAAAGGAAGAAAGGAAGGAGTGTAGAAAGAAACGTCTGGAGAAAACAGTGGAGGAGAGAGAAGAAGAAGCCTTCTGAGGTGACGCAATGACTGTGCGGCACAGTTGTATCCTAGCCCAGGGTTGCATATTAAAAATCAGCGCTAAGGAACTACTCATTTGTGGATAAGATGAGCAGGTGCAAAACAAGATGAAGCAGAAGAGAGCTACTCTTTGGGCATGATGCTGGCAATTAATGAATAGGATCTCCCACTAAAAAAACCCTCAAAACACTCCAGTTAACATTAGGGCTGGGGTAGTGATTTCAATCAGGACCACCATGCTAGGAAAGGGCACTTATCTCATTTTCGTTTTCTTTATGAAAATGCCCCCCTCCCGCAGCTACTATTTGCCCTGTGTCGGCTTTGTTATTGTGGCAAATAGAAGCTGTGGGGTGGGGTGATTTCCACTGGGAAAATGTTTAAATTGCTCTCCTCATCACTGCTGTAATTGTGTGTGTGTGTGTGTGTGTGTGTGTCCACGCCGAGATCCTAATCATGGCTCTGCCTCTGCAACATCCCGGGACTGATAATTAAGCAATATTTCCCCCCAGGAATAAGGCATTTAGTTATCTGGCAAAGGGCTCCTGGGTGTGTGCCCTATCTCCTGTCCAGAAGGGATCCCTCACCCCAGCCAAAAGAATCCCTGAGCAGTTGTCTTTTTCTATCCTGTGATAGCAACATTCAACACAGAGTGAGTTGTATCTGACCCGATCTCACCCATGTTTACCTGGAAGTAAGGATGCTGGAGGAATTTGACTTCTGGGAATTCTGATGTGAGCTGATCTGATCCACATTTCTAGGAATAATATGAGGATTGCAACATATTTATCCTTCGAATTTTGTACTTGCGCGAATTTTGTGATAGAAGTTCTCGACTTAAAAAATTCAAAAGCAAAAAACCTCTGTTCCAAAACACATATTAAAATGTGCATTTTAGGATGAATAGGCATCTCCCAACAACTCTATTGTGTGTGTGTGGTTTTTCAAATGAAAATTTTACAGAGATATATCAAACATAAATAGTAAAAACTAGATTCCAAGGAATCTCCTGGACTTCCATCCTCCCCTTTGAGGGTCCCATTTTTAATCATATCCTCCCACATCTTTTATGATGATCCAAATCTTTTACATCTCCATTGTGTCCAAAATTGACCCTTAAACTACAAGAGATACTCCAATCTTACTAAGATAAGTTATAAATTTTCTCCACTCCTTGTTAAAATTTTGGTCTTCCTGATTTCTGACTCTTCCGGTCATTTTAGCCATTTCAGCACAGTCCATTTACTTCATCTGGAAAGAAGATAAAGTTCCAACCAGAGAAGAATGGCAGATGAAGTCTTCCAACAACTCTGAGCACAGCTCCCAGAATTCTTTGCGGGAAGCCATGACTCTTTGAAGTGGTATCATAGTCTTCTAAATGCATGGTGTGAATGTGGCCACTGTCATGAATAGCTGCTTGGACTAAATTTCTGCTTCCAGGCAGCAAGTTCAGGTTAGTAAGACTTAGCGGTTAGTATTGGCAAGTGTGTGAGAGAAGGAGAGAGGGAGGAAGAGGCTGAGACACGGCAGCATTGCTGCAAACTGAGCTGGATCCAGGGTGAGCCCTGTTGGAACTCCCTAGGCCCTTGATGTTCAGCCATAGCCAGTTTGGGGTCAACCACATCCTCCCTTCCTCTTAGGCTGTGAGGACTTGTTGCTGCAGCTCAGGAAATGTGTCAACCGGCCCTAAGGCATGCCTTTGATGTTCCACAAATGAAAATATGGGCAGGTTTTGCAGCACCGCTATTCTCATCCCAAGGTTTGCTTCCAAAGCGCCACCCTCTTCTCTATTATTTGTTTATTTTATTTAACAAAATTGATTGCTTGGTCAACAGAAACAAGTGCACTCCAAAGTGACTTACATAAAACAGCATAATTTTTTTAAAAAATAGAAGAGCATGCTGATGAAATCTGCAAACTCAAAAAATCTCCTCCACCTCCGCACCATAAACAAACAAAGCCACTGGCAATTCAACATATTATTGATTACTGAAGGCAGCCCTGTTTAGGGAAGTTTTTAATGTTTGATGTTTTATCGTGTTTCTAATATATCCTGTTGGGAGCCGCCCAGAGTGGCTGGGAAACCCAGCCAGACAGGCGGGATATAAATAATAATAATAATAATAATAATAATAATAATAATAATAATACTTTTAGTATTTATACCCCACCCACCTGGCTGGGTTTCCCAAGCCACTCTGGGCGGCTCCCAACAAAGGACTAAAAACAGAATAAAACTTAATGCATTAAAAAAATTCCCTAAACAGGGCTGCCTTCAGATGTCTTCTAAAAGTCAGATAGTTGTTTATTTCATTGACATCTGATGGGAGGGCGTTCCACAGGGCGGGTGCCACTACCGAGAAGGCCCTCTGCCTAGTTCCCTGTAACCTCACTTCTCGCAGGTAGGGAACTGCCAGAAGGCCCTTGGAGCTGGACCTCAGTATCTGGGCTGAACGATTAAATACAGCTATCAGCGTTTCAGAGAATATATACCATGCCAGGGAATACACCAACTTCACAATGAAGGCACCTGAGCCAGCAGGCTGAGTCAGGATGAGGTCTTGCCTCCTGTTAGCAGGTACTAGAGAACGGCCTGTCTACAGGGCATAGTAATTGCAGACCATTGCCAAACAGTTTGCTGCGCCGTAAATTGCCTAACAGAAATAATTCCCAAACTATGAGCTTTCTCTCTCCCATGTCTCTCCATCCTTCCACTCAGACACAGTCTGCCCTGGCCTGTTTGGGGTTAAAGAAAGAAGTAAAGAATCACAGAACTCTCTGGAATACGTAGTTTAAACCTCAGAGGAGACACACCCGTTCCAATGAGTCTCATGCAGCAATACGGGGAGGGGGGGGAATCCCCTGCAAGCAGGTGGGGTTCACTGTTCCACCCCCCTTACAGGTGTAAGACCAAAGCGTGCCTTCACTTTTAATTTGCAGGGAGGGAACCAACCGCAGCTTGCAGAAGTCTGGAAAAACGGTCATATAAATAACCATCGCTGTACAGTTGAGCTAAGGGACGTTGGCATATTTGAAGATGCAGTTTTAGGCTGCTGCCTGGGCTGTCGTCTCCCTGAGACTTGTTGGACTATAGCGCGCTAACCATGCAATCTTATGCATGTCTGCTCAGAAGGAAGACCCATTGATTTCTCCAAAGTTTGCTTTCAGGTAAGTGGGTACAGGACTGCAGCAGCAGGCTGAAGACCTAGGTAATGCCTACCTGGGGATTAGGCCCGCTTGAACACAGGGATAGCTGTATGAGGAAGCGGTGCTTGTAATAGGTTTGCATTTAGGGTTGTCAGCAGCGAAGGGGTTTATTTTCATGTTTTTGTTTCCCTGCCTTCTGCCTTCTCAGCACTAAAGCCCTCTAATTATGGTCTGTGCCAGTAATGGCAGCATAGAGACTTTGGTTTTGTCACTGCAGCAGCAAAAACAACTTTTGTGGAGCCCAGATCAGGTATTCAGGAAGTGGTGTGTGTGTGTGTGTTTGTGTGTGTGTGTGTGTGTGTGTGTGTGTGTGTGTACCCTATGGCCTCACTTGGCAAATAAGGGATTTATTTATTTCATTTATATACTGCCATACCCTCCAACATTTCTCCCATTCCATAACGATAATTTTAATACAGTGCTCTGGCGGCGCAGAGGCAGCAGGAGGTCCCATTAGCTAAAGTGGTGCTTCAGGTTAAGTATGCTTCAGGTTAAGAACGGACCTCCGGAACGAATTAAGTACTTAACCCGAGGTACCACTGTATTAGGGACCCAGGTGGCGCTGTGGGTTAAACCACAGAGCCTAGGGCTTGCTGATCAGAAGGTCGGCGGTTCGAATCCCTGCGACGGGGTGAGTTCCCGTTGCTCGGTCCCAGCTCCTGCCCACCTACCGGTAGCAGTTCGAAAGCATGTCAAAGTGCAAGTAGATAAATAGGTACCGCTCCGGCAGGATGGTAAATGGCATTTCCGTGCGCTGCTCTGGTTCACCAGAAGCGGCTTTGTCATGCTGGCCACATGACCCGGAAGCTGTACGCCGGCTCTCGGCCAATAAAGCGAGATGAACGCCGCAACCCCAGAGTCGGACATGACTGGACCTAATGGTCAGGGGTCCCTTTACCTTTACCTTACCACTGTATTTATACACCACACATCTTACTGGATTGCCCCAGTCACTCTGGGCAGCTTTCAGTACATATAAAAACATAATAAAACATGAAACATTTTTTTTTAAAGATTCCCTATACAGGATTGCCTTCAGACAGCTTGGGGGTTGAATAACTCCATACCCTCCCAACATTTCTCCAATGAAAACAGGGACGTGCTAAGGAAAAGCAGGACATTCCAGGATCAAATCAGAAACCGGGATGGCTTCTCTAAATCAGGGACGTTTCTGGAAAATAGGGACACTTGGAGGGTCTGTACTGCTTGATCATAAAAAACAACTCAAAGCGGTTTGCAAAAAGAATACGTAGTTGCCACCCCTCTTTGAAAAGAATTATAGGATGGCCTTCAGATAAGGACCTGGCAACGCTACTCCTCCCATGAAGGCCCACCTGAAGCTGGAAAATGTTTGGAAGCCGACAAATTTATTACGGCATCAGGTTTGGCAGATGTGGGCAAACAGGCAGAGGAAACGCGGGCTTGCCAGGGAAAGCGTTATTGCAAAGCGAGGCCAGCAAGAGAGGATGCGAAAGTCATATCCCTACACGGCACACAAATGAAAAGGTGGTCCAGTGAGGAAGAGTTAAAGATCTACTCTGTTATGCCGCTGGGCCATCTGGTCTCGCTGCGTAATAACCTTCTTCTGTGTGTGCATCAACCGAGAGTCACACTTGATACATCTGGTGAAGTGGGCAACGGTCCATGTCAAGTTTTTGGCTGAAATGCTTTCATTAATCTCTTAATGTGCTCGGGGACTCCTTTGTATTTGTTACCGGTATTTTGCTTAACAGACTCACCCAGATTAATCTCTGGAATCGGGGCAAAGGCTTGCTTTCTCCAAGCACTGCTTCTTCCCACCCTGCAGCCTGCAATGCAAGCCCTGCCTTGCACCGGTCTGCGATGCCTTTAAAATAGGTATGTCAGCAGCTGCTCACCTATGGCGAGTGAGATGTGCCTCTGGGTGAGCCCTCTGGGAAGTTTTTCTATGCTCAAAGACGGCTCTTTGTCCTTTTAGGTTTTCCAACAAGTAAATGAATAAACAAACGTCTACAATTTTATTTGAAACGAGACAGAAAATAAGAAAAGCATTACACTGGGACGTGCTGTGCAATACAGAATATCAGACAAAGCCTCTCACCACGGACAGGCTAAGAAGCAATAAGCAAGCAGGCATCCCAATATGAATTAATCAATGCAATGCTTTTAGTGACGTCATCATGTATTATAATTATGGCTGACTGACCTAATAATCGTTATGGGGTAGCAGCATTTGCAGACTTGCAGAGAATGTCAAAATGCCTTTTTTATAAAAAAAAATAATCATTTATATCCCCCCCTTTTCTCAACGAGGCAAATTTAGTTTCCCCTCCTCTCCATCCTATCTTCACAACCTTGTGAGGCGGGCTAGGCTGAGAGACAGTGACTGACTGAAAGCCACCCAGCTTCCTAGCTGAGTGGGGATTTGAACCCTGGTCTCCCAGGGTGGCATTGTGGGTTAAACCACAGAGCCTAGGGCTTGCCAATCAGAAGGTTGGCAGTTCGAATCCCTGCGACGGGGTGAGCTCCTGTTGCTCGGTCCCTGCTCCTGCCCACCTAGCAGTTCGAAAACATGTCCAAGTGCAAGTAGATAAATAGGTACCGCTCCAGCGGGAAGGTAAACGGCATTCGCCAGAAGTGGCTTAGTCACGCTGGCCACATGACCTGGAAGCTGTACGCCGGCTCCCTCGGCCAATAAAACGAGATGAGTGCCGCAACCCCACGACTGGACCTAATGGTCAGGGGTCCCTTTACCTTTACCTCCAAGACCCTACCCCAGCACTCTAACCACTACTCCACACTGTCTCTGAAGGGTAGCTTTCTTGTCCTTTCCCACCCTCAGCTATTGCTCTCCTCAGCTCATCTCCCAGCTTTCCCTCCCCCCTTGCCATCCCTTGAGGTCCCACAACATTCCCGATAAACTGAGTTAGAACAATATTAGTTTGGGATGACTCTCTGCTACCCATCTGCCAACCTCTGATTCCCTAGTGAAAATTCATCTGTCTGGGCTTGGGGTTGAGAACTCAGTAAGTAGCTGGTGGCTTCACTGTTTATCTTAGAGCTCAGGGTTGATTCTGAACGTCCGGGAACTTCCTTGGGCACAGCAAATTGCAGGAGGTTATATATGTCTGGGCTTTATTTTCTTAATGATGGATTTTCCCACTTAAACAAAACAAAACAAAAAAACAGCAACCCCACAACTGATCGTAATACTTGAGCCATTCTGGCCACGGAGCCTCAAATGGGTGTTGCTTGCCACTTTACCCATGGGAAGCCTGGCTTTGTCACAGCTGTGGCTTGTGGTCAGAAATGCTCTGAGCTTGTGGCCACTCTGTTTGCCTTGTTTGTGAGTGGGCCCGTGTCCTGGCAACCAGCCCCAGCCCTAGCCGCCAGGCGTTGCTGTTTTCCTGGGGCCACGGATAAGAGCCCAAGAATCCTGCATGGCATTTTTGGGAAGTTGATGATGAAATTAAGATAAGATTTCTTTATTGTCATTGTACAAATACAATAAAATTGAATGCCAACCCATAAAAACATAGAGGGGGAGGGGGGAAATTTCAGCTACACATTTCAGCTACACATACATATACATACATACTCATCAAAACTCTCCAAGGTCATACTATCTTTGCTGTTGTTGTTCAGTCGTTCAGTCGTGTCCGACTCTTCGTGACCCCATGGACCAGAGCACGCCAGGCACGCCTATCCTTCACTGCCTCTCGCAGTTTGGCCAAACTCATGTTAGTAGCTTCGAGAACACTGTCCAACCATCTCATCCTCTGTCGTCCCCTTCTCCTTGTGCCCTCAACCTTTCCCAACATCAGGGTCTTTTCTAGGGAGTCTTCTCTTCTCATGAGGTGGCCAAAGTACTGGAGCCTCAACTTCAGGATCTGTCCTTCTAGTGAGCATTCAGGGCTGATTTCTTTAAGAATGGATAGGTTTGATCTTCTTGCAGTCCATGGGACTCTCAAGAGTCTCCTCCAGCACCATACTATCTAGCACTCCATACTATCTAGTTACAGCATTTAAGATGGTTATGGCTTTTGGATAGAAACTGTTTTTTAATCTATTTGTTCTTGATTTAATTGTTCTATATCTTTTGCCCGAAGGCAGTGGTGCAAAAAGACTATATCCAGGATGAGATGGATCTTGTAATATATTTTTAACTTTTTTAAGGCAATGGGAACTGTATAGTTTCTCCAAAGATGGGAGGGAATGTCCAATAATATCTCGGGCTGTGGTTATGACCTTCTGGAGCACCTTCTTCTCCATTACTTTACACATGGAAAACCAAGCACAAATACAATATGTAAGAATGCTCTGTATGCGGCTACGGTAAAAGGACACCAGCAGTTTCTCACTCAGATTGTTCTTTTTTAAAAATCTGAGAAAATAAGTTCTCTGCTGGGCTTTCTTTACCAGAGCAGTGGTATTTGCACTCCAAGTTATACCCTGTTCGATAGTGACTCCCAAAAGCTTGAATACAGCCACCTTCTCCACCCAATCCCCGCCGATATACAGAGGCTGAATATCCACTCTCCCCCCCTGTAGTCCACCACCAGTTCTTTGATCTTTCGAAAGGTTCGTTCCTCCTTCATTTTATTTTAATGTATACATTTGAAGGGGGAGAGGACATGCACACCTGTTTCTAGAAAAAGAAATCTTGTGACCCCCCCCAAGGGAATAGTAGTAGTAGTAGTAGTAGTAGTAGTAATAATAATAATAATAATAATAATAATAATAATAATAATAATATTTATACCCCACCAATCTGGCTGGGCCTCCCCAGCCACTCTGGGCAGCCCCCAAGAGAATATTAAAAGTACAATAAAACATCAAACATTAAAAACTTCCCTAAACAGGGCTGCCTTCAGATGTTTTCTGAAAGTCAGATAGTTATTTATTTCCTTGAAATCTGGTGGGAGGGCATTCTACAGGGTGGGCACCACTTCCGAGAAGGCCCTCTGCCTGGTTCCCTGTAACCTCACATTTCGCAGTGAGACAACCCCCCAGACGGACCTCGGAGCTGGACCTCAGTGTCCGGGCTGAACAATGGGGGTGGAGACACTCCTTCAGGTATACTGGGCCGAGGCCGTTTAGGGCTTTAAAGGTCAACACTTTGAATTGTGCTCGGAAACGTACTGGGAGCCAATGTAGGTCTTTCAAGACCGGTGTTATGTGGTCTCGGCGGCCGCTCCCAGTCACCAGTCTAGCTGCCGCATTGTGGATTAGTTGCAGTTTCTGGCTTACCTTCAAAGGTAGCCCCACGTAGAGCGTGAGTTATCTAGAGATAACTAGAGCATGCATGCACCAATCTTACAGCAAGATCCACTGGGATGAATGAGGTGAGGATCCCATGGATCTCCAGTGGAGCTTGGATATTCCCTGTGCAGCTGGGCTATGCTGCATTAATGCCCCACCCTCAGCTTGACTGGAGATGCACCAACATATATTCCCCATCCTTTGGAAGTATACGCTCTGAAAAGGGAGTGTTGCAGGGGCATGGCATTTTGGGACCAGATAGGAGGGACTTAGTTTGGATCCTGGACCTGTTCAGCTCAGTCACATGACCTGCTAAGCCAGTGAAAAGGTGGTGTAACTCTAACACTATTTTAAAGGATTGTTTTCCCTCTGCCAGGCTTAGGGGGACTCACCCAGCAGTGAATGGAGTTTCGATCTGATGTACTTTATGCCTGCTTTTTGTTGTTGTTCAGTCGTGTCCGACTCTTCGTGACCCCATGGACCAGAGCACGCCAGGCACGCCTGTCCTTCACTGCCTCTCGCAGTTTGGCCAAACTCATGTTAGTAGCTTTGAGAACACTGTCCAACCATCTCATCCTCTATGCCTGCTTAACATACACCAGCTTCCTGTCTATAGGATTGCCTGCTTCATTACAAAAGTAGCTATTGCAATTGCCCAGGTGTTTCCACTACAGGTGTTATGCCGAGCCCATCATTTGGCCACTAGCATAAGCAATTTTGTTTCAGCTGGGAATAAACTAGGGATAGGGATGGAATTCAGTTTGGTTTGAATTTTAATGCCCTGCAAAATTCGAACTTTTGTGATGCAGATCTCTAACCAAGAGAATGTGTATAAGAATGAGCAGATTAGGGTAAATTGTGCTTCGAAATGCATTTATTAGTAAAGGAAACATCCATGAAAGCATTATAATATTGCATTCCATTTGTGAATCACTTCCTATGAAACATCCCGAAGTGATATGGCTGTAAAAATGCCAAGAGCAAAACATGCGTAAAACGATCTCATAATTAAAGCAATTAAAACAAATTTATAAGTCGAAACCATTTCCATTAGGGGAAATAACTTGCAAAAAAGGTGAACATTAGAGAAAAGTGCATTAAAAATGTGCATATTAGGAGGGATGCACGCTAAGTACTCATCTGCACTATACATTTAAAGCAATATCATTCCTCTTTAAACATTCATGGCTGGATTTAAATATGAAGCATTGTACTGTACTGATATGTTGTTTTTTTAAATGGCAGGTTAATGCAAAAACAGGGTGGAAATTGACACATGCAAAACTGACGTGGACGAGTAATAAGACTGATTCAACCATCTGCTTGTGTTGGGCCATAAGTAAAATTCAAAAACCTGTATTAGATCAATACTTCTCCTAGGCCAGCCAAAATACAGACAAAAAGATAGAGTGCAATTTTTGGAGTTCTCCAGGAGAGTTCTGCGTCAGGGGCGAAGGAGAAGATCCAGCTGGCAGGGTAGATTCTGAGCAGCCCCGCCCTCGTGGGCCACCATGACGTCAGGAGGACTGGCTTCGAAGGAAAGAGTTGGGAGAATGTTCCAAGTGTGCTCCCGATTCCTTTCCTTCCTTCCTTTGCAGCCCGGCTGGAACTCATACGGAGCTTCAAAGGACGATCCCTGTGGTCCATCGCAATGGGAGCTGCAGTCAAGTGCTGTTCAGCTGATTGGCACTGATTGCATTTCCCACTTTCTACAGGGTCTGGCTGCACTCAGGGGGTCCTGATTCCAGCAGGGGTTGTAGTTAGCACCAATCTGCTGAATATATAACAACAACAACAATAAACATTTATTTATACCCCGCCCTTCCCAGCCAGGACCGGGCTCAGGGCGGCTAACACCAATAAAATCACAACAAAACATAAAAAACAATCAATTAAAATGCAGGTTAAAATACGATTTAAAGTTTAAAAATGCAGCCTCATTTTTAAGTAGCCCACCAATCAAACCATAAAGGAATGAAACATCAGGGTTAAACTGAAACCAACCCAAAGGCCAGGCAGAATAGCTCCGTCTTGCAGGCCCTGCGGAAAGATGCCAAATCCCGCAGGGCCCTGGTCTCTTGTGACAGACCTTTCCACCAAGTTGGGGCCAGTACTGAGAAGGCCCCGGCCCTAGTTGAGGCCAACCTAGCATCCTTGTGGCTCGGGACCTCCAAAATGTTATTATTTGAGGACCTTAAGGTCCTATGGTGCTGGAGGAGACTCTTGAGAGTCCTATGGACTGCAAGAAGATCAAACCTATCCATTCTTAAAGAAATCAGCCCTGCGTGCTCACTAGAAGGACAGATCCTGAAGTTGAGGCTCCAGTACTCTGGCCACCTCATGAGAAGAGAAGACTCCCTAGAAAAAACCCTGATGTTGGGAAAGGTTGAGGGCACAAGGAGAAGGGGACGGCAGAGGAGGAGATGGTTGGACAGTGTTCTCGAAGCTACTAACATGAGTTTGGCCAAACTGCGAGAGGCAGTGAAGGATAGGCGTGCCTGGCGTGCTCTGGTCCATGGGGTCACGAAGAGTCGGACACGACTGAACGACTGAACAACAACAAAGGTCCTACATGGGGCATACCAGGAGAGGCAGTCCCTTAGGTACGAGGGTCCTAGGCCACATATACATAACTTTGGGCAGGGATTGGTACATTTGAAGGCTCCCTGTTTGTTTTTGTTTTTTTGGCAGCTGCCTCTTTACCTGCCCCACCTGACATATGAGATCAGGTGTGAGTAGACCCATCTCTACTCACACCTGAAATGAGAAAATTTCAGTTTCTCATTCTTCCACTTTTAACTTCATTTCTCTGCATTTTCCCAAATCTGTTGGCATTTTTAAATATATAGATATTAAAATAAATATTTGTCAGCATTTGGGTGTGCATTTCCCCTAATGGACACATCTTTGCAAAGCAACTTCCCCTAATACAATGCATTTCTTTGGTTATTTTCACCAACATTTGCATTTTTATGCACTCTTTACCCCAGTATATGCTTCTTCTTCTTTTTTTTTTTTGCAGCTGTTTCCTGGCTAGAGAACTGCATTGCAAAATTCGGAGAAGGGCGACTTCTGAAGGATGGTTGGGTTTGGGTTGGCATTTCAGAAAGTGTGAATTAGGTAGCATTGACTTTAAATGCGAACTGAACTTCACCCCCATTCCTAGGTATGGGGCAGGTGAGTGTCATTTGGGGCAAATGGCCCCATGGGTCTAATTCAACCATGGGTTGGAGGTTCCCCACTGCTAGGCTAGATGGTCAACAATGGAGGGAAAATAGAGAGAAGAAACAAGGCTGATGATAATGCCTGAGCCTGTAACTGGTAAGTGCCTTCAAGGCAGAATGTGGGAGTAGATAGCAGGCATTCTATTAGGTGATATGTGGGATCAGTTTGTGCCAAGACCTTCTGGGAGGAAGAAGCATGATTCATCATCTCTAGAAACGCAAGAACTGTCTGTTGCTCCGGTCTACCTCCCTCGTTTGGTGGCACACATACATTTTTTTTAAAGTTGAAACTAAGCCATGCTGAACTTTGACACAGAGGAAGTCCTAACATGCACAAACTCCTTAAGATCAATCCAGTACATATGAAAATCCATTCAACAATCCAGTACATATGAAAATCCATTCAACAACCCTACCACTGCTTTTATTTTATTTTTTACTTTTGAAATTTACTCTGTTTTCGCAAGCTGAAGTTGAGAACAGAGCTCTCCCAACCAAAGTCTGAGTTTTACTCTGGGACCTCTGCCTGAAAAGTGATCATTTGGGAAGGGATCTTTATGCTAGGTATGGGCTACGACCTCAAGCTCACCTCACCCTCTGGAAGCAATTAACTGGGCTGGATGATTGATACAATACTAGCTCCTGTTCTGGAGTGCCGAGACTTCCCCAATACTGGCGTGGTATGTTTGAGGTGGGCTGCGAGGAACGTCGGTGCTGCGCCGAGCCGTTGTTTAGCCCAGGGGTTAAAGGGTTAAGCTTGCCCCTGCTGCGATCCCAGTGCCAGCTCTCTGCAGGCTGCCAAAGTAATGTGATTGAGCAATGGTTTGCGGGTAATGGACGATCCCTCAAGCCACACGTCCGGACTCTCCATCTCCCTAGGAATGCACACACCCAACCTGTGAGTCTCTCTAGCCTGCAAGGGACCAGCAGCTCTCAGAGAGCTCAGAGACAGACAGGAGGTCCCTGAAGAGCCCCAGAAACAGAGGTGCGGAGGCCAGGAAGGTGAGAAAAGCAGAAAGATTTAGGGAGATAAGGGCTCAA
Organism: Darevskia nairensis; assembly: GCA_034642065.1. NCBI lineage: Eukaryota > Metazoa > Chordata > Lepidosauria > Squamata > Lacertidae > Darevskia > Darevskia nairensis. The sequence goes on along the minus strand of JAWWNI010000351.1, from coordinate 553,096 downwards.
AGGTAAGGCTGATATAATTTCCCTTCGGTAGCATCTTTGGTGGGTTGGTATGTAGGGTTTGAACACCCATTCAGAAAGTTTATAGATTGTTATTGCACCTCCTTCGTTTGTTCATTCCTTCTCATTGCAGCATGTAGCGGTGGGTGGTGTGCATTGGAGAATGGTAGGGCCGGAAACAGGAGCCTAACAGTAGGTGGAGCCAGAACTAATGGCTGGTGGAGCCAATTAATTCTACTTTTCATCTCCATCCTCTTCCATGCTGAGGTGCAAAACACTGGACAACACTGAGGCTAACGGGGAGGAAGCTGGCCAGCAATGCCACCCCCTGGATTGGGTGTAGATAAGAAGGCAGGGAGGTGGGATCTGGCTTGAGAGCAGCTTGTGGGGGCACTGAAAGCTGGCAGCACACAGCTCCCTCTCTTATTGCCTTCACAACAACCCTGCGAGGAAGGTTTGGCTGGAAGTGCAAGTTGACCGAGTCAGGGTCCCCCAGTGAAGTTCATGCAATCCCAAACCCAGGCCCTCCTGGGCATAGTCTGAGATTCTAGTGCAGGAGTGAGGAAGCTGTGATTTTCCATGTGTTATTGGATGCCAATCAGCTGCAGCCATCGTAGTCAGGGATGATGGGGGATGTAGTCCAAAAAGGTCTGGGGAGGCCACAGCTTTCCCATCTCTGCTCTAGGAATTGGCGCGGCTGCATTTCCCAAGTTCCGCCTGTAATAAGTCGGAAGTCTATTGTGGATGCCTTTTGCCTGCAATTTTTCTGAATGCAAAATAAATGCTTTGTGGAAACAGAATGCATGCTTTTTTAAAATCTAAAAATAAAAAATTCTGTGGGGGGAAATTAAAGCGTAACAGACGCACTTAGCGTTATTGACATGCCTCCCAATTTTGAGTGCAATAATTAAAAAGCAATGTGGCACAATCACCATAATCAAATTGTGATTGCCAAATTGCTTCGCATGTCCACCTTATTTTGCCCTGTGAGGCTAGTATTGGCTCCTCATTCCCAGTTTCTTATTCACCCCGGTCTGCATGAGAGTCTTGAAGTCCCAGAGTCCCTTATTCAAGTTGCCCAGGCTTGGAGTGCTGCAAATCTCTATGTGGGCTGCCCTTGAAGATTACTTGGAAACGTCAAGTGACCCAAAATGCAGTGATTAGCTGCTGTTTCAAAACAGGTGCCTTGGTTGCCAGTTTGTTTCTGGGCCCAATTTAAGGTGCTCACATTCCACTGACCTCAGGAGTTCGGGGGATGATGGCTCACCATGGGGCATTCTTTGCAGCAGCCCCTCTGAACATTCAGCCCCCTTCCACCCCCTTTTTATTTTTTTTATTTTTTTGCTAAGAGTGTAAAGCTGAATGCGCGCAAGTAAAATGTCCGTAAGTTGTGAGTTACCTGTATTTAAAAATTGTTCCAATCCATTCCGGACCTGTAGGGTGAAAGGTGATAATCATTTGAAATCATTGCCCTTATAATGCTCAGGCTACCCATATAGCTCTGGGCCAAATAAGGAACTGAGAAGGAGGATTCATTTGGTGGTGCCTGCCCCCTTTGCCATTTCTGTGGTGCCTGCCCCCTTCGCAACTCTTCTTAGAAGGCAAACAGGTGTGCGGTTTGGCTAAAATTGGAAGAAGTCGACAGTAGGACACTGCAGATTTCATTAAGCCCCCTCCCTCCCTTCTCCCCCCCCCACAAAAAAACAAGAACTTAGGCCCATTCATTCCATGGGGTCTACTCTGATTAGAACTTAGTTGGGGACAACCCAGTATTGCAGGGGTGGCCAACTCCCAAGAGACTGTGATCTACTCACAGAGTTAAAAACTGGCAGTGATCTTTTTTGGGGGGTTCGGGTCAAAGTTGTTGAGTTTTTTCAGGGAGGAGGTAAAATGTTGAGGTTTTTTAAGGGGAGCCACAGTTGTTCAGCTTCTTTGCGGGGAGCCAGTGATCTACCGCAGACATCCAGTGATCTACCGGTTGATCACAATCTACCTTTTGGACATGCCTGCAGTACTGTATCTTTCAACCAGACGTGGCCTGGTTTCAACAGAGGACTGTCATTTGTAAAGTAGGATATCTGATCATCCTTACTCTGTCTGCCTCTGCTATAATTCTGTTCATTTCTGTAGGGCAGGGCAGGGCAGGGCAGGGCAGGGCTGGGCAGGGCTGGGCAGGGCAGGGCAAACCACACCTGCTGGCCTCTTTCTTTTTCTTGATAGTGCAACCCTGTAGCTATGAACATTCTTTCAGGGACATCAATGGATAACAGCAGGGGTTGCCAGGACCCTCCAAAGATTCTGGGTTGTGATTCCCATTAGCCCCAGCCTGCACAGCCAATGATCAGGGATGATGGAAGTTGGAGTCTGTGACATCTGCCCCACCCAACCCCAGCATATGGGATAGCTCAGTTGGTACAGGATGAAAATCTTAATCTCAGGGGTTCGAGCCCCATGTTGGGCAAAATATTTCTGCATTGCAGGGGTTGGACTAGATGTTCCTTGTGGTTCCTTCCAACTCTGCAGTTCTATGGTGGGCACCATGTTTACAACCCTTGCATGATCATCTTCAGATGTTGCCCTGCACTCTTTCTCTGACCTACTAGTTCTTCAAACCTCCCAACACCTAGAAAATAGGGCATCTTTTTGTGTTATTATTATTCTATTCCTCAGTTGTTGCTTTTGTCTTTAAGCCACTTTGGACAGGCATTTGCCCAGAAAGGCATCCTAAAAATATTTTAGATAAACATAGGAATAAAATAAATTTGGCGAGAACCTCGTAAAATGATCACTTGGACTATGCAATCCATAGAACACCCCAACCACGACAGATGCAGTGCAGTTTTGGACTTGGCCAAAGGAAAGTTTCAAATTGCATGGCATCTGGTGCGCTAACAGACCAAAAAAAGAAAGGAAGAAAAAGAAATGTGAAGTCCTGCAGGACATGGGCAAAACAAATCCTTTTGCTGTGGCTAAATATGAAATTTTGGGGCTGTGCCTCTGAACCGAGTGTTCCTCTGCTGTTCTTGTCCTTTTTTTCCAGGGGAAAATCTATGCACATTGAAGTTTTCTTCCTTTCCTTCCCTTCCTTCCTTCCTTCCTTCCTTCCTTCCTTCCTTCCTTCCTTCCTTCCTTCCTTCCTTCCTTCCCTTTTTAACTGTCAGAAATAGTATTTTTATTTTTCTTCCATAGTGGTAATTTTTCTTCAGTGATAATGTTTCTTTTTTGGCCATAAAAAATGTCACTTGACAAAACCTTTAAAAAGCAAACCAACAAAACTGGACAACTAAATTTCTTAGCACAGTTAAAAAACAACAACTCCCCCCCCCAATAGTTATTCTCTCATTTCTCCATCTTCTTCTTCTTCTTCCACACCCCTTATATAAAGGGCATTATTGCGCCTTATCAGAACTTCACCAAGGTGTCCAGATAATGCACCATCAATATATTCTTCTGCATTTGCAAGCTGCATGTTCATGTAGCCATCGACGGAGACGAAGTAGCCTTTGTATTCCATTTCCTACTTCAGCTTCACCATCACTGGCTTGAGAGGCAGACTCATAGCAACCAGACCAACCTAAGGGCGGCTGCGGCAACAAAAAAATTACAGTACTCGCAGGCAGCAAGTGTGCCCGCCAAAGCTCTAAAAAGAAAAAGCACAGAAATGACTAAATGTGTACTTTTCTGAATTTTGCAGTGCAGTTCGTCAGCCAAGTAATGTGTGCAAAGATGCATATATTGGGGTAAAGTGTACTGCATTATATCGGGCGGGGGGGAATTGCTTTGCAAAAATGCGTACATTCGTCAAAATTGCATACAAATGTGTGTATTAGGAGAAATTCGCACTAAAATGTTGGCAAATTTCCCTGAGGGTTCCCCTTCGCCTCGAAAATGAAAATTCGTGAATTGATGTGCAAATGTGGAGAACAGAATTTTTTGGGGGAAAAACACACTGAAATTGATCAATTTGCTCAACCGTAGCTGAAATAAATAAATGGGGCACAGCTCCTGCACCTTTAAGAGTTGTGCATATAGAGATACACTTGCTGAAGCTCCCCCATCAACACAAGTATTAAAGGAACAGGAGCCCTGTCCTGTTTTGCCACTTTGACTGGGGCTGATGGGAGCTGTAAGTACCACATTACCCCATCCATAGGTTAGAGCAGGGGTCAGCAAACTTTTTCAGCAGGGGACCGGTCCACTGTCCCTCAGACCTTGTGGGGGGCCGGACTATATTTTGAAAAAAAATAAATGAACGAATTCCTATGCCCCACAAATAACCCAGAGATGTGTTTTAAATAAAAGCACACATACTACCCATGTAAAAACACTAGGCAGGCCCCACAAATAACCCAGAGATGCATTTTAAATAAAAGGAAACATTCTACTCATGTAAAAACATGCTGATTCCCGGACCATCCGCGGGCTGGATTGAGAAGGCAATTGGGCCAGATCTGCCCCCGGGCCGTAGGTTGCCTACCCATGGGTTAGAGCAGGGGTGGCCAACTCCCAAGAGACTGCGATCTACTCACAGAGTTAAAAACTGGCAGAGATCTACCCCCTTTTTGGGGGTTCAGGTCAAAGTTGCTGAGCTTTTTTCAGGGAGGAGGTAAAATGTTGAGCTGTTTTTAGGGGAGCCACAGTCGTTCAGCTTCTTTGGGGGGAGCCAGTGATCTACCAGTGATCTACCGCAGACGTCCAGTGATCTACCGGTAGATCACGATCTACCTGTTGGACATGCCTGGGTTAGAGGAAGAGTTCAGTCAAAGAATATAGCTTTAAGTGAAAGGAGTGTATCCAATTACAAATGAGCCTTGCTTTCAATCTCATTTCAGTCCCAAGGACTTGTAAGGTTAAGACTCTGGAGAAAAGTCACCACCTTTACAAAATTATAGTTCCCTATGGAGCTTTGTTGGAAAGCACAAGGCAGATAGATGCTAGGAAGGTGTGCAGCACTCTCAGATCACAGAAGCTGGAGAGAAACTTGCTGCTAGTTTAAATCTCTACTTCCACTTAGTGGCTAAACGGTGTATAGCTGCTTGTGGCATTTCTCATCTTCCTTCTCTGGGATCTGCGCCGAATCCTCTAGATTTTCGATAAATCCCAAACACTGGGAAGAGCAGACAGAAAAAACGGTTCTGAAAATGTTAAGTGTGTTAGGAACCTGTAGCTTTTCCTTGCAGGGCCAAAAACAATTTTTTTTAGGTGGGCTTTTAAAAAAATGGAAAAATTAAAACTTGACCTGGAATTATCTTAATTTATTTTATTTTGGCAAAACCAAAAACAAATTCAATGAAGAATGAAGGAATGTTATCTAAAATGAATGTCGTCTAAAATGAAGGTGTTACACCTACATGGAACACTGGTTGGATTAACTCTTGTAAAATAAGAATATATAGGGTTCTTAGAAGAAGTGTTAATGTCTATAACTTATCTTTCTTTAGTTATAATTATGTACATTGCTAGTGGAGAGTGGTAATAGGGAAGTCAGCTACATATATATAATGTTTGTAACTTAGTTTCTTTCTCCAAAAGGAATGGTTAATGAAACTTAGATAATATTAGGATATATATTACTAATAATAATCTTAATTTGTCTATGAAATTATAAATTTATGTGTGAAGATTATATTGTGAAAACTATAAGAATGACGTATTTTATTCTCAGTCTGTAGGTCTGTGTATTAGTTTGTATGTTTGTGTGTTTATTTTTCTTTATGTATGCAAAAAAATAAAATTAAATTAAATTAAAAAAAAATAATGGAAAACGGCATCCGTGGAAAGAGTTTCAAAGCCCCTTTCCCCAGCAATGCAGGATTTCCATTTTGAGTTTGTAGCCTCTGGGGAAGAGCAAGTATCCAGGGTCAGGATTCTTGGGTACCCAAAAAGGCTTATACTCGAGAAAGTGAGTTGCTGCCAACCCTTGGAGACCCTAGGACTTGCTCTGCCTTGCTGTGGAGACATGTTGACTGTGCCCCTCTGAGCATGAAGCTGTGATAGAAGGGGAAACAGCCTCCCCTGTCCGTTTTGGTTTCTCAGTCTCTCATTTTTCCAATCTTAAATTCAGTTCACCATTTTTCTGAGCAATTTTTGGATTTCTAAAAGAATCCTCATGAAAATCTGGTCCTAACCAATAGTGATGACCTGGTTAGTGGGGTAGAAGTGGCAGGATCATTAGGTGGGAGTGATCATGCTCTTCTGGAGTTTGTTATACATCAGAAAGGAGCAACCAAGCATACTAAGACTCAAATTCTAGACTTTAAGAAAGCCGACTTCAGAAAACTTAGGGAAACGCTGGGTGTGATCCCATGGTCAGTAATACTAAAAGGGAAGGGAGTTCATGATGGATGGGAGTTTGTTTAAAGGGAGATATTAAAAGCACAACTTCAAGCAGTACCAATGAGACGAAAACATGGAAGGTGCCTAAAGAAGCCAGGGTGGCTATCTAAAGAACTTTTAACTGAGTTAAGATTTAAAAGGGATATGTACAAAAAATGGAAAAAGGGGGAAACCACCAGAGATGAATTCAAACAAATAGCCAGCACGTGTAGAGACAAAGTCAGAAAAGCTAAAGCACAGAATGAACTCATGCTTGCTAGAGAGGTTAAAAGCAATAAAAAGGGCTTTTATGGGTATGTCCGTAGCAAAAGGAAGAACAAGGAAACAGTGGGGTCACTTAGAGGAGAAGAAGGTGAAATGCGAACAGGGGACACAGAAAGGGCAGAACTCCTCAATACCTTCTTTGCCTCAGTCTTCTCCAAAAAAGAAAACAATGCCCTTCCTGAAGAATATGGAGCAGATGATTCAGCAGGGGAAACACAGCCCAGAATAAGTAAGGAGGTAGTACAAGAACACTTGGCTAGTTTAGATGTATTCAAGTCTCCAGGGCCAGATGAACTACACCCCAGAGTATTAAAAGAACTGGCAGAGGTGATTTCAGAACCACTGGCAGTAATCTTTGAGAATTCCTGGAGAATAGGCAAAGTCCCAGCAGACTGGAGGAGGGCAAATGTTGTCCCTATTTTCAAAAAGGGGAAAAGAGAGGACCCAAACAATTACCGCCCAGTCAGCCTGACATCAATACCAGGAAAGATTCTAGAGCAGATCCTAGAAAGGAACGCTGTGATCACTAAAAGTCAGCATGGGTTTCTGAAAAATAAGTCATGTCAGACTAATCTGATCTCATTTTTTGACAGAATTACAAGCCTGGTAGACGAAGGGAACACCGTGGATGTAGCCTATCTTGATTTCAGCAAGGCCTTTGACAAGGTGCCCCATGATATTCTTGTAAAGAAGCTGGTAAACTGAGGGCTAGACAATGCTACCATTCAGTGGATTTGTAACTGGCTGACTGACCGAACCCAAAGGGTGCTCATCAATGGCTCCTCTTCATCCTGGAGAGAAGTGACTAGTGGGGTGCCACAGGGTTCTGTCTTGGGTCCAGTCTTATTCAACATCTTTATCAATGACTTGGATGATGGGCTTGAGGGCATCCTGATCAAGTTTGCAGATGACACCAAATTGGGAGGGGTGGCTAATACCCCAGAGGACAGGATCACACTTCAAAATGACCTTAACAGATTACAGAACTGGGCCAAGGCAAACAGGATGAATTTTAACAGGGAGAAATGTAAAGTACTACACTTGGGCAAAAAAAAATATGAAAGGCACAAATACAGGGTGGGTGACACCTGGCTTGAGAGCAGTACAAGTGAAAAGGATCTAGGAGTCTTGGTAGACCACAAACTTGACATGAGTCAACAGTGTGATGCAGCAGCTAAAAAAGCCAATGCAATTCTGGGCTGCATCAATAGGAGTATAGCATCTAGATCAAGGGAAGTAATAGTACCACTGTATTCCGCTCTGGTCAGACCTCACCTGGAATACTGTGTCCAGTTCTGGGCACCACAGTTCAAGAAGGATACTGACAAGCTGGAACGTGTCCAGAGGAGGGCAACCAAAATGGTCAAAGGCCTAGAAACGATGCCTTATGAGGAACGGCTTAGGGAGCTGGGTATGTTTAGCCTGGAGAAGAGAAGGTTAAGGGGTGATATGATAGCCATGTTCAAATATATAAAAGGATGTCATATAGAGGAGGGAGAAAGGTTGTTTTCTGCTGCTCCAGAGAAGCGGACACGGAGCAATGGATTCCAACTACAAGAAAGAAGATTCCACCTAAACATTAGAAAGAGCTTCCTGACAGTAAGAGCTGTTCGACAGTGGAATTTGCTGCCAAGGAGGGTGGTGGAGTCTCCTTCTTTGGAGGTCTTTAAGCAGAGGCTTGACAGGCACCTGTCAGGAATGCTTTGATGGTGTTTCCTGCTTGGCAGGGGGTTGGACTGCATGGCCCTTGTGGTCTCTTCCAACTCTATGATTCTATGAAAATTCAACAGCGTTTTCGTGTGGTTTAGTCCCTAAACTCACACATTTGTAAAGTAGTTTTGATTAACATACATGTTTTTGCAAGCAATTTCCCCAGCTGTAATACATTTTTAAAATGTGATTTTCACCAATGTACAGATTTTTACGAACACTTACCCTGACGCCTGCTATTTTGTACGGAGGGTTTGGTTGGATGGAGAACTGCATCATAGAATTTGGAAAAGTGCAAATTTCAATAGGCAATTGCAGTTTGGTTTCACATATTGCAGGGGTAGACAATGTGGTGCCCTCCAGATCCCATTGGACTACAACGTCCATCATCACTGACAATGAGTGTTGTCACCCAACAACACATTGCTGGCTGCTGCTGGTGTATCGTATTGAGAACCACAAATTAGGTAATTTTTGTATTAAAATGCAAACAAAATTGAACGCCTCTCTTCCTTCTTAGCTTCCACATGCTTTGCCTAAAAGGAGATGTGAAATAAATGTGCAGTAGTAATGAAAACAAGGAGGTGGACAGGTCCAGGGAGGGGTGCCACTTATGGCATCTTGCTGCTGACAGATATGTAGAACTGTCCCTCCTCTGAGGCTGCATTTTGTAAAAAAGAAAGAAAGAAAGAAAGAAAGAAAGAAAGAAAGAAAGAAAGAAAGAAAGAAAGAAAGAAGCAGAAGCAGATAAAAACCCATTGAGGACCAATTGCACATGGCTGTCGTAGGTAGTTTCTGTCCTTATTTTCAACCCCTGTCCAGAAGTTAGGTAATAAAGCAGTGGGCATGTCCTACAGGATTCTGGGCAAACGTGGACATGGTCTAATACTCGATTGAAAAATTGGCTTCTTGAGGATGCTAGTAGGTTTTTTAAAAGTAATTTCGTTGTTCCCGAAGGGGACAATGACAATAAAATATATATTCTATTCTATTCTAATATATATTCTATATATATTCTAAAAGCAACCCCCAAGTTGCTAGTCCTCATGGCTGCTGAAAAAGTCTAGAAATATGGCGGCAGTCTATAGCAGTGGCTCAGAAAATGGTGTTCAGGGGAAAACAAATATGCCAACATGAGTCATCTATGACTTAACAGGGTGGGGTGAAAGGATTTTCCTTGTGCAATTCTCTGGAAGTGATTGTTGATCACCAAAAACAACCCAGTCGGGAGCTAGCATTTACAAGCCTGAGTAAATCATTTCAGGTCAAGAGTGTGGAATCTGTGCTCTGCATGCTGGGTGGGGCTGATGGGCATCCATGTCCAACTGCGGGCCACAGATTCTCCAGCTTTGTTTTAAGCCCTTATGCCCTGGCCATTTAATTTTTTAAGCCAACTCATTCAACAAGCAGTATGTGTATAATGCTACTCCATGTCTTTCAAACCATAGTTCCTTTTCCCACAGGTCACCCTTCACCCCAATTTCGCTCAAACTCTCTTTCTCCAAAATGGCCGACAATGCCACCTCACAAGAAAGCCTTTACGGAGACTATGAGGACTACCCTGACTTTGACGACAACAGCGGCCTCCGCGAATCCATGCATCTGCTCTCCATGGTGCTCTACAGCGTGGCCTTCCTGCTGGGGGTGATAGGGAACGGCCTGGTTATCTTCGTCACTGGCTTCCGCATGAAGAGGACTGTCAACACTGTCTGGTTCCTCAACTTGGCCTTAGCCGACTTTGTCTTCACTTTCTTCCTCCCGCTGAGTGTGGCCTACATGGCCCTCGGCTTCCATTGGCCCTTCGGGAAGGCTCTGTGCAAGCTCAACACCACTGTGGCCTTCCTCAACATGTTTGCCAGCGTCTTCCTACTCACTGTCATCAGCATGGACCGCTGTGTCTCTGTGGCTTGTCCCGTCTGGGCCCAGAACTACCGCACGCCCCGGCTGGCTTCTATGGTGGCGCTGGGCATTTGGTTAGCAGCCATGGCTCTCAGCTCCCCATACTTTTTCTTCCGGGACACCGGGAGCTCCTCCGGCGAGGAGAATACCACCCACTGCTACAACAACTTTGCCTTGTCAGATGACCTGGACACGGAGGAGGTTGCCAAGCTGGGAGAGGATCGTCACCGAGCCATGGTGATGACCCGCTTTGTGGCTGGGTTCCTGGTGCCGTTCACCATCATCTTGTTCTGTTACGGCATCATCACGGCCAGGCTGAAGGGCAGCCGCCTCACACGCTCAGGCAGACCCTTCAAGATCATGGTGGCGGTTGTCTTGGCCTTCTTCATTTGCTGGTTCCCCTATCACGTCTTCTCCTTCCTGGAGATGTCGGTCACCACAGTAACTCCCTGGCTGCAGACCGTTCTGGTGGTGGGGGTACCTTTGGCCTCGGGTCTGGCCTACGTCAACAGCTGCCTGAACCCTTTCCTGTATGTCTTCGTAGGGCACGACTTCAGGGAGAAGCTGAGGACGTCGGTCCTTGCAGCGTTTGAGAATGCTTTCAGCGAGACCTCAGCGCAGGTGTTAACCAAGAGCAAATCCAGTTTGGAGATAGAGTGTCACCTTGTCTAGAGCAGAAGGGGGAAACTGTAGGCCAGGGTTTTGCAAACTTGTGTCTCCAGCTGTTGTTGGACTACAGTTCCCATGATCTCTGACCACTGGTCCTGCTAGCTAGGGATGATGGGAGTTGTAGTCCAACAGCAGCTGGAGACACAAGTTTGCAAAACCCTGCTTTAGTCTTTTCTCCGCCCTGATCCTTGAGTCTTCCCTCCCCTTCCCCAATTCATAGCCAAGTACAAAACAGTGGTTTTGGGATGGCGGGTTGGGAATAGCCTGAAGCAAAATGGTTGCTTCGCACTTGGAGTCAATCAAGTTCTGTGCTGTTTTGTAAGCTGTATGCTGGTATGGCCTGAATATCAAAGTACAAATCTTACCTTTCAGGTATGTGAAGCTAATATTTACTCTAAAACTATCTTGCAGAGTGTAGTATTGCAGAAACACAGGATTTAGGCAGCTGGTAAAAGGGACAGTCTTAATTATCTAGTTACAATTGGAGATTTCTTGTGATTGTTTGCTGGCACTATGGAAACCCCAGAGGGACAAACCAAGACCCCACCATCCACATTATACCTTTAAGGCAGTACCATGCCACTTTAAACAGTCATAGAATCATGGCTTCCCCCAAAGAATCCTGGGAACTGTAGTTTGCTAAGGGTGCTGAGAGTTGTCAGTACACCCCTATTCCCCCCTAAAGGTAAAGGGACCCCTGACCATTAGGTCCAGTTGCGGATGACTCTGGGGTTGTGGTGCTCATCTTGCTTTATTGGCCAAGGGAGCCGGCTTACAGCTTCTGGGTCATGTGGCCAGCATGACTAAGCCGCTTCTGGTGAACCAGAGCAGCGCACGGAAGCGCCGTTTACCTTCCCGCCAGAGCGGTACCTATTTATCTACTTGCACTTTGATGTGCTTTCGAACTGCCAGGTTGGCAGGAGCAGGGACCGAGCAACGGGAGCTCACCCCGTCACGGGGATTCAAACCGCCGACCTTCTGATCAGCAAGCCCTAGGCTCTGTGGTTTAACCCACAGCGCCACCTGCATCCCCCTAGAGAGCTGCAATTCCCAGAGTGGTTTAACAACCAAAACCCCTTCCGAGGGACCTCTGGGAATTGTAACTCAGTGAGGGGAGTAAGGGGTCTCCTAAAACTCTCAGCACCCTTAAAGACTACACTTCCCAGGATTCTTTGGGGGAAGCCATGACTGTTTAAAGTGGCATGATCCTGCTTTAAAGCTATGGTGCATTTGGATCCCAAGTTTGTACCTTTTGAAGGCTTATTTTGTACTATTGTAAGTTTCTGTTTCTGTACTGGTAACTTTAGGAGTATTGATGCATAGAATATGTGTGTAACATTATATATACTGGTATATATATATATGTGTGTGTGTGTGTGTGTGTGTATCCATAGTAGTTAGAATATGTGAGAAGTGTTTTTTTTTTAAATTGAAACTCCCAACCTCATTGAGACCAAGGAGCAAGATGGCGATCAGAAAAAATCCATGCAGATAAGGTTGACATTGAGATTGCCTGAAATTTTATCCAGACCAGACCTTGCCATCTTCATCAGAGGCCTTCTCTGTAGGCCCCACCTGAGGAAGGTGCAGAAGGTGAATGAAAATAGGTCTTTTCAGTGGTGGCTCTGCTGTCTGTTGAATGCTCTTCCCAAAGGAGACACAGCTAGCACCATCACTGTCAGTCTCTAGGTGCCAGGCCAGGACCTTTTTATTCACTCAGGTCCTTGGTAATCGCATTAGCCTCTTATGTTGCTGCTCATCTTTTAGTGAAGTGGATAAGACTTGCACTTACTATTATGTTATTGGTTTAGCATATTTTGTATTCAATGTTCTGGTTTCGAATTGCTTTTATTTGTTGCATTTCATATTGTTGCTTCGAGACTTTCAAGTCTGGGACTTTTCCTTCTGTATAAAGCAGCAGACGAATGCAATAAAGGACGACAGTATCAACCTCTCATCCCTCTTTGACACACCTGACTGCGTAACACGTTTACCTGTGAATATAAGTGGAGCAGCCACGGCAACAGAAGCTTAAGCAAAGGCACCTCAAAGAAGCGAAAGGACTCAGTTTCCCGGTGCTTCAAATCAGACAAGGGGTCAGTGAGTCCAAACAACAACTTGGTACCAGGCCTAGAGATTAATAATAAACACGATCTTTACCATCTAACAACAAATGGCAACCCTTCTTCACATTCTCAGTTATACTACCTTTCTTTCACTATCCCAGAGAGGCACCTAATGCTGAGGCTTTGCAAAACCCCTTAACTGCACACTCTATGGAGCAGCAGAAAGCAATCTTCCAAGACTGCCATCTTCAACTATCTCAAGGGCTGTCCCATGGCACATGGAGCAAACTTGTTTTCTCCTGCTCTGGAAGGTAGGACTCGAAGAGATGGATTCAAATTACAAGAAGATTCCGACTAATAATAATAATAATAATAATAATAATAATAATAATTTATTATTTATACCCTGCCCATCTGGCTGGGCTTCCCCAGCCACTCTGGGCGGCTTCCAACAAAACACTAAAATACAACAATCCATCAAACATTAAAAGCTTCCCTAAACAGGGCTGCCTTCAGATGTCTTCTAAAAGTCTGGTAGTTGTTGTTTAAAGCCCTAAACGGCCTCGGCCCTGTATACCTGAAGGAGCGTCTCCACCCCCACCGTTCAGCCCGGACACTGAGGTCCAGTGCCAAGGGCCTTCTGGCGGTTCCCTCACTACGAGAAGCCAAGTTACAGGGAACCAGGCAGAGGGCCTTCTCGGTAGTGGCGCCCACCCTGTGGAACGCCCTCCCTTCAGATGTCAAAGAGAACAACTACCAGACCTTTAGAAGACATTTGAAGGCAGCCCTGTTTAAGGAGGCTTTTAATGTTTAATAGATTATTGTATTTTAATGTTCTGTTGAAAGCCGCCCAGAGTGGCTGGGGAAACCCAGCCAGATGGGCGGGGTATAAATAATAAATTGTTGTTGTTGTTGTTGTTGTTGTTGTTGTTGTTCTCTTTGACATCTGGTGGGAGGGCGTTCCACAGGGCGGGTGCCACTACCGAGAAGGCCCTCTGCCTGGTTCCCTGTAACTTGGCTTCTCACAGTGAGGGAACCGCCAGAAGGCCCTCGGCACTGGACCTCAGTGTCCGGGTAGATCAATGGGGGTGGAGACGCTCCTTCAGATATACTGGACCGAGGTCATTTAGGGTTTAAAGGTCAGCACCAACACTTTGAATTGTGCTCGGAAATGTACTGGGACCAAGCATTAGGAAGAACTTTCTGATGGTAAGAGCTACTGTAAGGTGGGAAGGACCCCCTCGGAAGGTGGCGGACTCTCCTTCCTTAGAGGTTTTGAAGCAGAGGTTGGATGGCCACCTGTCATGGATTCTTTAGCTACGTTTCCTGCATTGCAAAGGGTTCGGACTAGATGACCTTTGGAGTCTCTTGCAACTGTACAGTTCTGTGACTGTACCTTTAAAGCATATTCAAAACACATCTTTTCCCGCACAGACTTCTGGGCACTGTAGTTTACTCCACACTGAGTTACCATTCCCAGCAACTCTTAACAAACTACACTGCCCAGAACGCTTTGAGGAGAAAGAATGTTCTTTGGATGTGCTTTAATGATATATTGTGTACACAGCTGTAATCTGCAAAGCAGTTAAAAGCTGACTAACAGTTCTCTAAACTGTTGGTGGCCTGAATGAGGAGGAATTAAACACTAAACTTTGAAAAAGCTGCGTCTCATGATGGCAAATTCCATTACACACTTGTGTGAAGAAAGACTTCATTTCCCCTCCTTGATCTGTGCCTACTGTTGCCCAATTTCGCAGTGTTTCCTGTCATTTCTTGTGGCCTTTCAGCCTAAACAGCAAAACCAAACTTCTCCCTTGTCACGAAGTTGGAATTTGGCGATGCAAATGTTCTCTTGCCGAGATACCTTCCTGTTATCTGCTGTTTAGTTTCTTGCTGTTCTAACAAAAGGCAATAATTCAAAGCATTATTCTATAATGTTATACCGCCACGGTTTACCCCAAAGAATCATGGGAACTGTAGTTTTTTTAAAGTGTGCTGAGGGGTGAGAGGAGATCCTCGACAAACTACAGTTCCCAGGATTCTTCACTGACAGTGGTGTAAGAGTGCTTTAAATGCATGGGATTGTATTTGGTGTTAGCTATTATTGGAATTAATGGGTCTTCTGTGAGTAGAACTTAATTGGCTGCAATCCAACTAGATTGTGTGTGAGTGGATCCTGAGCTTACAGGGTTAACAAGCACAGGAGAGTACGTCCTGCCCACTGGGGAGGAGAACATCCGGGGATGTTTCCATTGTTCTCTTTGTTCTGTATTGTTGTGTACGTTTAAGTTTCTGGTTTCGCTTTTGACGGAGTGAGACGCAGGATGGAGTTAAGCTCCGATGGATCGTTTTGCCTGTAAATAAATGCTAGTAGTTAAGAAAAGGCTACGGACTGTGTTTTGGCATTATTTCCGGAAGCTCCTTGGGCAACAAGCAAACGGACTTTCGCTGTGTGACTCTGCTACTAAAAGGCTTTGGGAAGCGTCTGGACCCAGTTCAAAGGTACCGTGTGTTTTGCTTTGAAGGTATTTCTGGACCCAAAGCCAAATATAAACACACAGGTTATGGCCCCATGCCAGCTCGTTAGCAAGAAGAAGCCGTTTCTTGCCAAGTTTGCTAAGCCCGGAAAAAAAGGAGCCGTTTTAAGCCGAGGCTTGAGGTGCCGGCTGCTGGAGATGGCTGTTGTATGCTGAGAACAGCCAAGCTGATCCAAGCCCAGTTGAGGTCCTGGGGCAACCCAGTTTTGCACCTCCTGGTGAAGAGAAGCCCCATCTTGGACGCCTGGACGCCAGGAGCTACAGAAGTGTGAGTAAGCTACCCTGGGGAGGCAAAGATGGAGGACCCTGAGACGGGAGAAGTGAGAACAGTCCCATTTGAGAAGCTAAATGAGGGAAACTACGCAGATTGGGCTTTCCGTGCCAAAGCTTGGTTGGAGGCGCTGGGTTTGTGGAGCTGTATAGAAAAGCCCCAAGCCACTGCTACATCACAGGCTGATGCAGACGCTGCACAGCAGGGAGGGAGGAAAGGCTTGAGAAGCACCTCATCCCCAAAGCTTGCTGGCACAGATCCAGAAGCTGAGGAAGTAGCAGCAGCAGCACGACGCAGAGAGGAGAAAGCCAGGGGTTTGCTGGCACTGAGCGTCGAGGCCTCACAATTGCAGCATGTACAAGGTGCTGAAAGTGCCCAGGAGCTGTGGCAGGGACTGGCACGGGTTCACAGGTGCGGTGAACGGCCAGGAGAGGCGCTGGAGAAGCAGCCCCCAGTTCAGCTCAGAGACGTGTCGGCCAGTCTGGCTGTAATGGAGCCAGGGCGACAGGAGAAGCAGGGGGGCCAGCTGGCAGCTGCAAGTGGCAGAGGGGGATCTTGTGAGTCCAAAGTTCCCAGAAAGGCCTACGCAGCGAAGCTTTGTTATGGTTGTAGCAGCCCAACTCATCTCCTACGGCAGTGTACAGCAAAGGAAGCTGCCAAGGACGTCGCCCTTAGTAACGAGATAAGAAGGAGCAGCAGCAAGGGAAGCAAGCGTGGGAATCGGCGCGGCCGGAGTGATAACCACAGCTATCAGCTTTCAGCTTCCATGGCAACGGTGAAGCCTGCTGGCAAGTTGCGATTCATCATCGACAGCGCAGCTTCCCACCACATAGCGCCACCTTGTGGTCTTGTGAAGAATTGCAAGGAAATTTCTTCACAGCAGTTTGTGAGAATGGCTGATGGATCCCAGAAGAAGCTGTCAACAGTTGGGACAGTCTTTGCTGAGTTTCTTGGGACAGAACTCGAGACTTATGTTTTGCATGGCATGCAAGTGTGTTTGTTGTCTGTGTCCACACTCCTAAGTGATGGGTTCAAAGTGTGCTTTGAGAATAACACCTGTTCTATTTTCAGGGGTCAGAAGAAGCTTGTCAGTGTTCCAAGAGGTGAAGACAGGCTGTTTGCTGTTGAGATGCATACCACAGGTACCCCAGCTACAGGTGAAGGTGACACTGGTGCAGAGCAGGCCCAGTGTGCAAACATTCCACCTCATGACAAATGTGCCCATTTGTGGCATCGTAGATTCGCCCATGCGCATTGGGGGAAGGTGAAAAAGCAACCAGAAGTTGCTGAGGGGTGCAAGATGAAGTCACGTGGCACATATCTTGACTGTAGGGCTTGTAAGCCAGCCAAAGTCAAATCTTGCTCATACCCCAGGTCAGACAGGGTTACCACTCGACCATTTGAGATAGTCCACATGGACATCACTGGTCCAATGAGGGAGCCAAGTCTGGGAAAGTCCCGTTACGCTCTAACCTTGGTTGATGATTTTTCCAGGAACAGCTGGACTTTTTTGCTGAAGGAGAAGAGTGAAGCAGCAGAGCTGATCAAAGGTTGGGTCATAGAGATAGAAGTACGGTATGACACACACGTGAAGTGTTTTCAGAGTGACCGCGGCGGAGAGTTCCTAGGGTCATCACTGAAAGCATTTTTTCGTGACAGGGGGGTGGTGCAAAGGCTCACTAATCCTTATAGCCCCCAGGAGAATGGTGTAGCCGAACAGAAGAGCCGTACTCTGCAGGAAGCGACGGCGGCCATGCTTTTCGATTCTGGTCTCCCAAAGCGTTTTTGGGGGGAAGCATGGCGGTGTGCGAACTTTGTTCAGAACAGAGTTCACAATTCCGTGGTAGGGGACACGCCCTATTTTCTGTTGAATGGCAAGAAGCCAAAGGTCCACTACTTTCGGGTGTTTGGCTCGGAAGCGTTAGTTTTGACAAGTGATGCAAGGTCGCAGAGGATGATTTTCTGCGGGTACGAGCTAGGTACGAAAGGGTGGAGGTTCGCGCATCCTAGTGGGGATCAGTCCAAGATCACAGTGAGCAGGAGCGCTGAGTTTTGTGAGCAGAGTGGATGGTCACGCATTCACGGAAACACTGATGTGCTAGCGAGAGAAAGTCTCGATTTTGATGTGGAGGAGATAGGTCCAGCAGCACCAGCTGGACAACCTGACCAGGGCCAGATCCCAGTGTTAGAGGGGGGTTCACCACAGGTGAAGCAGGAGCCCAGAAGCGCGCCAACATCACCCGCAGGCAGTCCGGTGAGGGTCAAGAGGCGCAGTAGGTCAGTAGGTGAGGAACCTGAAGGCGGAGACATGCAGGCCGAGGCCAGCGGTGCAGGTTCAGAGGGGGAACTCGGACCTAGGCGTTCTGCTAGGACCACGAAAGGAGTTCCACCAGCTAGGTTCACAGCCACTAGTGTGTGGGCTTGTCTGGCTCAGTGTGAACCAGAAAGCTATGAGGAAGTTCAACAGTTGCCTCAGGAAGAAGCCGAGAAATGGCGGGAGGCAATGGGTAAGGAGTTGGACTCAATGAGGTCTTTGGGTGTGTATACTCCCACGACACTACCTGCAGGCAAGCAGGCGGTAAGTTGTCGTTGGGTGTACAGACTCAAACCCACAGCATCTGGAGGCGTGCAGTACAAGGCTAGGTTGGTAGCCAGAGGGTTCACGCAGCGGAAGGGGCTGCATTACACCGAGGTGTATGCTCCCACTTCACGCAGCGAAACCATGCGTTTGCTGTTAGCAACTGCTGCCCAGAGAGGTCTCCAGGTGAACCATTTTGATGTAGATGTTGCTTATCTGAACTCAGATCTCGAGGAGGAGCTGTACATGCGTGCTCCACCAGGGTTCGAGGAAGATAAGCCAGATCAGGTGTGGAGGCTACACAAGTCCATCTACGGTTTACGGCAATCTGCGAGGAACTGGAACTTGTGTTTGCATGGAGCTTTGCTAGAGCTTGGTTTTAGTCAGAGTCAAGCTGACAGTTGTCTTTACCTGGCTGGAGCAGGCCAGGGGCAGGAGTTAGTGCTCATCTTTGTAGATGATATCATTTATCTCTCAAAGACTCAGGAGCAGGTGCAGAAGTTTGCAGAGGAGCTTGGTGAGTTCTTTAAGCTCAAGAATTTAGGTCCTGTGAGTGTTTATCTAGGTGTGCAGATAGATAGAACCGAGGACGGAAGTTTCTTGCTCAGTCAGACAGGCAAGATTGAGCAGTTGTTGGAGAAGTTCAGGATGTCTGAGTGTGCGGGTGTCAGAACGCCCATGGAAACCTGTTTTGTGAAGGACAGTCAGTCCGGGGAGCACTCTGAGTTTGAGAGTCCCCAGGTTTTCCAGTCAGCTCTAGGGAGTTTGCTGTATCTCTCTCAGTGGAGTCGACCAGATATAGCATTTGCTGTAAATCTGCTCAGCCGAGAGGCTACAAAGCCTAGTGTACATGCCTGGAATGGCATCAAGAGAGTGCTGAGGTATTTGCAGGAGACAAAGGAGTTTTGCCTGGAGTTGTCAGCTGTCGGAGAACCCCAGCTCACGTGCTGGACGGACAGCGATTGGGCAAATCTCGCGGACAGGAAGTCAGTGTCTGGAATGGTAGTGAAGTTCGGTGAGTCACTCATCGGGTGGAAGTCCCGCAAGCAGAGTCTCATCGCGTTGTCATCTACAGAGGCCGAGTTCAGTGCGCTGTCGGAACTTTGTAGAGAGCTAGAGTACTATAGGTGTTTAGTACAAGATGTCTGCGGACAATGTAGTCTACCCATCACGGTTTGGGAAGACAACCAGCCATGTTTGAAACTGGCGGAATCTGGCCAGTTCAAGGCCAGGACCAAACATCTGGACATACGTTTCCAGAATGTATGTCAGAGCATCCAGACAGGCTTGGTGAAGCTGAAGTACTGTCCGAGTCAGAAGAACCTGGCAGATGGGTTCACCAAACCATTGAGCTTCCAGCGTCATGGGGAGTTCTGTGAGGGTTTGTGCATTGGGTAAGTGGTAACACTTACGCGCCCCAGTGGATGGGACGAGAGGGGGTGTGAGTGGATCCTGAGCTTACAGGGTTAACAAGCACAGGAGAGTACGTCCTGCCCACTGGGGAGGAGAACATCCGGGGATGTTTCCATTGTTCTCTTTGTTCTGTATTGTTGTGTACGTTTAAGTTTCTGGTTTCGCTTTTGACGGAGTGAGACGCAGGATGGAGTTAAGCTCCGATGGATCGTTTTGCCTGTAAATAAATGCTAGTAGTTAAGAAAAGGCTACGGACTGTGTTTTGGCATTATTTCCGGAAGCTCCTTGGGCAACAAGCAAACGGACTTTCGCTGTGTGACTCTGCTACTAAAAGGCTTTGGGAAGCGTCTGGACCCAGTTCAAAGGTACCGTGTGTTTTGCTTTGAAGGTATTTCTGGACCCAAAGCCAAATATAAACACACATTGTGACCCTATTGGCATTTTTTAAAAATTCATGTAAACACAGTTGTGTTTCAAATGCAATGCAGGAAACACATTACGTCTTGGCTTTTGTGGGAAGAATTTTTGCAGGGTCACCACCAGCTCTGTTGGAAGACCAGCTCTATCAGGTACCTTTTATCATATGTGGTGGTCGTGTAAGGTGAGAAAAGCATTCTGGGAAATATATAATGAAATGGAAAAAAAAATGTTTCAAATAACCTCTATAAAGAAACCAGAAGCTTTTTTATTAGTAATTGTAAGTACAGAGATTCCAAAGGAGCAGAAAAGACTTTTCATGTATGCAAGAACAGACACACGAATGCTACTAGCCCAGAGATGGAAAGAAGATAAAGTCCCTACCAGAGAAGAATGGCAAACTACGCTGTTGGACTACGCCGAAATAGCAAAACTGACTGGAAGGCTCAGGAACCAAGAAGACAGAAGTTTAAAGAAAGAGTGGGAAAGATTTATAATGTACTAGCTGACCCGGCCACGCCTTGCTGTGGGTGATTTGGTGAAATGGAAAAGTAAGATAGAGTATGAAAGAGAAAGTGTATGCTTACCTACAGCTTATCTTGTTGAAGTTCAGTCTGCGTGTTCTCCGTTTGTCCATCCCGTGTTTGTCTTTGTTTCTACAACTTATTATTACTATTATTTTAGTCTATGAGGTTCTTTGTCCCAGCAGTAGCGTTTGCGGCTGCTCTGTCTGTCGATTGTATGGTGGCAGTGACGTCGGGAGAGGAGGAGGAGGGGTCGGAAATGGGTGTGCTGTGCTGTGCTGTTTAACGTCCACTGGAGGTCGCTATATTTTTTACACAATATCACATTTTTACCTGGGAAAGGTGTGGTATTTGTACAATGTAAGTACATATAATCACTCCCATATGGCCATGGAACGTTGTGCCCAAATTTGAACAGAATCGATCAAGGGGTTACGGAGAAAGGCGATTATTAACAAACATCCAACTTGAACGATTTTATATATATAGATTTAAGAGACCACTGTAAGCAAATGAAAACATTAGCAGGATATTAACAACACTTCTAATGTAACAAATACATTGGATAATATGGAGAGACTTAAAATGGGGATGATGAAATAAGATGCAATTGAAAAAAGATTACAATAGGACCTGTGGAGGGGATGGAGGGAAGTCTTGAGATTCAGAGGAAACTCTAAATTTGAGTATGTATTTGATATTGTTATAATTTTGCACTTGTAAAATCAAATAAAAAATACTTACAAAAAGAAAAAATGGAAGACCAGCTCTGTCGAGCCTGATCTTTGTCCACTGGGCTATAGCAGAATAAGGAAGCAAGACCACTCCCTTGACCCTGCCAAGAGACCACTGGCTTCTAGCCACTTTGTGAACTGCTTCTATTCTTAAGGGGTCATTATAAAGAACTTTGTAGCTGCGCACACCCCATGCATTTAAAACACACGACTTCCCCCAAAGAATCCTGAGAACTGTCGTTTACCCGACAGAACTACCGGGCCAAGTTCAGGGTGTTAGGACCAGTTTGCCTACAAAATCGCCTTACCCCACATGTTCCCTTTCAACCACTTTGATCAGTGGAATTGGCACCATTACAGGGGGGCACATAACACCTATTCTGTATTTGTGAGAACTTGATCGTTTAGTGTTGGCAGCAACTTTGGAACTCACTGCTTATTGGTACCATTCAGGTGCCTTCACTGTATTCTTTTTGGTGCCTGATAAAAAATATTATTGCACAGGTGAGCCTACCTGGATGCTTGGAAAGTTGATGTGAATTTTAACCTGTTGTAGCATTTCAGCTTTTTCTATGCAGCAGTGTATATTTTTTATGAAATAAACAGAGCTACAATTCCCAGCACCTGTAACAACAACAACAACAACAACAACAACAACAATTTATTAATACCACATCAATCTGGCTGGGTTTCCCCAGCCACATTGGGCGGCTACCAACAGAATATTAAAAATGTAATAAAACATCAAACATTAAAAGCTTCCCAATACAGGGGTGCCTTCAGATGTCTTCTAAAAGTCAGATAGTTGTTTATTTCCTTGACATCCGAAGGGAGGGTGTTCCACAGGGCGGGTGCCACTACCGAGAAGGCCCTCTGCCTGGTTCCCTGTAACCTCACTTCTCACAGTGAGGGAATCACAAGAAGGCCCTTGACGCTGGACCTCAGTGTCTGGGCTGAACGATGGGGGTGGAGACGCTCCTTCAGGTATACCTGTAACAAGCTACAGTTCCCAGGAGTCTTTGGGGTAGCGATGTGCTTTAAATGTGTACACAGTTTTCTCCCTGCTCCCTCCTATTCCCTTTCTATTTGCTTAGCCTGTCTTTTTGATTGTCATCCTGAAGGCAGAAACTGTCTTACTTATTGATCTTGGCAAACTGCCCTGAGAGTCTTTTATGAAGATGAAGAGCAGGGGAAAAAACCACGAGAGATAAAATAAATGACCTAACACTTTCAGGCAAGGTCTTGCTGCTCTCTCTGTATTGTATGGCTTCAAAGGGGTGGGGAAATCGATGATTTGGCCATTTCTATCCAAAACGAGCTGATGAAGTATAAGCCCAGTGCCGTTTTTGCACAGCAGGGGTGGTCAGAATCGAGACTTCTGTGACCCACCCACCCCTCCACTAGAACCCTAAGATCTATCAAGCCAGGTGCATTAGATGCACATTCAATGGCAGAAATTGGGAATTTTGGGTTTCTTTTTGAGTTCCAGAACTGAATGAAGCTCACAGTCCTTTCACAGACAAAACCCCACCCCTCATTACCAGCCCATGTTTTCTACATTTCCGCCAATACAAAAAGAGACAGTCACGAGGAATAACAAGGGATAGAAAAGAGCCTAGGCTCTAACGTGACACTCCCTGAATTGGGATATTAGAACTATATACTAAACTGAAATGTAATTAAACTAAAAAGAAAAAAGGAACATAAAGCAGCAAAACATATTTTAAAACTGGTAAACTGAAATAACTCAAGTGGCTAAAGCTGCGAAAAAGGAAACTGAAATAAGCAAAAAACCTAACGGAACGCTAGCTAATACCCCGTTTCACTGGGCTGCCAGTTTTCTCAAAGGTAAAAGTTTTTTAAGGCTCTAAGAGCTTGCAACTTTCCTTCTTGAGAAAAAAGAAAATGGAGCAGTCTGAGAAGAATTATCTATGAAAGCTGAAGAAACCCACTGTGCATTTTTAATGGCAATATGCCTGTTTATCTAAGTTTGCAACCGAACCATAAGGAACAGCTTCTCTGCACCCAAAGTGTTGACTGAAACTGAAGACTGCTACAGGTTGTTCCTAGTTCCTGTTATTTATACTCCACTGAATCTGGTTTCTTAAAGAGCCAGTACTCTATGAAAATTTAAGGCGTGTCTCAGGACACCGAATTTCAACAAACTCACATGCAAACCTCCCAAAATGTTTATAGTTCGTAATTTTAGAAACTGGATTCTTAAACTAAAGTAAACCCATACTCAAAGGAGGACCAAACAGTCAATAAAAGTTTGACTGGTAAAAAATAGGCTTAAATAACTGAAGTAGTAAAGTAGAAACTGAAGTAACCAAAATGCCTGCACAGCCTTGTTAGAGGAGTAAATGCTAAATGAAGCTGAGATGTACTACAAACACACAAAAACAACTGGCGCATTTAAAACTAAATTTAAAACCCTAACAAACGGACACTAGTGGTAACGGTCCATTTACCCAGCTGGGATAGAACAAAAGCTGTCTTCAATTGGAAGGAATAATTTATTGGCCAAGTATCAATCATACTTGGAATTTTGCTTTGACTACATTGCAATGTAAAGAAAAGTGTGCCTCATACAAACACGATTCCCCACACAATACAACAGCACAACAAAGGAACCCCATACCACCAACTGACCTCCCTTCCATACACAACTATGAATTCAACAGTTTGATGGCACAAGGAAAAAAACTATTCCTGTGCCTAGACGTTTTTGTGTATAGAGTCCTGTATAGAGTTGTATAGAGTTGTTTCTGGAAAGTGCAGATAGTGGACCCTTGTCATACTGTATCTCAACAGGAGTGCTATTTCACAAAACAGGGGCAGCCACACAAAAGGTCCCGCTCCAAGTTTCTGTGAGGTAATTCAAGGCAGGAGGAAGTTAGAAGCAGGGGCATAGGATGGGAGGGACGGAGGGGGTGGGCCGTCCTGGGTTCCATTCTGGGAGGCGTGACAAGATGGCCCCTGCCTCCCCCCAGCTGTAGAGTGGCCAAGGGCGCACGCTCCCGCGGCGTCCGTACGGGCTGCAGCTCTTGGGCGGCGTCCTTATGGGATGCCACGTAAGTGGCAGCCCGTACGGACTGCGCATGAGCTGCATCCCGTACGGACTGCGCATATGCGGCATTCTGTACGGAGTGCGCGCACGCGGGATGCCGCGCATGTGCAGTCCGTACAGGATGCTGCACATGCACAGTCCGTACGGGCTGCGCTGCCCCTGGTGCCAGAGAGGGTTCCTCCGCCACTGGTTAGAAGGACACCTGAATGACTCCCCCCCCCCATCCAGGCAGGGAAAGTAAAATACTGAAAGCGGGAACTGGCTGTGGTGGACTTTGGGCTGCTAAATTTCAATGGCGCCCTGTGCTACACTAGAATTCGGCACCCTCTGCCTCTCGCACTCCTTTCTACAGCATTGTTGTGGTGCCCCCTACAGCACAGCACCGAGTAAGTGCAGCTGCCCTGGTTGTGCTACCCTAAAGCCACATCTGGGACAGGCAAATTTATCGCTCTCTCTCACACACACTCTCTCACAAATGAGAAGAAACGTGTTTGTACATTTTGCCCTAGGTTCTACATATGCCAGAAACTTACACATCTTTTAAAAAATGAAAGCTAGGGATCTGGAGATGATGGTTCATCAAATGATTGCATTGCCCCTTTACACAGCAGAAAACTGGTTGCAAACTCGTGTGAGTTTCTTAAGACAATAAGCCCCTGACATTACCAATGTGTGGACAGGCCATAGCACAACAAAAGTGGAACAAAACGAAAAGCAGGACATCTGTGGTATAAAAAGTTATGGGGTTTCAGCAGGAAGCTATGGGGTATTTATTTATTTGAAAAATAGTTATATGCTGCTATTCATTTAACAAAATTCAGAGCGGTTTACAACAGTGCATACAGTATATTAAACCACACATAAAAGAAAGCATATGAAAAAAATTAAAATGGGAAAACAGCTAGGTTTTATGGAAAGATGTGTTCTTAATTGCCTGCATGAGCCTGACAGAAGAGAAGAGTTTTCAGCAGGAGCTGAAAACTTGAAATAGAAGGTGCCTGCTGAATCTCTGTTGGCAGAGTATTCCAGATGGCTGAGCTGATGATATTAAGGCTCGGTTTCTTGCGCTGTAAAATGAACCTCACCAGCTTGGGGAACGACTAGTGATGCTCCCAGAGCCGTCTTTCCCATAGAGCTTAGTGTTGCGTTGCGCCATAGCGCTGCCCTCTCAGGGGCGCCCCAGTGAGTGGGGGAGCTGTGCAGCTTTGCCAGAAACCTCCCCTTTCCCTGCACGCCCGGGCGTGCAGCTTGCCTCCCAAGCCTCCTGTGCATGGCAGGAGTGCGGGAGGGGAGCCCCGAAGAGGCGGGTGGGAACGGTTTCGATGGAGAAGCTGGAGCCTCTCCCAGCAGCTCCCTGTCAAAGCTCCCCACCAGCAAGCAAGGACCCCGCCTCTCCCTTTTCGGTGTGGCGGCTTCCCGGCGGGCAGAAGGGAACTCCAAAGCGTTTGCAAAGACTCTCCTCCTCCTCACCCAGGAGCAGAAAGAGCTGCTTTGGTTGCGGCCCCTGCGACTCAATCCATGCTCTTTTCTGGAGACCAAGCTGAACTCTGACTGAGAGAATTATTTCATGGGGTCCGCCCAAGGCGTTTGGCTCCCTCCCCCAGACCCGTCCTTAGCTGTGCCCAAGTGCACTTTTATTTCTCCCTTTAAGTAGCGTTGGGAAATGCAGCGGGCTGCACACACACACACACACACACACACACACACACACACACACACACCGTACGCTGCGCGTGTGGTTGTGGGGCGAGGACAATCTGCTGCTGTCCCG
The DNA here is from genome assembly GCA_034642065.1 of Darevskia nairensis. NCBI lineage: Eukaryota > Metazoa > Chordata > Lepidosauria > Squamata > Lacertidae > Darevskia > Darevskia nairensis. Next base: position 526,840 of record JAWWNI010000351.1, on the reverse strand, counting down.
CCGCACCCACCCACCCACTCACTTCGAGGGGATCAGGGAAGCCTGCGTGGGTGGGAGGAGCGACATAAGGAGGGTCAACATAAGGGGGCATGTGAAGAAGGCGCAGCAGAGACTGTACTTTTTGAAAATACTAAGGAAAAGCCATCTTCCGCAAAAGCTGCTGCTTGCCTTCTATCACTGTGCCATTGAGAGCATGCTCACTTATGGCTTATGTGTGTGGTACGGAAGCTGTACTACCCAGGACAGAATGGGGTTGTGCAGAGTTGTTAAGGCAGCAGAGAGCATTGTTGGCTGCTCGCTCTCCACCTTAGAGCAGATTTATGCCACCAGGTGCCATAGAAAGGCATTGGACATAGTAAAAGATCCATCGCATCCTGGTCACCGTTTCTTCGAGCTTTTGCCGTCAGGACGGAGATACAGGACGATGAGGACAAGAACAAGCCGTCTCAGGAACAGCTTCTTCCCCAGGGCAATTTCGGCCTTGAATGGGAAGCCTGGACTTTGAATGTCATCCTATCTTACTCGTTATGCTGCATTATATTCTACTGTTTTAATTAGTGTTTTGTAGTTGTTTTGAATTTGTGTGGAGTGCCCTGTCTGGGTGGATGGAGCAGCCGAGTAATTTCGTTGTCCCCGCAAGGGGACAATGACAATAAAGATTATCTTATCTTATTATCTTATCTTATTTCTGCCCCGGCTCAGCTTCCCGACCACCACCCTCCTCTCCTCTCCGTGTTAAATGCCCTCTCCTTCCTGCTTTCCTCTGTCCCACTTTCTCTCTCTCTCTTTATCCAGTAAAGGAAGGGGTAGGTTCCCCCCCACCCCCAGCTCTTGCCTCTCCTTCCCTGTAGTGAAATCTTGTGGAATTCCCAAGTTCAGGTGAACAACTCCGGGGAACCTTTCCTAAAAAAGGTCAACAACTTTGGGGTCCCCACCCCTTAAAAAGGTCGACAACTCTGGGAAACCGGGGGGTGGGGGGGACCACCACAGGGATCTTTGCACCACGGTGCCAGATATGCTTAAGACGGCCCTGGATGCTCCTGCAGATGATCTCAGCAACTAAGCTGGGATATATCCACTGAATATGACTGGCCAAACAGTCAGGAATCTCCCAGATTATCCTCAGCCTCTGGGGGCAGATTGATATGCACTGCTTGGAAGAGGAGCAGTGTGACCAGCCCAAGACTTTTGCAAGAAGAAACAGTATTGCAAGTCACCACCTTGATAGCACCATGAGCACACATAATAACAGCGTGCTGTAAAAAGGACTTCTGGAGAGGCCTTGTGAGTCAGAAAGCCTTTCTGATCTACTGAAAGCCACCCCCCAGTTACCTACCAGTCAATCTCCTTTCTGCCTGTCCTGTTGCACAATATAAAGGCCTTGAGATAAAGGGGAAAGTCAGTTTGCATGTGTTAGTAATATCATTGCCGTAAGACAGCCTTATAAAACGGATTGCAACATTTTTATTTTTGCCTGCTGTTTCTTCAGCTCCTCCCCATGCAACACATAAGCTTTCTGTAAATTTCCTGTCCTTTTCTTGCTGACATCGGCAAGACCAGCCTTGGTGGACAATTGACATCATTTTCACTTCCCTCAATGACAACCCTCTCCAGCAAGTAGTGTTAACCTCAGGCCACAGGCAGAAATGTACCCCTGCAGCCTTCTCTGCCTGGCCCCTGGGATTTTCTCTAAGGCACACCCGCTTTCCCCAAACCAGACCCTTTCCCAGCAGAGCTCTGCATCCTCCTTGAACTTTTTTGCCTGGCTGGAATGAGACCTTGATCTCTGATGATGCCTCTTGCTTGTGTGGCTAGAGGACACAGTGAGAGGAGTATGAGTGTGTCGAAACAAGCCTACTGTACAAAGGTTAATGCGGGTGGCGCTGTGGGTTAAACCACAGAGCCTAGGGCTTGCCGATCAGAAGGTTGGCGGTTCGAATCCCCGTGACGGGTTTGTCAATTGCTGCTACTGCGCCTTTAAGGACAGCAGCTTATTCCAAAAGCATTATCAGGTTATCCTGTTTCTCTCTGTCGTACGAAAAGCTTGACTTGCTGGTTTCTGCAGATCAAGCAGCTGTTATGGGGCAATAATGGAGCAGACTAAGGGACGCGGGTGGCGCTGTGGTCTAAACCACAGAGCCTAGGGCTTGCCGATCAGAAGGTCAGCGGTTCGAATCCCTGTGACGGGGTGAGCTCCCGTTGCTCAGTCCCTGCTCCTGCCCACCTAGCAGTTCGAAAGCACGTCAAAGTGCAAGTAGATAAATAGGTACCGCTGCAGCAGGAAGGTAAATGGCGTTTCCGTGCGCTGCTCTGGTTCGCCAGAAGTGGCTTAGTCATGCTGGCACATGACCCGGAAGCTGTACGCCGGCTTCCTCGGCCAGTAAAGCGAGATGAGCGCCGCAACCCCAGAGTCGTCCGCGACTGGACCTAACGGTCAGGGGTCCCTTTACCTTTACCTTTACCAAGGTTGAATTCACATTGGGAGGTCTACCCATGTTTGTCTCTAGGCTCAACCACCACTGGCATGTGCCAGCTCGACCTCACCTAAACAAAAATGGCTCAGAAGAAAGTGTAGCCCTCAGGGTAAAGAGGTCCCCCCCCCCACATTTGAATGAGATCACCCTGTCTGTGCCATGTTCCATGCCAAAGAATGGAAGCCATTGGTGAACTGCCTATCGAATTATCATTCTTATGTGAAATCACGTGCAGGATTTGAGATATGAGCACTGGAAGAAAGTAGAGAGTGGAATCTGCGGGGCTTAGAAAATAAATGTGGATGTATTTTAATGCAGCTATTAATGAGGGATAATAATAAGAGAAAAACATCAGGGACAGAGGGTCAGGAAGTCAGGAAGAAAATGTATATATAAGAATGGAGTTATGTAATCATATGGAAGATTTAATTATTTAAAAAAGCAAATGGTAAACTCAGGAGTTAGGATGGGCAGGTAGTGAAAACTACTGAAGTACAAGGGGGAGGTATCATCGTGTGGGGAGAATCGCAAGGTTGGCAGAAGTTTTTCTTTTCTTTCTTAGGAAAAGAAGAAGAAAAAAGCCAAGTCCCTTTCCCGAAACAGCCCCAGAAGGCTAAGCATGCTAAGTGGCCACGGAATGGCAAGAGAGGGAAAGGGATGGAATGGAGTAATCTGAGGAGGGCATGGCCGGCTGGCAAGAACGATGCACCAGAGCACTCGATTCTGTGACATTTTTTCGCAGGTCTTCTTTCTTTTTAATAGCTTCTCAAGCTAGGGGTTGATCTCAGAGAGCCAGTGTGGTGTAGTGGTTAAGAGCGGTGGACTCGTAAATCTGGTGAACTGGGTTCGCGTCCCCGCTCCTCCACATGCAGCTGCTGGGTGACCTTGGGCTAGTCACACTTCTTTGAAGTCTCTCAGCCCCACTCACCTCACAGAGTGTGTGTTGTGGGGGAGGAAGGGAAAGGAGAATGTTAGCCGCTTTGAGACTCCTTCGGGTAGTGATAAAGCGGGATATCAAATCTAAACTCTTCTTCTTCTTCTTCATTCTCTCTCTGTGTGCCATGCATATTGACGGAGCCACTGGAATTAAGAAATACCACAGGCTGGCAGTAGGTTGCTACAGTTTCAAGCAAGGGGCATTCGCAGCCCTACCTGAATGTGGGAATGTTTTGGAACGTGGATGGAGATTTATAATTTAATATATCTCATCCTAACTTGTGCTAACAAGTTCAACTAGCAGAGTAACATTCCCTTTTAAAATACACACAGCGGAAGTTCCTTTGATTCGCTAGAATCAGCTTAATCTAGTTTCCTGGTTTGTCACTATATTTCCCCCTTAGTCCCTCTTAAATAAGACACAACACACGTCTTCTATAAAAAGGTATAAAATGTTTACTCACATATATCCAGCTCAAGACAAATCCCAAAGAAGGCAGGCTTGTTCTTAGTAAAGATATTTACAATAGGAATCTCTCCATGTGGGAGAGAAGTCCATTAGGCCGCAGTTGGCTGAAAGCCAACTGAACATCCTTCCAGACGAGAGGCAAGAGAGGTAAGAGAGAGAATGGCTACTGACCTGTGGGTTTTGTTCATACCTTCCCAGGTGAAGCCACTCCCACATCTAGTTGCAAGAGGAAATTGTCTCAGACCAGGTGACCAGGAAGTTGTGGCTGGAGGACTGAGACAATCTAGCATTGTTGTACTTGACTGCTCTAGTGTTTACATCCCACAAACCCCTTCTCAGGCAAATACAACATATAAAACATAAACAACTTTATTCAACCACCCAGAGTCCCAGCTTGACACGTAGATTCTGGAAACTCTCTTTTGGCAAGGGTTTTGTCAAGATGTCGGCAGTCATCTCTTTGGTGCAGCAATAAGACAGTTCCACAAGTTCATCTTGCACCATCTGGCGTATGTAGTGGTACCTGACCCCAATGTGTTTGGTTCTGGCTAGGAACTTTTCACTCTGCATCAGCTTCAGGCAACTTTGATTGTCCTCTAGCAGGCTGACAGGTTCACTTCTCACCAGTCCAAAGTCTTTGATGAGTTCATCAAGCCATGCAATTTCTCTGCATGCTTCTGCAGCAGCAACATATTCAGACTCTGTTGAAGACAAAGCTACACAACTCTGTTTATAACTTCCCCACACAACAGGTCCACCCCCAAACATAAAAACATGACCACTTGTGGATTTATAGTCAGCATTATCCCCGGCCCAATCTGCATCAGTGTACCCAACCAACTTAGGGTCTCTGACAGCTGGCAACTTTAATTTACAATTTATTGTACCTTTCAGGTATCTAACCACCCTTTTCAGCCCCGCTAAATCATGCTCAGTGGGAGAATTCACTTTTCTGCTCAGAATCCCCACAGCATTAGCTAAGTCAGGTCTACATGTGGTAACTAAATACAAAAGTTTACCAATCACCGACCTATATTGACTGTTATCTGGCAACAGATTCGAATCCTGCTGATTCTTCAAGAAGTCTGTAGCCATGGGCGTTGCCACCGGGTGTGCGTCTTGCATCTGCAAATACTCAATCAGTTCATGAATCTTTTGCTTCTGGTTGAGAAGAAATGAGCCGTCTTCTTCTTTTTCCACTTGGATTCCTAGGTAGTATCTGACATCTCCAAGCTCTTTTACTTGTACCTCCTTGCTGAGGTGTTTTACTATTTGTGTATAGTCTCTATTATTTGCAGTAGCAATAATCAAGTCATCTACAAAAGCCAATATGTATGAATATTGTCCATTACTTGACTTGGTGTACAAGCACTTGTCTGCATTTCCTTGCTTGTACCCTAGTTGCACAAGCATATTGTGCAATTTCTGATTCCAGGCTCTAGCTGCTTGTTTAAGCCCATAGAGTCCCTTCTGGAGTCGACATACTAGATGTGCCTCATTTGGTTTTGTGAAACCTTTAGGTTGTTTCATGTAAATTTCTTGAGAAATTTTCCCATGTAAAAACGCAGTGCAAACGTCAATGTGCTTCACATCCAATTGTTTAGAGGCTGCAATGCTCAAAAGCATTCGGAGGGTACTATATCTCACGGTTGGTGCGAAAACTTCGTCATAATCTTCACCAAAACGTTGTGAAAAACCTTGTGCTACTAGCCTTGCTTTGTAGCGTTCCACTTCCCCTTCTGAACCCTTTTTAACTTTGAACACCCACTTGCACCCAATGGCCTTCTTACCAGGAGGGAGCTCTGTCAGGGTCCACGTCTGGTTCTGATGCAGTGCATCCATCTCCTCCTGAGCGGCCTTCTTCCAGAGACTGGCTTCCGCAGATGGCATCTTCTCAATCTCTTCCCATGTGGAAGGTTCCTGTGGAGACACCGACCCTGCAAGGTAGGACAGTCGTACCGGCGGGACACCTCTGTTGGTTCTGGATGAGCGTCTGACCTCTGGTTCTGGTTCCTGAACCGCATCAGCTTCCTCACTCCCTTCCAACGGTGGCGTGTCCTCATCTGTGTCCTCCTCTTCGTCTCTGGAGCCGCCAGGGGTCTGGTCATCTGCGTCTTCTGGTGCGTCGCCTGTAGGGGGTGCTATGACACTAGAAGGCAGATTAGTATCACGTGGGGTTTCAGAAGGAAAGTTTATGAGTTCTGGAGTCCATTCTGACTCTTTGGAGCAGCCAATAACAGTGTTCTTTGTGTCTGCTTTTGTAGACTGGTTCTCTGAAAGATTAACCTCATAAACACCATTTATTAGATTTGCTTCAATGTACACTTCACCATCTTTAGTTACATTGCACTGTCCATTCTCAAATGTGACCTTGAAACCTTTCTTGTCCAAAGTAGAGACACTGAGTAAATTGCAGCTCAGTTCTGGCACATACACAACATTGGACATTCTAGTCCTAAAAGATTCATTGTTTACATTGAATTCCAAATGCATTGAACCTTCACCTTTGGACTTTAAAATATTTCCATCTGCAATCTCAATTTCAGTCTCTTTATCATTTAATTCATTAAAACAGTCCCTTTTAAACGTGTAGTGGCTGCTGCATCCAGAATCAATAATCCACTTATTATGCACATTTTCATAATTTCTCACAGCTAAGCTCCTTTCTTGTAATAGCATGTTGCGTTCAAGCTTTCCTTTTCTTTCTCCCTTTTGCTGGGAAACATCAGAATCCTTTGCTTTAGCCTTTGGATTCCTGCAATGCTTTGCCATGTGGCCGCTTTTCAGGCATTTAAAACACACAATTTCTCTGGATTTTGTAAATTGCTTTGAAACAAAATTACAATCCTTTCTCCTAGGGTTGCTTTCTGGAGAATCAAATCTCTTTCTGCATTCCTCTCTTAATTCACTAGTCAGTTCCTTAAAAGTTAGATTCTCTTTATGATCCATCAAACTAACAAATGCATCAAAATGTGGCCCTAATGAGGCTAACAGAAATGATACCTTTGTTACTTCATCAAAAGATTGTGGAGTAAGTTCAAGCTTTTGAATAATTTCTGTGAATTTATCAATATGCTCTGTGAATTCTTCTTTTGAATTCATTCTCAGTCTAGTTAATTTTCCCATCAATGTTCTGTAGGAGTTCTTTGTAGATTCTCCATACATGCGCTCAATATCTTTTAGGATCTGAGATGCATCATCTTTGCTATTTATTAACGATAGATGCTTATTGCGAAGTCCACTCAAAATTATGTGCTTGGCCTCGCTGTTCTGCCTTTTCCAGACTTTAACCTTGGCTTCATTATCTGCACCTTGAGGCTTTGGTTTCTCTATCGCATCCAAAATATCCTTTGATTCTAAATATGCCATTAAGCGCATTTTCCAGTACACAAAATTTTCCTCATCTAGCAGCATTAATCCTGGCTTTGCTTCACTATAAAAACTGGCACTAGCCATCTTAAAATCCAAAATTTGAAAAAAATTTCAAAATTCAAAATTTTGTCAAAATTCAAAATCAAAATCTCAAAATTCTCGAAATGCAAAAAGCAAAAGCCTCAAAATAAATCTTCACTGCCTTTGGGTCTTTTGTGAGCTCTGAGGGAGGGGAGGGGTAGCTTAATCCCCCTTTCTCTAAACAATAGGACAAAGGACCATGCGGCCTCACCAGGAAATGCAATCAGAAAAATCTCTCTCAACTCAAAATGCAATCCAACGCAATCCTTCAAAAATACACAAAATACGTAGCGCTGGGCATACATAACCCTTTGTGGGAATGTTTTGGAACGTGGATGGAGATTTATAATTTAATATATCTCATCCTAACTTGTGCTAACAAGTTCAACTAGCAGAGTAACATTCCCTTTTAAAATACACACAGCGGAAGTTCCTTTGATTCGCTAGAATCAGCTTAATCTAGTTTCCTGGTTTGTCACTATATTTCCCCCTTAGTCCCTCTTAAATAAGACACAACACACGTCTTCTATAAAAAGGTATAAAATGTTTACTCACATATATCCAGCTCAAGACAAATCCCAAAGAAGGCAGGCTTGTTCTTAGTAAAGATATTTACAATAGGAATCTCTCCATGTGGGAGAGAAGTCCATTAGGCCGCAGTTGGCTGAAAGCCAACTGAACATCCTTCCAGACGAGAGGCAAGAGAGGTAAGAGAGAGAATGGCTACTGACCTGTGGGTTTTGTTCATACCTTCCCAGGTGAAGCCACTCCCACATCTAGTTGCAAGAGGAAATTGTCTCAGACCAGGTGACCAGGAAGTTGTGGCTGGAGGACTGAGACAATCTAGCATTGTTGTACTTGACTGCTCTAGTGTTTACATCCCACACTGAATATGCTGGGTATCTAACCAGGGACCTTCTGCATGCATAGCTACTGCTTTACTGCAGAGCCACAGCCAGCAGGACACTCTCCATTCCTGCGGTTGCCAGCACCAGGCATTCCTGGCCACTGATAGCCTTCTCTATCATGAGTTTGTCCTATCCTCTTTTAATTTTTTTTATTTTTAAACAAATATTTATTGGGTTTTCCAACTCAAACAACAACATAAAAACAGAAAACAACACACAACATACAACATAAATCATCATTTCCTTAACATCACCTCTAATAAAGAAAAAAATTTGATCATAATCTCAAACACAACAAATTTCATCTTTCCCACATTGTTCCTCACATCTTTCGGGTGGCTTCCTCCCCCCCCCCCGCCTGCTGCGCTTCATTTGCATATATCTTAGTAATTTCTTACCATCTTTAATATCATCTATAAATCATTTCATAATAGCTATTTATATTCAACGGTTGTAACCTAACATCTATCATCAGTACTTAAACTCTATTATCTTCTGCAGTCTCTTAATTATTCCAAGATTTGTATCCACTATTTCAAATTGAGCAATACTTTTTAAAGTAGTCTTTTAATTTCCTCCAATCTTTTTCCACCGCTTCTTCCTTCTGGTCTCGGAGCCTTCCGGTCATTTTGGCTAATTCCATATAGTCCATCATTTTCATTTGCCAGTCTTCCTCCGTTGGTATATTCTGTGTCTTCCAGTCCTTTGCAATTAACATTCTAGCTGCTGTCGTGGCATACATAAAATTTTTTTGATCTTCCTTGGGGACCACCTGGTTCGCCATTCCAAGTAAAAAAGCCTCTGTTTTTTTTTAACAAAAGTGCATTTGAGCACTTTTTTCATTTCATTATATATCATCTCCCAAAAGGCTTTTATCTTTGGACAGGTCCACCACATATGGTAAAACATCCCTTCTATATGATTGTATTTCCAACATCTGTTGTCCTGCAAATGGTACATTTTTGCGAGCTTGACTGGGGTTAAATACCATCGATAGATCATTTTCATAATGTTCTCTCTTAGCACATTACATGCCGTAAATTTAATTCCTGTCTTCCACAGCCTCTCCCAGTCAGCCATCATGATGTTGTGTCCAACATCTTTAGCCCAATCAATCATTGCAGATTTCACTAATTCATCTTGTCCTATCCTCTTTTAAAGCCATCCGAGTTGGTGGCCATCACAGCCTTCCACTTTAAACTGTTGAGGTGGAGGAGAATGGATGGATGGACTCTCCCCGCCGCCCCGTTCTGCAACTCCTATAGGAACCACTCATGGGGTAAAAGGGGATTGTGTCGCAAAGACACACCCCACTTTTCATATTTACATATCCTCCCACTTCTGCTTTCGTTGCATTTAGAAATTCTCCTTGCGTTGGAGGCAGCAGCAGCACAGAAGATTTTCATTCTCTTTAAGGTAAGCGCCACCTTGATTGGAATGAACAGGGGATACTTTTCCTCCTTGGTGGAAGCTCTGTGCTTTTTACAGTCCTGTGGCAGACTATCTATCATCTATCTATCTATCTATCTATCTATCTATCTATCTATCTATCTATCATCTATCATCTGTCATCTGTCATCTATCTATCTATCTATCTGGCTGTGAGCCAGTGTGGTGTAGTGGTTAAGAGCGGTAGACTTGTAATCTGGTGAACCAGGTTCGCGTCTCTGCTCCTCCACATGCAGCTGCTGGGTGACCTTGGGCTAGTCACACTTTTTTGAAGTCTCTCAGCCCCACTCACCTCGCAGAGTGTTTGTTGTGGGGGAGGAAGGGAAAGGAGAATGTTAGCCGCTTTGAGACTCCTTCGGGTATAGATAAAGAGGGATATCAAATCCAAACTCTTCTATCTATCTATCTATCTATCTATCTATCTATCTATCTATCTATCTATCTATCCATCCATCATCTATCTATCTATCTATCTATCTATCTATCTATCATCTATCTATCTATCTATCTATCTGGCTGTGAGCCAGTGTGGTGTAGTGGTTAAGAGCGATAGACTTGTAATCTGGTGAACCGGGTTCGCGTCTCCGCTCCTCCACATGCAGCTGCTGGGTGGCCTTGGGCTAGTCACACTTCTCTGAAGTCTCTCAGCCCCACTCACCTCACAGAGTGTTTGTTGTGGGGGAGGAAGGGAAAGGAGAACGTTAGCCGCTTTGAGACTCCTTCGGGTAGTGATAAAGCGGGATATCAAATCCATACTCTTCATCTATCTATCTATCTATCTATCTATCTATCTATCTATCTATCTATCTATCTATCTATCATCTATCTCCTAAAAGAAACTCTGTGGGATTGCTGCTTTCTGTCTTTTGGAATTTGCTTTTTCCTGCCCCTGTTCTTGCAGGTTGGAATTAGGAACACAGCAAGCTGCCTTATATTGTATCAGACCATTTCGCTCAGGATTGTCAGACTGGCAGTGGCTCTCCATGGGTTCAGGTAGAAGTCACTCCCAACCCTACCTGGAGATGCTGGGGATTGAACCTGGGACCTTCTGCATGCAAAGCAGATGCTCTACCACTAAGCTAGAGAGCTCCCCACCCCTCCTACCGATTACTGCAGCTTTGAAAGAAAGAGAAGAGGAAACAAAGCGGCCAGCAGGATGTCACGATGGGCAGAATGTTAGCCTAGGACCAGAGAGACCCGGGTTCAAGTTTCCCTCTGCCACATGAGGCTCACCGGGCAGGCCTGGGGCAATTGTTATTGCTCAGCCTGCTCTACTTTGCAGAATTGTTGTGAGGATAAAATCTCTCTCTGTGCATGTGTACAGAACCATTATCGGAGCAGGATAGCACGGTCATATCCGCAGAGCTGCCGTTCCCACAGTGGTTTAACAATCAATCCCTCTTCCCAGGGAACTCTGGGAATAATGGTAGCGGTGGGAGGGGGATAGGGGTCTCCTGACACCTCTCGGCACCCTCAACAGACCACAGTTCCCAGAATTACGTGGGCACTTAAAAAGTGCTATTGTAGTGCTTTAAATGTGTGCAACTGGTCTCAGGCTTTGTACCTGTGGTAACTGCATGATGAACGGAATCATCAGTCACTGCATGTCCAGGTGGAGAAATACTGCCCTGGTTGCCAGCTAAAAGGTACTGGGAAGAAAATGCTAATAGGTCTACCTGGTGAGTTGTTTGCCCCTGCTTGCATACCCTCCAAGTGTCCTGCTTTTCCAGGGACAGCCCCGGAATTACAGAAGCCATCCTGGTTTCTGGTTTGATCCTGGAATGTCCCACTTTTAATTTTTCCTCCCCTCCTCATCTTGATATAAAGTGGTAGAGAGTTCAGACACCCCCCTCCAGAAAAACCCAACCACCTCCTGTCCTTTTTGGAAACAGGAGACTTTGCTGTGTGTGTGCAGGTGGAAAACGGAGTTATGTTTATACTGAAAGTAAAATGCCTGCACAAACGAAGAAAGGAAGCGGTGAAGGTGGCATATGAACCTCTTCTTATAATTTTGAAGGAAACTGTAGCCAATACACTTTCAGTTCTTTAATTGCAATGTTGAAAGGAAATGTGTGGAGTATTTGTTCCTTCATTGGAGAGCCAGTGTGGTGTAGTGGTTAAGAGTGGTAGACTTGTAATCTGGGGAACCGGATTCGCTTCTCCACTCCTCCACATGCAGCTGCTGGGTGACCTTGGGCTAGTCCCACTTCTCTGAAGTCTCTCAGCCCCACTCACCTCACAGAGTGTTTGTTGTGGGGGAGGAAGGGAAAGGAGAATGTTAGCCGCTTTGAGACTCCTTCGGGTAGTGATAAAGCGGAATATCAAATCCAAACTCTTCTTCTTCTTCTTCTTCTTCTTCTTCTTCTTCTTCTTCTTCTTCTTCTTCTTCATTGTAAATGGAGCCTTGCACTGTCTATCGAAAAGTAGTAAGTCACACTGTATTGAATGGAGCTTACTCCCAGGTAACTGGGTAAAGACTGTACACAGCAATCCCACTGAGTTCAATAGGATTTACTCTCTGGTAGGTTCTTGATCATTCTCACAATGTCTCCTATTATTATTATTATTATTATTATTATTATTATTATTATTATTATTATTATTATTTTATTATCACTCACCTTTCCCCCCTGACAGGGACTCAAGGCAGCTTACAGCTAAAGATTTGTTTCATTCCATTTATCTGCGGAAGGCGTCACACACAATCCCTTCCACCACACTTTTTCTTTTCTTTACAACAATCCCGTGAGGCAGCATCGGCGGAGATGTTGCCATTGGCTCAAGGTGACAGACGTGTATGACATACATGTAGATGGCATGCAGATATGACATACATGTGTGTGGCGAAATCAAATGCGGGAGAAGCTTCCTGGTGTAGAATTTTTGTTGTTGTTCAGTCGTTCAGTCGTGTCCGACTCTTCGTGACCCCATGGACCAGAGCACACCTATCCTTCACTGCCTCTCGCAGTTTGGCCAAACTCATGTTAGTAGCTTCGAGAACACTGTCCAACCATCTCATCCTCTGCCGTCCCCTTCTCCTTGTGCCCTCAACCTTTCCCAACATCAGGGTCTTTTCTAGGGAGTCTTCTCTTCTCATGAGGTGGCCAAAGTATTGGAGCCTCAACTTCAGTATCTGTCCTTCTAGTGGGTGTAGAATAGAATGTCCCTATTTTCACCTGAGAAATGTTGGTCTTGCCTCAGATCAAGGTAACAGGGTCCTGGCTGACAGGAAGTTGCCACAGTGTGGCAGTTCCTCTTGATCTCCAAAGAGGAAGAGAGAATGTAGAAACTTTTGCTCTGACCTGCTGTTGTGTTGTATTGTTTTTGTTTTTTTTTACTTAGTAATTTTTAATTTTTAATAAATTAAATAAGAATAATAATTGGGGCGGGTCCGGAGACAAACGTGGGCAGATCGACAAATGTTACCTTTAGTTTTTGCACACGCTCAAACCCCACTCTCCATCCTCCACTCTGGAGGAGTGAGGAGTGTGGTCAGAGTTCAAGGCCAAACTCCAGTCGGGCAGAAACCCTAGGAGCCTGAAGCCACGCCTGGGGAGAGGGCTGAGGCGCAGATGGATAGGCTTAGAGGGTTGACTTTGGGCTCCAAGGCCTGACATTCCCCACCGTTGGAATAATCTCTCCAATGCTGGATTCAGGTCTTGAAGGGGCTTTGAGGTCTCTTGTCCAGAGCTGGATTAACCATTAAGCAAAATAATCACGTGCTTAGGGCATCAAGGGAAGGGGGCCACCACAGAAATTTCACACCCTCCAAGTGTCCCTATTCTTCAAGGATATCCCTGATTTAGAGAAGCCGTCCCAGTTTCTGATTTGATCCTGGAATGTCCCGCTTTTCCTTAGGATGTCCCTATTTTCATTGGAGAAATGTTGGAGGGTATGGAGTTATCTGACCCCCGAGCCATCTGAAGGCAGTCCTGTATAAGTTAGGTTTTTTTTTTTTTAAAAAAAAGTTTAATGTTTTATTATGTTTTTATATATGTTGGAAGCCACCCAGAGTGGCTGGGGCAACCCAGTGAGATGTGTGGGGTATAAATAGTAAAATTATCATTATGGAATGGGATGTCCCTATTTTCATCAGAGAAATGTTGGAGGGTATGAAATTTTCCGTTGTTGGTTTTTCTATGGACCAGCAACTCCGCTTTTCAGTTTACAAATTCTGAGAAAAAAATCCGTCTCTATTAATTAAAGCACGAGATTCATCTGTAAGCTAGTAATTAATTTGTTCATGTCGTGAAATGAAGTGGAAGTATACAAAAAGAAACCTTATTTTAGGGTTTGTTTCATTTTGAAAGATAAAATTTTATTTTACAGTTTATTATTGTTTATATTTTGAATTAGGCATTTATGGAAGCAACAAAATATTTCAAGTGCTTAGGGTCTCTAAAGGTCTTAATCTTTTAAGTGCATGGTTGCACATATTTCCTTCCTTAGTCTCTTGTAGTTAGGCTTGCTGTGTCATAACCATGCCTTGGACTAGATCCAGTGCCGGATCTACGTATAAGCTAAACCAGCTATAGCTTAGGGCCACACTGTCTTGGGGCCCCCTAAAAAAAATATAGGGGAAAAAAGCACCTGGATGTACATTTTCAAAATATAAGATAAAAAAACAAAATAAAACCTACATACAGCAACAGTGTTTTGTATTGTGTAGGCTCCTATGATGTAAGTAATGGGCCCGCCTGCTAGCCTGCTCCCTAAAATATCACTGGTTTGCTCATTTCTATATCAGTTACTTTGATAAAATACATATTTTGTTATGTGCAAATGGCTTTAGATACCTATTAGGTCCATAAATTACCATACAGCATATATTCAACACAAAAAAACAGTGTCAATTTGTTATTGACAAAGGACAGTTGGACATATAAAGGGCCTCATCAAACCTAAATCTGGCCTTGACTAGATCATTGGTTTCCAACCTTTTTGTGGCCATGCCCCACCTAAGCATCTCTAAAATCCTGGTGCCACTCCCCCCCCCCAACTTATTATTATTATCATTAAAAAAGTGAACTATTCACGTGGAGGAAGCCTGAAAGGCCATTAACTGTTAATAATTCTCAAATTGCTGCCCTGTGGGGCGTGTGCCCCACGTTGGGAACCAGGGGACTAGATGATTCTTGTGGTACTTTCCAACTCTCAAATTCTGTTATTCTTCTTTCTCTAGCTCCATAGCCTACCTCCCAAAGCTAGTCTGGCTGCATACTAAACATGTAACTGCCTCAGTTCCTCTGCTGTAAGAGGAGACATTCTGCATCAAGGCAAAAGGTCCATCTCTCTTGACTCAATGGAAAAGTGATCAGTTGATATGCTGGGGGGGGGGGGAGTTTCGGGCAAAGGTGTTATATTGTGAACCGCCCTGAGATTTTGTGATGAAGGGTGGTATATAAATGAAAAAGAAAAAAAAATCTGGCCTTGCTCCTGTCCAAGGCACTGCTTGCCCTCTCCATCCTGGCCTAGTCTGCACATCTGCCCAGATGGAGATATTGCTCCATCTTCTTGCCCTTATCACTGCTTGCAAGATCGAAGAGGGTTGCTGAACAGGCAATGATAGCAATGAGGAGCAGGAGCTGCCATGGTGGGACCCCTGGCCGCTGCCCAACAGTGCCAACCCCTGGCCAACCCTGAATGCGCACAAGGAAGGGAGAATGGAGAAGTTTCTTCTTTCCTCCCTTTCCCATCTGTTTGGCTAAGCAAGTGCATATTCTGTGGGGCAGGGGATGGGGACTGAGTAGGTGGTCCTGGAGGCATAGCTGTCAACTTTCGGATTTGAAAATAAGGGATTTTTCCAAACTTTCGGATTTGAAAATAAGGGATGCCGCAAGGGCGCTGCAATGCCACCAAGTAGCCTCGCCACCCTGCACTCCAGAGGCTGTGCGCGAACGGGTGAGCGAAAGGGCGAGCGCGTAGACGGCAGGCAGGCTGGCCTTCTGGTTGGGCGTGAGGGCCTGGTTGCACAAGGCATGCAAGCTCCGCCCCCAGTCGGTCTCAGACTCCTTATTGGCAGCCGAGCAACGCAGCTGAGGAGCCTCCCTGGCCGGCAGGGAGGGAGAGGAGCTGCTTCCTTTGAAATCCGGGAAATTTAAGGGATATCAACAATCCGGGATAGCAGCGGGAAACGGTATTGGAATAAGGGAGTTTCCCCGCAAAAAAAGGGAGGGTTGACAGCTATGCGTAGAGGCTATATCACTAAATGCCTCCACCCCTTGAGAGCATGACTTATGGTGCACGCTGATGCTCTGTCTCGCTTGCTGGGTCGGCAAGGCAGGACTGTTCTCACTCTGTGGTGAAGTCGGGCAGGTTTTCTTCACATGATCAGGGACATTTTCTCTTTTCTGTCTTGTTACTTCATATGTTCCAGGAGTAAGGCTCCTTAGCAGTGCCTGAGGCAAGGGAGCCCAGGCCAGTCAATTGTGCTGCCCGAGGCATGCTGCAAACATGTAGGGGGTGCGCGTTTGTGTGCATTTCTTTCAGGTTCCTATGAGCCTCTAGTCCAGAGGTCGCCAAGATGCTGTCTGTGGGTGCCGTTAACCACTTCTGCTTCCCGCTGGGACTCTGGTCCTTTGACAGCTGCACAGCAGGTAGAAATTCAACAGCTGAAGCCTGCAGGGGAAAGCCTTCTTTAAAAAAAAAAAAAAATCCTGTTAAGAGGCAGAGGAACTGTGGCAGAAAACATGGCAGCTGCAGTCATTGTGGACAAATGGCTCCCGGCTCCCCAGAGGTTTCTTAACTGTGCTACTGTTTTTGTTTTTCCTGGGCCAAGAGTGACAAAGAGGCAACCTCCCCCCCCCCCCCGTGTGGGCTAATGAAATGCAGAGCATCTCCTTGGTAGCCTTCACTCCATAATAACAGCTCATTCCCCACCTTCCAGGCACAGGGTTGCAACAATCCACGTTCAGAGGGGAGAGGACAGGCTGAGAGCTGAAGGGTGAGTGTTTGGTCTTGACTTTTTAAAAGGCTTGTGGCACGGGGGAGAAAACCTGGGAATTCTCATTTCCAGGTTGTCATCAACATTTATTTGTATTCTGCCTTTCCGCGGTAACCTATGCCAGGATATTTCTGAATACCACATTCTGGGGACAAGGGTGTTGTATAGGTCATCTCTGTCCTGCCTGTGGGCCTCCAGAGGCGTTTGGTTGGGTTGCTGTGGTGAATAGCATGCTGGACCTTCTCATACACACCAGACCTCATGTTCTTGCTTTCTTTCAGCCAAGAAAAGGGAGAAGACGGCAGTAAAGGAGACTCTCAGTCAAAAAGAATGAAGAACACAACTGCACCGACAAACCTTCCCATTGATAATTCTTATCCAGACCCCACAGGTCTTCACTATGATTATGAATTCGACGAGGAAGCATATATGTTTGGAAATACCTTGCGAAAAGGGTTGAACATTGTCCCTATGATCATTTACAGCCTTGCCT
Source organism: Darevskia nairensis (assembly GCA_034642065.1). Taxonomy (NCBI): domain Eukaryota; kingdom Metazoa; phylum Chordata; class Lepidosauria; order Squamata; family Lacertidae; genus Darevskia; species Darevskia nairensis. Next base: position 509,715 of record JAWWNI010000351.1, on the reverse strand, counting down.
TCCTGTTGGGGGTCATTGGTAATGGGCTGGTTATATTCATTGCCGGCTTCCGTATGAGGAGGACAGTCAACACTGTCTGGTTCCTCAACTTGGCCATTGCTGACTTTGCCTTCACTTTCTTCCTTCCCCTGAGCGTTGTCTACATAGCCCTGGACTTTCATTGGCCCTTTGGCCTGGCAATATGCAAGTTGAACACTACCCTTGCCTTCCTCAACCTCTATGCCAGTGTCTACCTCCTCACAATCATCAGCATCGACCGGTTCATTTCTGTGTTCTGGCCTGTGTGGGCTCAGAATCATCGGACCCCCCGGCTGGCTTCCTTTGTGGCCTTGGGTGTTTGGATCTTGGCATTGGTGCTGAGTTCTCCAAACCTCTATTTCAGGGATACAGCCCCAGATTACCATGATCCAAATAGGATCAACTGCTACAGCAAATATGGTAGCCCTCAGCAGCATCATGCAATGACCATCAGCCGGTTCATCTTTGGGTTCTTCATCCCCTTCAATGCTATCGTCGTTTGCTACGGATTGATTGTTATGAAACTGAGGAGGAACCAGTTGAGCCAATCAAACAAGCCCTTCAAGGTCATCACAGCAGTGATTGTGGCCTTTTTTGTCTGTTGGCTTCCCTATCATATCTTCTCTTTCATTGAGCTGAAAGCACGAGAAGATCCAGGTCTGAGTTTGGTGTTGATCATCGGCGTTCCGCTGACAACCAGCTTGGCTTTCGTCAACAGCTGCCTCAACCCCATCTTGTATGCCTTCATGGGGCATGATTTTAAGGAGAGGCTGAGATACTCACTCTTCTCTGCATTTGAGAGTGCCTTTGCTGAGGACAGCAGCCAGAGCTTGGTGACCAACAAGACCAGATCTTCAATAGAGTTAGACTCCCAGGGTGCATGAAACCTTCTGCTTCCAAACCCCACCCTCCAGGGCAAGATTGTGAAATGCATCCATTCAGAATCTACCCTGCACTGTTTATAGTCTTGGCTGGAGCTGGGGAAGTTGTAGTCCAAATCATCTGGAAGCAGCCAGCTGGGTGAAGGCAGATCTACAGTATGTGCATACGTTCCCCCCCCTCCAGCCAGAACTCACTGGAACTCAGTTCTGGCACCTCTCAGATGGGTGCCATTGCCAATATAAGAAAGTTCCTGCACCTCTTTTTCTAGAAAAATAGCACTGCAAATGCATATATCATTCTTTTGTGACCTGATGTTTCATGGTATGCTATGTGGATTTTTATTCTAGGGTGTGTTTTTTAATTGATATCGCTCTCTTTGTAAAAGCTTTATGGACAGCCATTTAACAAAACAAGACCGTCTTAACTCTGCATTGACCTTGTATCCCTGTATCTAAATAAAAATATTTGCTTTGATGTTTTTGTTGTTGGTTTTGAATTTGCTTTGTATGTTGCCACCCCGAAAGGCAGATGTCCTTGGGGAGTCTAGTTTTCAAACATTCCCCCTTCAGTGGATCCTTATCAACCCACGCTGGAGCAAATGGGGATATAAAAAAGCAGGGATGGGGAACCTGTGGCCTTCCAGATGATGATGATGTTGTTGTTTAGTGGTTTAGTCGTGTCCGACTCTTCGTGACCCAATGGACCAGAGCACGCCAGGCACTCCTGTCTTCCACTGCCTCCTGCAGTTTGATCAAACTCATGTTGGTAGCTTCAAGAACACTGTCCAACCATCTCATCCTCTGTCGTCCCCTTCTCCTTGTGCCCTCAGTCTTTCCCAACATCAGGGTCTTTTCCAGGGAGTCTTCTCTTCTCATGAGGTGGCCAAAGTATTGGAGCCTCAGCTTCAGGATCTGTCCTTCCAGTGAGCACCTTCCAGATGTTACTGAACTACAATGCCCATCATCCTTGACCAGTGGCTTTGCTGCCTTGGGACTGATGGGAGTCGGAGTCCAGGAACATCGCCAGAACCCTGAAACTCAAAGATCAATTATCCTGAGCGGAAAGGAGGTGGCATTGAGTTGATGAGGGAAAGAGGGAGGCGAATGAAGGTTAAGGACTGGGTGAAGAAATCCCGCTGGTATTAACGCCTTGGAGCCTTTCCCATGCTCCCTTGGAGCATGTTTGCATTGCAGGTGCATGGAGGTGGAAAAGTTGGATCAGGCCCACTAGCCCGACACCAACTTCCACCTGCTCATCTGAATGCCTGAACAAAGCCTGTCAGCCCACAGCTGCATGCACATAGACTTTGGGAACTTAGGAAGAGCAGGCTAGTTCCCCAGGGCCCCAACTGCCCTGGTAGGCATTCACATGAGCGCATGACAGCCAGGAGTGGGATCCCACTGTGCCCTCTATCCTTCCCCACCCACATGGAGATGCATGTTGTTAAATAGTGGGTGGACAAAGCAGACAACCAGAGTGATTCTTCAACAGCTCTCTTTATTCACAGGCTGGAACAGAACTGAACTGAAGGGCTCAGCCAGCCTGCTCATAGTAACTTGCAACAGTAGCAAACTCCCTCACTCTGCCCAATCTGCAAACGGCACTCTCAATCCTTCATTTGCATAAGGGGACCTGAGTGAGAACTGCCGCCATGGTGGGCAGAGTGAGAACTGCAGCCACGGTGGCCAGAATGGGTACTGCAGCTAAACTCGTATTTTTCGCTCCATAATGCGCACCGGATCATAACGCGCACCTCGTTTTTAGAGGAGGAAAACAAGAAAAATATTTTTTTCTGGTTTTCCTCCTCTAAAAGGCTGGGAGGGAGGGAGGGTGGGAAGGAAGGAAGGAAGGAAGGAAGGAAGGAAGGAAGGAAGGAAGGAAGGAAGGGGTGAGAGAGAGTGGAAGAAAGAGGGAGAAGGAAGGACGGATGGAAGGAGAGAGGGGGGAAGCATCTCCCTCCCTCCCTCCTTGTGCTGGGATCAGAGCCGGGGCTGAGAGAGGGCTCTCGCTCTGATCGCTGTGGAGGAAGCAGGGAAGGAGAGGCAGACCCCTCCTTCCCAGTTCAACGTACAGTGATCGGAGGGACAGCCCGCTCTCTCTCTGATCGCTGTGCAGGAAGCAGGGAAGGAGAGGCGGACCCCTCCTTCTCAGCTCAAGTTACAGAGATCGGAGGGAGAGCCTTCGCTCCATAACGCACACAGACTTTCCCCCTTCCTTTTTAGGAGGAAAAAAGTGTGCGTTAAGGAGCGAAAAATACGGTAATACATAACACATGTACAGATGGAGGGAAGGATCTGCCAATTCCAAGTTCTAAGAGTGCCTTGGGACATTTTACACTCAGCATCTTATGGCTTCTGCATCTGAGTTTGAAGCAGCAATAAGTTCATAGAGACTTCTCAAAGTCTAAACCAGGAAGGGGGAAACACTGTGAATCTGAGGGCCAAATTCCACCTTGGGCAACCTTCGGGTGGCACATGCCAGTGGGGGGTGGGGCCAGGGGCAAAAATCGGGTGGAGCAACAGACATGCATTTCAGCTACACAAAAGTTTTTCTACACCCACTGACCTTTCCAACCTCCACCCAGGCAAGATGGAATATTGCAGTTCAACGACCGTTAACCCAGGTAAAAGCATGCAGCAGGGGAAGCGCAGTGGCGGAGCACTGATGTCACCGTGCCAAGGGTCCATTGATGGATGTTGCTGTCTCCGTCACGAAGAATCTGGGCTCTGATCTCAGTTCCATGTGTCTAGCGGCTCAATGGCGCTGCAGCAAAGGACAAGGGCCACAGGGACCCAGGGCATCCGGTGTAGGTTTGGAAGTGCCTCTGACAGAGGCATAGTGGTAGTCAAGTTAAAAGATGGATTTCAGGGGTCGTCAACAGCTCAGGGTCAGGCAGTGCTTTTTTTCTGGGGGGACACAGGGGTACGCATACCCATAAGCACTTTGTGAATCTAAATTTAGCCTCATTGAGGGGCAGTATTTCAATATGAGTAGGAAAATGAGAGTACCCCCCAAACATTTTTTTAAAGAAAAAAAGCACTGGACTCAGGAAACCCTCTGCCTGGCCCTTGGGACTCACCCTGGAAACATTCCTCCTTGGCCTCACTGTGCACCTTCCTTGAATGTTTTTTTGCCTGGCTGGAATGTGCCCTTAAACTCTGATGGTGCCTCTTGCTTGGCTAAAGGACGGAGAAGAACATGTGAATGTCTGTGGAAATTGGTGTGCTGTAATGTAGGAAGCAAAAGGGACCCAGGTGGCACTGTGGGTTAAACCACAGAGCCTAGGGCTTGCTGATCACAAGGTCGGTGGTTCGAATCCCTGCGACGGGGCGAGCTCCCGTTGCTCGGTCCCAGCTCCTGCCAACCTAGCAGTTCAAAAGCACGTCAAAGTGCAAGTAGATAAATAGGAACCGCTCCGGCAGGAAGGTAAACGGCGTTTCCGTGCACTGCTCTGGTTTGCCAGAAGCGGCTTTGTCATGCTGGCCACATGACCAGGAAGCTGTACGCCAGCTCCCTTGGCCAGTAACGCGAGATGAGCACCGCAACCCCAGTCGGACACGACTGGACCTAACGGTCAGGGGTCCCTTTACCTTTACCTTTAATGTAGGAAGCGTAGATCAGAATTTATTTTAAATCACCAATTTGAGTAGAAAATAACCAGGTTTGCAAATGATCCCCAAGCCTGTAAAAATAAAAGGATGTAAAAAGAGAGACATTCCCTTTGATGTGGCTTACAGTTCACTTTAAGGTAAAATGTTTATGCAAAGGTTATGCAGACCCAGGCTAGAAACATGTGAGGAATGAAGTGTGAGTAAACTAAGCCCATCTGACCAGTTGAACAGGCGAGAATCTTGGCAAGGGCCTGATGTAATTGGTGCTAGCTTGCCTTCAATAGAGACACTCTATGCTACCCGAGTTAGGAAGAGAACAGAGGGAATTGTCGCAGATCCTTTGCATCCTGGTCATCATCTGTTTGATTTACTTCCATCTGGACGTCGCTACAGGACTTTATACACAAAAACGGCCAGGCACAGGAACAGTCTTTTCCCTTGTGCCATTAAATTGTTAAATTCACAGTTGTGTAGCGGAAGGGGAGGTCAGTTATGGGTGGGGTTTCTTTGCTGTGTCATTGTATTGTGAGTGGAACAGTATTTGTATAAGGTATGTTTACATTGCAATGTAGCCGAAGCAAAATTCCAAGTATGTTGGAAAATGTACTTGGCCAATAAATTATTCCTATTCCTATTCCTATTCCTATTCCTATTCCTATTCCTATTCCTATTCCTATTCCTATTCCTATGTGCTCACCTGCTAAGCGTAAGCTAGATATCCTCGCATGCTGGGTCAGAGTCAGGTCAGTAGGACCCAAGAAATCTGGGAAGATGCCCAACTAGGGAAGTATGTTGTCTCTTGGCAAAAAGATCTAAAGGAATGATGGAAGTCATGTGAGAAACTGGCACTCATGCTGTAACGACCTTCTTGACCTGCTGCTCATCTGGTATCCTAAGAGAGATGGATCTCAGTGCTCTTGTATCATGTGGGCGTACCTTTCGAAATGTATAAAAGCCTGGACTGAGCTGCATACTTTGCCTCAGTCCGCCTGGACTGGGGACCATTACTGCAGTAATGAAATAAAGGTGATTTTCCTTGAACTCTATTCGTCTGTTGTTTATTAGAATACCCCTGCTTACTTCATTCAGTACAGAGGCAACATTTGTATTCATTGCTATGCCCACCACTGAGATGTGGCCTCTTGGAGGTTGCCTGAGAGGGAATGTGGCCCTCAGGTTGCTGTGGCCCTTTGCTGCTTCACCCAGCTAGCAGAAGTGGAACAGCCAGGGCCGGATATAGGTTTGATGAGGCCCTAAGCTACTGAAGGTAATGGGGCCCTTTATATGTCCAGCTGTCCTTTGTCAACAACAAATTGTCGCTGTTTTTTGTGTTGAATACATGCTATATGGTAATTTATGGACCTAATAGGTATCTAAAGCCATTTGCACATAACAAAATATGTATTTTATCAAAGTAATTGATATAGAAATGAGCAAACCAGTGATATTTTAGGGAGCAGGCTAGCAGGCGGTGCCCATTGCTTACATCATAAGAGCCTACACAACACAAAACACTATTGCTGTATGTAGGTTTTATTTTATTTGTTTTTTATCTTATATTTTGGAAATGTACATCCAGTTTTTTCCCCTTTACATTTTTTAGGGGCCGTAAGCTATAGCTTGTTTAGCTTATACATAAATCCGGCACTGGGAACAGCATTTGTAAAAGACATTCATTGATTAATTAATTACAAATATTTACTTAATACTCAGGATGGCTGACAACTGCAGAACCACAAATAAAAATCATATAACATGAATATTGCAAGAAGGAAATAAGGATTTATTTTTAAAAGGCAGCAAATGGTAACTAAAAGCCAGTTGCAGCAGAGTCAAAACAGAATAAAACAAGCTAACCTCACAGGTGGAAGACTTGCCAGGAACTCAAAGTATGGTGGCTGTCTGGCTGCCTGAGAGGGTGCTATGGGAGGGAGTTCCCGGATCTGGGTGCAACTTGCCAAAAAGGCCCTTTCTGGAGTCTAACAGAGATATCTGTCAAGTTGCACAGGGCTTTTCCACCTGAAAATGACAACACTCTGGGAGTCAATCATGGGCGTAGCCAGGATTTTTGTTGGGGAGGGGCAGGACTTTTGTTAGTGGGGGCAGAACTGATGTGCTTGATTAGTTAAAACAAAATAAAAAAATTCCTTCCAGTAGCACCTTAGAGACCAACTAAGTTTGTTCTTGGTATGAGCTTTCATGTGCATGCATACGAAAGCTCATACCAAGAGCAAACTTAGTTGGTCTCTAAGGTGCTACTGGAAGGAATTTTTTTATTTTGTTTTGACTATGACAGACCAACACGGCTATCTACCTGTAACTTGATTAGTTAGTTAAGTATTTCTATTGTTTTACTTGATGGGGGGCAGCTGCCCCCCTGTCCCCCCTTGGCTATGCCCATGGAGTCAATCACAAACTGGCAAATTCAAATTGTGCAATCAACAACCCCCTATCCCCAAAAGATCAGACTTTTTGTGATAAGGAAAGTGCTGGGGAGACACCCTGCAAAGTGTGTGTGGGGGATAACACTTGCCTTGACGCGACATCATTTCACCACTTTGCAGACAAATGGGAATGAATGCTCATTCCGTAGCCAATGTTGTCATATCTTCCTGCAAGCAGATCAGGATGAATGCTCAAGAAACAGGTCTTCTGGAAGCACCACTTCCCCTAATTTATTTAGTTTGCAAAACCAGGCAGAAGTTTTTTGGGTGGGTGGGTGGGTAAGGAACATGGACTACACATAAACTTGCGAAAAGGAAGTCTCAAACCATGCAGGACTCCACTCCTGAAGTGGAGCTGGAGGTTCTGTTGCTGGGGAAAGAAGGTGTGAAGGCCCACTTGTCGCTGACCGCTCCTTTAAAGGCCAGGAAGAGGGATCGGCGGCTGGTCTTTTTGTACCGGTAGCTGGACCCAACAAAGACATACAGAATGGGATTGAGGCAGCTGTTGAGGCAGACCAGGCCTTCAGCCAGTGGGGTGCCAATATCTAGGGTGGTTTGCATTTGAAAGCTATCGTCTTCCAGTGTTTCGAGAATGGAGAAGAGGTGGTGGGGGAACCAGCAGAAGAAGAAGGCCATGACCACTGCCACTATGATCTTGAAGGATCGTCCAAACTGGCCAAAGATCTTCCCTCTTAGCTTGATCATGATGGCACAGTAGCAGGCCAGAATGATGCCGAAGGGGATTAGGAAGCCGAGCGCGAATTCAGCAAGCACCATGAGACGGTGTGTCCTTAGGCTGCCCTCATCCTGCAAATGGAAGCTGTAGATGCAATGTATAGTGCCATCCATTAGCTCTTCCGTGTCGCGGAAGCTGAAGTATGGGATGCTGAGAGCCAAGGCTGCTACCCAGATGAACACAGCCACCAAGGAAGCAAGCTGGAGACTGCGGTGATTCAAGGCCCAAACCGGGTGGACCACAGCGGCGTAGCGGTCGGCACTGATGGCTGTTAAGAAGAAGACGCTGGCAAACATGTTCAAGAGGGGAACCACGGTGTTGAGTTTGCACATCAGCCTCCCCAGAGACCAGCGATAACCCAGAGCGACGTGAGCTATCTCGGTAGAGAGGCAAAGGGCGAAGATGAAATCGGCCACAGCCAAGTTGAGATACCAGATGGTGGTAACGGTCTTCTTCATGTGGAAACCGGTGAGGAAGATCACAAGGCCGTTGCCCATGGCCCCCAAGAGCAAGGTGATGGTGTAAATTGCCAAGGAAAACATTCTCATTGCTGGCAAAATGCGGGCATTATCAGAGAGAGGGTCTAGGAGCCATTCTTCTGTCCAGTTGTAGTCAAACCCGTCGCTGTTGGTGGGTGGTGGAAAGTCTGTGTCATTGTCAGGTTGAAAGAAGGGGAGAAGATCCATCCCTTCTCAGGTTCACTTGCCACTTCTCTCTCTCTCTCTCTCTATTTGGCCTGAAACAAAACAAAACACCCACACAAATGCCATATCGGTATCACAGAACTGGAATGAATAGGCAAGGGTGTGTGTGCAGATTTCAAACTAGTGTCAGATTTTCATGGAGAAATCCCAGTTCCCAAGTCCATATTTTGAATCTAAGGTGTGAAACTTGACATTTGACTTAATTTCTGAGTTAAGTTTGGAGAACGGTTGGACGGGAGGTGGGGGAACATAGCAGAAATTTTCGGCACAGCATCGGCACAATATTATCCCTTTAAACCAGTGCTTCCCAAACGTGGGTCTCCAGCTGTTTTGGGACTACAACTCCCATCACCCCTAGCTTGCAGGACCAGTGGTCAAGGATGATGGGAACTGTAGTCCCAAAAAAAGGACAAGAAAATCTGGAGACCCAAGTTTGGGAAACACTGATTTAAACTGATAGGTGGATAATTGACATCCCCATCCCCAAGAAACCTGGAGCCGCAGGCGCACAAGTCCCCTGAGTCACACACTTCCAGAAGATGTTGTGATGGCCATGGCTAGAAAATTTCATGGAGGAGAAGACTATCAGTGGCTACTAGCCATGATTCCTATGTTCTCCCACGACCGTCATAGTAAGATGCCTTCACCCTTCGTCCTATTGTCCCAGGGCAGGTTACAGCAATTAAAACACAATGTTAAAAACAGTTTGAAGCAACTTACAATCACAGGTTGTTGTTGCTTTTATTTATTTCACACTTATAAATCAAAAGGGAGATTCACAGAGGCCCAGATGGCTTGGAACAAGTCCATGCCATTTCTACAGGGACTTATAGAGGTCCCATCCAGACTAGTATGGCAGCAGCGTTCTGGGATTTCAGACAAGGAATCTCTTCCAGTCCTACCTGGAGAAGCCAGGGATTGAAGCTGGGACCTTCTGCGTGATGAAGGCAGTATATTTCTGAATGCCAGTCACTGGGAATTGCAAGCAAGGAGAGGACTGTTGCACTCAGGTCCTGCATCCCGGCTTCCCATGGGCATCTGGGTGGCTCCTGTGACAAATCGGTGGACTATCTGACCCATTTACTAGATTCTTATGTTAAATCTGGCCTGGGAAACCAGGCATGGGCTTAGATCCAGCTACGACCCTCTGCTATGCATCCACATTCTGAGTACCGAGACAAATCATATTGGCCTTTCTTCCCTCTCCATCCTTTCCCATACCCTTGGATCTCATACCTTAGACATTGGTGGGGTCTTAGTTACCCAACTGTTGGCTGTTCTCTCCAGCTTCCTGAAGTCTTCTTCAGCAGCCCTCTTCTCTTTTGCTCTCCTGCCGTGCAAAATGCACCAAGTCCCCAACTGTCTTTCTTATCACGCTCGTCACTGGCTGTCTCCTTCTCTGCCATCTTTCTGAAACATCTGCCACCACAATCAGGGCCATCAGGGCCCTGCCACCACAATCAGGGCCATGTAGAGAGGAGGCCTCAGAGGCACGCAGACATGTTTTCTCTGGAGTGGCGATGTCAGGGTAGGACTTTGGAGGCAGGTGCCCACATAGGGATGGGGGTGGGGGGAATTTGATTCAGTTTGCATTTCAAAGCAAGCCTCCCTAATTTGCACTTTCTGAAAGAACCTGAGTACCAAAACACAGCCATCCTTTGAAATCCACATGCCTCCAGTTTTTGCAACGCAGGGCTCCAGTCAAGTAATTTGCCCCCAAAACACAAGTTCTAGGGCAGTGATGGCTAACCTTGACACTCCAGATGTTTTGGGACTACAACTCCCATCATCCCTGACCACTGATCCCATTAGCTAGGGATGATGGGAGTTGTAGTTCCAAAACATCTGGGGTGTCAAGGTTAGCCATCACTGTCTAGGGTAAAGCGGATATAGATAGCACATGCCGGTGAGAATAACATGGAAAAAAAATTATTATTATTATTTTTGGGGGGTGTTATTCTGCTAGAATGTGTACATTAGGCAAAAACGCATATAAAAGTGCATTTTAGAAGAAATTCACACTAAAATGCTGACGAATTTGCACAAGTTTTTTTTTTTATAAAAAGATATCACAGTGTGCATATAAACGCACGTATCGACAAAACTGCATTTTCATAAGTACTTTTTTTAAAAAATCACAAACTGATATGGAAATGTGGAGGACTTGAATGTAAAGATTGGAAAAATGAGAAACCCATACTCACTCAGATACCACATTTTGATTGCCTGTCGTAGAATCCTAGTTGGAAGCTACCTCAAGGGTCATCTAGTCCAACCCCCTGAATATGCAGATGGCCCATATTGGGATCAAACCAGTGACCTTGGCATTATCAGCACCACACTCTAACCAACTGAGTTAACAAGTGCTTTCTCTGTCAGCAGGGACCTAGATGAACCAATGATATGACCCAATATAAGGGAGCTTCCTATTCTTTTGTGTAATTGCAACTAACCGGCAAACTGTTGAGTGGCAAAAGAGGGCAAGAGAAAACAAGAACAAAAATTAAACAGTGGGTCTTTTTCGTTGTCGCTCTCCGTTTGTGAAACACTCTCCCCAGTGAGGTCTGCCTGCCTTGACATCTTTTCAGTGCCAGGTAAACACTGCCCTGCCCACCCGGCTTTTGATGGACTATGATGAAGTTGTTTGCTATTAGTTTTGCTGCCAATCCTTTCTGCTGCTGTTATTGGACGGTGCTGGTGGCTGCTTTGTGTGTGTGTGTGTGTGTTTTTAATGTAAATATGTTTTGTATAAGGGTGTTCTCATTACAATGTATTCTTGCTCCTGTTGATTTTTCCTGCTTTTAAATACATTGTATGTCAATTGGAAACCTTGCTGTGTAAGAAGTGACAAACAAATGCAATAAAGTAATAATAAATTTATGTTGATATCCATCAACCAACACTTCTGCCCCATTTTGAAGGCTGGGAAATGATATATAATGAATTGAAAAAGAGGTTTAAAATAACGTTTGTATATATATATATATAAAAAACCCAGAAGCTTTCCTTTTGGGAATTATAGGGACAGAACTACCCAAACTGTATAGAAATTTTTCATGTACGCGACTACAGCGGCAAGAATGTTACTTGCCCAAAAATGTAAAGAAGAAGAAGTCCCAGCAAAAGAATAATGGATACAAAAACTTATGTAGAAATGGCGAAACTTACCGGAAAAATGAGAAATCAAGACAACAAACTTTTTATAAAAGAATGGAAATGGTTTATTGAATATTTACAAACAAACTGTGAACAGATAAGAACATTGGCAGGATTGCTGTAATAGCCTGCAGTTTTATAAGAGTACAGTATATATTGAAAGCAGATGGATAAATGGGCAAATTAAGTTAATTTGGATATGCAGAAAATATGTAAAAATAAATTTAAGGAACCACAGAAAGAGGGGGAAGGAAGTCAAGTTTTGAAATGTTAAAATGGTTGTAAAATGATTGAAATGTAAGAAACTGAAAATCATATTTTATTTTATTTTAAATGAAGGCTGTGAAAGTTTGCTGGGGGTGAGGGACGTGGCTGCATGCCTGGACAGCTGGAAGAGATTTTGGTTCTTGGTACTGAATGATGGTTTTGTCGCATCTCTTCTCCTGTGGACCCTGAAAGTGGTGCATCTTCTTTCCGCCAGCAACAGCATTTCGGGACACAGCTTGGTGCCTATCCATCTCACCATCTCATCAGCGTCTTCTTTCTCTCCAGCTGTCGAAACGGCACACCATGAGACAAGACCATTGCAGTTTATTTTGGTTTCCTGTAGCTCTCACATCCCAACCCCCAGCAACTCACAGATGAAAATAGGCATGCTTAAATAACTAACCTTCCTTATTTGCACACCTTATGATCAGACCCAAGCTACCCTCTGGCCCATTGCTTATGGCTGTAGGCTCTACCTCAGGGGCAGGCAACTTAAGGCCCGTGGGCCGGATGAGGCCCAATTGCCTTCTCAATCCAGCCCATGGACGGTCCGGGAATCAGCGTGTTTTTACATGAGTAGAATGTGTGCTTTTATTTAAAATGCATCTCTGCGTTATTTGTGGGGCATAGGAATTCGTTCATTCCCCCCCAAAAAATATAGTCCAGCCCACCACATGGTCTGAGGGACGGTGGACCGGCCCACAGCTGAAAAAGGTTGCTGACCCCTGCTCTACCCTGTCTACTTCACAGAGGGGCAAAATAAGTTGCCTTATACTGACTCAGACCATCTGGCTTAGTACTGTCTACACTGGTACAGATACTGGCAGGGGCTCTCCAGGGTTTCAGACCAGGGTCACTGGCGGAGGAACGGGGGGGGGAGCGCATTGCCCCCGGCACCATCGGGGAGGGGGATACCATTGCAGCTGCTCCCGATACACACCGCGCCCCCCACCATTCCGGGCACCATGCCCCCCCCCACAGGCGGCGTGCCATGCCCCCTGGATGCACGCCACACCCCCGGGACGTATGCCAGCCACGCCTCTGCCTGCTCTCCACCCCTGGTGCCGGATCATGGAGCTTCGCCACTGACCAGGGTCCCTGCCAGCTGTACCTGGAGATACTGGGGACTGAACCCAGGACATTCTGCATGCTAAGCAGTTGCTCTAACATTCACCTTTACCACTAATGCTTTAATCATTTACACTTGCCACACAGATTTCAAAACAATGGTGACATGCATTCCTCGTCGCTCTGGGCAAAACTGTTCAGAGATAGTCGCTGCACCATCTCATAGTATAATGGAACTGTATGACTAGGTGCAATGCAGGAATCACAACTTAAGCATCCACGACAGAAGGCCAAGAATCAGCATTCACACAAACAGCCCCCAATTTTTCTCTTGCCTTCCTTTCATTAGCTTCTGAAATGGAGAGTGTCCCTTGGGTCCCAGTGTATAACATCCATCCTTTTGCTTCTGCAAGTCTTAATTTCCCTGCAAATCCATCTGAAAGGTGCATGGATGCGGGGAGGTGAGGAGGAGGAGGGGGGGTAGCTATGAGCCATCGTCTGCATCATTTGCGTTCAGCTTCCAGAGGGGCTAAAAGCAGCAGGAGATTATTGCCAATGTGAGCACAATAGTCTCTGCAACTGAGAGGGAGCAAACGCTCTCGCGGCATTGTTCCCAGAAAAACGCCGCCGACGACAAAAGGAAGCCAGGCGTTCCGAGTGCCTCCTGCGAGGGCTTGGCGAGGATGCTGGCATGCCGAGAAGGTGGTGAGCTCATCTGACGTGATGGACCTGCCCTCGCTTAGATTAACAGTGGGAGCACGTAGCTGCTTGAATTCACAGCACCGCTGGGTTCGAAAGCCGACAAATCAAAAGGAGGTCTCTGGGCCCTGAGACTACTGCATAGGTCTGGAACACCCCGGCGTACAAACTGCGTGGATCTCTTTGGTTTGCTAATGGCTCCTGCCTGGTTTTCTACCAGTGACCCTGTTGACCTGAAGTGGCTGCTCCTTCTCACCCCTGGAGAAATCAATCCGGCCTTATTGATTTGCAAGGACAGTTTCCAAACAAACCCTTGCCTCCCTTTTCTGTACAAAAAGCCCATAAGCATTCTGGGGAGAGCTGCCCTTTGCCATCACCACATGTTTTAGGGAAGGACCAGGTACCCTAGGAGGCAGCGGTAGTGTAGTGGTTAGAGTGACAGTCTAGGACCTGCTATTCAGTCTCTGACAGTGGAGGTGGAACGTAGTCAACTTGGCCAGCAGCCACTGATAGTCCAGCAACACATGGAGAGCCAACGTTTCCTCACCCCTGATGTAGCTTCATGCCATTTACTCTGACTGGCAGTAACTCTCAAAGCTCTTTCTCAACCCTCCTATGTGAGATCTTTTCAAGCAGCTGTAATGAGCAAAAGATCAGCTTCCTCTTGGGTTCGAATTCCAAGGGACAACGAACACGGTGTTCTATTCACAATTACTCTCATCAAAACTTAAAACATATTTTTCAGTGCATTGGGCTTGAGATAGTTCCTGCCTGCAGTGTGTGCGTTTATTGTCATCTTGTGACATGCGGTTTAACGATGTGTAACGCATGTGGTCTCCCTCCTCCTTCCAGTTTTTGCCAGTATAGCTCTGTGTTAAGCAGGCAGAGTCTGACAGTATTATTTTTGTGTTTCATTAGATTCCTTACCTTTCCTTTACCGTTGGGCCCCAGGGAGGGTTACAACAATAAAACATACAATTATAGAAATAAATGAAACAGTTACAACCATGAAACAAGCAAAGGGTAAAAAACAACAACAACAACAACAACACACACAGTTACACACACACACACACACACACACAACAATGGAACTCTTTGAATATACAGTGGTACCTCAGGTTAAGTACTTAATTTGTTCCGGAGGTCAGTTCTTAAGCTGAAACTGTTCTTAACCTGAAGCACCACTTTAGCTAATGGGGGCCTCCTGCTGCCGCTGCGCCACCAGAGCACAATTTCTGTTCTCATCCTGAAGCAAAGTTCTTAACCTGAAGCATTATTTCTGGGTTAGCGGAGTTCTTAACCTGAAGTGAATGTAACCTGAAGCGTATGTAACCTGAGGTACCACTATAGTTCCACATATATATATAAGTTAAAAGAGTGCCAATGCAGATGCAGACTGGGATAAACAATCTCCACTTAAAAGGCTTGCTGGAAGAGGAAGTTTGGAATAGATGCAGGAAAGGTAACAGAGATGGTGCCTGTCTGTTGTATATGTAGTGGGAGGGAGTTCCACAGGGTAGGTGCACCATACTAAAGGCCTGATTCCTATATCATATGGAACAGACCTCCTGATGGGATGGTATCTACCTCTCTTTCAAATCAGAACCAGCTCTACCTCTCTTTCAAATCAGAACCAGTGAAGGCAATGAAGGTCCTGTGTGAGTGCCTGGAGGCGGCTGGAGGATGGACGGCGGCTAATGGATTGAGGTTGAATCCTGACAAGACTGAAGTACTGTTTTTGGGGGACAGGGGGCAGGCGGGTGTGGGGGACTCCCTGGTCCTGAATGGCATAACTGTGCCCCTGAAGGACCAGGTATGCAGCCTGGGAGTCATTTTAGACTCACAGCTGTCCATGGAAGCGCAGATTAATTCTGTGTCCAGGGCAGCTGTCTACCAACTCCATCTGGTGCACAGGCTGAGACCCTACCTGTCCGCGGACTGTCTCGCCAGAGTGGTGCATGCTCTAGTTATCTCCCGCTTGGACTACTGCAATGCGCTCTATGTGGGGCTACCTTTGAAGGTGACCCGGAAACTGCAATTAATCCAGAATGCGGCAGCTAGACTGGTGACTGGGAGTGGCCGCCATGACCACATAACACCAGTCCTGAGAGATCTACATTGGCTCCCAGTACGTTTCCGAGCACAATTCAAAGTGTTGGTGCTGACCTTTAAAGCCCTAAACGGCCTCGGTCCCGTATACCTGAAGGAGCGTCTCCACCCCCATCGTTCTGCCCGGACACTGAGATCCAGCGCCGAGGGCCTTCTGGCGGTTCCCTCACTGCAAGAAGTAAAGCTACAGGGAACCAGGCAGAGGGCCTTCTCGGTAGTGGCGCCCGCCCTGTGGAACACCCTCCCATCCCATGTCAAAGAGATAAATAACTACCTGACATTTAGAAAACACCTGAAGGCAGCCCTGTTTAGGGAAGTTTTTAATGTGTGATATTTGAATGTATTTTAGTGTTTGTTGGTCCCCCCCGGCCACTCTGGGCGGCATACAAATAATAAATTATTATTATTATTATTATTATTATTATTATTATTATTATCTGCAGGACCCCCCCCACAATAATGGTGGCCAAAAGACTGATACTGATGAATTGGAAGAATAGAGATATGATTCCCTTTAAGCAATGGTTTGACAAAATGGCAGCATTGGCAACATATGAATGGACAGCTTACAGACACAGACTTTCTTTGGATAAATACAAGGATATCTGGAATGAGTTTACACAGAATATATTAGCTTATTGACAATTGTATGTGTATTAAGACAATAAGGATATACACATCTATATATTTTAATGTATGGTAATGTAACAGTGGCTTAGTCATGCTGGCCACATGACCTGGAAGCTGTATGCCGGCTCCCTCAGCCAGTAAAGCGAGATGAGTGCCGCAACCCCAGAGTCGGTCACGACTGGACCTAATGGTGAGGGGTCCCTTAATGCAACAGTATTTTCCCCCTTTTTCATTCTCACTCACTTCTTTCTTTCTTTCTTTCTTTCTTTCTTTCACTCTAACTTTTTATAAATGGAATTCTTCTTCTTCTTTTTTTTAAAAAAGTTCAGTTCTCCAGATTACCATATCAGTTTGTAAAGCTTTCTTTTCATTTTCCTTTGAAAAGGAAAAAAAAGTCCTCATGAAAATTCACCAGCATTTTAGTGTGAATTTCTTCTAATATACATGCGTGGAATTTTTACCTGATATAAACATTTCTGCAAAGCAATTTCCCATGATGTTAACACATTTTGGCATGTCATTTTCATCAATATAGGCACTTTACCCTAGTATTACTTGGCTAGAGAACGGCATCAGCAAATTTGAAGAAGTGCAAATTGCAAAGGCTATCATACGTGTTTCTGTTTGCATGTTGTTTCAGAAAGTGCAAATCATGAGATTTTGCCTTTAAATGCAAACTCAAATAAATTACTCTGGGCTATTTTTTTCTGGGCTAATGTGTTACACCACACTCTGGCGGAGAAAGAAAGGAACTGCTGAAAGTTCATGTATTTGAGCTCTGGGTAGCCAAGCTCAGATTTACATTTGTGTGTTGAATTCTAGTCGGGCCATTCAGTAAGGATGAGATAGAAGTCACTCCCTAACTGCCCCGGTCCGCCCCGTCCTGTATTCTGCCAAAACAAAGGTGGCAACCCTAGGAACCTGAGGCCCGAGCAGTACCGTCGCAAGCACCAAGTAGTCAAAGGCTGTAGCCGACGACAAGAGGAGGAGGAGGAGGAGGAGGAGGAGGAGGCGGTGGCACGGAGCTGGGGCCTGGCAGCTAGCAGGAAGGAAGGAGGGAGGAGCCACGGCGAGGGCAAAACGCAGCAGGTAAGGCAAAGGCAAGTAAGCAGGTAAGGCAAGGGACCCATGTGGAGCTGTGGGTTAAACCACAGAGCCTAGGGCTTGCTGATCAGAAGGTCGGCGGTTCGAATCCCTGTGACGTGAGCTCCCGTTGCTCGGTCCCAGCTCCTGCCAACCTAGCCGTTCAAAAGCACGTCAAAGTGCAAGTAGATAAATAGGAACCGCTCTGGCGGGAAGGTAAACGGCGTTTCCGTGCGCTGCTCTGGTTCGTCAGAAGCGGCTTTGTCATGCTGGCCACATGACCTGGAAGCTGTACGCCGGGTCTTGGCCAATAAAGCGAGATGAGCGCCGCAACCCCAGAGTCGGACACGACTGGACCTAATGGTCAGGGGTCCCTTTACCTTTACCTAAGGCAAGGCGAGAGGAACAGGCATCGCCCGGCCGGGGAGATGCTCAGCTCACCTCTCGCACGCCGCGCACCACAGGGGCAGGGGCTTTTCTGGCAGTCACCCAGTCCCTGTGTTAGGCTGATCCGGATTAAATCCGCCTCGAAGGGGAGGACAAGCAAAGGAAGGCACTGTCCCAATCAGAACTGGATTCCGGGGGCGGGCACCTGCCCCTCAATCAAGTAAATCAATAAAAATAACTAACTGAGGTTCTTCCCCCCCCCAACATAAATCCATGCTTTCTCCCCACTTCTATTTATCATTTTTCGGCCAGCGCGGGTGGCTGGGAGGGAAGCGGCAGCTGGGGCGCCCTACAGCCCCAGTGCCGCCCAGGGTTCCCCCCCTTTCCTCCGCTACTGCAGCCCCATTAAGGACCTCTCTTCCGCTCGGGGAGAGCCATGCGAGGAGGACGCAACAGGGTAGGCACGCGCCCTTCCAAGCAGTCCATGGGTTGGTTTGCAGGGCGCACGCCTGCCCTGTTGCGTCCTCCTCCTCACGTTGCTCTGGCAGCCCAGCCCCGCTTGATTATGCTGATTCCAGCATCCCAAAGTGGCGCAGGCTTTGCGATGCGGATTCCTTGTCCCGCCCGCGCCAGCCTCTGACTGCAGGGAGATCAGCCAGCCCAGCAACAGAAGCCCTTTGATGCTCTTAGGGTCTTTGGACAGCTCAGCCTCTACGGTTTATAAGCGATGCATTCCTGGCGAGAAAGCATCCTTTCTGGCACCGCTTGTGCAGATGTTCCGAAGAGCTGCCGCTTCTCCTGCAAGGCCACCTGTAAGCAGTTTCCAGGACAGGCAGCTTGTATCTGAGTCCCGTAGGGGCCTTCCTTTTCACAGGTTATGCTCTCTTCCTCTCATGAGTTGCCAAGGGCAACCTTGGAGCCCAGAGAGTTGATGATGAAGAAGTGTAGGGTGTTGGCTCCAGAAGAGATCAAAGGGCCAGAGCTACCTTGGCAAAGGAAACATGGTAGCATATGGCATAGGGAGTAGAAAGAACTATCAAAGTTATGAAGTTCTACATTATGCATTGCCAATTTACTTCACTTGGAATGATTTTACTAACTTGGAACCAAGGCGCTGGAAAAGAAGAGGAGTTCTAAGGGACCATGAAATTAAACTTATATTGGTCTAGGCTTTGAGTTACACAGAATTCTTTGTCACTAGCAGAACAGGAAAACAGCTGCTGAGAAGCTTTCCTATTGGGCAGTGAATATCAATATGTCCTATGCCTGGCCCCCACAAGTCCATTCAGGGCATGATCCAGTGCTTCGGAGTGGCCCTGGTGTGACATGGCATGATCCAGGGCAGCCTAACCTAGATCTGGGCCCCAAACCAATTCAGGGGCCATGCACAGTTTAATTTGCAAAAACTGAAATTTGATATTTTGTCAAGATCCCAGATTTGCAAGAGTCGGATTCCTCTAGCACCTCTAGTTGCATATTTTTATTAAATAAAAAATAAAAAATAATCCTTCCAGTAGCACCTTAGAGACCAACTAAGTTTGTTCTTGGTATGAGCTTTCGTGTGCATGCACACTGGCTACACCGTTGACCAGGAGGAATGGTAAATTACCCGCCACCATCGACACAATTCATTGTTACACTCATGAAGTTGTTCCTGCCCTGTTTGTAATGGTGTATTCACGATGTGGTTGTACAGAAAGACTTTTCTACATCATGAACGAAGGACACGGAACCGGCAGAAGGGATTTCTCCTTGATGCTTCTTCTTGCCTCTAGGTGGCAATATAAACCCAGTTCTGAAAGCAGGCACTCTGTACCTGGCCGGTGAGGTTGTATAATAGCAATTATGAGGAGATTAGAGGGTTTGCTGAGCTGGCATTTTCAGAAGACGTGTTATGATTACTCTGACATTTACAAAAGGGGCTGGAGGAATTAGGGTAGTCTGGGGGTATAGGGAAGGGCATCTGGTCTCTGCAGTGTGCTGCCCACCCCTGTCCATACATCTGGATTTTCCCAGTCATTTCAAAGGTAGAACGCCTTTTTGGGTTTCCTAAAAAAAGCTCAACTCAACAACTTTGGGGGTTTCCTGGTTTTTACTTTTTGAAATATGGCAACCCTACATGACCCCTGAATCTTGGCCACCTTGACAGGGGCATTCTTGTGTTTTAAAAAAATGCAAGCTAAGGTGGAAATGTGAAGATCTTAATTTAAGATTGGGGGGGAAATGAGAAACTGAGAGAAACTGAAATGGGTAGATTCCTCCACCCAAGGTCCCTTCCCAGTCTAAAATTCTGTGATTTATTTATTTTTTAAAACTCCTCTCAACCTCCAGCCAAAGTTTCAGAGTACAGCCCCAGACGATTTGGTGAGATAACATAAATGCTTTTGAGCAAGCATTTCTTGCTAAACACATTGCTTTGCCATTTCCAAAGATATATCCTTGCATCCATGATGGGTCCTGCAGTGACCCAGGGATTAGGCAGCAGGAAAATGCAGGTCAGGATCAAGCCTTATCAAAAGGAAATGGAATGGCCTCATGAGGCAGAATGTAGTTGAGTAGGAAATTTATGTGTGCAATAATTGAACCTTCTAAGAAAGACAGAGGAGAAGGAAGACAAATTAGGTTGATGGATAATATAATATATCTGTTCTTTGGAAAGAGACTGTCTAGACTGTGTATTGTTTATGAGATAGTCCTGAAAGGATAGGAGAGTGACCTTTAGAGGATTGAAAGCTGTAACACACACCTCCCTGAGTACAGATGGCCGAGGGATCATGAAAACAGGTGGCGGTGGAGGTGGGGACAGGCAACTTCTTCAAAGGCAATTTTGCACGTGTTCACACTAAGCTGAAATTTCCACAATGTCCTTTCTCTTCCATTTTATTCACTGCTTATATCCTGCTTTTTTGCTTTCCCTAGGGAAGCCCACAGCATAGGACAGCAAAACAGAAAACAACAACTCAATTTGCAGATGGGAATGGAAGTCAACATAACAGAATGTAGCAAATATCAAAACATGAAACAAGCCAAAATTAAATTCACATCAAATGCATCCCATTAAAGCCAAGAGTTAATTCAAACCCAATTTCAAATTGATTTCAACATTTACTGAAGTCCTATGACCAATTTGCAGATGATACCAAACTGGAAGCAGTAGCTAATGCTACAGAAGACAGAATTAGGATGCCAGACGACCTTAACAGATTGGAGAACTGGGCCAAAAGTAATGAAACAAATTTCATAGATACAAATGTAAGGTTCTGCACTTAGAGAGAAATAACCAGTTGCACCAATATAAGATGGGGGGGGGGGGGTGTCACCTGGCTTGCTAGTAGTACATGTGAAAAGGATCTAGGGGTCTTAGTAGACCACAAGCTTGACGTGAGTCAACAGCATGATGCATCAGCAAAAAAAAAAAAAAAAAAAAAGGGGGAAAAAAGGCTAATGTTCTTCTAGGCTGCATCAAATATAATGTCCAGATCAAGGGAAGTAATAGTACCACTCTATTCTGCCTTGGTCAGACCACACCTGGAGTCCTGTGACCATATTGACAAGCTGGAACGTGTGCAGAGGAGAGTGACCAAGATGATCAAGAGTCTGGAAACCAAGCCTTATGAGGAATGGTTGAGGGAGTTGGGTATGTTTAGCCTGGATGAGAGGGGACTGGGTGGAAATATGATAGCCATCTTCAAATATCTTTGCCATTATTTTCTGGACCAGAGCAGGCCCAAGACACTTGGTGGCTCAAGGCAGATGCTCCACACTCCTCAGTTCTAAATCAAGCTGCAAAGTTTCCAAGGCTAGTCAAGTTGTTTTGGCTCCAGAGGCAAAAAAATGAAACATCATCTCACCCCTCTCTGACAGAAAAATACAATACGATTAAACTAAATAACAGAGTTTTCATAACACCCAAAGTCTGCTTCCGGAGGCAGCTGCCTTAGTCTGCCTACTGCTCTAGGTAGTGGTTGAAATTAGGCCCAGATGCAGAGGGGAATGGGCAGTGTTTAGGTGGAGGCAAGAAGCCTGCAGAGGTCATCTTTCTCAAGAGCACACTAAAGCCTAGATCCAGCTCTGGGTATCAAGGAAGTCACAGGTACAGAATCAAAGTCAGCTCTCCTGATCACCTGATCTCTTGTTACAGGCACTGCAGCCTCCCATCTTTTCTGAAAGTAAAGTAGCCAGGGGACTTCATGGCAAAGCCTTCCCTGTGAGAATGTCCCAACCTTTCACTGGTTCTCAGATCTTCTGATTAAGGCTCCGTGATGTTTCTGCCCCAGCGGAGACTTCATCGTCTTCAGTTAGTGCTTTGCGGAAGAGCCCCAAGAAAGAAGCCCGCCGACGGAGGCCCCTGCTTCGGACGTACCCCACGAAGCCATACAGCACGGGGTTGACACAGCTGTGGAGGTACGCCAGAGCATTCGACAGCTTGAGCCCAATCCCCCACTTGTGCTTTTCTTCCGACACGGTGCTGAGAAGTACAAAGATGTGATGGGGGAGCCAGCAGATGAAGAAGAGCACCACGATGGTGGCCACCAAAGCGAAGGTGCGGTGGGAGCCCTCCCAGCGCCGCCCGCGGAGCTTGCAAATCAGAACCAAGTAGGCCGCAGTGATGATGATGAAGGGCACCAGGAACGCTCCAAAGAACCTGCTCAGCCTCAGGGGCAGGTCTGTGGCTCTCTTGAGATCTCCCCGATAGACGCAGTAGGGAAATCCATTTTTTATTTCAAGATGGCGCACCACCAGATAAGGGGCGCTGAAAGCGAGAGCTAGGATCCACGCCCCAGCGCATGCCAGGACTTGAAAGCGAGGGCCCTGGTGGTTGCGGGCCCAGACGGGCCTCGAGATCAACAGGCAGCGGTGTACGCTGATGACGGTGAGGACGAAGACGCTGGTGAAGACCGTGATGTAGCGGGCGAAAGTGTGGATCTTGCACAAGGCGAGGCCAAAGGGCCAGCTGGAGTGCATGATCTCCTGCACAAGGGCAGGGATACGGCCGGCAGAGAAGAGGAGGTCTGCCACAGCCAGGTTGAGGTAGCAGGTGGAGGTGAAGGTTTTGCGCTTCTCCCGCTTGGCTACAGCCCACACCACCAGCCCATTGCCGCTAACGCCCAGGATCAGAATGATGACGTTGGTTACTATGGCGATGTGACGCATGGAGGCTTCCACCGGTGTGGTGTCATCCTGGTCAGCTGAGGAGTTCATGATGTCTGCAGAAAGGAAACAGGCCATATTTAGTGTCTTTCTCCCCGCTCTAAATCTCACACCTTGGATGAATGGCAATACACTAAAAAAAACCTGACTTAACATCTGTGGGGGGCCGCCATATTGCTGTGGTACCAGTTAGTGCAGAGACCCTCAATATGCTATCAGTGGGAATGAGTGGGACCTGTAAGAATAGTTGCAGTGTGGAGTGCCCTTGTTCAGTGTTAAGATATTCCATTCCGCTCCTTCCAGCTCCCCTCTCCCTACAATAGACATTCAACATTCTGTGATTACTGAGCATCTTCAGTCTTTAGTGCAGTGGTACCTCAGTTGTTGAACGTAATCCGTTCTGGAAGACCGCTCGACTTCCGAAACATTCGACAACTGAGGTGTAAAGGGCGGTCTGCAAAGTCAATGGAGAAAATAATAATAATAAAAAAGTCAGCAGAAGCCGTTGACTTCCAAGGTGCGTTTGAAAATGAAGCAATTACTTCTGGGTTTTTGGTGCTCGAAAACCGAAATGCTTGGCTTCTGAGACACTTGAAAACCAAGGTACCACTGTATTTTACATGTGCCAACTGAAAGTTGTACCCAACTAAGTTTTATTCAGAGTAGACCCATTGAAATGAACGGCCCCAAGTTAGGCGTGACTAGAGATAGAACAATATACCAAATTCAGCATTTTTTGTTTCTTATTTAAACCAAACAAGCTACAGCTTAGGACCCCATCCCTTGGGGGCCCCCAAAAAATTTAAATGAAAAAAAACACACCTGGATGTACATTTCCAAAATATAAGATAAAAACAAATAAAATAAAACCTACATATAACAACAGGACGCAGGTGGCGCTGTGGGTTAAACCACAGAGCCTAAGGCTTGCCGATCAGAAGGTCAGCGGTTTGAATCCCCGCGATGGGGTGAGCTCCTGTTGTTCGGTCCCTGCTCCTGCCAACATAGCAGTTCGAAAGCACGTCAAAGTGCAAGTAGATAAATAGGTACCACTCCAGTGGGAAGGTAAACGGCGTTTCTGTGTGCTGCTCTGGTTCGCCAGAAGCGGCTTTGTCATGCTGGCCACATGACCTGGAAGCTGTACGCCAGCTCCCTCGGCCAATAAAGCAAGATGAGCGCCGCAACGCCAGAGTCGTCCGTGACTGGACCTAATGGTCAGTGGTACCTTTACCTTTACCTTTACATATAACAACAGTGTTTTGTGTTGTGTAGGCTCCTATGATACCCATTAGGTCCATAAATTACTGTATAGCATATATTCAACACAAAAAGCAGCGACAATTTGTTGTTGACAAAGGACACCTGGACATATAAAGGGTCCCATTGCCTTCAGTAGCTTACCGGTAGGGCCTCATCAAACCTAAATCCGGCCCCGCTGAGGACTCACTACGCCTGGGCTACTCGTGCAATCACAATGCAAGCAGAACTATCTATACGCTTCCAATATCACAATCTGCGTCTGCAACAACTTCTTGATGTGATTTTCTCTTTGGGCTGCCAAGCTTGACTGTGTCTTGCTCCCCTGAGGCCCCCCTTCACCCCATGCCTGGTACACCACACATTCTGGAAGTTGAGAAACCAGCGACAACACTGAGCTCAGAAGAGACCACAACTTCCCCTTCGTGGGCTGAGACGGCAGCTTCCCCATCTTCTGAAAAGTCAGAGGAGCTGGTCCAAAACGAGTCCTTGAGTAAAAGTTTGTGGTGACACAGATGCCATCCTATGCTGGTGCAGAACCAAAAATGCCTTGTGCACTTTTGCGACCATTCCCCGTTTTTTAACAACAACAACAACAACAATTTTATATGCTGCCCACCTGACTGGTTAATTGTTTATTTCCTTGACATCTGATGGGAGGGTGTTCCACAGGGCGGGTGCCACTACTGAGGAGGCCCTCTGCCTGGTTCCCTGTAACCTCACTTCTCGCAGGGAGGGAACTGCCAGAAGGCTGTCGGAGCTGGACCTCAGTGTCTGGGTGGAGCGATGGGGGTGGAGACGCTCCTTCAGGTATACATTATCGGGGTGGGGGGAGGAATTTCACTTGAAAATTATTGAAAAGAGAGGTAGATTCTGGTGAAATTCAATCAACAAATAAACCATTTTATTTGCTCGCCGCCTTTCCGAAGTTAAAACTATGCCCTGGGTGACTATCAGGGCCCAGACCACCAGGCAAGATGGAGAGGCAGACAGGACAGGAAAACTGAGTGGGAGAGGCTGCATCTTCGCAGGAGAAGATACCTCTCTTTCCTTCCCAACAGGATCGAAGCCGCTGCTTAACAATTGATGAGGCACCAATTCTGTGGGGTGTGGGTGCTGCTTGATAAACAGCTTCCCCCCCCCCAAAAAAACACACTGTGATGCAGTGCTACACAGGATCAGAGCCTCCTGTCTAGCAGCTGTTAAGCAAGAGGATCCAATCCTGCGCGGTGCCATGCACCCTTGTTTTCACAGAACCATAGAATTGTACAGGTGAATGGGACCCCCGCGAGTCACCTGGTCCAACCCCCTGCAGTTGGGAAAATGAGACTTTAAGAGGAACTGAACTGGACAGATGAAATGGGTTTCAAGTCATGCACACAGTGTCCCTCATGGGTGATGAGATGCCTCAGGGAAGCCCACAAGCAGGGAATGAGGATCGGGATCTGTGATCCACATAATTAATTACCAGTTTGCCAGGCCTTTGGGGAAATAACCCACGATGGAGCTCGACTGCCAACAAAGAGGCAGTTCAAAAAGAAGAGTTTTTAAGAGAGTATCTCATTTAAGGGACCCAGGTGGCGCTGTGGGTTAAACCACAGAGCCTAGGGCTTGCTGATCAGAAGGTCGGTGGCTCGAATCCCCGCCACGGGGTGAGCTCCCGTTGCTTGGTCCCAGCTCCTGCCCACCTAGCAGTTCGAAAGCACGTCAAAGTGCAAGTAGATAAATAGGTACCACTCCGGCGGGAGGGTAAACGGCGTTTCCGTGCGCTGCTCTGGTTCTCCAGAAGCGGCTTAGTCATGCTGGCCACATGACCTGGAAGCTGTACGCCGGCTCTCGGCCAATAAAGCGAGATGAGCCCCAGAGTCGGACACGACTGGACCTAATGGTCAGGGGTCCCTTTACCTTTTTATCTCATTTTAAGCATATTGATTCCTCCCTCCCTGGTCCCTCTGTGGTTGCGAAATAGGTTTTTCAGGTATTTGAAAGACTGCAAAAGTCTTCCGCACCTGCTGGGTCAGGAGCCACAGGGGAGCAGAAATGAATCACGGGTGCAACAACAGCTCTCTCCTCCCGCCTTCAAGTTTGGGAGGAAAAAAAAAAGCCCACTACATGCCACAGGTCCTGCGCATACCTTGGCTCACCATGTGCAGATTCCAAAGGCCTTCAGGACAAGCTGGTTCTTAGCCAGGGATGTATCCAATGGCCGTCTCCTCTCCAGTGAGTTAAATAAATACAAGGAGGGAGACAGCGAAAGCTCGGTTGCAACAAAGACCGACGTATACAAGAGTTTGTTCCTCACTTTGCACAACCCGGACAGTGATGCAACAAATGGGGCAGGGAAATCAGTAGCTGTGACATCCGAGTGCTCAGTTCCCAGGAGACTCTTAGGAACAAAGGAATGTGCCTTATACCATGACAGACCATTAGCTCGTCCAGGCCAGTCTGGTTTACACTGACTGGCAGAGGCTCTGCAGGGTGCCAGGCAACCCTACCTGGAGTTTCTGGGGATTGAATACATGCAAGTCAGAGGCTCTGCCACTGAGCTATGGCCCTTCCCTCCTGCAGGGAAAGTATGGAGCAATGATCAGAGAGAGCACAGGCAGTTGTTATCTGTTAGTGAGTTCCAAGTACTGGAAGTGGGGTAGTGGTCATGCAGTCATGTCTACAGTGAGTTGCAAGACCTCAATAGCCACAACACGTTTCATTTTTATTGAACTGAGAACCAAACCACGTGTGACCCACATGGCATAATTCAGCCCTTAAGCACAGCCCTTCCCTACAAATTGTATGCAATTTGCATTGGGTGAACCAATTCGAGGAATTGCATTGAAATACTTGGGTGGGTGGGTGTTGTTTTATTTGGGGTGGGGTTGCTTCAAATTGTTTTTAAATGTTATGTGCTAATTTGGATATTTGTATTTGTTATATGTTAATTTGGATTGCCCTTTGTGCATGCCGTGGGGGGTGTGCCGACATAACACACTCATGCCCCATGGCATGCGCACGCTACCAAGTGGAATCGGGGATGGGGGCAACCCCTTCATTTAAAATTTTCGTGTGCCTGGGCACCCAGGGCCCTGCATAGTCAGCACCCATGCTTCCATCTAGAGCAATAGAATATCATACAGCAACATAACCACTTCCTTTCTCCCTGTCCCTCACCCAAGTACAGACTGTTGGGTGTTGTTGGACTAAAACTCCCATCATCCCGGACCACTTGTCCTGCTAGCTAGGGGTGATGGGAATCGTAGTCCAACAACATCTGGGGATCCAAGATTGAGAAAGGCTGCTCTAGATTGATAATAATAATAATAATAATAATAATAATAATAATAATAATAATAAATTTATACCCCACACATCTGGCTGGGTTTCCCCAGCCACTCTGGGCTGCTTCCAATGAAGATTAAAAATACATTAAAACACCAGTCATTAAAAACTTCCCTAAACAGGGCTGCCTTCAAATGTCTTCTAATCGTCAGATAGTTGTTTATCTCTTTGACATCTGATGGGAGGGTGTTCCACAGGGCAGGTGCCACTACCGAAAAGCCCCTCTGCCTGGTTCCCTTTAACTTGGCTTCTCGTCGTGAGGGAACCGCCAGAAGGCCCTCTGCGCTGGATCTCAGTGTCTGGGCAGAACGATGGTGGTGGAGATGCTCCTTCAGGTATACTGGGCCGCAGGCCCGGTGCTAGGGCTTTTCACGCCCTAGGCGAGGGGGCGGGGCACCGTACGTCATGCGCAATGACGTCATGTGGCCCCACCCCCTGCCGCCGGGCGCCCCACGCCGCCGCGATTTTCGCCGCTGGTTGGGGCGGCACCAGGCGGCGGCGGGGGGCGAGGGGCAGGCTGGCCAGCGCCCCCTCCATTCCCGACGACGCTCGCTTGCTCCGCATCCGCCCCTTCTGCGGAGAGCGGCAGGGCGCGCGCGGTCTGGGTCGGGTGCGCCCGACCGCTGGCGTGGGGCTGTTTATGCGCCCCCTCCATTTCGGCGCTCTAGGCAGCTGCCTAGTTCGCCTAAATGGAAGCGCCGGCCCTGCTGGGCCGAGGCTGTTTAGGGCTTTAATGGTCAACACCAATACTTTGAATTGTGCTCAGAAACGTACTGTCACACCAGAGTGCTAATCTAGATTTCTTTCCTCCCCTCCCAGCTATTTCTTAAGGAGGAAACCCCTGCCCTCAAGGGCAGAAATATGAAGTTAAGATCACATATGGTTTGACTGATCAAACAGGAAGTAAAGCTGCAGAGCAGATTAAGGTGTGAAAGAACAGGACATTGCGGAATGGACGCCCTTGCAAAATTGCATAGAGAGTCAATCTCGTCCATTCAAATCTGGGGTGATTATCAACATTGGAGAAGGGGTTTTTGAGATTCTGTTTCCATCCACAAGATTGAATAATGGCCTCACATTCTGAGTAATGGTCTGCATGCAGCAGCTTCCAGGTGCTAAGAAAGGGACCTCCATTATGTATGAAAGCTGTTCTTTTGCATTAGCAGTGGGGGGAATTTTGCTCCCCAATGAATTTGCAAAAAGATTTGAAATTCTGCTTCAGAATTAATAGGTACATCTTGATCATTTCGATTTGTCTCAGGAGTCAAGTGTGAAATCTCATCAGCCCATGAAATATTAGACATAAATAAATGCTACCGCCTGTAAGAGTGCCTGTTTGCCTCTACCCATGGCCTGCCTGTGTATTTTTTTAATCAAGTACATATTACAAAGACATACGTCTCCAGTATTCTCTGAGCCATAGGGAATCAAACTATGTAACGTGCCTGTAGAAGGGCTATGTAGACTGGGGAATGGTTTATAATACTGATCAAATTTGCTATACGTAACCGTGAATAAAATACTTTCCAATGGTAACAAAGGCTGCCATATGTCCGGATTTTCCTGGACATTACTGGGATTTCAAAAATCACGTGGTTTTTTTTTCTTTTTTGGGGGGTGCCTTTGTAAAAGAAAACTCAACAACAACTTTGGGGTTTGTCTAAAAGAAACTCAGCAATTTTGGTGGTTTCCTAAAAAAAGCTCAAAAACTTTCCAGGTGTAACAGCTGCTGAAAAGTCTATGAGTCTAAGAGTAATGAAGATAGTGAACTTTCCTTCAGTGGAAGTATTTGCAGACTTGTCAAGTCCTCCATGACTCTGGAGAGGTTTACCATAGTCTTTCCAACCACTGGTCTGGACCACAAGGACCTCATCTGTCACCCCATCTGGTCTCAGCAGAACTGCACAGCACTGTGGTTGTGGAGATTGATTCCTCCTATGTGGCTCACCCTGAATGCCCCAGTCCCTTATGTGGAAGAAAGGCAGGTTTGGATGTATTAGCAGTGTTACTTTTTACAGCAAAGGTGAATGATGCCTTTCAGCCCACAGAGTGGATTTTATGTGGCCAACATTCTGAGGGCCACATTCTGAGGGTGGGCGGAGCCAGGGGCTGAAGACTGCTGGGCAAAAGTAAGTCGTGCAAAACACAAAGCAAATACGTTTCTGTAGAATTTGCAGTGACTTGAAATTGGGGGCGAAATCTAGCCCTCAAAGGATCAAGGTCTTTTGCTTCAGGTCTTGCTGGCCTTCCCTCCTTCACTGTAATGTTGCTGGGTCTGCCCAACACACGGTGGGAATGCATGCCTCGAATGCTTTGAAAGGCAAAATAAAGAGTTTATACGTGAATAAGCAAAATGTTTTATTTGAAGGAAGAAGGAGAGTTGTACATGCAACATTTCCAGGGCAAGGGCGCTAGTCCCTAGTGTCTTGAATAAGGGCTGGAAAGGTTATTTTATTGTTGTTGAAAGAAACAAGAGAATCAGCGCCAATAGTTCATTGGGTTCTGTTGCCACCAAGGCCTGTTGATCAAGGCCTCACCGTCTTGCTGCTGTGGAGCCTGAAGAGAAAATTGAGAGACATGAGGTGAAAATCCCAAGTGGAATATGTTGGAAGAACTTCCTCATTGTCATCATCATGATAGATAGATAGATAGATAGATAGATAGATAGATAGATAGATAGATAGATATAAAATTGGGTACCATGCATATGAGTTTGGCTTCTGTTTTATGATGCCTTTAAGAACTTCATGGCAGACAGATATCAACAGTAAAAGCTTTAACCATTACAGCTCTTCCCTGTTGGAAAACCCAAGACCTGTTAAATGCCTGCCTATCACAGAGCGGAACGTGGGTGGTGCTGTGGGTTAAACCACAGAGCCTAGGGCTTGTCGATCAGAAGGTTGCCGGTTCGAATCCCCGCAACGGAGTGAGCTCCCGTTGCTTGGTCCCAGCTCCTGCCAACCTAGCAGTTCGAAAGCACGTCAAAGTACAAGTAGATAAATAGGTACTGCTCCGGTGGGAAGGTAAACAGCGTTTCCGTGTGCTGCTCTGGTTCGCCAAAAGCGGCTTAGTCATGCTGGCCACATGACCCGGAAGCTGTATGTCGGCTCCCTCGGCCAATAAAGCGAGATGAGCACAGCAAACCTAGAGTCGTCTGCGACTGGACCTAATGGTCAGGGGTCCCTTTACCTTTACCTATCACAGAGCAGTAAGTGGGGGTGGGGAGAAGAATAAGTCTATTTTCTGTCTCATGTCTTGTTCACCTCTGTTCATCCTTAAAGTCTGCACCATCCCTTTTCTGCATTAACGTGCACATTTGATTGACATTTAAACTGCTATTTTTAATCATGCACAACAATACAAACACAACACGTAGGCTTAGTTAGTAGAAAATGTATAATAGAATAATGATAACATTCAAATTGTAGGAGTAAGCCAATCAAAGTTCTTATGTACAATATAACAGAGTGGTAGCGAAGACCTTCAAGCCGTGTGTTGAAAACAGATGTCTAAGGACAGTCTCACAATAGTATTAACAGAAGACGTCTCAAAAGTTTCAAAAGTAAAGTCTCTCAATAGTTTTTCAAAAGTTTCAACGGAAGACGTCTCAAAAGCCTCAAAAGGCACTGATCCTTAGCATGAATCTTACTTATATATTCTGTTGAAAAATATTGGCTGATGAAGATTATTACGAAACAGTAGCATCATTCCGGAGACACTGTCCTTTTGTTGTGATTAGTTCTTATTGCAACACAGGGGTTTGTTTTTGGTTCATTTATAATCATGCAACTGGCACAACGATGGGCTCTTCTGTCCTGGCTGGCATCAGCATCAGGTCTGTGGAAGTGGAAACTGCCCCCCCATCTCTTAGGCCTCCCTGCCATGGCTGTCAACTTTTTCCTCTTTTTTGGTGGGAAATTCCCTTATTCCAAATAGGATTCCTCGTGAGAAAAGGGAAAGGTTGACAGCTATGCTCCCTGCTCCCTGATGAGGTGCAGATCAGGGAACTTGGTATTAGAAGTTGCAATGGTCTAGTTTCCCCGCAAATCCTTGAAGGTACCTAATCCCCTCTGTTCATAAGGTGCCTATCCGACAGGTCAACATAGCAGCTTCCGACTGTGAGACTTACTTCTGAGTAGACATGGTTAGAATTGCTGTCATTAGCCCTTTGTCTCCAAGGTGCCACAAGGCTCTTTGTTCTTTTTGTGTGTGTGTTGCAAATGACTAACACCGGCTGCCCCTCTGGAAATTCATTAACTTGGAAAAGCATCATGCAGGGGTGGAAATTGGCTTGTTAATATCTTTTGATGGCTGATATATGCTTGGCTGTTACATGCTATCATATGTTCAAAATACATTAAGGTATGTATAGTTCCCTGTCAGTGGCCTACAAAATGGAAGAAAGACTTGTGGAAAATAAAGCAATTAAATCAGGATGGAGAAGGTTCCACAAGCCAAAATGGATTTATTCTTTACTTACTAGCACAGGGAAGTTACTCTACTGTGCATATTTGGGCTGTGAATGCAAATATGACGCAATAGCTAGCATGTCATGGTAAATTAATTTCATATGATCCACTCAACCTGCACTGAACGGGAAATGGCAGCATCCATCGTAGAAACTTCAGCCGCATCTCTACGATGCCTGTAAACCTGACGACTGGACACTGGAGGGAAGAAAATCAGGGGTATTAAATCCATTCCTTATGCTCAGGCCCAACCTTAGTCTGTGAAATATACTCGGAGTCTCCTGCAGTAATTTCATGCTCTTTATTGCAGCTTGTAAAACAGTGATTGAATTCCCCCCCCCCAAAACCTTAGGCTTTTATATATATTATTTACACAATGGGTCCCGTCTGATTGGCTGATTCTGCTTCCCTCCTGGAGCCTGATTGGTCTTCTCCTGCAGGCCAATCAGTTGTTGCATTCTACAATCCTACCAGCCTAATAGGCTGATTAATTTCCTCCTGGAGCCTGATTGGTCTTCTCCTGCAAGCCAATCAGTTGTTGCATTCTAGGATGCTACCTGCCAGTGAGACGCTGAGGCGGCTGGCTGGCTCCTCCCTCCTGCACGCCTGGGACTGGGCAACCTGGGGGCAGGGGGGGTGCTGCCGGGCAGATCTTTGCACCCCGGTGTTGCATATGCTTAAGACAGCCCTGGTATTGAGCAAAACCTGACTCCTTCTGACATATGAAAGCCAAAGTCACATTTTACAGGTAAACAGAGTGATACCTTTATGGAGATTGGGGAAGGTGATAGACACCTCCTGGTGTAGAGGGAGATGGGTCACCTCAGGGGTAAATATCCACTAAGGAGCTTTATGCCATGGATAGGCAAGCTGGGAGATGACATGCCTGTCTCACTCAGCCACAACTGAAGGGGGAGAGGATAGAGCCTGCTCTCCACATTACTCACCTGTGCCAAGGTAAACCAGGGCCACAACAATAGTCAGCACAGTCAAAGACCCAAGAGTGATCGCAGAAATGACCCAAGGAATCTTCATCTTCACATGAGGTGATGGTGGAGGGCCGTCTGTAGAAGATGATTCAATGTATTTATATGCTACCCATCCAATCAATTTCTCTGGGCAGTTGACATACACCAGGAAAATACAAAAAACCCTCACACAATAATAACAGCACAATGCAAACCCAAGATCTGCCATGAGGCCAGAGATTTAACAGTTCTTTGCCTTTCCTTGCTGAGTTGGGGCTCCACTGATGCAAGCCCCTCACCCTGACTCAGCGTGGGGGCTCACCTGGTGTAACTTATTCTGTCATAAGTCCTCCCCAAATGGGCATTCTGAGGGTACAAAAAGAAGAGACCTCTGCCTATTCCATACCTTGATCACATTGACCTAGGGCCCAATCCTCAAAACACGGGCTTTTGCTCACCTACTGGCTCAGCAAGCCTTCCTTAGAGATTCCCCCAATGGAGTTTGGAATAGGGGTAAGTTATGCTGGCCTCCAGGAATGCTCTGTAAAACCAGATTCAAATCCATCACAAAACAGGAAGCCCAGCCAACCAACAAAAGGCCCCAACCACTAAATTTAGCATAAAAATACAGCAGCTAAAGCAATTTAAACTGGGGAGGGGAAGCTCAGACCCAGGTCCGAATGTATCCCTCCACCCCAATCTCTCTATGTCACCAGGGCCGGCGCGTCCATTTAGGCGAACTAGGCAATTGCCTAGGGCGCCAAAATGGAGGGGGCACTGGCCAGCCTGCCCCCGCCCCCACCCCCCGCTGCCCCCCACCGCCGCCCGGTGCCGCCCCAACCAGTGGCGGAGCAAGCAGGTTGGGGCGAAAACCGCGTCGGTGAGGGCGCCAAAATGGAGGGGGCGCTGGCCAGCCTGCCCGCCGCCTGCCACCGCCCCAACCAGTGGCGGGGCAAGCAAACCGCGGCAGCGGGGGGGGGGCGCCCGGCTGTGCAGAGGGCGGGGCACCGCTCCCGTGCGTCATACGCAATGATGTCATGTGGCCTGCCCCCTCGCCTAGGGCGCTAAAATTGCCAGCATCGGTCCTGTATGTCACCATTGGGGCTCTCCCTAGTCCATGATCCTCACCAACGCTGCTTTGAAACCCTCCTTGGGTTCTTATGCCTGGCTAGAATGTTTCCTTGACTTCTGTGGAAGCCGGTCCATTGCGGCAAGTGGGGCACTGCCCCATCAGTCTCACTCTGCCTTCAGTTTCCCCCCAACTGTCCTGCCTTCCTACCTGCAACCTGACTGTCATCTTCCTTCTCGTTAATCCCAGCCAGGAGGAGGATGGCAGCAAAACTAGGCTGAGTTTATCTCTGCATCTCATTGGCTCTGGCGCCACCTGCTGCCGGTCTCCTTGCCTTCCACCCTACCACTCCCAATGGGCACCAACAACCACCGCTTGAATTGTGAGAATGCTTCTTGCTTGCCTGGATGGAGAGGTGTGCCTGCGCATGTCTGCGTAGATACTTCTGACTGCTGTGTGGCTGGAATGCAGCCCATTGTACAAAGGAAAGAATCACACCCACATTTGCCTCTGGCCATGCCCTCAGGAGGGTACCCATGAAGGAATGGATTAAAAGAGTTCTCCACCCCTGAGTAAGACCGTAAAACCTAGCAAGGGGGAAATTGTGCAGAAACTGAAGCACCCAATGTGATCTCCCACCTGTCTCACCCAGAGCTTTAAATATCAATGACTTCCCTTCTTCTCTTTCCATGGTTCATTTTGCAAATTATAAATCCCTGCATATTTTACATAATAATAATAATAATAATAATAATAATAATAATAATAATAATTTATTATTTATACCCCGCCCATCTGGCTGGGTCTTCCAACGGCTTCCAACAGAACATTAAAATACAATAATCTATTAAACATTAAAAGCCTCCCTAAACAGGGCTGCCTTCAGATGTCTTCTAAAGATCTGATAGTTGTTGTTCTCTTTGACATCTGAAGGGAGGGCGTTCCACAGGGCCGGCGCCACTACCGAGAAGGTCCTCTGCCTGGTTCCCTATAACTTGGCTTCTCGTAGTGAGGGAACCACCAGAAGGCCCTCGGCGCTGGACCTCAGTGTCCGGGCAGAATGATGGGGGAGGAGACGCTCCTTCAGGTATACTGGACCGAAGCCATTTAGGGCTTTTAAGGTCAGCACCAACACTTTGAATTGTGCTCGGAAACGTACTGGGAGCCAATGTAGGTCTTTCAAGACCGGTGTTATGTGGTCTTGGCGGCCACTCCCAGTCACCAGTCTAGCTGCCGCATTCTGGATTAGTTGTAGTTTCCGGGTGACCTTCAAAGGTAGCCCCACGTAGAGTGCATTGCAGTAGTCCAAGCGGGAGATAACTAGAGCATGCACCACTCTGGCGAGACAGTCAGCGGGCAGGTAGGGTCTCAGCCTGCGTACCAGATGGAGCTGGTAGACTGCTGCCCTGGATACAGAATTAACCTGTGCCTCCATGGACAGCTGTGAGTCCAGAATGACACCCAGGCTGCGCACCTGGTCCTTCAGGGGCACAGTTACCCCATTCAGGACCAGGGAGTCCTCCACACCTGCCCGCCTCCTGTCCCCCAAAAACAATACTTCTGTCTTGTCAGGATTCAACCTCAATCTGTTAGCCGCCATCCATCCTCCAACTGCCTCCAGACACTCACACAGGACCTTCACCGCCTTCACTGGTTCTGATTTGAAAGAGAGGTGGAGCTGGGTATCATCCACATACTGATGAACACCCAGCCCAACCCCCCTGATGATCTCTCCCAGTGGCTGCATATAAACTAAACCATTCGGTATTATCACATCCATCAAAACTTATTTACACCCTTGAATTTATCTTAATGCTGCCAACGTTTTCAAGTGCACACAATTCCCCCGATATATTCAATAAACATTTTCCAATCTTCTCTAAACGTATGTTCTTCTTCTTCTCTTATTCTATGTTAAGCCTGCAAGCTGCGCATATTGTGTGCTTGTGTTCTGAACTGCCTGCAAGTTAAATCTGATTATCAATTAATTATGATTAGTTGCTTGATTAATTAAAGGCATCATTAAATTCAAGGGATCCCTGTATGCAGCCTGTGGGATAACTGTTCTGTGTATGTGGGTGTGCTTGGAAAGCCTGAAAGGTATTTATCATCTTTAGTTCATTATCATCATTAAATGAACTTCAAAGGTAATTAAGTTTGGCTTCAAAACTGCAGCATAAGCAAGCATTTCATTTTCAGTGAAATGTGCTGTTCACAATTCATTTTTCAAATATACATGCATTTCCAGTGCTGGGAAGGTTTTACCTGGGAGTAGTTTTTCTCAGTTGGAGAAAGTTCAGAAAAGGGCAACCGAACTGGTGAAGGGGCTACTCTCCCACGAGGAGAGGTTTCCAAGTTTGGGACTTTTTAGTTTGGAGAAAAGGTGAGGGAGAAGTGACGTGATATAATAATAATAATAATAATAATAATAATAATAATAATAATTTATTATTTATACCCCGCCCATCTGGCTGGGTTTCCCCAGCCACTCTGGGCAGCTTTCAACAGAAGATTAAAATACAACAATCTATTAAACATTAAAAGCCTCCCTAAACAGGGCTGCCTTCAGATGTCTTCTAAAGGTCTGGTAGTTGTTGTTCTCTTTGACATCTGAAGGGAGGGCGTTCCACAGGGCGGGCGCCACTACCTAGAAGGCCCTCTGCCTGGTTCCCTGTAACTTGGCTTCTCGTAGTGAGGGAACCGCCAGAAGGCCCTCGGCACTGGACAGATTAATAATAATAATAATAATAATAACAATAACAATAATAATTTATTTATACCCCGCCCATCTGGCTGGGTTTCCCCAGCCATACTGGGTGTCTTCCAACAGAATATTAAAAATACAATAAAACATCAGATATTAAAAACTTCCCTAAACAGGGCTGCCTTCAGATGTCTTCTGAAAGTCAGTTGTTTATTTTCTTGACATCTGATGTGAGGGCGTTCCACAGGGTGGGCGCCACTACCGAGAAGGCCTTCTGCCTGGTTCCCTGTAACTTCACTTCTTGCAGTGAGGGAACCTCCAGAAGTCCCTCGGAGCTGGACCTCAGTGTCCGCGCTGAAGGATGGGGGTGTGTAGTTAAACTATGGAACTCGCTGCCACAGTGATAACCACCAACCGGGATGGCTTTAAGAGAGGATGAGACCAATTCATGGAGGAAAAGACTATCAATGGCTATGCTCTGACTCCTTGTTCACAGGCCGTCATGCTTCTGAGTATTGATTGCTAAAATGTCAATGATTTCCCTTCTTCTCTTTCCATGGTTCATTTTGCATATCACAAACCCCTGCATATTTTACAGAAACTAAACCATTCAGTATTCCATTATTACATCCATCAAAACCTATTTACACCGTTGAATTTATCTTAATGCCACCAACGTTTTCAAGTATACACAATCCCCCCCCCCGTGTATTCAATAAACGTTTTCCAGTCTCCTCTAAACGTATGTTCTTCTTGTTCTCTTATTCTATATGTTATGTCTGCAAGCTGAGCATATTCTGTCAGCTATTCTTCTTTAGTTGGGGCCTTGCTCGTTTCCCATTTTGGGGCATGTTTAATTCTATCTCACGCAAAGCATCACCTTCATACCAGATTAACAGGCTGCAATTTAGAAGCCCAGTTGAAGGCAGTAGAATTGCCCTCACTGCCAGCAGTTGTAGAAACGCTTACACAAAATTCACCAGCGCTAACTGTAAAATATGGTTCCTGAAAGGGGAGATGGTTATGTAGAAGCCAACTAAATAATGGCAAAGGTCACAATGGTAACCCCACCCATTTTGTTTTACTTTGGCCCCACCCTCCCTCTGGCTTCCCCCGATTTTGGCATGTGGCCCCCCAGAAGCTCTGCATTGAGGCAATGTGGCCCCCGGGCTGAGAAAAGTCCCCGATCCTTGCCTTGGATGAAGCCAAACAGCACAATCGGATGCATGCTTCATTGGAAGTAAGTCCGGCTATGTTCAGTGGTGCCTATTCCCAGGGAAAGTGTGCCTAGGACTGCCCGCCCAAGTCTACCTGTCTTGGAGATTTGTAAATCAGGACTTAAAGGTGAAGTCTGGGGCAGGGGAGGCTCACTTGTTTTGTTGGACCCAGGTAGGATCACCACTGTCTGCTTCCCAAAAGGGTTGGTTGCCGTGCAGGTGATGAAAGGGTCATAGGGGTCCATGGAGGCTCCTTTCCACAGCAGGGTGCTGGTAGCTGCATTGCCCTCAGTCCAGTGTAAGACCTCCATATCACTTGTGCTTCTGTTCCCAGTGACAGTTAGCCCGTCCACTTCCCACGTAAGCGTTGGTGGAGGCCAGCAGTGGAAAGAACAGGTGCAAAGGTGGCCTAGGACCACATTCTCACATGCAGCATTAGGCAGGATGATGCTGGCTGTAGGCCTATCTGGAAAGCAACGAAAAGCCGGGGCGAATGAGCCAAATTCAGAGCTATTAACATGTCTTACAATGCTACAACAAGGGCCACGGGTGGCGCTGTGGGTTAAACCACAGAGCCTAGGGCTTGCTGATCAGAAGGTTGGTGGTTCAAATTCCCGCGACGGGGTGAGCTCCTGTTGCTCGGTCCCAGCTCCTGCCAACCTAGCAGTTCAAAAGCACGTCAAAGTGCAAGTAGATAAATAGGTACCACTCCGGCGGGAAGGTAAATGGCGTTTCTGTGCACTGCTCTGGTTTGCCAGAAGCGGCTTAGTCATGCTGGCCACATGACCTGGAAGCTGTACGCCGGCTCCCTCGGCCAATAAAGTGAGATGAGAGCCGCAACCCCAGAGTCGTCCGCGACTGGATCTAATGGTCAGGGGTCCCTTTACCTTTACCTTTACAATGCTACAACAGAGAGCGAGAGGCTTCTGGGAAGTGGAAGCAAATAAAGTTTGTTTTATACAGAGGCCACAGCCACACCCTGTTACGCCACTTTAACGGTCATGGTCCCCTTTGAAGAATCCTGGGAACTGCAGTTTGCTAAGGGTTCTCTGTGTTGTTAGGAGGCCCCTCACAGAGCTACCATTCCCAGCACCCTAAACAAACTACAGTTCCCATGCTTCTTTGGGCAACACCATGACTGTTAGTGGTATTGAGAATGCTTTAAATCTGTGATGTGGATGTGCACATCATACTTTTTTTTTTAAAAAAAGTTGTTTCTATTAAGGTTTATTTGTGTTACAAACAAACAGAGAAACAGGGAAATGTACATCTATTGACTCCACTTTCAATTCATAATCTTTTTCATGGTTTCTTTGCATTTGGTGAGAGACACTTTTGTCATAGACATCTTGCAGGTGGGGGAGAGGAGGGGGGGGAGAGAGAGATGGGGTTTTGTTTTGTTTTGCTTTGTTCTATTGCCTATTTCCAGAGTATTTTTGGAAGAGGGATTGACTGCTAAACTGCTGTGGTAACAGAGCCTAGGGCTTGCCGATCAGAAGGTCAGCAGTTCGAATCCCCACAACGGGGTGAGCCCCCGTTGCTTGGTCCCTGCTCCTGCCAACCTAGCAGTTCGAAAGCACGTCAAAGTGCAAGTAGATAAATAGGCACCGCTCTGGCGGGAAGGTAAACGGCATTTCCGTGCGCTGCTCTGGTTCGCCAGAAAGTGCCTTAGTCATGCTGGCCACATGACCCAGAAGCTGTACGCCGGCTCCCTTTCCAGTAAAGCAAGATGAGCGCTGCAACCCCAGAGTCGTCCGCGACTGGACCTAATGGTCAGGGGTCCCTTTACCCTTTACCTTTACCTAACCATACTCAGCAACCTTAACAAAGTACAGCTCCCACAATTCTCTGGAGGGATCCATGACTGTTTAAAGTGGTATCATAGTTTTTTTTAATGTATAGCACAGATGGGCTGAGAGAGAAGAGGGCAGGGGTTCATCCTGTTAGGATTAGATTACACCTGGTCTTTATTGAGCATTCATTATTATCTGTTTCCAGAGATGTTATATGACAATAAGCATTCATTTTGCATTCATCTTCATTGACCTTTGGTTCCTTAGAAGTCTTCCCACTCATCATACATTTTCCAGTGCATTCCCCTGCCCCATCACTTTCCGGACTGCAGAAGTCTTCTTCTTTTTAATTTTTTTTAAAAAGTGTGTTTGTTCCACTAGGGGGCAGAGCACTTCAATCAACTTTAATTGTGCAAACCTAGATTTCTGGTATGTGCTTGAATCCCTTGCACAAAATACGCTAGAGACAGGCT
This sequence comes from Darevskia nairensis, assembly GCA_034642065.1. Taxonomy (NCBI): domain Eukaryota; kingdom Metazoa; phylum Chordata; class Lepidosauria; order Squamata; family Lacertidae; genus Darevskia; species Darevskia nairensis. The sequence continues at coordinate 469,484 of JAWWNI010000351.1, read as the reverse complement.
GAAGGCACCCAGAGAAAGAGAGAGAAGGAAATGGTTTCATCTCAATTTAGGACAGACAATGTAGCCTGTGGTCTATTCCCTGTTCCTTTAAGCATGTGTAAAATTGCTGTCAAGAACAAATAAGTACATACATTCCTTCATGTTCTGAGATAGGAAGGGAAGGGTAACCTTGTGCTCTTGTTGATCTGAATTCTCCTAGAAAATCCCATTATGAATCCTGTTCAAAACTGGCAAAAAAACCCTTGCCTTCTCAGAGAATCACTTGGACTGAAAATTGCAAGAATTTTTTGTTCTTATCTTTTGCTTCTGCATCAAATTAGGCAGAGGTTTGTATGTAGCCCAAGGGATGTCTTAGAGGATGAGGCTGCAACACTGTGATTCAGGTCCCCCTTTGTCAAAATGTGGGTGCTGAGGGCACCAAAAAGGGGAAGTGGGAAACCAAAGGGTAAAACAGGGTGCGGGGAATCTGATCTTCAGGGAGCTGCTGAGCGTTTGTGGATTGGGATGCAGGGAGAGGAAAGAAAACAAAGAGCTACTCACAGCCAAAGGAAAGGCGGGTGGCTACGTGGACTGCTTTCTTCAAGAAATGATATTTGATGCTGCAGGTGAGGACTATGCCATCATCAGCTAAGCTGGGCTTGAAGGTGATGTCAACTCCGTAGGTTGAGCTCCAATTGCTCTGTTGAGTATTCCATGAAGATGTTGCATAAACAGGGTGTATATCTGGCTCTGTAGGCCAGGTGATTTGGGGCTTAGTCCCTGGGCACATTTCTGCTGCTATACATCTGAAAGTGGCTGACTTCTCCCAAATCACTTCATGTGGCTTTATGATCTTGGGCTTCTTCAGATCTAAATGAGTGAGAATCCCCAGGGAGGAATTAGAAGAAAATTCACTGGGCATTGAGTAAGACATAGGAGCCCTGGCTTAAGGATGGGATTTCCCAGTCATCGTCACTTTGCCATTCTTAACTCCCACCAAGGTTGTCATCCTTTTGTTCTCAAGAGCCTCCTGGCCACACATTCGAGAGCCCATTATGTGCACATCAATGCGCCTTAATGTAGCAAAATCCCAGGGCAATGATATTTATTATTATTATGTTAACTCAACTTTCACTCTCTACTTGGTCTTTTTGTTCAATGAACTCACAAGTCAGCTGCCAATAAAATTATAGAATCATATGTAATGAAAAGAGACAGATCAAATGTTAAAACTGCGATGAAAACATCAACAGAAAGTGAAACCAACAACTTTTCTTTTAAAAAAAAGGGGGGGCAACAAATATTGAGCTGGATCCATGGCAAGTTAGTCATACTCTGGTTTGATTGAAATCAGTGTGAATATGAGTTGTGATTTCCTTAAGCCGCATTAATTTCAAGACTAAATGGCCTATCAAGTCCATTGGGATTTGTCTGAATCCTATGCATGCCCCTAATAGGAAAGCCACCTACCTGTCAGCACAACCTGAGGATTAGTGTGAGTTAGAGAACTGGAAGGATTAAAAGAGTATCTGTAGCTCTCTCCTTTATCAATTCTAAAGTAGTACCGGCCCTGGTCATCGAGCCCAGCGTTGATGATGGTGAATGAGCAGTCGCCTTCTTCTGGATACCCTGATAACTTCATATGAGTGGAATGGAGTTTAAGTAATCTCTGCCTTTCATCATTGCTGGCCTTAAGTTCACCTGGGACCCAGATGTTGGTCCCTTCCAAATAGGTCTGCCGATCCGTAATCCTAAACCAATAGCCATACAGTGGCTCAGAGCTGCGCTTGTACCAATCGGGAGTAGCAAAACTGCAGGGGACGTGGATGCAGAAGCCTCGCTGTGCAGTGATGCTGTCAGGCACTGTGATTCCAAAGTCCAAGTTGTTGGTCAGCATACCTATCAGAATGTGTGTATGGGGGGAGAGAATTAACTAGTATCCAAAGACGACCAATTCATCCAGCACTTCCAAAAATATGGCAAAGAGCAAAAGAGGAGATTCATCTGCACGAATTTGCATGCGCTAATGCATATTTATAGATGCATATGCAGAAACAAGGACTATAACTGAAACAGAAATGCATCTTACCATAGAAGGAAGGACTTTGGCCAAGTGAGCTTCATGCTTGCTTAGTCTGCTGCCCAGTTGCCCCTTCAATGGCCCTCCTGCTTTCCCTTCCTTGTCTTTAAACTGAAGTTTGACCAGGCAGCCCTTCAAACAGAGGATGCCTTTACATTGTGGGGACTACCCTCTGTAAAACAGGGCATGTCACCACCATGTGTCCCTTCTCGGGGTAGTCTCACTCACTGGACCAGAGAAGCCTGCAGGAATCATCCGCTGGTCTTTCATTTCAGATTCCAGCAGGGAAAAGCAGAATGTTTTTAGGGGTGAGTGTCATTCACAGGAAGCTGCCTTCTACCCACTCCACTGTTTCCCCCCCTTTTTCCTTAGAACCCAAAAATCTTGGTGTTTTTTTTATTATTCTCAGCTCTGGGCAAAATAGTACAATAGGGGGGCAACATGCAGCCGATGTGTAAGCTCCTGAGGCACTTTTGTACTACAACATTGAGAACCTCTGCTTTCAAAGTTTCAAGGTTTCTAGCCCTCATGGTTCCAAATAAAATTCCGAGAACATAAATTCAGTGTGCTCCTGTCTAGTTGCGCATTCCTCTAGGAACTGCTGTTCTGTAAAAGGGTCTAAGATACCACAAAAGAGTTATCAGTAGCCTCACCAAAGTTTCCATTCCTATAGTTCTTTACAGAAAGCCATTACAGTAAAACTAGTTTCAAACTGTTTCGTGAAACAGATACTTACTAAGCAACTGGGGTACTCAAGATGTGCACCCTGAAACATCACCAAGAAAACTCAGATTTTGTATTGTGTGCCATAGCTAGACCCTCTCCATCTGCTGTGCACAAAGAGCCAATTTTACTGTAGTCTTTTTACCACCTCCTCTTGCCGTTACAGTCTACCTTTGTAGCCTTGGCCTGCTTTGACAAGAGGAGATCCCTTCTTAAGGCAACAAAAACCACCACCCCATTTTTATTTTTATTTTTGTTACTGAGAATAGGGCTAAGGACCATTTACTTTCCTCACCTTTTCCAATCCCCAAAGCATTTACTCCACTTATATTATCTACTATAGGAGCACCAGCTAAGCCACTCGGTTGTGAATATACTCTGCCGCCGCAAAGAGACCTTCCCTAAATCCTAAGTGTTTCATTTTAGACCTTCTGGTGATGGTGCAAATGTTACCACACTTTTTACCCCAGTTGATTATAGTACGTATTGAAAATTGAGCCAGAACTCTGCTACACAGAGTTCTGCTACACCCACTCCACTGTTGTCTGCTCTAAGTGGAAACAGCTCAACAGGATCTCAGGCATAGGTATGCAACCTGATACCTTTTAAGTAGAGATGCTGGTGATTGTAACCAAGACCCTTGGTATACTAAATATGTCCCCTCCAGATGTTCTTGAACCCATCAGCCCAGCTGGCATGGCCTATAGTCAGGCATGATGGGATCTGGAGTCCAGAACCACTCTGGCTACCACTGCTTTAATACCAGTAATAACTTTCTTGGGAACTGTCCAGGGTTCTGAACACCGTTTCTCCCTGATTGCTCTTGCTTCCTGTGCTTTGGTACGATTTACACTCCCTGTCTGTCCATACCCTGATCCAGTTATCTTCTCCCGACCACTGCTTGATCTGCTTCTTCTAGACTCTACTGAGGGCTCCTAAAAGCAAACAGACAGGAGCAGTGGAGGCTGGTCCATTAGGAGGAATGGGGCACTTCCCCATCAACCTCAGTTTGTCCCCAGCTGACCCCCCCCACTTGCCTGCTGTCTTCCATACCACTTCCTCCATAATCTGTATTTTGCCTCTTCTAAACAAATTCCCCCCCCCATCCCTATCATCAAGCCCCAAAGACAGGAACAGAGCATGTAACAAGGCTCATCAGTTTCACTTGAGACGGGAAGAGAATGTGATAGGAACAGCAGTGGGGCAGCAGGTCACCAAAGAGAGTATTATTATGATTTGGAGAAATCAGAAAGTGACTTGGGACTTCTACAGTGACTTTTCTGCACATCACACTCACCTTGGCAAAGCAGGGTAAGGATCATGGTTGCCCCTGTTGCTAGAGAGGAGGCCAAATGTTTTGTCTTAGAGGGAGAATTTGCAACCTGCCAGCTTCTCCCTCCCTGCATCCTATGCATGCTACGGTTGTTCCCATGGAAGGAGATCTGCCACAGAGAAAGAGGGAAAGATTTGATGAGGAGGTCGCCAAAGGATTTCTGGCTGTGCCTGGGGAGGTCTTATCAGATGATGGGTATACATGTGCACAGAATTGCAGTCTTAGATAAAATTCATGCCAGTGCTTTCGGGACCATTCGTTCAATTTTATTCTTTTCTGGCAGGATATTTTGTGTGTTCACAAATTTTTGCACAGGCAAATTAAACAATTTGGAAGTGCCCACACTCAAATGGATTGGGCAGAAGAGTGAAAGAGGACAAAGATAATGCCTAAAAACATAATGGACACAAGATCCTTTCTTGATCTATAAACAACAGCCTGTGCGTGCACCTTTCCCTCTCTCACTGACCTCATTGCCTCCTGCTCATTCCAAATGGGTTCTAACTGCCCTAGAATATCCTTTTCCATCACAAAGCACACCCACATTCTAAAAGGGCAAAGACGTTCTGTAAGGATCGATGCATCTGCCCATGTCTTTCTCACAAGCTTCTCACTATTTCAAAGCTTAGTTCTCCCCATTTTCACATCAGTTACAAATTTGTTTGTTTTCAAGTCCCCACAAAAATTCACCAGCACTTTAGTGTGGAATGATCCAAATATACACATTTTTGTATGCAATTTTCCACATTTTTGCAAAGCAGTCTTCCTCCTATAATGCAGTTGTATACATTATTTATTAATTTATTATTATTGATTACATTTCCATGCCACCCTTCATCTGAGTATCCCTGGGTGGTTTACAATATAAAAAACACAAAAATACACAACATAGTAACAACAACAACAACAACAACAAAACCCAAATAACCCCTCCCCAGTGTTTAAAAGGCCATAGATGGTTTCATTAGCCAAAGATCTTGGAGGAAAGGAATGCTTTCGTCTGGTGCCTATAGATCTGTAATGAAGGCACTCTGAATTGCAAAAGTGTGATATAACACAATATGATACAATGGAAGATGGTCACCATGGATGATCGTTTAGAAAGCCAGATATACCCGCCAGTCAAACATTGCATAAATTTGCAAGCTGATGTGGAAATGTGGAGAAATAAGATCTGAAAGATAAGGAACTGAAATGGAATGGTTTGTTACTCCCTACGGAATGTCCTTGCCCTTTTAGAATGTGGCTGTTCTTTGTGATGAAATATTCTTAGGCAGTTAGAATCTCTTTAGAGTGAGTAAGAGACAATAGGTAAGTGAGGGGTGGGTGGGGTGGGAAGGAGAACCTAGACTTTTCTATTGTTTGTAGATAAAAATGATCCACCATGCATTAAGTGCTTCAGAGTGGCTCGGGAAACCCAGCCAGATGGGCGGGGTATAAATAAATAAATAAATAAATAAGAAGAAAGATGCTGTTTGTGACCTCCCTCCCTCCAACTGAGTGTGAGAGCTTCCAGGCTGTTGCTATTTTTGGGCGGGGTTCAGTCACATAGCGGAAAATTCAGGTTGCACAATTCAAGCTGATTTGGAGAAGCACAACAAACCTGTTTCCCCAAAATGGTTGGACTTCTTCCAACAAGGAAAGTGATGGGGAAATTCACTGGGAAGTTTAGTGGTAGCATTTACGCGTGTCTACATCACAGCCTTATCCTGCATGGATTTGTCTTCTGAACTAGTTTAGGGTTGCCACGCGTCTGGAATTTGCCGAGAGAAAAAGCTCAGCCACTTTTCTGTCCGTTTGAAAAACGGCAACCCTAAACTAGTTGCCATCCGCACATCCTGTGCTAGGAGGTTCAGAATTGGCATCAAGCTAGGAAAAACAACATCAGTAGGAATGCTATCTTTTAAGGTTGTTTGGAAGTTGCACCCCCAACATTTACCACACGCCTCCAAATTGGTCCACAACCACAGTGCTGGGGGAAGGGTTTTTTAAACACTTCCCTACTCATTTTCCTGATCTGAACTGAACCACACATGTAGATGCCCCATTAAGGATAATCTCCTCCTCCTCCTCCTCCTCCTCCTCCTCCTCCTCCTCTTCAGCACTCTTGAATTGGGCCAAAAAGCTAATTGGCAGCCAGTGCTCCAGTGAGCAACCTGGCCACCAAATTTTGCACCAGCTGAACTTTCCGAACCATCTTCGGAGGCAGCCTATGTGTAAAACATTGCAGTAATCTAATCTGTTATTCTCTCCCTGGTGGAGAAAGCCTCAGAAGCATGAGAAGGTGGCACAAATCAATATTGTTCCTTCCAGTAGCACCTTAGAGACCAACTAAGTTTGTTCTTGGTATGAGCTTTCGTGTGCATGCACACTTCTTCAGATGCACATGAAAGCTCATACCAAGAACAAACTTAGTTGGTCCCTAAGGTGCTACTGGAATGATTTTTTTTATTTTGTTTTGACTATGACAGACCAACACGGCTACCTACCTGTAACTAAATCAATATTGTGTTGGGAAAGGATTCAACCCCCCCCCCTGCACTATAATCATGGGTCAATTCGGGGCATAACTGGGGCTACTTCTTGAAGGCATGGAAAAAGGTTGGAGATCTGAAAACACTTCTAGTTTTCTCTTCTTCTAGCATGGCTCTAATTCTGGAAACCCTCCTCAGTTTTGGTATGGAAAAAGGAACCGTGATCTGACATTTGTCCCTTTGTTTCTATTTACAAAATATCTTGGGAAATATCACCTTGATGATGCTCTGCCAGGAAAATAACTAAATGGAAATATGAATTAAAATATACTCAATGCTACTAACATGATTCATTTCTCTGTTTGGCTATATCCAGCACTTGGTTACCTTTTAAATACCTTTTAATTCACCAAAAATTGTAATCCCATCCATGCTTCATGGGAGCTAGTCCCTCGGAGTTCAATGGGAGCAAAATACAAGTATACACTCATACAATGGGGCTGCAAGAATCCCCAATGAAACATCTCCAAGCAGAAGCAGAAACCCTTGGCCTGTAGTCATGATCCATCTTCTTATCCAATTCTCCACTCTTTCTCGCTGACAAATCTACTTCTAGGGAAACAACTTTGTAGCACAGGATGCAAGGAGAGGGAAGCCGGCAGGTTGCATATCCTTCCTCGAAGACAAAAGGTTTCACCCCGTCTCTAGCAACAGTGGCAATCCTGAGCCTTGCCCTGTTTTGCAAAGGTAAGAGTCATATGCAGAAATGGGGGGGATCACTGTCAAATTCCATTATCATTTTCTGAGTTAGATACAGAGATATGAGGTGGGTTTCTATGGTTGGATTTTGCTGGATCTAAAGACAAAATACAGTGGTACCTCGGGTTAAGAACTTAATTCGTTCTGGAGGTCCGTTCTTAACCTGAAACTGTTCTTAACCTGAGGTACCACTTTAGCTAATGGGGCCTCCCGCTGCCGCTGTGCCACTGCCACGCGACTTCTGTTCTCATCCTGAAGCAAAGTTCTTAACCCGAGGTACTATTTCTGGGTTAGCGGAGTCTGTAACCTGAAGCGTCTGTAACCTGAAGCGTCTGTAACCCCAGGTACCACTGTATGTTGCTCCTCCAGCTGAAATCTGAAATGAAGACTAGTGTATGATTCCTACAGGAGTCTCTGGTCCATTTGGTGAGACAATTCCTGAGAGGGGATATAGATGGCTGTGAGCCTTATTTTAGAAATCTTACAATCACAGAACCGTAGAACTGTACAGTTGGAAGGGATGCTCTGAGTCTGTCCCACCAATGGAACCAGGCAGAGGGCCTTCTCAGTAGTGGCGCCCAACCTGTGGAACTCCCTCCCACCAGATGTCAAGGAAATAAACAACTATCTGACTTTTAGAAGACATCTGTGTCGGTCGTTTGGGGGGCAACGACGATCCCCCAGGCACACGACAGGGGCATTTCCAGCCCATCTCCCCCATCAGCGAAGAGCGTGCAGCTTTAGGGAGTTCCTACAGCCATTCCTGATGATTTATTATGACCCGTGTCTTGGAGACACTGGGCACATATTCAGATTTCAGCAGAGATAAACCCCAGACGGAGCTAGGCAGAGACTGTGTGCTAAAAACTACTTTATTAAGCGTAAGGCAGAACAAAAGAAAACATGTCTCCTCTCGCTGAGAGAAGTCGGAAGAAAAAGTGAAACAACAACAAACGGAAACAGAGTACAGTAAATATCCACTCCCGTGATTCCAACAATCAGTGCTGTGGAATGCATAACAATGACATGTGATCTGCACAGTGAGAGGAATAGAAATCCCAACAATCTGAAGGCAGCCCTGTTTAGGGAAGTTTGATGCTTTATTGTGTTTTTAATGTTCTGTTGGAAGCCGCCCAGAGTGGCTGGGGAGGACTGACCAGATGGGCAGGGTATAAGTATTAAACAATTATTATTTTTTATTATAGTGAACAGCTCTTACCATCAGAGGATAGTCTTTACAGTTTGAAAGCATCCTCTATTTGAAGGACTGCCCAGCCCATAATTAAAAACAAAGAAGGGAAATTGGGGGGCTTAATGTTACCCATCAATAGTTGCATCTGGACAGCAACCGAAGCAGACATAGAGGTTGCTTGGTCAAAATCCTCCCCTCTGCTCCATTGCAATTTCTGATACAGTTATGTTTCCTCTTTCTAAATTTGCATCTTTGCATATACATTAACAGATGCAGATTTTATGCAAGTAAGTGTCTTATTTTGCCCTTTTTTGGGGGGCAGACAATACATTGGCTCCCCTCCTTTTTTGAAATGAACAAGTGGCTACTCTAAGAGGAGAATGCTGATCTTGTTTTAACTGAACATCTCTAGATAACAGTTAAATCTGTTATTCTTATGTTATTCATATGATAGCCATGTTCAAATATATAAAAGGATGTCATATAGAGGAGGGAGAAAGGTTGTTTTCTGCTGCTCCAGAGAAGCGGACACGGAGCAATGGATTCAAACTACAAGAAAGAAGATTCCACCTAAACATTAGGAAGAACTTCCTGACAGTAAGAGCTGGTCGACAGTGGAATTTGCTGCCAAGGAGTGTGGTGGAGTCTCCTTCTTTGGAGGTCTTTAAGCAGAGGCTTGACAGCCATCTGTCAGGAATGCTTTGATGGTGTTTCCTGCTTGGCAGGGGGTTGGACTGGATGGCCCTTGTGGTCTCTCCCAACTGTATGATTCTATGATTCTTTCTCCTGCAGGCATGCTGACCCAGCACTTGGACTTTTCCATCGAAGTGCCCAGAAATGTCGAGGTCCAGCAAGGCTTCTGTGCCTATATTCCCTGCAGTTTTAATGCACCTGGTTGGTTCATGGCGAACTCTGAGCCATTACATGTTTATTGGCTTACAGATGCAGATAAGATTCACACTTGGCTCCGGCCTGGGCTCTGGATCCCAGGTAGAGTTGTAGCCACCACTAACAAAGACCACAGTGCTTACAAAAACCACACTATCAAACCCCAGCTCAAGATAACAGGAGATCCAGAGAAAAGAGACTGCTCCTTCAGCATCAGCAATGCTGGCCCTGAACATGTGGGCTGGTACTACCTGAGAGTTGAGAAAGGAGAGGTCAATGGATACAGTTATGCCACATACCACAAGGGAATTCATACTCAACCCCAGATTGTGTTGCTAGGTAGGTGGCTTTAAGCATTAAGTGTAGGATTTAGACAACCCCAAAGCCTAAAGCAAAGCAATCTGCTTCAGAAAGATTTTAACATTGGCTGGTAGAGAAGGGGAAATCTCTCAGAGTGGGAGACTGGGAGAAGAAAGGAAAACTTGCCAATCAGAAGGTTGGCAGTTTGAATCCCCGCAATGGGGTGAGCTCCCATTGCTCTGTCCCAGCTCCTGCCAACCTAGCAGTTCGAAAGCACGCCAGTGCAAGTAGGTAAATAGGTACCGCTGTGGTGGGAAGGTAAATGGCGTTTCTGTGCGTTCTGGTTTCCGTCACGGTGTCCCATTGTGCCAGAAGCGGTTTATTCATGCTGGCCACATGACCTGGAAAGCTATCTGTGGACAAACGCCGGCTCCCTTGGCCTGAAGTGAGATGAGTGTCACACCCCATAGTCACCTTTGACTGGATGTAACCGTCCAGGGGTCCTTTACCTTTACCTTACCACCCCTTTCTGTGTGAGGCAAGGATTAAGAGCTACCTTTGAGAGAGGACACTGCATTTTCCTTTTTTTCTCTTTCTCTTTCTGTTTTTATTTAGATCAGCTTTTTTTTTTAATTGTATTGTATTATGAAAAAAAACCTTAACAAAATTTTATGGAGAATAAAAGAGAGAAAGATTTGAGTCTTGGCTGAAGCAAAGCAAGGTGATTTGAATGTTTCAAAATTGTTCAGACAGTGCATTCAGATCTGCAGATTATTAGTTTCCAGGATATAATTCAATTCCTAACGGTGTAAGAGGTTCATGAGAATAAAAGGATGGCCACTTTGGTGGGAGTTAGAGTGCCAAAATGGCAGTGACTGAGGAATCCCACCCTTCATCCAAGGCTCATGCATCCTACTCAATTCCCTGCAAATTTTCTTCTCACTCCTTCCTGGGGAATCTCACTTCTTTAGATATGAAGAAGCCACAGATTGAGATGTCATCAGAGGTAATCTGGGGGAGGCCAACCACTTTCAGTTGTGTAATGTCAGGAATGTGCCCAGGGATGAAGCCAGAAATCACCTGGACTCCCGAGTCAAAGGATCACTTCAGGTCTTCATGGAATATCCAAGAGAGCAACTGGAGTTCGACCTATGGAGTGGACATCAGCTTTATACCCACCTTAGCTGATGAGGGCAAAGTCCTCACCTGCAATGTCAAATACCATGGCTTGAAGAAATCAGTGCATGAAACCACCCGCCTTGCCTTTGGCTGTGAGTAGCTCTCTCTTCTCTTTCCTCTCCCTTGCATCTCAGTCCATGAACTCTCAGCACCTCCCTGAAGATTACCCCCTCACTCCCATTAAACCCACCCAGCTAATCATAAGAGATTATGTGAGTTGTAGTCAAACTTAAACAGATAGATTTGATTCAGCCTAAAAGCTGGTCTAAACCACTGAGCCTAGGGCTTGCCGATCGGAAAGTTGGTGGTTCGAATCCCCGTGATGAGGTGATCTCCCGTTGCTCAGTCCCAGCTCCTGTCAACCTAGCAGTTCGAAAGCACATAAGTGGAAGTAGATAAATAGGTACTGCTCCGGCGGGAAGGTAAACGGCATTTTTGTGTGCCTTCTCTGGTTTTGTCAGAAGCGGCTTAGTCATGCTGGCCACATGACCCAGAAAAAACTTTCTGCGGACAAACGTCGGCTCCCTCGGCCAGTAAAGCGAGATGAGCACTGCAACCCCAGAGTCGTTCGCGACTGGACTTAACTGTCAGGGGTCCTTTACCTTTAGCTTTAAAAGCTTTCACTTCAGAGCTCCAGCAGGAGGGACCTGCCCCTCCACAAAGGGTGGGGAGAATGTGAATGAGAGAAGTGGGTGGCAGAAGAAGAAAGAGATAAAGCAGGCGTTTGACTTTGACCTTGCCCATTGCTGCCTTTGATCTCTGACAAGGATTCTCCTGATACCCTCAACAGACAAATTCTCCAGATACCCTCAACAGTCCATCCAGCCCTATAAAATGCAGTTCATGACTTTAGTCATCCTGAAACAGGACTCTTGTTCCTTTTGCTCTGATGGGACACCCTTTGTGTATTATTTCCTTTATTTATTGTGAGTGGGTCCCAGGAATGAGGTAGTCCTCAATATGCTGTTGGTTTCCATCCCCCATCATTCCCAACTAGCATGGTCAATGGTCAGGGTTTAGTTCAACAACATCTGGGGTGCCACAGGTTATGCCAGCCCTTCCTCCTTGATTTCTGTAGATCACTTTCTTTCTCTCAACTTGGAGCAGTGCACATGACACTCTCTTTCTGGTGTGACAGACCAGCAGCTCTACCCTTTGGGAAAACATCACTGTAGAATCTTCGACCACCTCCACACCATACATTTAAAGCACTCTTATAAAATTGTAACAGTCATGGATCCTCCCATAGAATCCCAGGAACTTCCATTTATCTAGGGGGCTGGGAATTGTAGCTCTGTGAACCCTTCATCCCCTTAACAAACAGCAGTTCCCGGGGTTCTTTAGGGGACACCATGACTGTTCAAGTGGCATAAGAAGGTGTGCCATTGACAATGACATTAGAGGTGTGGGAGTGGGGGCCAGAGAATATAAACTTAAAGCCTTTGCAGATGACTTAGTGTTGACCCTTGAGGAGCCTGATTCCAGTGCGGTAAAAGCACTGGACATAATACAAGACTTTGGGCAAGTAGCCGGTTTTAAATTAAATAAAGGCAAGACCAAAGTTCTTGGGAAAAACCTGACACGAGAAGAAAAGGAAAGTATCGAGGCGAAAACTGGACTTGTATTTGTCAAGAAAGTTAAATATTTGGGTGTGAATATGACTTCAAAAAACTCGAATTTATATAAGAATAACTTTGAAAAAGTCTGGTCTGAAATTAAGAGAGATATGGAAATCTGGAATAGACTGGAATTGTCCCTTTTGGGCCGAATAGCAGTAATTAAGATGAATGTATTGCCTAAATTACTATTTCTCTTCCAGTCATTACCGATTATTGATAAAATGGAACCTTTCAAAAGCTGGCAGAAGGACATATCTAAATTTGTTTGGCAGGGAAAAAAACCCAGAATTAAATATAAGATATTAACTGATGATAAGAAAAGAGGGGGCTTTTCCCTGCCAGAACTGAACGTATACTTTGAAGCTGCAGCCTTCTGCTGGCTGAAGGAATGGTTCCTTTTAGAAAATACTGACGTGCTAGACTTGGAAGGATGTGACAATGTGTTTGGATGGCATGCATATTTATGGTATGACAAAGTTAAGGCCAATAGGGGCTTTAAGCAGCATTTGATCAGGAAAGCATTGTTTAGAGTATGGTTGAAATATAAAGACCTGCTCGAAAAGAAAACTCCCAGATGGATATCACCATTAGAAGCTAAGGCCGACAAAAGGTTTAATAGGACTGGAAATTGGCCTAGATATATGGATATTCTCATACAAGAAGGAGAAATTGTCAGGTTGAAACCCTACGAACAATTGAAAGACAAGGTGGGGAACTGGTTGCAGTACCACCAGATCAATGAGATTTATAAAATGGACAAAAAACTTGGCTTTCAGATGGAAAAGTCTAAATTGGAGACGGAGTTATTAGAGCCAAAGACTAAAAACTTATCCAGAATGTATCAATTGTTGCTGGAGTGGCATACACAGGATGAATTTGTAAAATCTGCAATGATAGAGTGGGCCAGAGACATAGGACACAATATTATGATGGCTGACTGGGAAAGACTCTGGAGGAAAGGTATTAACTTTACTGCTTGTACTTTGTTGAAAGAGAACATAATGAAAATGATCTATAGATGGTATTTAACCCCAGTCAAGCTAGCTAAAATCTATCATTTGCATGACAAGAAATGCTGGAAGTGTGGAATTGCAGATGGAACTTTTTATCATATGTGGTGGACCTGCCCAAGGACGAAAGCCTTCTGGGAAATGATTTATAATGAAATTAAAAAAGTGTTGAAAAACACATTTATTAAAAAACCAGAGGCATTCCTACTTGGAATGGTCAATCACGAAATACCTAAGGAAGACCACACTTTCTTCATGTATGCCACAACAGCTGCAAGAATCTTGATTGCTAAATATTGGAAAACTAATGACTTACCAAAGTTAGAGGAATGGCAGATGAAGATGATGGAATATATGGAACTTGCCGAGCTGTCCGCGAGACTCTGAGACCAGAGGGAAGAGGCGGTGGAAGAAGAATGGAAGAAGTTTAAGAAGTACATTAATAAGTGTTGTAAAATTAGTAATTAGATAAATTTGAAGTTAGAAGTTAGTATTACAGTTGATTATAAGATAGGAGATTTTGGGAAGTATGTTTATTAAATCTAGATTAAGATAGAATATTAGTTTAAGTTAAGGAATTAATTGATTAAGAATAAGATTGGAGATATTAGAGATATTAGAGGTAATAGAAAGATAATGATAAGTATCTGTTAAGACGTAGATATATGGAATAAGAAATGCGGTGGAGGGAGGCGGGGGAAGTCCACCCAACAAGTAACGAAAGAAGAAGGTGATAAAATGTTAGAGTTATTGTGTGTATTGTGAGGTTTTGTTTTATGTGTTGTTTGTTTGTCATTTGATGTTTATGATAAGGTCTGATGAAATGATAAGAAATGTTTGTTTTATGTGTTAAAAAGCTTAATAAAAATTATTTTTTTTAAAAAAAAGAAGGTGTGCCATGACCTCTGTGTAAGACCAAGTTTATTAGTTGTGATTTCTCCCCTCCTCTCCAGAAGCCTCTCATGCTCTAGTGTAGATAAATTAATAGCCTTGGATTTGGCTCATTCACATTGACTTTTTTTTTAAATAAATTTTTTATTAGGTTTTTCAAAATAAACACAAACCACACAAACACAAATCATCATTTTCTTAACATCACCTCTAAATTGGTCATAATAACAAACACAACATACATCATAATTTCCTCTCTAATTCATATCATCTTTGGGGTGACTTCCTCCCATCCCCCCTGCTGCGTTTCATTTTATATCCTCTTAGTAATTTCTTAACATCTTTAAATCATTTATAACTCATACTAAAAATTATTTCCTTAATCAACAATCTTAACCTAAATCATTTCTCATTAATACTTTATACTACCTATTTAATCTGCAGTCTCTTATATAATCCAACCTTTATATCTTTTTTCCAAATCAAACAATGCTTTTAAAATAGTCTTTCAATTTTTTCCAATCCTTTTCCACCGTCTCCTCCCTCTGGTCTCGGAGTCTTCCGGTCATTTCAGCAAGTTCCATAAAGTCCATCATTTTCATTTGCCAATCTTCCAGTGTAGGTATATTCTGTGTCTTCCAGTTCTTTGCAATTAAAATTCTAGCTGCTGTTGTGGCATACATTAAAAAAAATTGGTCTTCCTTGGGGACCACCTAGCTCGCCATTCCAAAAAAAAAAGCCTCTGGTTTTTTAACAAAAGTGTTTTTCAACACCTTTTTCATTTCATTATATATCATCTCCCAGAAGGCTTTTATCTTTGGGGAGGTCCACCACATATGGTTAAACGTCCCCTCTACCTGATTACACTTCCAACATTTGTTGTCCTGCAAATGATACATTTTAGCAAGCTTGACTGGGGTTAAATACCATCTGTAGATCACATTCACACTGACTTTTGGTCCCATTCCAGATGGTCCGGAGGCCACCACCACCGTGGGAAATATTACATGTCATCATGATAAGGAAGACCACCTATGCTTCTGTTCCTTCCACTCCTGGCCTCCATGCAAGATTGACTGGCATATGAATAGGAAGCTTGTAGAGAACATGACCTCAGAGAATGCAGCAGTAGTTTCATGGACTGAGGGCAACACGGTTACCAGCACCCTGAGCTGGATACAAGTCTCTGGTGATCGCCAGGACCCCTTAATCACTTGCACTGCAGCCAATAAATTTGGGAATTACACAGCAACGGTCCTATCAAAGTCCAACACGAGTGAGTATATCCTTGGCTTCATCTTTGAGTTCTATGCATGCCATGCTAACTTTGACGGATCTCCAAGACAGAAAGACTTGGGTGTGCAGACCTATGCACCCATTCCTGGGAGTAAGCCCCATTGAACATAGCAGGGCTTAGTTTCAAGGGAAGATGCAATGTAAGAACGTAAGAAGAGCCCGATGGATCAGGCCCATGGCCCATCTGGTCCAGCATCTTGTTCTCACAGTGGCAGAACAGCTGCCTCTGGGAAACCAGGAGGAAGGCTATGCTGCTGAGCTGCTCATCCTATTCTTATTACAATCACTTGTGCCCTTTTAGGATACAAATCCTGCCAAGGCAGCTTACAAGGACGATCGAGGCACACATATATTTCTTAAGGCACCCCCTCCAAAAAAAGAAACAATTTCAATGTGTAAAAAGGTCACTGGGATCTTTCTGGTAGGGTAGTTGGTGGCAGAATGGCCTTGTGGTGAGCAGGGGATGGTTCTGCTAGAGCAGGTTCTGAGGTAGTCTTAGCCTGTGTTCCTCCCTCTCCTGGATTCTTCTTACAGGACCTCCCATGGTTATCCCCTGTGGAGAGAAAGGGAAAGTACAGCTGGAGCAGGACCCAGATGTCTTCTTCACCTGTCTCACCTGGAATCCTTCCCATAGGGCAGTTGATGGTAGATGGCTTTGTGGGAAGTGTGTTTGTCCAACTGGAGCAGCCATTGGCATGGTCTTTGCCTGCTGGCCTCTCTCTCCTGGGATCCTTCCCAGAGGACAGTTGATGGTGGGCAAAGAAAATCTGTGGAGTTGGCTCAGAGGGGGGTCTTTAAGCCTGTCCCCCTCTCTCCAACACATGCAAGAGACCCTAGATGCTAACATTTACAAATCCCCTAAAATACAGAGTTGGGTGTGCAGTCCTATGAACACTTTCCTGGGAGTAAGCCCCATTGAATATATCAGGAGTTACTTCCAAATAAATATACATTGGATTGTGCTGTTTGGCTGTTCCACTCTGACAAAGGCAGGGTGTGTGTGAAATTTTTCTCAGCCTAGTGGCCACTTTGCCTTGTAGCACACAAAAGTGGGCAAAGCCAGAGGGGAAGAAGTGGGTGGGGCCAAAGTATGTGTGTGTGTGTGTGTGTGTGTGTGTGTGTGTGTGTGTGTGTGTTCTAAGCCTATCTTTGTGTGTGTGCGCGCACACACACACACACACACACAAAGATAGGCTTAGAATTGTGACCATTATCTTTTGCTTCCACTGCTCAGCTTGATTTAATGATGCATTTAATTAATCAACCAAGCCATCATAATCAATTGAAAATCAAGCTTAATTTGCATGCAGTTCACACTGCCACACTCTTACATGAGTAAAGTTGCTTTCTAATATTCAATGATTCCTTTTAATGTTATCATGAGCTCTGGGTGAGACAGGCGGTGCTGAGGTTGATTGCAAATTTCAGGTTGACAGGGCAGCTATGAAAAGGAGATCACAGCAAGTGCTTCAGTTTCTGCACCAAGTACTCATTCCAGGGAGAGGAGGGCACATGCCTGAGGCAAAAGTGGCTGGAGGGAATATTAAGTATAATTGTTTAATTGCACGTATAATTGTTTGATTGCACACTATAATGGAGAATACCTGTTTGTATGTTGCTAAGGGATTAACATTGGAAAATTCCATTGGAGTATACTAAGCATATGGAAGTTCTCTCTGAGATCTAACAGGTCGATAATTGACCATCGATGTCCTCTGCCAGCCTTTAACCTTAGTGTTTAACCTTAGATCACATGATCAAGGTATTCAGTTGCAAATCTCCATTTTGAAAGCCTTTGTCTTTTGTTCCCAGGCAGAGTGGGAGAAGGATGGGTCCAATGATGCCTTTCCGAGAGCTACATAGCCTTAGGCCGGATGCAGGCTAATGCATGCAATGGGAGCACAGAGCTCCCACCCTTTCATGTTTAACCCCAGCCTGGCATTCCAAGCAGTGCCAAGAGCCTGAGATTTTAATTTCCCACAATGCCCCAATACAGCATCACTCTAGGGTATTATGGGAAATATAAATGGTAGCTAGGCCCAGCAGCTCAAAACTGCTCATAGCACGGTCACTTTCATCCTCCATCAAAGTAAGATCACCAGGTGCCACCTGTCCTACCTAAAAGAGACTCCTGCGAGGCCAGAGGGACATTGCTGGAACAACTCTTGGGTTGGGGCAACACACAAAAAAATGTTTTAATTTTTGTTCCTCTGTTTTGTTTTTGTCGGGTTGATGTTGGTTAAATGTTTAGTTGGGGTTGGCAATTATTTTAATTTGGGTTTAACTGTAAACTGTTTATTCTTGTTATTCTTTTTGTTATTGTTATCTGTTAATATTTGCAAGAGGGAAAGCTGATTCTTTCATTTGTACAAACCCACCCACCCACTTACAACATCCTGGCAAGCAGGGGAAACATTCGAGAGCCCAGAGCCCCAGGTTCACCATCCTTGGCTTAAAACGCTTTAGCTGCTGTGTTTTACTCTGATTTTACCAGGGCTGTTAATTTATTCTTCTACTTTTCTATTTTTGGCTGGGCCTTTTTGTTCTCAGGTGGAATTTTTTCACTTGACATGGAGAAGAAGCTGAAGTTGGGCCCTAGGGCAATTTTGGGGATCCTTGTTGCAGTTGTTGCTGTGCTCATCATCATTGGGGCTCTTTTTTACTTCATGGGTGAGTAAAAGATTCTGGAGCCCAAGATTTCTGTTGGGGTTCTGTTGTTTACCCAGCTATAAGAGAGGAATGGGTGGGTGGTTTTTATTTTGTTTATTTATGACCATTTCTAGATTATTAGCATTTATTACCTTTGATAGACACTTTATAGAAAAATAATCTCAAAGCTCCTTAACAAGATAAAATATAAACAGAATAAAAGAAAAAAGAAAAAAACCCTAAAAACAGGGTGCAATAGAAAATACCTAAGATGCCCATCCCATAATATAATGAGATGGACAAGTACTATCCACTCCTCTGTAAGATGAGCTCCACAACATGATTCACTTTAGTTGTGGTTGTATTTTAAATTGTTGTGACACATGTTGGGATCTTCTGCTGAAGGATGGGTGGGAAATAATGATAATACAGGGCACCTTAATTATCAGAATAAAATAAAAAGTTCTTAGCTTGGAACCTAAAAATGGATAATGACAATGCCCAGCATGTTTCTCTGGGGAGAACATTTCACAGATCGGGGGGTGGGCGCTGCTGAAAAAGACCCTTTCACATGTATTAATATTATTATTATTATTATTATTATTATATCATCCTCATCAATGTTCATTAAGTTTAAAACCACCATATTATAGTGATACAGTAAAATTAGCACAAACTATAAACATAGCAGTAGAAGTACAGAAATTCAGTAACACAGGGCTGGGGGAATCTATGGCCCTCCCAATGTTGCTGAACTCCAAATCCCATCAGCCCCAGCTAGCATGGCCAATGGACAGGGAATGTGGGAATTGTTGTTTGGCAACAAAGCACAGTAATACACTGGAAAAGTGGAGTCAGCTTAGTGATTGGGGAAAGCCTGTGGAAAGAACCTTTAAAGATTTCTGAAGCTGGTTGCTCATGGTACTTCCTGGACAGGGCAATGAGTACAGCAGAAAAAGTACTTTTGTGGGTCACCACCATATCATCATCATCATCATCATCATCCCACCCCAGTCACTCTGGGCAGCTTCCAACATATATAAACACATAGGTAAAGGTAAAGGGACCCCTGACCATTAGGTCCAGTCGTGACCGACTCTAGGGTTGTGCGCTCATCTCGCATTATTGGCCGAGGGAGCTGGCGTATAGCTTCCAGGTCATGTGGCCAGCATGACAAAGCCACTTCTAGTGAACCAGAGCAGCACATGGAAACGACATTTACCTTCCCGCTGCAGCGGTTCCTATTTATCTACTTGCACTTTGACATGCTTTTGAACTGCTAGGTTGGCAGGAGCAGGGACCAAGCAATGGGAGCTCACCTCGTCGCAGGGATTCGAACTGCCAACCTACTGATCGGCATGCCCTAGGCTCTGTGGTTTAACTCACAGCGCCACCCACGTCCCTATAAATACATAACAAATCATTAAAAGCTTCTCTATACAGGGCTGCCTTCAGATGTCTTCTAACGGTTATATAGTTATTCATCTCCTTGACATCTGAAGGAAGGGTGTTCCACAGGGCGGGTGCCTGGTTTCCTGTAACTTCACTTCTCGCAGTGAGGGAACCTCCAGAAGGCCCTCGGAGCTGGACCTCAGTGTCCTGGCTGGATGATGGGGGTGGAGACATGCCTTCAGGTATACATATATAATGCATACTGTATAAATTTCAAGAATTGTTCATATTTTTAGTGGAACCATTTTTTAAAAAATCATTGAGATCAAGGAGTAAGAATGTATAAGCTTATTCCCGAACGTGGAATGAATGAATGAATGAATGAATGAATGAATGTTTATTACTACAGCTAAACAGCCAACATAGTAAAACCAGAAATTCAGCATAATTTTTACATGAACATTAAAACAGTCAAGGTGGAATTTAACAATCAATATGAACTCAAGGAAATAGAATCTCCATTATTATTATTATTATTATTATTATTAATATTATTATTATGAAGACGAATTTGACTGTGAGCTGTGTCAAATTATGTCTGTGGAGCTGTGTAATCTTTTGCTTTCTTTGACTTATGGCTATTGCACAAAATCTAGCTACATTTCTGGTGACATAGGGGTTCCAGTTGGAAAAGAGGTAACTTAAATAGTATCCCTCCATCTTTCCTGGTACTTTTTGTACAAGCATCGTTACCCGACCATGGAATAGGATGGCAAGCTCATCGGGATACCTGGGTCTCATTAAAACATCTCTTAGCGCCCCTGAGCTCATAGCATAGGGCAGGACACAAAAATTAAAGTGAGACTACAGTTGGGCCTGTGGATATGGAATGGATCTAATTCCCATTATTCTCCTTCTTCCAGTGATCCATCGACGAGTGACCAAAGTACCAGTGGCTTGACTTCAGTTTTTACTATGGATATTGATACTTTCCATTCAATACAAGTGAAGGCCATATGATATGAACTGACTTTGATGTGCTGTACATTATTTCATGTTTGTGTTAGCACCCCAAAGGTGCACAGTCTTTGAATAAAAAACCTCAAAATATGATTTTGAATAAAAAATCATATAATTTTAGAGTCGGATGGGACCCTGAGGATCCAACCCCTTGCAATGAAGGAATAGGCAGCTGTCCCATATGGGGATCAAACCTGCAACCTTGGCATTATCAGCACCACGCTCTAACCAACTCAGCTATTCAGCCTGACTGCCTGGATAGTCCACCACCTTCCAAGGCAGTCCATTCCACTGCAATGGGAACAGCAGTGGGGCAGGAAAGAGGAGAAGGCCAGAAAGTAGGGGGCACTGGGGGAGCATAATGACTTGGAGAAATCAGAAAATGAAATTTGGCAGCGATTTTTCTCATTTCTGCACATCTCACTTTCTTTTGCAAAGCAGGACAAGGAGCAGGGTTGTCCCTCTTGCTAGAGAGGAGACCAAACCTTTGGTCTTTGAAGGAAGATTCGCAACCTGCCAGCTAGTGTCTGCCTCCATCTTCTTCTTGCTACAGAGTTATTTCCATGAAAGGAGATCTGCCAGAGAGTAAGAGCGGAGGATTTGACACGAAGGGTGATTCTGACTACAGGCCACTGAAGGGTTGTTGGTTGTGCTTTGGGAAATCTCATTAGGGATCCTTGAAGTCCTCTCATACGTGTCAGTCACATATAATCCAGTACATCTTTTTCTCAAACAGGTCAATTTTGGCACTTCTATGTCTCATTTCCCCAGCCTTAAATTCTCAACAATTACACATTAGTCTGTGATTTTTTTTGACAATAAAGAAACATCACCAGCAGCATTTTTAGTTTGAATTTCTCCTTTAAAAAACACCATTCTATGCAATTTTGCTTACTGTGCACATTTTCGCAAAGCAATTTTCCCATACCCAATGCTTTTTTGCATGCTATTTTCACTAAAATATATACATATATGCATTCTTTTGCACATTTTACCTCCTTTATATGCATTGTTATAGACATCACTTGTGGCTGGAAAACTGCACTTCAAAATTCAGGGAACTGCAAATTTCAAAGGATGGCTGTATTTCAGTTTGTGTATTGTTACAGAAAATGCAAATTAAGTAAGGTAAAGGTAAAGGGACCCCTGACCATTAGGTCCAGTCGTGACCGACTATGGGGTGCAGTGCTCATCTCGCTTTATTGGCCAAGGGAGCCGGTGTACAGCTTCCAGGTCATGTGGCCAGCATGATTAAGCCGCTTCTGGCGGACCAGAGCAGCACATGGAAACGCCATTTACCTTCCCGCTGCCTTCCCTATTTATCTACTTGCACTTTGACGTGCTTTCGAACTGCTAGGTTGGCAGGAACAGGGACAAAGCAACGGGAGCTCACCCCGTCAAAGGGATTCGAACCGCCGACCTTCTGATTGGCAAGCCCTAGGCTCTGTGGTTTAACCCACAGCGCCACCCACCTCCCAGCAAATTATGTAGATTCACCTTTAAATGAGAACTGAATCAAATTACCAGCTGCATATGCTTGCACAGATATAAATCCCGCTGACTCCAGCAGGATGTACTCTAAGTAAGGAGGCATAGGATTGCAATGTTAGATAATAATCATGTCAGTGGGAGTAAGACCATTTAAACTAAATTAAATTAACTCATTCATTTTCCTGACAACTTATCCAGGTGAGTTTTGTCCAAGACACATTGACTGCTTAAAGTAGTATCGCAACACTTTCAATTTCAGCTGTGGATGTGGCCAAGTGTCAGGCTTCGGAGAATTGGCTTCCCCATGGCAGTAAATAAGAAGATCAATTGAAGGGACGTCTTACCAGTTAGATTCTTTAATAATCACAGTGAGAGACAAAAGAACATGTCTCCCTAGAAATGGCAGTGCTCCCAATTAAGGCTCACTCCCCTCTCAGTTCCTATTACCGTACTTTTCTGTGTATAAGACTAGGGTTTTTTTTACTGAAAAGTTATGTTTAAAATTGAGGGGTCGTCTTATACATGGGTAGTGGCTAGAGGGGACGTGGGATTGGTTGATGCCATGAGCTGGTCTGCAGCATGTTATTGGTGTCTGTGGCAAGGGGTGGTGTTGATTGGTTGTCGCTGCGGCAATTGGGCAGGGAAGTGTTAGCGTCGGCTAGGCGGGTGACTGATTTTCAGCAACCCCCCCAAAAAGCTCAATAACTCTGGGCCACTCCCCCCCCAAAAAGCTCAACAACTCTGGGCAACCTCCCCCCATTTTCTTAATTTTTAGTCCCCCAAAATAGTCGGCGTGTTATACACGGAAAAGTACGGTAATCTTTGTCACTCCTACGTCTTGTAATCTGAGCTTCTATCCTTTGCGCTTTCTGTTCTGAGGCTTTCTGAGCTCTTCTCGACCTTGGGGCGGGCAGTGGAGGAATGCTGTCCAATGACTGTGAATCTGTTAACCCTCTCTCCCCCAGTGTTTCTTCTTTTTCTAGCTCAGGGGTTGGCAAGGTTTACCTGGCCTGGGCCAGTTCACTCCAGTGGAGATCCCTCCGTGGGTCAGATCGCGTGCCCGCGATTTCCAGCACCTGCGTCTGCACAGACGCAATTTCCAGCTATCACAGCTATCAGCCTATCACCCACTCTCACCACAGCTATCAGCCTATCACCCACTCCCACCACCCTTCTGAGTAATACCCCTCCCACCCTCTCACTACCATATATATAAGGGTCTGGTGACTTCTGTTTCAGTGTATCTGAAGAAGTGTGCATGCACACGAAAGCTCATACCAAGAACAAACTTAGTTGGTCTCTAAGGTGCTACTGGAAGAAAAATTTTTATTTTGTTTTGACTATGACAGACCAACACGGCTATCTACCTGTAAGTGCAAGTTGGAGTTAACTTTTTTAAAAAAATCTTTTTATTCACTTTTTGACAATAACAACAACAAATAAACAAGAAAAACAAACAAACAAGCAAAGAGACAAACAAACAAGAAAAGTTATACATCATTCATATACTTTTTTACATACTGTATATGATATCCAAATTATATCCAGTTCATTTTAGTTGTTCCATTCATTACAGAAAAAGGAACTAAAATTATATTAGGAAGAACATTAGGAAGAACATTAGGAACATTATATTAGGAAGAACATTAGGAAGAACTTCCTGACAGTAAGAGCTGTTCGACAGTGGAATTTGCTGCTAAGGAGTGTGGTGGAGTCTCCTTCTTTGGAGGTCTTTAAGCAGAGGCTTGACAGGCACCTGTCAGGAATGCTTTGATGGTGTTTCCTGCTTGGCAGGGGGTTGGACTGGATGGCCCTTGTGGTCTCTTCCAACTCTATGATTCTATGATTCTATGATTCTATATAAAGGCAGTTGACTTAGAATCATAGAATCATAGAATCATAGAGTTGGACTTCCCTAATCAACTCTCCATTGATTCAACAGAAGAAAAAGGTTAAGAAAAAAAGAACATATAACGCTGACACCCATTATTCTATCTCTAGTCATAAATCCTGTAACCACACAAATTCTTTAATCACAGTTTCATTTCAGATTTTACAAGAGTTATTCCAACGCGCTAACCGTGCTTAGGTTGCACCTTCTTTTTAAATAACATAAATCACACAGTGCAAGTTGGAGTTAACCTTTTATTAGCAAAACCACAGACTGCACAGGCTTGGTAGAGTGTCAAGTCTAATGAGCACAGCAACTCATCCCTAGTAGGTCTTGCCCCCACATGAAGCAGTTGCTGAGATTGAAGGTCCCCACCTCCCCACCACTGCCTAAGTCCCCCCCTCTCCAGGGTTTTTCCCCACAAGCAATTGGAGACTGGTTCTGGAAGACAATTGGTGGGGGCAGGGGGGAGCTTGTCACGGCAGGAGGGTGAGACACCCATGGCTTGCCACCAGCCTGAATCTTCTCTGCCTCTTGACTTCTCTCCTCCCACCCTCCTGCTTCAGCTTCTGCCTCTGATTCTGGACTTCTTTCTGCCACAGACTCTCCCAGCTCACTAAACCCTGTTACCTCCTCAGCTTCCGACACATCCTCTTCTCCCTCTGACCACTCATCATTGTCCCACCTCCACTCCCGGGGCTCTGAGCCTTCTTTCCTTGTTGTTTCCCAGCCTGTTCCTCCCACGATTCCTCTGCATCCAACCAGTTCATGACAATGGGGGAATGCAGAACACTTATATTTGAAAACTGAGAAAAAGAAACCTGAGATTCCTATATAATAAACAACAACAACAATAATAATAACAACAACAACAACAATAATTTATTATTTGTACCCTGCCCATCTGGCCGGGTCCCCCCAGCCACTCTGGGCGGCCCCCAACAGATATTAAAATACATAAAAATATCATAGGTTAAAAACTTCCCTAAACAGGGCTGCCTTGAGGTATTTTCTGAATGTCAGATAGTTGTTTATCTCTTTGACCTCTGTTGGGAGGGCGTTCCACAGGGCGGGCGCCACTACTGAGAAGGCCCTGTGCCTGGTTCCCTGTAGCTTTGCTTCTCGCAGTGAGGGAACCACCAGAAGGCCCTTGGCGCTGGATCTCAGTGTCCGGGCTGAACGATGGGGGTGGAGACGCTCCTTCAGGTATACAGGACCGAGGCCGTTTAGGGCTTTGAAGGTCAGCACCAACACTTTGAATTGTGCTCGGAAACGTACTGTAAAAAACGTACAATAAACTATATTGCAGGTGATTGGACTAGATGACTCTTGGGGTCCCTTCCAATTCTAAAAAAATAAAATAAAATGTTTTTATGAAATGAATAGATTCATCCAAATCTGTGGAATGTCCTTGCCTTTTGAAAATATGGGCATCCTTTGTGATGTAATATTCCAAGGCAGTTGGAATCTGCTTAGAATGAATAAGAGGCAGTGAGGTGGGAGAGAAAAGTGGAAAATTAGACTTTCCTATTGTTTATAGATTTTTAAAAAATGAGTCAAGGTACATTAAGTATATTAGACTCCATCAGTGCCCTCTTCTCCTCCCACCATCCAGCTGATTGCGGGGGCTTCCAAACTGTTGCTATTTTGAGGTGAGATTGAATCACATTCCAAGCAATTTCAGGTTACATCTGGGTAGGGATGGGACATTTGGAAATTTGATTCGGTTCTCATTTAAAGATGAGTCATCTCCATTCACATTTTCTGCAACAATATGCGAAACAAAACACAGCCATTCAGACACTTCCCTGGATTTTGATGTACAGCTCCAGTCAAGTACCATCTACAAAAATGCACATAAGGAGGTAAATTGTGTATTATAATGCATAGTTTAGTAAAAAGAAAAAAAAAAAGCATACAACCCCCCCCCCTCATAAACTGATGTGGAATCATTGAGGTCTTAAGATTGGGAAAGTGAGAAATGGAGGAGCAAATTTTGACAGATCTACCTGCCAGTTAAATCAAATAAATTAAAATAGTCCTCCTACCACTGGCATGATTTTTATCTAAGATCGCAAGCCTACGTACGCACAGCTCCTTGAGAGTAAGCCCCACTGAATTCAATGGGACTTACGTCTGAGTAAACATGCCTGGGATTGGGCTGCAAGGATCGCTGATGAGACCGCCCCCCAAGCACAACCAGAAATCTTTCAGTGGCCTGTAGTCACAATTCTCCTTCTTGTCAAACCCTTCCCTCTTTCCCTCTGTCAGATTTCCTTTGTAGCCAGAAGAAGATGGAGGCAGAGAATGGCTGGCAGGTTGCAAATCCTTCCTCAAAGACAAAAGGTTTGGCGTCCTCTCTAGCAACAGTGGCAACCCTGATCCTTGCCTTACTTTGCAAAGGTAAGAGCCATGTGCAGAAATGATGATGAAGAAAATCACTAATTCCTTTGTCTTTTTATTATTTGTCCAAGTCCCTATGTCACCCTATACTTTCCATCATTATCTTATTTCCTGTCCAGTTACAGGTAGGTAGCCGTGTTGGTCTGCCATAGTCAAAACAAAATAAAAAATAAAAAAATTCCTTCCAGTAACACCTTAGAGACCAACTAAGTTTGTTCTTGGTATGAGCTTTCGTGTGCATGCACACTTCTTCAGATACACTGAAACAGAAGTCACCAAACCCTTATATATACCTGTAGTGAGAGGGTGGGAGGGGTATTACTCAGAAGGGTGGTGGGAATGGGTGATAGGCTGATAGCTGTGGTGAACCTGTTGACAACTGTTAACGACTGCAATTAGTCTTACAGGAAAAAGCAAGGGGTGATAAGGTTAAAAATAGCTTAGTCATGTATAATGAGATAAGAATCCAATGTCTCTATTCAGACCAGGTCTCTCCATGGTTTTAAGTTTGGTAATGAGTTGCAATTCAGCAACTTCTCTTTCCAGTCCATTTCTGAAATTCATTTGCAATAAGACAGCTACTTTGAGATCTTGTATAGAATATCCTGGGAGATTAAAGTGTTCTCCTACTGGTTTCTCTGCCTTGTGATTCCTGATGTCAGATTTATGTCCATTAATCCTTTGGCGTAGAGTTTGGCCTGTTTGTCCAATATAGAGAGCTGAAGGGCACTGTTGGCATTTGATGGCATACACAGTGTTAGACAATGTTATTTCCTGTCCGCTATTGTTGCCATTACCATCTCTTCCCTGTCCCTTCTGAAGTGAAATTGACAAGGTGAGGAAATGCTTTGATTTTTTTTTTAAAAAAACCAATGTTCCTGTCCACTGGATCGCTGGTGTCTGCTTAGACTGGTAAGGACAAGAGAGTCAACAGCAAACACAGCCAGAGCCAATGACTGGCAGAGTCAACTCATTCTACATTTGTCCCCATCCTTGCTGAAGCCTACAAGTGGCTCCACAGAGATGGAGGAGGAGGTTCTGTGGAAGAAGGTAGACAAGTAGGGGCTCACTGAAGTCAGATTGAGCATGGTGGGTGTGTGCAGTGGTTTGGAGCAGATAGCTGGGGCAAGGGATTCAGAGGCAGGGAGTGTAAATCCTCTTAAATGGCAAGAAGCAGACATCAGGCATGATACGAGAAGTCTCTCAGCATCCTGGACAGTTCCAAGGACAGTGATTAATAATCAGGGGTAGCCAGTATGGTACTCTGAGGATTATTTTTGCAGATTTTATGCAAGTTTTATGCAAGTGTCTTCTTTTGCCCTTTCTCAGGGGCAGGCAATGCACTGGCTCTTTTGGGGGTCAATGCTCAGGCAATGCCCTAGAGGAGGAGAACACTGAGCTTGTTTTAACTGAACATTTCTAGATAGCAGTTAAATCTTTTTTTATTCCCTCTCTGGCAGGCATGCTGACCCAGAACTTGGACTTTTCCATCAAAGTTGCCCAAACTATCACTATACAGAAAGGCTTCTGTGCCTATGTTTCCTGCAGTTTTAATACACCTAATTGGTTCATGGCAAAGGCTGGGCCATTATATGTCTTTTGGCTTAAGGATGCAGATAAATCCCACAGTTGGATCTTCCCCGGATACTGGATCCCTGGTCAACTTGTCTTCACCAATAAGGAAAATAACAATATTACCACAACCCATTTCACGATGACAGGAGATCCTCAGACAGGTGACTGCTCCTTCAGCATCAAGGATATGGGGCCAGAAGATGTGGGCTGGTACTACTTGCGAATTGAGAAAGGAGAAGGATACAGTTTTCTTTCTTTCCAGAAGCGAATTCATGCTCAACCTCAGATTTTCTTGACAGGTAGGTGGCTTTCCTAGGAGCATTAAACATAGGATTTAGAAGCAAGAGACTCTGAAGCACTTCAGGGTGATTTGGATGTTTCAAAATTGTGCCAACAGTGCATTCAGACCTGCGGACTGTTAGCTTCCAGGATATAATGCAGTTCTTAACTGGGGGGGGGGGGGAGCAGGGGAAGAGGCCTGTCAGAACAAAAGGATGACAACCTTGGTGGGAGTTAAGAGTGGCAAAATGAGAAATATTTTTACTGGGTATATTACCACTCGAAATTAAAAAAGACATAAGATCTCTGTTTATGTATGGGGTAACAGCAGCTAAAACTCTTATAGCAACAAATTGGAAAAATGAAAATCTCCCAGCAATCATAGACTGGCAGATTCTTATGTTAGAATACTTGCAATCAGCAAAATTGACTGGATCAGTGTGAGGACTATCGAAACAGAAAACATCGAGAGAATGGAGTATATATAAAGACTATTTAAAACTTTATTGTATGAGTAATTCCATGCTAGCAGAAATTGAATGATATTTGTAAAGAAAAATAATAAAAAGAAATGTATATGGAATAAGTTATAATATAGTACAAACCTGTGGGAAAGTAACGGTATTGTAAACGATACAATGAGAAGGATTGGAAGCATTCCATGTATAAGTTTATTACTTTATTTTTTACTGTTATTGGTATTGTTTTTGTAAATTTTTCTTTTTTTGTATTTGTTTATTTTCATTTTCGTTTTTAAATTTTAATCAATAAAGAACAATCTTAAAGAAAAAAAAGAGTGGCAAAATGGCTGTGACTGAGAAATCCCACCCTTAATCCAGGGTTCATGCATCCTACTCAATGCCCTGTGAATTTTCTTCTCACTCCTTCCCGGGGAATCTCACTTCTTTAGATCTGAAGAAGCCAATGATTGTGACGCCATCAGAGGTAATCTGGGGTAAACCAGCCACTTTCAGATGTTTCATGCCAGGAGTGTGCCCAGGGAGTAAGACCCAAATCTTCTGGGATGCCGAATTAAAGGATCAGATCAAACATCTCTGGCATACGCAAGAGAGTGACTGGAGTGAGACGTACGGAACTGACATCACCTTTACGCCCTCCTTAGATGATGAGGGCAAAGTCCTCACCTGCAGCGTCAAATACCTAGACTTGAAGAAATCAGTCCATGCAACCACCCGTCTTGCCTTTGGCTGTGAGTAGATCTCTCTTTTCTTTCCACTGCATCCGAATCCACAAACCCTCAGCATCTCCCCAGAGATCAGACCCCCACAACCTGTTTTGCCCTTGGGTTCCCCAGTTCCCTTTCTGGTGCTCTCAGTGCCCCAACTTTCTGACAAGTGGGGCCTGTGTCACAATGTTCCCCTGCACCTCATCCCCTAAGAGCATAAGTTTACCTTCCCTCAACCTGGTGCCCAATAGAGGTTGTTGGACTCCCAACTCCCAACAGCCCCCATGCGGCATGGCCAATGGCCAGGGTTGATGGGAGTTGTAGTCAAACAACCTCTGCAAGAGGGCACCAGGCTCCACCACATCATTTAATAGGACTGATGCCAGTAAAAAAGAAAAGAAAGGTAAAGGTAAAGGACCCCTGGACGGTTAAGTCCAGTCAAAGGCGACTATGAGGTTGTGGCACTCATCTTGCTTTCAGGCCGAGGGAGCTGGCGTTTGTCCACAGACAGCTTTCTGGGTCATATGGCCAGCATAACTAAACCGCTACTGGCGCACGGAGGACCGTGACAAGTGCCAGAGCGCACTGAAATGCCATTTACCTTCCTGCCGCAGCGGTACCTATTTATCTACTTGCACTGGTATGCTTTCGAACTACTAGGTTGGCAGGAGCTGGGACAGAGCAACGGGAGCTCACCCCGTCATGGGGATTCAAACCGCCGACCTTCCGATCAGCAAGCCCAAGAGGCTCAATGG
This sequence comes from Darevskia nairensis, assembly GCA_034642065.1. Classification (NCBI taxonomy): domain Eukaryota; kingdom Metazoa; phylum Chordata; class Lepidosauria; order Squamata; family Lacertidae; genus Darevskia; species Darevskia nairensis. The sequence goes on along the minus strand of JAWWNI010000351.1, from coordinate 439,120 downwards.
TTTAGACCACAGCGCCACCCGTGTCCAGTATACAACTCTGTTTTACCCTCTGAGAAGGGATAGCTGAAGCAGTCAGATGCTCATCATTTCACATGGAGCATGAAGTATTTTTGGCAATCCCCCCTAAAAAAGGCTCAATAACCCTGGTTCACCCCCCCAAAAAAAGCTCAAGTCTGGGCAACCCTCCCCCCAAAAGCTCAACAACTCAGGGCAATTTCCCCCCCCAAATTCTCAATTTTGCGTCCCCCAAAAAGGGGGCATCTTATACACAGGGGCATGTTATACATGAAAAAAATACAGTACTATGTTTTGAAGACTTACTGGCCTGTACATGGCAGGATCATTTCTACATTCCTTTTATTTATTTATTTATTTAATGAAAAATTTTTAATAGCAAAATTCTTTGTATAATCATTTCTCTGAATCTTGTGAGTCCCCCCCCCCCCCCCCCGCATCCCTTATACGGGCCCTAATAACTTTTTTTTTTTTTTTTTTTTTTACCAATCTACATATCATTATATTCTCCATGATTTTCATTTCTCTAAATTATACATAAAGCTCATTGCTTTACAAGTGATTCTTGAAGTCCAGCTAATGTTTGGATTTGCTTACAATGGTTTCTTAGGTAAATTATAAATTTCTCCCACTCTTTTTTAAAGTCCTTATCTTCTTGATTCCTGAGTCTCCTAGTCAGTTTTGCTATTTCGGCAAAAGTTGTTTCAAACATTTTTTTCAGTTCATTATATATCATTTCCCAAAAATGATTTTGTTATCTCGCATGACCACTGCATATGATAAAAGGTACCCTCTATGTTCCTTTTATATGCTGGCACCACACTTGCCCTCCACCACCCAACTGGCATTTGTTCTGGCTCTACATCTGTGGGCAGAGTTGTTTGAACTAGAAGCCCCCATCAATCTTTGCTCCAAGCCAGTGGCAAGAGCCTACACCCCATGTCTGAAGATATGGACTACAGCTCCCATCTCCTCTAATGCTTGGCCAGGTCATTTTGGGATGCAGCTACCCAGTTCCAGGTGTGACCTCTGCATAAGACAAAGTTTACTGCTGTGTCTTGCCTTCTGCATCCTAGAAGCCTCTCATGCTCTGTCTTAGCTATGCCAGGTAAGTTAATAGCCCAGGATTGGACTCATTCACCCTGGCTTTCCAAAATATTTTCCCAGATCGCCCTGAGGCCACCACCACCATGGGGAGCACAACGTGCCAGCACGAGAAGAAAGGACACGTATGCTTCTGTTCTATCCACTCCTGGCCTCCATCCAAGATTGAATGGCATGTGGACGGGAAGCTTGTAAATGAGACTGTGCGCTCAGGGGCCATGAAAATCGTCTCCTGGGTTGAGGGCAATATGATTACCAGCACCCTGAGCTGGTCAGGAGACTTAGATGACCAGAAAAAGTCTTTAATCACCTGTACCGGAGCAAATGTATATGGGGCGGTCACAATAAAGGTCTCCTCTGAGCTCAACATGACAAGTAAGCATGCCCTCCCACTTCATCTTTAAGTCCCATGCATGGTCTGCTAACATTTACACATCCCCAGGAGAGAGACTTGGGTGTGCAGTCCTAGGCACACTTTCCTGGCAGAGGGCCTTCTGGCGGTTCCCTCACTACGAGAAACCAAGTTACAGGGAACCGGGCAGAGGGCCTTCTCGGTAGTGGCACCCGCCCTGTGGAATGGCCTCCCACCAGATGTCAAAAAGGAAAACAACTACCAGACTTTTAGAAGACATCTGAAGGCAGCCCTGTTTAGGGAGGCTTTTAATGTTTAATAGATTATTGCATTTTAATGTTCTGTTGGAAGCCGCCCAAAGTGGCTGGGGAAACCCAGCCAGATGGGCGGGGTATAATTAATAAATTATTATTATTATTATTATTATTATTATTATTATTATTATTATAACAAAATAAAAAATAAAAAAATTCCTTCCAGTAGCACATTAGAAACCAACTAAGTTTGTTCTTGGTATGAGCTTTCGTGTGCATGCACACTTCTTCAGATACACTGAAACAGAAGTCACCAGACCCTTATATATATGGTAGTGAGAGGGTGGGAGGGGTATTACTCAGAAGGGTGGTGGGAGTGGGTGATAGGTTGATAGCTGTGGTGAACCTGTTGACGACTGTCAACAGGTTCACCACAGCTATCAGCCTATCACCCACTCTCACCACAGCTATCAGCCTATCACCCACTCCCACCACCCTTCTGAGTAATACCCCTCCCACCCTCTCACTATAAGGGTCTGGTGACTTCTGTTTCAGTGTATCTGAAGAAGTGTGCATGCACACAAAAGCTTATACCAAGAACAAACTTAGTTGGTCTCTAAGGTGCTACTGGAAGGAATTTTTTTTATTTTTTTATTTTGTTTTGACTATGGCAGACCAACACGGCTACCTACCTGTAACTATTATTATTATTATTATTATTATTATTAGTGCCACTGAACATTGCAAGACTTCCACAGAAATATACAGTGGGTTGTACAGTTTGGCTGCTCCTCTTCCTCCAAGGCAGGGCTTGGGGGGGGGGACTTCTATCAGCCCAAGGATTGCATATCATTTTTAATTGTGTTTATTTGAATGCAATTTTTTATTTGCCAGCTTTCAGGATACAAATGCTTCCAAAGTTAACCCCACCCACAAAATGAAACAATATCAATATATTTTAAAAGTTTTTGAGATCTCTGAGGCAGGGAAGTTGATGGCACAAAAGTTGTGTGTGAAGAGGGCATGGTTCTGCTGGAGCAAGCTCTGAGATGGTCTTTGCCTATGTGCCATCCTCTCCTGGGATTCTTTGGATGGGACCCTGTGGAAGGGAAGGGAAATAGCAGCTGGAGCAGGACCCACATTTATTCTCATAGAATCATAGAGTTGGAAGGGAACCTGAGGATCATCTAGTCCAACTCCCCGCAATGCAGGAATATCCAGTTGTCCCTTATGGGGCTCGAACCTGCAACCTTGGCGTGGTCAGCACCATGCTCTAACCTGAGCTGTCTTCACCTTTCTCCTGGGATCCTTCCCACAGGGCAGTTGATGGTGGATGGCTCTGTTTGGGAGGGAGTGTCCAGCAGCAGCAGCAGGTATTGAGATGGTCCTTTCTCCTGGGAACCTTTCCAGAAGACCGTTGGTCATGGGCAAGGAAAATTTATGGAGTTGGCTCTGAGGGAGTCTAAATCTGTCCCTCTCTCCCCCAGGCATCCCTTTAGACTATTCGGCCCATGCAAGAGACACTTTATACAACAAATAAATAAATCACTCTTACAGGATGCCGCCCTCTTCACAATCCTGATATTGCCTTATGGCAGACCTTCAGAAGGCACTTGCAAAAAGTGGGGAAAGCCAAAAAGGGAAATTGGGTGGTGGGGCCAAAGTAAACAAGGAGCCAGGGTTACAATTTCCCATTTGCTTCCTTTTGCTTCCAGTGATCACCTTGACATGCCTTCAGTTAATCAACTATGCAATCGTTGTGGACTGACACACTCCCTCTGACACTCTTTACACCAGTGAAGTTGCTTGCTGAGATGTGCTGATTCCCTTAAAAGCTGCCTTTCAAGAGCAACAGAAGCGCTGGATGAGACAGGCAGTGCTGAAGCTGGTTGCAAAGGTTGACAGAGGGAGAGGTGAAGGGAGTCACATTGGGTGCTTCACGTTCTGTACCGAGTTCCCTATGCCAATGATGCTCATAGTCACAGGCAAAAGTGGCTGAGGCATCCACTGCAATTTTCTTTGTACACACACACACACACACACACACACACACACACACACACACACACCTCTCCAGGGGCATATTATGACAGTTCAGCCAGGCAAAAGCAGAGCAGGCCTGGTGAGGGTTGTGATCTGGTGAGCATTCCAAAGGCTAGAAAGAGGAGCTCTGGGCCTGAGGTTCCCCACTCCTGTTTGAGTTGCTTTTTGTTATTGTGTTTGATGCTGATTTTCGCTGGGGTCCGAGTTTCTTTATTTTTTGCCTGGCCTTTTTATTTTATTTCCGAGGGATTTTATTTTGGTTTTTGTGTGGATGGCATTTTGCAATTCCTTGTTTACGCCAACTGACCAGAAAACTCGGCCAGATGGCCGATATAGAAATGTAATAAAATGTCGCCATCATTATCCAAGGTGCAGTGACCGAATCACCACCAGATGAAAAGATGGAGCTGAGCAGTGGGATAATTTCTGGGATCGTTCTCGGGGTCATTGCTGCAGTAGCCACTGTAGGAGGCGTCTTTTACTCCTACTTAGGTGAGTAATATATTCTGGAACCAGAGATTCTGGGGTTGTGTTCTTTCCCCAGAGATCAGATAGGAACCAACAGGTGATTTTTAACCATTACTATATCATCATCATCATCAGAGGCGTAGCAAGCCCAGGTGGTACCCGGGGCGGAATTGTCACCCCCCCCCACTTTAATTAATTTTTTTTTAAAAAAAATTAAAAAGTGTCACCCCCCTCTGATGGTGCCACTTTGCAAGGTGTGGGGGTTTTGTGTGTGTGTGTCTATTATCTCTTTTTTTTCAATAAAGTTAAAATAATAATAATAATAAAAAATTTTAAAAATTAAAATTTTTTAAAAAGTGTCACCCCCCTCTGATGGTGCCATTTTGTGAGGTGTGGGGGTTGTGTGTGTGTGTGTGTGTGTGTGTGTCTATTATCTCTTTTTTCAATAAAGTTAAAATAAAAAATAATAAAAAAAAATGATAAAAATAAAAAAAAATAAAAAAATAAAAAAAATAAAAAAATTAAAAAGTGTCACCCCCCTCTGATGGTTCCACTTTGTGAGGTGTGGGGGTTGTGTGTGTGTGTCTATTATCTCTTTTTTTCAATGAAGTTAAAATTAAAAAAAAAATTAAAAAAAATTATTATTATTTTTTTAAAAGTGTCACCCCCCTCTGGGATGGAACCCGGGGCGGCCCACCCCCCCACCTCCCATTGCTACGCCCTTGATCATCATCATCATCACTGATAACATTTGATAGTCTAGATTCAAAGTGATCAAGATGAAATGTAAACAGCAAAAACGACAACAATTACAAACCAGAAAACTGAAAACAGTGAGCCATAGAAAATACCTAAAATGCTCCTCCAGGAATGTAATGAGATGCACAAGTTCTATCTACCCCACTAAAAGACTAGCTCCACCACAAGACTCACTCTAGCTGGGATTGTTTTTGTTTCTAACATCGTTGTGGCCCACCCAGCGCCGGAGCAAGCCGATTGGGCGACTGGGGCTGCGCGTGTGCCCTGCCCCGAATCAGGGCAGGATGCTCCGTCAGGCCTCCAAGGAGTCTGCCTGCCTCCTCCCACTCAGCCACCTTACAGCTGGGGGGGGGGCAGCAGGTGCCCAAGCCACCGCGTCACTCTCAGAAGAGACGCATGGCTTGGGAGCGCTGCAGGCCCTGCGGGGAGTGCCGCCCAGGCTTTTGTCACCCTCCCCTCAGTGGTGATACCCGGGGCGGCCCGCCCCCACTGCACCCCCTTCCTCCGCCCCTGCCTGGGAGCTTATGATGAAGGGTGCATTTAGTTTAAATATATTATAGTTATTGTCATTGCTAATAACCACACAGGTCACTGTAACTCCCAAACTGAATAAAAGAGGTATTAGTGTGGAACCTTAACATGGATGATGGTGGTGCCAAGCATGTTTCTCTGGGGAGAGCACTGAAAAAGGCAGCTTCTTGGGTAAGGAAGATGGATGAAGACAGTAAGGTCTCCCCATATGGGGAGAGGTGGTCATTGAGGTAATGGTTAGAGTGTTGGATTATTACCTGGGAGAGCAGGGTTAGAATTCCCACTCAGCCATGAAGCTCACTGAGTGACCTCAGACCAGGCACCATCTCTTAGCCAAACCTACCTCGCTGGATTTTTGTGAAGATGAAATGGGGGTGCGGGTGGGGAGGAGAACCATGTATACCACTTTGAGATTCTTGGAAGATAAAGGCGGTATATAAATGTAATAATTAATTAATTCATTAATAATTTATTTTTTTATACCCTGCTCATCTGGCTGGGTTTCCCCAGCCACTCTGGGTGGCTCCCAACAGAATATATTAAAAACACAATAAAACATCAAACATTAAAAACTTCCCTAAACAGGGCTGCCTTCAGATGTCTTCTAAGAGTCAGATAGTTGTTTATTTCCTTGACACCTGAAGGGAGGGCGTTCCACAGGGCGGGTGCCACTACCGAGAAGGCCCTCTGCCTGGTTTCCTGTAACTTCACTTCTCGCAGGGAGGGAACTGCCAGAAGGCCCTCGGAGCTGGACCTCAGTGTCCGGGCTGAATGATGGGGGTGGAGACACTCCTTCAGGTATACTGGGCCGAGGCTGTTTAGGGCTGTAAAGGTCAGCACCAACACTTCGAATTGTGCTTGGAAACGTACTGGGAGCCAAAGTAAGTCTTTCAGGACCGGTGTTGTATGGTTTTGGCGGCCGCTCCCAGTCACCAGTCTAGTTGCCACATTCTGGATTAGTTGTAGTTTCTGGGTCACATTCAAAGGTAGCCCCACGTAGAGCACATTGCAGTAGTCCAAGCAGTAGTCCAAATACATAATAATATTGCAGACCTGAGCTACGTAAGGCTTTATAGGTCAAAACCAGCACTGTGAGCATGGAAACTAAGTGGTAGCTAGTGTAACAACAACAACAACAACTTTTATACCGCCCTATACCCGCAGGTCTCAGGGTGGTTCAAATTATAAAATCACAATATAAAAACACAAAATACATAATAAAAACAAGAATAACCCAATCGAGATACATAGATACATGACTCTTAAGAGGCGCATAATAACTAAAAACACAATATTACAGAGATATGGTGGAACCAGTGCAAACTTTTAAAACAGCAATAGAAGTACAGAAATGCAATAATGCAGGGCTGGGGGAATCTCTGGCCCTCCCAATGTTGCTGAACTCCAACTCCCATCAGCCCCAGCCAGCATGGCCAATGGGCAGAGATGATGGGAATGTTAGTTCGGCATTCTTTGGAGGGCCGAAGGCTCCCCACACTGGCGAAAAAGCACAGTAATAAATATTGCGTGTCGAGGTCCCAAAACCACCCCCAAATAACTCACACATCAGACATTAATTTTGATTTGGTTTTTGGGCATATTTTTGGCCACAACTTTATTTAAATACAATAGATGTGAGTGGTTGCTTAGGCATTGGTTATGACTATCTGCCCCACTGAGGGCAGAACTGACATACCGTCAGTAGGGATAACACTTGGGGAAGAGCAGTCTAGGCCGGGGGACGAGCCCAAACTCTCTCCCCAAGTGCTCCCAGGGGCTCTTGCGTGGCCCTTGCCCCCTACCGGGGGGAATATGGACAATAGCATGGCGAGCCCCTGGAATCCTTTAACGGAATTCCCACGCAGCAGCTGCAGCATTGGAGGGGCAGACACAGCCAATCTTATCCCCTCCAGAACCAACACCAATAACCAATGCCTAACCGCCAACCTTACACGTTGTGACGTTTTGCTACGCAGTAGGCGAAAACCAGAAGGCAACAGCCAATCAGCCAACTGTAAAATTCCTACTGGGCCTCAGCACTGAAGGCAGACGACCCCATAACAGGCATAGCAATGTCAACACAGGGGCCTAATAAAATAGGGAGGGAAGGGTGGGAGATCCGTCGCATGCAGCAAAGAATGGCCTCACTGGGCGTGCCAGGGGGTTATAAACCCCTAGGGCTGTCCATCACAATTGGCTACACTAAATTCTCCCCAACAACCTCCCCCGACCCAATCAGGGCAGTGGTCATCAATTAGATCCCGCCCTCATCCAGGGGTGATTTTCTGGCCCCCACCGCAACACGTGCTCTCCTTACGGAGAACACGCTATACCAAAGGAGAGAGGGATCAGGGAAACCCTTTGAAAAGAACCTCCAAAAGATGTCTGAAGCACGTCGCAGAAAGGGCCCCTTTACAGGTTACCCAGGCTCATGCATAGGAGGGGGCAGCAGGGTATACTTGAACCAGGCATCAGAGGGTTAAGCCAGCTGGGGTGCCCCACCAGGGGACTGGCAGACTTACACGGTCATGCCAAGACCCCCCCCCCCGGGGCTCCCAGCCAACAGGACTCCCATCTTGGCTTAGACAAGCTTTGCACAGGCTTGGGGTGACCTCAAGACAATGCATGTAAACTTCAAGAATTGCCCATATTTTTTAAGCAGAACCAGTATTGTTTTTTTTAAAAAATTGCCATCCAGATCAAGGAAAAGGTTAAGATGGGAATTAGAAAACACCTGTGCAAGTAAGGCTGTGACTAAACACAGACTAGGATGGCCAGCTTACAGCACCTGGGTCTCTTTAAAACTGTACCTGGTGCCCCATAGCTCATAAGATAGAACAGGATACAAAAATAGAATAAAGGAGCTGAGACCAAGATTGGGCCTGAGCATTTGGAATGGAACTACAGTAATTCCCATTATTCTCCTTCTTCCAGGGTTCCGTCAGCGAGTAACCAACATATCAGTGATTTGACTTCAGTTTTTACAATGCATGTTGATATTTTCCAATCAATACAAGTGAGGGTCATATAAGATGAATCAAGCATGACATGCTGTATATATTGTTTCATGTTTGCATTAGCGCCCCAACGATGCAGAGTTTAGATTAGATGATGGAGCTGACGGAGGGTAGAGTACCTTCCACTGTACTCGTAAATCAAAAGGAAAATCAATTTGTGGCTGCTGGAACCAACGGACTGAAGGGAGAGGAAACCAAGAATGGATTATTTATCAGCGGAGTTGTCTCAGAGGAAACCTGCTCCTGGCTTCTTAAATGGGTAGAGAGGCAGGACACAGCAGTTTTTCAGTTTTTCTGTCAGGAGGGAATGCCACTCCACATATGTACAGAGGTACTTTTCCTCACTACTCACTTTAAAATGGCTCTCAGTCTCAGTTCTGTAAGTCCTGCTTCTTTATTTTAAAGGTGAGGAGGGAAAGTTGAAAAGCACAGTCCTGCTAAAAAGCACAGTCTGTGTTTTAATTGATCTGTTTTTGTATTGTTTAAATTCTATAATAATTTAATCACTTTTAAACTACTGTTCTTTTCTATGTTTTCTTTATCAGCGCCGTTTTAATCTGTGTAAGCCACCTTGAGTCCCAATCTTGGAAAAAGGCGGGATATAAATAGAATAATAGAATCATAGAGTTGTAGAGTTGGAAGGGACCCTGAGGGTCATCCAGTCCAACCCCCTGCAATGCAGGAATCTCAACTAAAGCATCCATGACAGATGACCATCCAACCTCTGCTTAAAACCCTCCAAGGAGAGTCCACAACCTCCTGAGGGAGTCTGTTCCACTCTCGAAAAGCTCTTACTGTCAGAAAGTTCTTCCTGGTGTTTAGTCAGAATTGCCTTTCTTGTAACTTGAAGTGATTGGTTTGTGGCCTACTTTCTGGAGCAGGAGAAAATAAGCTTGCTCCATCCTCCTTGTGTCAGCCCATTAGATATTTGAAGATGGCTATCATATCTTCTCCTTTTCAGGCCAAACATACCCAGCTCCTTCAACCGTTCCTCACAAGGTTTGGTTTCCCAGACTCTTTGATCATCTTGGTGGCCCTCCTCTGCACACATTCCAACTTGTCAATATCCTTCTTAAATTGTGGCGCTCAGAACTTGACACAGGACTCCAGGTGTGGTCTGACCGAATCAGAGTAAAGCTGGAGCATGCAGGATATAAAGGATTTTTAGAAAGAAAGACAAAAAACACTGTGTGTGTGTGTGTGTGTGTGTGTGTGTGTGTGTGTGTTCTTGAAATTCAGCCAGTGACTCTTTCCTTATCACTGCATTTTCATCTCCACCATAAAAAGGTGTGAGTCATTTATTTATTTATGTGGTTTTCTGCTTGCTTCATTCTTTATAGGCTCAGTAATGTATTAAAGCAGAAAATATTGCATGCATAGCATCATCAAATCATCAGAGCATATGAAGAGAGCTGCTGGATCAGGCCAATGGCCCATCTAATCCAGCACTCTCTTCTTACAGTGGCCAACCACAAGCAGGACCCAGCTGCAACAGCATCCCCCCCCACTTGTGACTCCCAGATATTCAGAGGCCGAAAATGGATGTAAAATGTAGTCAACATGGTGCGTAGCCATCAATTGCTTTCTCTATGCACTTGTCTAATACTAAATACTTGAGACATACTGGATGTCTAAAGACATCCCGCTTGTTGGTCAACACTGCTGGTTGTCTTTTGAAGATGCGTCAGAATTTACTGCAGAAACACGTCCCATCCTGCCCATGAGTCTGCAATGATGTGTTTCAACAAATGAATTAACACTGTCGTGTCCTGCTAAGTCCTGGCCAAATCCCAGATGCCTCCTTGTTTATACTGCAGGCCTATGTTAGGAGCAAATGCTGTGCAACCAATTTGGTTGAATCCCCAAATTCTGAACCTTACTGGATTCAAATTGGAGGCTTCCCGTCCAATCCTGAGCTCAAAATACTCTCTAAGAAAGCCAGGTAGCTGGCAAAGTGTTGCTGATTTGCAAAACACCACCTTAAAAGTAGAGAGACCAGGTAGGAATTGGGAGAAAGAAAGCTGGACTTTTTGCTCTCTCAATGTTAGAAAGAGTTTGGTGGCATTTGCTTAGTTTTTCATTTGTTTATCCTTTACAGCAATACCCACGTGATAGCTTCCCAATCATTTCCCAATCAGTCTAGTTAGCAATGTCATTTCCCCAATCTCTCCGTGCCCCCTGCCTGCTGCATTTTGGCCTTAGATGATTATTGTTATTGTTATTATTGGTTAGTTTTGAATTTTATTTACAATTCTATTCTGACTTATGTGTCTTGCCTTTGTTAGTGCTTTGTCATGTGTGTGCAAATGCATCAGGAAGTCTTGCACAAACACACACAGCCCGTTAGATTATGCACAGGAACAGCCAGCGAACGATCACCATACAATGTGCACCTAAACCATAAAGCTTGGATTTGGTTTTTTTAAAAAAAAATCTTCATGGAACAGACCAGACAGGTGCACAAGAACTGGCAGGATTTAGCACTCAAGCAACTGCACAGTCTCTTTGTCCCTCTCTCTTACATTTGGAAAAAAAGCAATCATTAAAGATGTCTAGCACAAAAACCTCTGGACTGACCTGTAATGCATTTGGCAGGCTTAAACCGCTCTTGAGGGGCTACCATATAACCAAATTTTATGTATCCAGGTAAGAGGGGGGGGGAATGGCAAATGCATCTGGCAGTGCAAATGAATGGAGCTACAGAAGATGTGGGTTTCTGAATTTCAATTTGGATTCTGTGTCCAAATCAGGTTTCCCAGAATCAATCTAAACAGGTAGGTCCAGGGGGCTTTCCGTCCTCAGATGTTTTGGGACCAGGGGCGTTCCTAGCCCCTTGGCTACCCGGGGCGGGAAGCCAAGAGGCACCCCCCGGGGGCGGGGTGGCGCGCGCGCGCGTCATGATGTCATGACGCACGTGCACAGCGCGATGCCCCGCCCCCGGGGATGCCGGGCGTCGGCTTCGGGAATCTCCCGAAGCCGCTGCCCGGCACCCCTTTGGTGCACAAGTCGGGGCAGGGAGAGGGGCGGGCCAGCGAGGAGGGGTGTCACCCCTCCTCGCTGGCCCGCCCCTTTCCATTCCCCGGCTCTGCAAGCCAGCCAGTGGCAGGAAAAGCCGCTGGAAGGGGGGGCTATTTTCGGCGCTGCCGGGGCGGAGCCGCAGGGGCGACCAGTGAGGGGGGGTGACACCGCTCCTCGCTGGCCGCCCCTGCGGCTCCACCCCAGCAGTGCCGAAAATAGCCTTAAGGAAAAGAAATTTAAAAAAAATTTTATGCCCAAATTGTCACCCCCAGCAGGGCGCTACCCGGGGCGGACCCCCCCCCCCGCCCCCTTGCTACGCCCCCTTGCCACCAGTGGCTGGGGATTATGGGAAATGGAGTCCTACAACTTTTGGGGACCTAACACTGAAGAACTCTGCTCTAGCCCATATAATAGACAAGAGTTTTGCTCAATTACTATTGTTACATGCCATTCCAATCTCCAAGCAGTGAGAGATTCTTGGGGGGTTCTAAGCGCTTCTCCAGGGTTTGGTTTCCTTGGAATGAAGGTCAGCAGAGATTGTGATGCTTTTAGGACAGGGGTCAGCAAACCTTTTCAGCAGGGGGCTGGTCCACTGTCCCTCAGACCTTGTGGGGGGCCGGACTATATTTTGAAGGAAAAAAATGAACGAATTCCTATGCCCCACCAATAACCCAGAGATGCATTTTAAATAAAAGCACACATTCTACTCATGTAAAAACACGCTGATTCCCGGACCGTCTGCGGGCCAGATTTAGAAGGTGATTGGGCCGGATCCGGCCCCCGGGCCTTAGTTTGAGTTTGCCTACCCATGCTTTAGGATATACAGTTTCTATATTCACATATATACAACCTGAGCATAGGATTTATGAGAAACTCAAAAGGTGGGAAGGACATTGGATCATTTGTATTTCCTCTGATGGATCTCCATGAGCTTTCTTTCTAGTTTGCTTCCCCCTGGCTTTTACGCTTCCCTTCTTCATCATAATGGGCTTCTATTTCTGGATGGGCTGGGATATGAAAAAGAAAAAGTTAGTGTGGAATGGAAAACCTTACAGAGTCCTGGTAGTTGCTGTGGCATCATTCTTCATCTGTTATCTCCCTTGCCATTGCTATGAAGTTTCCAAGTTGCTCAAGGGGGTGTCTGAAGTTGTGAAAGTGGTTTTTTTTTTGTTTTAAAACTAATTACTGCCCTTGGAGTTTGTTGCAACATCCGTTTTGCCCCCCTTCTCTATCTCTTTGCTGGGGAGAATATTCCAGCGGGTCTTCATGATGTCTATTATTGATCTGCTGAGGGAAGATTTTGTGGAAGATCCCAAGATACATGGAGATAACAACAGCACTGGTGAGAAGAGCAACACCAAGAGACCAGCAGCAAGAGCAGATGCGATTGAAGGTGATCTGCCATCTCCCTGTAGAACAGCAAAGGGGGATCTGTGGCCTTCCAAGTGTTGTTGGATTCCAACTCCCGTATCAAAACATCAATGAACCAAATGTTACGTATCACGCATATATCATACACCACAAACGTAACAGGCTGAAGCTGCTATCTACTTTACATTGTTTATCTCAACTTACGTATTCATTCATACCAAAAGTAAAAGTAAAACTGACCTTCAAACATACAGAACAATATTGAAGTCAATGCAGTAATAAATCAAGTCCTTTGTACAACATACTACACAGTTAAAGTCCCAAGGCAGATCGTACTGAATTTGAAGATGGTTGCTGTAGATATGCCGATCCAAAAGAATGTAGGAGTCGTTGTCTTAACACAACGTATTAAATCGTCTAGAGAAAAGGAGTGGGGTTTTCCACTCTCAGCTGTAAGTCGTGTCAAATACAATATGTGAAGATGTCGTTGTCTAGACGATGTCTTGACGAGTGCACGAAGCACTAAATAGTTTTGCGGTAGGGAGTAGGTTCACCACCCCCAACAGAAGACAAGTTTATCCAGATTAAATCCTTGTTTCGCCTAGTAGGCTTCATCAGTGAAGAATAAACTGCATGTGTATAAGACAACATAAATCAATATTCTAGCTTTGTATACATGGCCAGTTGTCATGGATTATAGGGCTTGTAGTCCAACAAAATCTGGAGTTCCACAGGTTCTCCATCCTTGATGTAGAATCTATCCTAGGCTGTATATATACAGCAATATGTAAAATGACCGGAAGAATCAGAAATCAGGAAGACCAAAATTTTAATAAGGAATGGGGCAAATTTATAATTTATCTTAAAAACCATTGTAAACAGCTAAAATCCTTAGTAGAATTGGAATAACACGTGTAGCTTAATGGTGAATTTTGGACACAATGGAGATGTAAAAGATTTGGATTGTCATAAAAGATGCAGGAGGAAATGATTTACAATAGGACCCACAAAGGGGTGGAGGGAATTCCAGGAGATTCTTTGGAATCTTGTTTTTATGTTGTATGTTGGATATGTGGTTCTAAAATTTTAATCTGAAAAACCAAATAAATAATATATATATATTACACACACACACACACACACAGAGAGAGAGAGAGAGAGAGAGAGAGAGAGAGAGAGAGAGCGAGAGAGAGAGAGAGAGAGAGAGAGAGAGAGAGAGAGAGAGAGAGAGCGCAATATGTTTCCTACAGTTTATGCAAACTTTTCCCCTTATGATCTCCTACGGGGCCATATCGTTGGATGACTACTTATTTATTGAGCAAGAACTGTATATCATTTAAATAAAAAAGCAGTTTCCATATAACATTAATAAGAAAATACCACAGGGAGGGGGAATCAGACTTAAAAACAAGCAGGCACAATTAAAAATTATCAAAATATAGAAGTTCAGTTTCCAGCAATTAAGTATACTTATTATGATCAGCATTTCACTGTACACTCTGCCCATATTAATGTATTTTTATTCAATCTAGGTTTATATTAGAAGAAAACAATTATTAGTGGTCTGTGTAGTTATTGTTCATATACCGTATATACTCGAGTATAAGCCGACCCGAATATAAGCCGAGGCACCCAATTTTAGCACAAAAAACATGGGAAAGCTTCATAGGAGCCACTGCCTGCCTCACTCGAGTATAAGCCGAGGGCGGCTTTTTCAGCACAAAAAATGTGCTGAAAAACTAGGCTTATACTCAAGTATATAGGGTATATCTTTTTAGATGGACCTCTAATTCTTCACTATCAGTACTTGCTTCTCCCACCCTTCCTCCCCAGATTGCATCTGTTTGCCAATCTCCATCAACAAACCACTTGCCTTTGGGCGGTGGCCATCCTGCGTGTTTACAGCTCCTAGGTATTTCCCAATCTTAATCCACAGAACTTGTGCAGAGGCCACCAATGTTAGTATGTGGCAGGCTTGCAGCAAAAAGTGCGAAGAGCTTTGTAAAGCCCGTTGGTGGTTCTTGACTCGTTCAGTCCCAATTTCCAGTTGTCACATACTTCCGGTGCCCACCAGAGAGTCACAAGAACATAAGATGAGCCTGCTGGAGCAGGCTGATGGCCCATCTAGTCCTGCACCCTGTTCTCACAGTGGCCAAATGGATGCCTGTGGGAAAACTGCAAGCAGGATTTGAGCACAAGAGCACTCAATCCTCCTGTGGCTCCCAGCAACTGGGATTCAGAAGCATTACTGCCTCCAACTGTGGAGGCAGAGGACAGCCATCACAATTTACAGGCTTGTCCATTCATAGTGCTCCTCCTATCTGGACTTCCATATTTCAGTGGTGGGCAGGATTGTGTCTCAATCATAGTGTTTCCTCCAATAACTAGAATTGCCCCATATTGCAATCCATGCAGAATCACATTCAGCTCCCTCTTCGCAGTTCACCTCCCAGTGGTTGGTGGGTTTCCCCCCACAATCGAAATAGGCTGACAATGTCTCTGTTTTCACAGAATATTATCAGAAGAAAGCACATGGCTGTTCCTGGAAGTCAGAGGAGTGAAGTAGTTCATTCAGGAAACTAAGCATGATGCAATGCTAGTAGTTACAGATAATTCATTTTTAAGATAAAATCGGCGCTTCATATTTCACAACTTAAAGACATTGCACCCTACAATGCCTTTATCATTTCATCTTTGAAAGCAGAACCGGACAGCAGAAAGCTCTGAGGACCAGCCTTTCTAGAAAAGCGGATTGATGCCATCAGGTGAGTGAGGCATACTCAGCAGATAGGGCGGTTTGTGGAGTGTTTGGAGGTCTACTCTCCTAGACTCTGTTCCCAACTTGAGATGCAGAAGAGTGGAAGAGAGGACATCAGTGTTACAGGTAATATAAGGGTCTGTTGTCTAGAGATCTGAATCGCAGGAGATTCAGCATTCTAGGATTTCATCCCTCGGGGGGGGGGGAGAAACTTTGCTACAGGGATGGGAAACCCGTGGCCCTCCAGATGTTGTGGGATGTTGTGAGATCCCACCTTCCCCCATCAGGCACAACCAGCATGACCAGTGCAATATCATACTGCTTTAAATAGTCATGGCTCCCCTCCAATCACCCTGGGGAGTGTTTGCTAAGGGTGCTGAGAGTTGTTAGGAGAGTCCCCCTATATATGTAGGAGCAGGGCTCTTCAGGCCCCTTGTGGACCTCCGGGCATCTCTATCGGGCCTTTGGAACTCTCCCGAGGCAACACCCCTCACTGGTCCTACTTCACACCTCAGGCATTTTTGCCTGGCTGGAATGTGTCCTTCAACTTTGCCACCCTGGTCTCCTTTGGATGGAAGGGCAGGATATAAGACCTCTTGCCTGCCTGTAAGGAGGATAGTGAAAGGTGTGTGAGTGTGTGTGCTTGCTGCACAAAAGTATAATTAGCACCTGTTTTTCCATGCACTTGTGCCTTTGGCCCTGGCCACCACTCACATGGACCTTGGAAAGTTGTCCTGAAGGGAATGCAGTCCTAAGGCTGAAAAGATTCCCACACCTCTTTTTTAAGGTGTCTTGAGACTATTGGTTGGTTCTAAAGAACATCTAAATTACTATCTTATTTTGAGCTTAGAATGTGAAGTTCATTAGCTTAGAAGTGCAGTGGAACCCATTGTTTCTCCAGATCTCCCCAGAAGTTATCAGCCTCTTTGCATCTTATATTCTTTTATTTCTTTCTTGCATTTCTTCTTCCCTTCATCTGCCTCTCTCTCCCATCTTCTTCCAGGATCTCATGGAAAAAGGCAACATGGCCAGACCAACAGAAATGAACCTCAGCCAAGTTGACCCAACAGATGAACCTCCCCTGCGTTGGGGCCTTGCTAGCATCATCTTGGTATCCTTCCTGGTGGGCGCAGCCATGAATGGGCACATCTTCTGGTTACTTTGTGTGAAGATGAAGAGGACAGTGAATACCATCTGGTTCCTCCACCTCACTCTGTCCTACTTGGTTTCTTGTTCTTGTCTGCCTTTTTTTGTTGTCCAGGATGTCCTCAATTTCCGCTGGGTCTTTGGCCCATTCTTGTGCAAGGCGGTCAACTTCTGCATTGCTGTAGGTATGCTCACCCCAGTCTTTTTACTCACCATCATCAGCCTGGACCGCTACTTGATAACCTGTCATCCGGTCTGGTCTCGACAGAACCGCACAAAACCCAGAGCAAGGAGAGTGCTTGCAGGAGTATGGACCCTTTCCGTGATCATGTGCATTCCCTATCTGGTTTCCTATGTGATTAAATATGACAAAAACGAGGTTTGTGTGAAAAATTTTGCTTTCTTTATCACTGAGGATAAGGACAAAGCACAGGCCCTGCACTACAAAATTGATTTGGCAGTCTTTGTGGTTCGGCTTCTGCTAACCTTCTTGTTCCCCTTCTTCATCATTGTGGGCTGCTATCATTGGATGTGTCGGGAAATAAAGAAGAAAAAACTGGCAAGAAGGGCTGGGAAGCCTTTCCAAGTCCTTGTGGTTTCTGTGGCATGCTTCTTCATCTTCAGGCTTCCATTCTACCTCTATTATGCTCTCTCACTGTTTCATAAAAACCAGACAGCAATAGAAGTCCTGCGGATCGTTTTCAGCATTAGCCTCTGTTTGAATATCTGCCTCACCCCAATTCTCTATCTCTTCGTTGGGGAGAAATTCAAGCAAGTTTTCAGGACATCCACTGTTGTTTTGCTAAAGAAAGGTTTCATCATGCCGATAGAGGATACAAATGCTGGTGAAGAGTCCGGCCACATGAATGATGGCGGCAGCACGCAGATGATGCCAATTCAATGGAATAATCTACCATCTCCTTGAAGAAGCTGCCATAGAGAGAAAAGCAGCCATTTCTATGAACAGTTATACACCCCCCCCAATAATTACAATAGATTAGGAGTAGCAGTGAGGTGCCCTCCCTCTAGATATTGTTGGGCTGAAGGACTGAAGGGAGCTGGAACTCAGCAACAACAACTTGGATGCACCATGTTGGCTGCTGATAAAAGATGTGGTTGTCAAGACACACTATTGCCCATACAGGCTAAAGCTGAAGGGCACTGGAGAGCAGCAACATATTGAGGTTACCACGTTGACTGTAGATTAAAGATGTGGGTGTCGACTCAGAAAATGACTGTGTTTTGCTTTCCCATTTATTCAATAAAGGTAAACAAGCTCTAGTTGTTACACTGATGTATTCTTGCTTTACACCTATGTAGTTTTTGTTGGCAGAGTAGCTAATTTGCAGCTAGGAAGCCCAATCCTGTGCAGGACCAACTCTTTTCTTGAAATTAAAACAATGTCCAAACACTTGTCAAGATATTCCAAAGCTTTTACTTGGAGAACATACAGCTAAATAAGAATATCTGCAAAGTATTTACATTTACCGTATTGGCCCAAATATAAGGCACACTCCCCCCCCCACCCCATTATGACTGTGAAAAGTTAAATTGCAGCATATTTGGAGCTGAGTGCTGGCACCGGCTTGGGGAGCGGGCGCTGAGCTCTGGCTGCCCCCCCTTTCCAGTACTTGCACTCAGTCTTCTGGGTATGTTACCCAGCTCGGACATATAGTTCCTTCTGAGAGGTTTCCGCTTTTTCCTTCCAGCAGACTTCTCCTGACTGGACTTCTGGACTTCTCTCTGTCACATACATTCACAGAGAAACATTAGCACTCGGCTCTATTGCGTTTAGACTCTAACACTGTCTCTTCTTTGGTGTTTGGTGTTCCTGGAGATGCAACAATTACAAGTCACTTAGACACAAAACAAAATGGAGAATGTAATAAGATACTTCCCATGTGATTAAAGTTACCCAAACACACAAGAGTTACTTGGGAACATTTCAGAATTAAACGCACAGTAATGCATTTAAGCAATCCCAATTTCAGTAAATTAAATACTTAAGAGTTTTGCACTCCTCTGCATATTCATTCATTGTTAAACTTTGTGGCACCTGCATTCATTATTGCTAAGAACAAGAGTTTATAAAGCATGTATAGTTTTTCAGTGCCATACATTTTTTTTAAGGCAGTCCTAATTGACAGGCTTAACAATCACAACACAAGAGGGGATGAGGAGGAAATTCTACTTCCACTCTATGGTAGGGATGAGTTAGCCATATCCGAAATCCCCCCAAAAGATGACTCAAGTGGTTTGTCCTGGGGAGGAGCTAGGGGTGGCATGGGTAAATCCTTGGCCAGTTGTCAATGGAGACGGCTTGGTTTATAAGCTTGCTCCTCCGCAACCTTTTCCCTCTTTTTCCTTGTGGTGCCCTCCCTCCATCCCTCAACAGTATGGGCTCTGCTAGCCACCTGTTAAAGGGACTGTGTAGGAATATTTTGGATAGCCCCCCATTGGCTTGGGACTCTTCATTTTTCCCTTCCTCATGAAATCATAGAATCTTAGAGTTGGAAGGTACCCCAAGAGTCATCTAGTCCAGCCCCCTGCAATGCAGGAATCTCAGCAAACGCATCCATGACAGTTGGCCATCCTCATGTCGTAGGGAGTATTATGTTCGGAGTGGCATTTTCATTTGGTTTAATCTGTCTTCTAGTCTGAGCAGCAGAAGATCTTGTGGGGAGATTCTTGTGGCTTTACAGGCTAACAACACTGTTTTGTCATCCTACATCGCATTTGCTTTGTGCATTATTTGGGGTGCCCTGTGGGTGGAACATGCATGTCATGCTAAATGCTGAACAGGTGAGGTGACAACACACATGTCTCATTCATAGACCCAAGGCCCTGAAAGCAGGAAGGAAGACTTCGTTCCCGTCTTTGCTGTGGGGACACAAAACAAGTTAGTCACCCTGACCATTCTGTAAGAGAATTTAGGAGGTAGTCCAATTAGAGAGGAACAGCTATTTTCATGGAGTTAGAATATAGCTTTTCAGCCAGCATGGGTTTCTGAAAAATAAGTCATGTCAGACTAATCTGATCTCATTTTTTGACAGAATTACAAGCCTGGTAGACGAAGGGAACACTGTGGATGTAGCCTATCTTGATTTCAGCAAGGCCTTTGACAAGGTGCCCCATGATATTCTTGTAAAGAAGCTAGTAAAATGCGGGCTAGACAATGCTACCATTCAGTGGATTTGTAACTGGCTGACTGACCGAACCCAAAGGGTGCTCTTCAATGGCTCCTCTTCATCCTGGAGAGAAGTGACTAGTGGGGTGCCACAGGGTTCTGTCTTGGGCCCAGTCTTATTCAACATCTTTATCAATGACTTGGATGATGGGCTTGAGGGCATCCTGATCAAGTTTGCAGATGACACCAAATTGGGAGGGGTGGCTAATACCCCAGAGGACAGGATCACACTTCAAAATGTGTGATCTAACAGATTAGAGAATTGGGCCAAAGCAAACAGGATGAATTTTAACAGGGAGAAATGTAAAGTACTGCACTTGGGCAAAAAAATGAAAGGATGGGTGACACCTGGCTTGAGAGCAGTACATGTGAAAAGGATCTAGGAGTCTTGGTAGACCACAAACTTGACATGAGTCAACAGTGTGATGCAGCAGCTAAAAAAGCCAATGCAATTCTGGGCTGCATCAATAGGAGTATAGCATCTAGATCAAGGGAAGTAATAGTACCACTGTATTCTGCTCTGGTCAGACCTCACCTGGAATACTGTGTCCAGTTCTGGGCACCACAGTTCAAGAAGGATACTGACAAGCTGGAACGTGTCCAGAGGAGGGCAACCAAAATGGTCAAAGGCCTGGAAATGATGCCTTATGAGGAACGGCTTAGGGAGCTGGGTATGTTTATCCTGGAGAAGAGAAGGTTAAGGGGTGATATGATAGCCATGTTCAAATATATAAAAGGATGTCATATAGAGGGAGAAAGGTTGTTTTCTGCTGCTCCAGAGAAGCGGACACGGAGCAATGGATTCAAACTACAAGAAAGAAGATTCCACCTAAACATTAGAAAGAACTTCCTGACTGTAAGAGCTGTTCGACAGTGGAATTTGCTGCCAAGGAGTGTGGTGGAGTCTCCTTCTTTGGAGGTCTTTAAGCAGAGGCTTGACAGCCACCTGTCAGGAATGCTCTGATGGTGTTTCCTGCTTGGCAGGGGGTTGGACTGGATGGCCCTTGTGGTCTCTTCCAACTCTATGATTCTATGAATAGCAATTCACGTGGTTTTTCTGCAGAGATCACAAGTGGTTTTCACATCTCAGACTTGAACGGGTATTTCTTACGCAGGTGCTGGTGCTGAGGGAGGAAATGCAGAACCAAAATAGCAAGCCGCAGCCTTTAGTACATTTAATTTACTGATCTCATAATCTGAAAAAAAGAAGGAAAGAAGCAAAATGCAATTAAAACCTCCATTAATATGAAGAATGTGAATGCCCATCACCAGGGAACATTGAATGCTCTGCTCAAGACATGTTGATATTTATAGAGATTAGTAAAGACAGATGTGAAACACAAGCCTTAGTTTATTACAAAATATGTTTATGTCCAAAGGTGTGAGATTAGTTATTGTGGTCTGAGGTCATAAAAAAGGCTTAGAGAATTGTTCCTCTGTGTCATCTTCTCTGAATCAGCCTGAAAGAAGGACTCAGCACCTCTCTGTGACAGTAAGTATCACATCTGGTGACTATAACCTGTCTTGGTTAAGAAAACTATTTTAGTTGTTGTGTATTTTAAAATAAATCCACTGCGTGGCATCCAACTAAGTTTTACTCAGAGTAGACTCATTGAACTTAACCATGCCCATTAACTTCAGTAGGTCTATTCCGATCATGTCCATTAATTTAAATGAGTCTATTCTGAGTATGACTATTTTTGAACTGTATTCGTAAGATTGCAAAGGGGGGAAGGTTCCAAAGGAGTTCATGTATCATATTCTACTCCCTTCTGGGCTCAAGGCAGCATAGTAGAAGTGAAGACAGTGCTCATCCATTTCCTGTTTGTTTTTTTACCATTTGGAAACTTGGGGAGGGAAAGGGGAGGGAGACATGATTGTGGGTACATGACTAAATTGAAGGTCTGTTGCTCAGTGTTCAAGCATCTGCTTTGCAGGTAGAAGGTTCTATCCTCGGCACCTCCTAGTAGGATTGGGATTGTCTCCTTGTCTGAGACGCTGGCAGTCAGTGTAGACCACTGGTGCTCCACACTCTGAGCATTCATTTTCTTTCTTTTTTGTAATGTAAGTATTTAGCTCTCCTAGAAAGGAAATTATGAGACAAAATGTGCAGCTAACTTCTAAGCGATCTCTCTGAGTTGAGAGTAAGCACGGTTTGACCACCTTATATGTTTTTCCTGGTACTGAGGAATGCTCCTTGTTGTTATTAGACAGCAGCAGCATCAGTATGTTTATGTGTGCTTGTGCCTATGACTAGGACCGGTGCTGGCAATTTTGGCGCCCTAGGCGAGGGGGTGGGCCACGTGACGTCATTACGTATGACACACGTTGCGGAGCAGTGCCCCACCCCCTGCCCTGCCGGGCGCTCCTCGCCGCCGCAGTTTGCTTGCTCCGCCGCTGGTTGGGGTGGTGGCGGGCGGTGGCGGGGGGCAGGCTGGCCAGCGCCCCCTCCATTTTGGCGCCCTAGGCAATTGCCTAGTTCGCCTAAATGGACGTGCTGGCCCTGCCTATGACCCATAGCAGCTATTTGGGGACTGGTGCCCTCAAGCATGTATAACAAATCTTTAGAAGTCTGCTATAAGGAACTGAAAACAAGGAAGTGCAGTTTGCAGAGTCTATTTGCACAGAGAATTCATGGGAAGTTTAGGCCTTGCGTTCCCACCACCCAACCCTCAACCTATACTAAAAAATACATCGCACTCTATTTCTTCACATTTGTTTATATTTATCCACATGAGCCTGGAAAACAGAAGCAAATCATAGAAAGCTTGGAGGAGAGCCTTTTCTAGACAAGAGGATCAAAGTCACTCAGTGAGTGGGATGTTCCTCAAGGACTTGCTGTGGGGAGGTGGGAGGAAGAGAAGAACTGGTCAGAAGCCAACTGGCTATGGCTCTATTTGTCACTGTAGACAGGTAAGGTCTCATGCTGGAGAAAAGTGGGGAAGGCAAGGATCCATGTCAGGGGTGGCAAAGTGATTGGACCTCTCAGAAGAGAGTTCTTCCAGCATCTCTCCCCCCATCCTCACAAGAAATGTTGTGTTTTATGCAATCTCTTATCACTCAGGGAAATGGAGCAGGCATGACAGATTCTGGATAATTTGCTAAAAGGAAATGAGAATAAGGAAGTGGGTTTTACAGAAAATCTATTTGGAGAAGTGAAGGTGTTTAATTTGCACCCACACTGAAATACCCCGTATTCTCTAAACATTTCACCCCCAGATTGGTCCTGACAGTTTGGATGACAACCACTTCTAGAAAAGAAGATCAAAGGTATCAGGTGAGTGGAGCTCTCAGGCTAGGTGCAATGGAGAAGGAATGGTTGTATAGCAATAGCCCCCAGTTCTACTACTTGGATGAGCTCTGGATGATTGGAGATTCAGCAGTCTGGGGTTCTAGAGGCTACATCAGGCAATGCAAGCACCAGGTATTGCTGAACCACAACTCCCATCACCCCTGATCATTGACCATGGTGGCTGGGGCTGATGGGAGTTGGAATTCCACAACATCTGGGGTACTGACTCTGCAGCTCTGTTGTGGCGGTCAAAAGACTGCATTGCTGTAATTTGTTGTTGAGCAAGGATATTATGTGCAGTGGGGTGGGGGGGGAGGAAGCATGGAAAGTTGAGAGCGAACTAAAATCGAGTGAGGTCTTTGAAGATAAAATTGGAGAAATCACATGGAAAAACAGAGAGGAGAGAATTGGAAATTCATCTACCACTGTTCTTTCTACAGCTGTCCACATTCAGGGACACAATGTATAGGCTACCATGTACTGGAGACAAACTCAGGGAAGGGGTGCAGACTTTGTGTCTTGCTTATGGGTACAGATTGAGAAGAATTTTTATTCTCCAGCAAAACTAGCAAAAATGTATACAAATAGATCACCCATATGCTGGAGATGTAAAAAAGAAATGGGGTCTTACTTGCACATGTGGTGGAATTGTGTAGTAATCCGAAAATTCTGGAATAACATCTATGATGAACTTAAAAAAAATTTAAATTCAATTTCAAAAAGAGACCAGAAGCCTTCCTTCTAGGCATATCACCAATAGAAATAAGAAAAAAAACCTAAGACCATTGTTCATGTATGCAACAACAGCAGCCAGAATATTAGTGGCAAGAAATTGGAAGAACGAAACAATGCCTACAATAGCAGAGTGGCAAGCCCTAATGATTGAATACCTCCAGCTGGCAAAGATGACAGGAAGAGTAAGAAGTTATCCAAAACAGAGAGTCTATAAGGAATGGAGAATGTCTAAAGAATATTTTAAAAACTATTGTATCAACAGGAATCTCTTGGCAGAATTAGAGTGATTCTTGTAACATAAAAAGTGTAAATGACATTCTGTTTGGACATATGAAGATAAACTAGCGTAATACAAGACTGTGTGGTACAAACGAAAGAATAGATATAGTAAATGAGAATATTTGGAAGTCTTTTTTAATTTATTTCTAGAAACTTTTTCTGTTCTTTTTGTGAGTTTGTATTTATATGAATTTAAGTGTTAATATGTTATTGTATTTATTTGTTGTTGTTCAGTCGTTCAGTCGTGTCCGACTCTTCGTGACCCCATGGACCAGAGCACGCCAGGCACGCCTATCCTTCACTGCCTCTCGCAGTTTGGCCAGAGGCAGTATTTATTATATTTATATTGTATTTATTATAATGCCTTATATCTCTTTGTCCCTTTTCTTTCTTCTCTTTCCTTTTTCTGTTTCTGTACTAAATGTTGTTATGCATTTATGTTTTTAATCTAAACCAATAAAGATTATTGAGAAGAAATTTTATTCATGTCCCATTTAAAGAAAAAAACAAAAGTAATTTTCACTTTCCAAAAAGATACGTGAACTGAAATTCAGCCATCCTTTGAAATTTCCTCTGCTCTGAATTTTGCGATGCAGTTCTGGAGCCAAGCAATGTGAATAAAAATCCACAGACCAGTGTGAAATGTGCATGCAAATGCCTGAATCGGGGAAGTAACAAACATTATAATGGGGAACAATGGTTTGCAACAATTCGTATATTAGGAGAAACTGCATGCAAAAATTGGTATGTTAGGTGAAATTTGTATAAAATGAAGATGATTTTTCATAAAGGCTTTCTTTCTTTTTTGAGTTGCAGACTAATGTGGTAATGTGGAGAATTTAGGATTGCAAAAATGAGAAAAAATGAAACTGACATACTAACCAAGGAGAGTGAATCTTTCAGTTTCAGTTTATCTCATTTTCTCATTTTTCCAGTCTTAATGCTTTACATTTCTGCATCAGTTTGCACTTGTTATTGCAAATACTTTTTAAAACATTCTTCATGAAAATTGATAAGTATTTTAGTGTGAATTTCTCCTGATAAATTCATCTCTGTATACAGTTTTGCCTAATGTACATTTTAAGCAGTTTTTTTCCTTGATCAGAACTATAATGTCCAGATAAAGGGAAGTAATAGTATCACTCTATTCTGCCTTGGTCATACCACATCTGCAGTATTGTGTCCAGCTCTGTGCGTCACAATTTAAGAAGGAAATTGAAAAGCTGGAACGTGTGCAGAGGAGGGTGACCAAGATTATCAAGGGTCTGGAAACCAAGCCTTATGGAGAATGACTGAGGGAGCTGGGTATGTTTAGCTTGGAAAAGAGGAGACAGAAAGGAAAGACGATAGCCATCTTCAAGTCTCTAAAGGGCCATCTTATGGAAGCTGGAGCAAGCTTGTTTTCTGCTGCTCTGGAGGGTAGGAACCAAACCAATGGCTTCAAGCTACAAGAAAGGAGATTCCAACTGAACATCAGGAGAACTTTATGACAGCAAGTGCTGTTTGATAGTGGAACGGTCTCCCTCGGGAGGTTGTGAACTCTCCTTCACTGGAGGCTTTTAAGCAGAGGCTGGATGGTCATTTGTCTTGGATGCTTTAGTTGATATCCCTGAATTTCAGGGGGTTGGACTAGATGACCCTTGGGGTCCATTCCAACTTTAAAACTATATGATTCTATGATAAGGCAGGGAGCAGGTCTTTTAGAACTCATAGCCAAGATGGTCTCAATCAAATTTTTCTCCTATACCTATTCCTCCAAATGTAACATTGCTTGGCATCATGAACATTTCTGTTTTCAGCTCCTCCTGGGAGATCTTGTGGTTCTCGATTCAATTTTTGAAAGCTATGCAGCAATTGGAGAAAATGAGTTGGAACACAAGGGGACTAATGTGACTAGTTAATTTAATTTCCAGCTGTCTACATGTTATGTCCAACATCGTAATCCTAGGGCATAATGTTTTCAATTTCCATATCAACAAAAAAACTGTTAAGGATGTTTCTTCTTGTTGCCTTGTTCCCCTCCTCTGCTATTAACTCGGTCTACTGTTTTCTATCTTCCTCCAGGGCTTCATGGAAACAACCAGAGTGGCCTTCATCATGGAGAATGCATCAACAGTACGAACAAATGCCAACCATTCCTTGGTAGCCAAAAGGCCCATGAACTTAACCATTGCCTGCTTTATCTCATTGTCTTTCCTGGTGGGGGCAGCTGTGAATGGGCTCTTTCTCTGGGTGCTGGGTGTGAAGATGAAGAGATCAGTGAACACTCTCTGGTTCCTCCACCTGATTCTCACCCACTTAATCTCCTCTTGGAACATGCCATTCTATGTTGCCTACATTCTTCTTGGTTTCCACTGGGCCTTTGGCACAGTTACCTGCAAGCTCGTAAACTCGTTGGGTTCTCTGGGGATGTTCAACACTGTCTTTCTTCTCACCATTATCAACCTGGACCGCTACTTCCTCACCTGCCACCCCATCTGGTCCCAGCATAACCGCACAATCTCTCGAGCACAGAGACTGGTCATAGGAGTTTGGCTTGTGTCCTTAGCCCTGAGTGCCCCTTACTTAGCTTTCCGGGAAACACGAGAGGTAGAGAACGGCAGGCTTGTGTGTGACAATAACTATGCTTTCTCAAATGACTGGGATGATGAGAAGACAAAAGCCCTAAGGTATCGTGTTCATTTTGCTTTCTTTGTGATTCGGTTTCTCCTGGCCTTCCTGGTTCCCTTCATGATCATCATGGGCTGCTCTTATTGTGTAGGCCAGGAAATGAAGAAGAAAAAGTTGGTGAGGAGAACTAAGAAACCTTTCAGAATCCTTGTGGCTTCTGTGGCATCATTCTTCATCTCCTGGCTTCCTTATCACCTCTACCATGCTTCAGTGCTCCTCGAGGGACCTGGAATGATGGGAAACGTACTGAAGCCAATCTTCATCACTGGAGCCTGTTTCAATTTTTGTTTCACACCCATCCTCTACATCTTTGTTGGGGAGAAATTCCAGCAGGTCTTTAAGACATCGATTCTTCCTCTAGCTCAGAAAGCTTTTCTAGATGAACCCATCATACCTGCCTACAATATAAATTTGACAGAAGGGGCGGGGAAGGAAACCATTGACAGGAGTAGCTTGGTGCTGATGGTGACTTAAGACAGTAATCTGCCCAGATTCCTGTGGAAGTAACCTTGGGGCTGTACAGACTCTTCCCAGTCTTCTCCCTCTTCTCCCTGTGACTGCTCATTGTTGTCCCACCACCAATCCCTGGACTCTGAGCCTCCTTCCCTTCGGGGTTCCCCAGCTGATTCTTGCCACCATTCCTTTGCGGCCAACCAGTCCATGACATCTGGCTATACTCAAACATATTTCATATCAGCATCAATTTCAACTGGACCCCTGTTTGAACATTTGGATGACTTATATTAAAGTATTACTTTAATTTAGGATCCATGCACTGATTGTGGATTACTATCATTATTAGCATTATTTGTGAATTATTTTTCTTTCTATTTTTCATTTAATTTTATTCTTCCCCTTTCTCCACCCACCCTTGTTCCTTCCTTTTGTTAAATTTCGAAGAAAAAAAAATAAGTTAAAAATTATGGGATGCCCTCCCCCCCAGTAAAATGCACCTGTCTCTCTCATTATTAATTTTCAGGAGGAATTTTAAACGTTCTTGTTCAGCCATGCATTTTATGTCTGAAACATACTGTGCCCTCCTGCCATCTTTGAAATTATAAACTGTTAGATTAAAAGGCTGTTAATGTTTTCATTGCTTTAAATATTTTAAAAACATTTTAAAAATCGTATTATTTTATTACTTTGGTGTTTGCCACCCTGGGCTCTTTTGAAGGAAGAGCAGGATAGAAATTACATACAGAAATAAACACATACATGATAGTGAAGTTCAGTGTTATTTTTTTGCTCCTGGGATTTGTTGAACAGGCTGGATACTGTTAATGTGCCTGCTTGTCCACCAGGTTTCTCGTACGCATAGCAATCCAGGTCATATGGGGGGGGGGGGTGCAGTGATTTTTAGGAAGTCTCTAGTTTACACTGGGCATCCTATTGGGAAGACCCAGTTCTCTGAGTGCATGTTCTGGAAGTTGGGCAATAGGGACAGTACAGGATTCCTTCTGGTGTACTGACCTCCCCACTGCACCAAGGATTCCTTGCCTGAGCTGGCACTGAAATTTGTGGGTGCCCATCCCCTTCATGGGGAATTTTGTGGGTGCTGGGGCACACAGGGCGCCAGAGAGTTGGCACCTATGCTTCTTGTTACCAGTGCCATTGCATTCCCAGTCCTTGCCTTCTCTCTTCATGTAGCATTACTACTCTGTGATCTTCAGATGAAGGGCGATATTCAATTTTAAATAATAATATTAAAATAATAAATAAGGTAAAGGTAAAGGGACCCCTGACCGTTAGGTCCAGTCGCAGACAACTCTGGGGTTGTGGCGCTCATCTCACTTTACTGGCCGAGGGAGCCAGCATACAGCTTCCAGGTCATGTGGCCAGCATGACTAAGCTGCTTTCTGGTGAACCAGAGCAGCACACGGAAACGCCGTTTACCTTCCCGCTGCAGTGGTACCTATTTATCTACTTGCACTTTGACGTGCTTTTGAACTGCTAGGTGGGCAGGAGTAGGGACCAAGCAAAGGGAGCTCACCCCATCGCGGGGATTCAAACTGCTGACCTTCTGATCGACAAGCCCTAGGCTCTGTGGTTTAGACCACAGCGCCACCCACGTCCCTTAATAATAATAAATACTACCAACTAACTCCCCATTGTGCCTGCACAAGGTTCCATACCTTTAACACATGCATGTCAGCCAGGAATCTAACAGATGCATCTTTTCCAGCATGTAGACGCAGTATTTGTGAAAGATGCACCTGATCAATATCTCTTTGTCATTCATATGCTAAAGGAATAGATCCACTATTAGGAGGAAAGGTGGCTGTCACCCTAAAGC
The DNA here is from genome assembly GCA_034642065.1 of Darevskia nairensis. Classification (NCBI taxonomy): domain Eukaryota; kingdom Metazoa; phylum Chordata; class Lepidosauria; order Squamata; family Lacertidae; genus Darevskia; species Darevskia nairensis. Next base: position 409,828 of record JAWWNI010000351.1, on the reverse strand, counting down.
TCAGCAGTTGTGTCCACCCTGTTGAACGACCTCCCATCAGATGTCAAGGAAATAAACAACTATCCGACTTTTAGAAGACATCTGAAGGCAGCCCTGTTTAGGGAAGGTTTTAATGTTTGATGTCTTAGTAAAGGTAAAGGGACCCCTGACCATTAGGTCTAGTTGTGTCCGACTCTGGGGTTGCAGCACTCATCTCGTGTTACTGGCTGAGGGAGCCGGCGTACAGCTTCCGGGTCATGTGGCCAGCATGACTAAGCTGCTTCTGGCGAACCAGAGCAGCGCACGGAAACGGTTTACCTTCCCGCTGGAGCGGTACCTATTTATCTACTTGCACTTTGACGTGCTTTCGAACTGCTAGGTTGGCAGGAGCTGGGACTGAGCAACGGTAACTCACCCCGTCGTAGGGATTCGAACCGCCGACCTTCTGATAAGCAAGCCCTAGGCTCTGTGGTTTAACCCACAGCGCCACCTGGGTCCCTTGTTTGATGTCTTACTGTGTTTTAATTTGTTGGAAGCCACCCAGAGTGGCTGGAGCAACACAGTCAGATGGGCAGCATGTGAATAATAAATTTGTTGTTGTTGTTGTTGTTGTTGTTGTTGTTGTTGTTGTTGTTAAAGCTAGGTGTACTTACCATATAAACAGGACAACGAGTCCCTCTGTCTTTTTGGCTTCTTCTCATAGATTGGTATTTCACAGTACATCACTAGAATATATTAATATAAGTAGAAAAGATAAACATAACTTACAGGAAATGATATCTGTAAAACATGCCACAATCAAGATAAGAGCTCATGTGGCTTCAGTGACATTTGCACAGCTGGAAAATATTACAGGACTTGCCTGTCTATATATTTCATGCAACATTCTGTGTTCTATGGGGTCTATTACCCCAGATGTTTTTTACACTGGTCATATATGATCATATAAATATATCTGATGTGATCCTGCTGCTGCCAACCTTTGGTGATGACAGGATAATGATGGGAAAATTTCAGGTTCTCATTTTCCCAATCTTAAAATCAGTTATCCGCTTTTCAGCATCAGATTGTGGGTTGTTGTTGTTACTCTGAATGCCTCCTAATGCACACATTTGTGCAATTTTGCCTGTTATTCACATTTTTGCCAAGCGATGCTCCCTAATATAATACATTTTGTATGTTATTTTCACTAATATATTAAAAGTTATGCACATTCTGCCCTGTTATATGTAGTTTTTGGACACATAGCTTGGTCAGAGAAATGCATTGTAAAATTCTGAGACGTGTGAATTTTGCAGGATAGCTGTACTTCAGTTCACATATTGTTTCAGAAAGTGAGAATTAGGCAAGCTTGCCTTTAAATGCAGATTGGATTGTATTTCTCTCCCATCCCCACTCCACTCTCTTCCTGCAATCATATCATTCGAAACTAAAGAATTCAATATTTTAAGTTCTGAATGGTATGTACTTGTCAACACTCTGTCAACATTACAAAAAGCTTACTAGAATATAAATGTAATAATTTGTAATAATTTGAAATACTCACCAACAGAAATACAGAATAACAGAATTTAACCATGGCTAAACAGCTCAAGAAACTCAAATGTCCATCACACTGCCAAGGCTAATACAAACTGAAGATTTCACAGGATTAAATACAAAAAGCCAATAAATCATTTAAAGGGGCAGTACACTAATACAATGCTACTAACAACCGGGATGTTAAATACTTAAAGATATAGCTACATCTAAGAACGCCGATACATATAGAACTGGATTACAGAAAAGAACTATAATCAATATTAAGATTTAAACCTGTAGGGGCTAAGGACCCAAACCTATACATCCAATAAGATTCCTTCTGATGTAATTTCTTTTTAAAAACTTCTGCATTAATCTCAGGAAAGTTATGTTTATAAATGACAAACCCTGAGGGCCCCTTACTTAAGTTTCCTGGAGACACAAGAGGTGGGGAAAGGGAAGGATTGTGTGTGTCAGCAATTATGCTTTCTTTGGGACTAGGATGATCTATAGACAAAGGCCCAAGGTATCATGTTCATTTGGCTCTCATTTGGTTTCTCCTGGCTTTCCTGGTTCCTTTCATAATTATCTTTTTTTTAAAATAAATCTTTATTGGTTTTAAAAACAAAAATACATATATCTACATACATCAAATCAAAAATAAGAAAAGAAAAGAAAAAAGAAAAGAAAGGAATAAAGAAAAGTCAAGCTAGAAGAAGTAAAGAATAAAGAATGTTAGATGACAACAAAAGAACATCAAGAACATTGTTTCACTATAATCCATTTTTCAATGTTATACACTCATAAATAAAAACAACTTCCAATTTTTCACAATGTATTTGTATTGTCATTTTTTTGGTTAAGTTTATCACACATTCTTTTATTACTGCTTTTAATCCTTTTACATTCTTGTCTTAAACTTATTTGTATATTTCTTTTTTCTTTTGCAAGTATCAACCCAGCTCCGCTAAAAGGTTATTTGGATAATATATATTTAAGTATTTTTTGAATATATTCCATTCTTTATATACCTTCTGGTTTGTAAGCCCTCTCATTTTCCCTGACATCTTTGCCAGTTCAAGGTACTCTATCATTAGGGTTTGCCACTCAGTTATCGTTGGGGCTGCCTCGCTTTTCCATTTCCTGGCCACTAAAATCCTCGCTGCTGTTGTTCCGTACATAAGCAATGGTCTTATGTCTTTTCCTATTTCCTCTGACATTATTCCTAGGAGGAAAGTTTCCGGTTTTTTCTTAAACGTAAATTTAAATTTCATGCCCAATTTCAACTAAGGCATGGTGGGCTGCGCTAAAACATTGGCTCAAGATTGCAGTGTTTGAGCTAGGGGAGGGTCTATATCAACACCTGAACAATGAGGAGTATGTCAGCAACTGGCAGAAAACAATGGCAAAAAAAGCCACCTCTATTGGTCTGTCACCCACCCAACTCTATTGCCTGGGTTATGAAGGTTCCCTAAAGACTTTAAAGCAAAGACTCTGGGATATTGCACACAGTGACTTGCGACATCGATCACACGCAGTCTGCAGTCCGCTGGCAGTAAGAGTACAATATGGGCATGCCTTTAAGTTAACATCTTATATTAAAAATCTGACAGTTCCAAATTACCGAAGGCTATTTACAAAAGCCAGACTTAACGTCTTTCCTTCTGCAGTGTTGGATGGCAGATTGAGAGGAGTTCCATACCAGGACAGACTATGCTCATGTGCCCAAGACATTGACTCTATAAAACATATTTTGCTGCACTGTGTGAAATTCAAGCAAGCCAGGGCTGAACTGATATTACCCTTGCTAGTACCTTTCCTGGGAAAATCAGAGGCTTACTATGTCAGGTTTCTACTGGAAGACCGGACAAATGACAGAACATTAGCAGTGGCGAAGTTTCTATCGGTGGTTGCAAGAACCAATGATCTCTATTCCTAAGTCTGAACAAAATGCTTGAGTAACCTGAAGGAGGGCTGTCGAAATTGTGTATTGTTTTGTAATGAATTGTTGGGTCTCTGGACCGTAATAAAGATTTGATTGATTGAATTTAAATTTCATAATTATCATGGGCTGCTCTCAGGTAGGTCAGAAAATGAAGAAGGAAAAGTTGGTGAGGGCTGGGAAACCTTTCAGAATCCTTGTCACTTCTGTGGCATCATTCTTGATCTCCTGGCTTCCATACCACCTCTTTATAGCCATAAATTGGCAGAGAAGCTAGGAAGGTGTTGGAAAAGCTGCTTCATGGGACTCTGATGCAAGAGAAGTGATGCGGTGCTTTTTCTGCCTGATACTTCATTCTTTGCTTTCCTCCATTATCCTCTGCTTGTATATTTCCAAATATAGTCAATGTCACAAAGGCATGATGATGAGAGTTCAAAGTGGGGTGAGATATTATCTGGACCTAAAACCATCCCATTATTATTATTATTTTTCAAAAATTTGAAATAGAAACCACCCCACATCCTTTTTTAAAATTGAAGTGAAACCACCCACTTCATTTGCCCACTGAAGCAGTGAATGCAAATGATATTTCAGCTACAGGGACTTGAGGCTGTAATTATTGAGAAAGCCGAAAGCAAGCAAACAAAGCCAAAAACTAAAACAACAACGAAACAAAAAATGGTAGTAAACCTTGTTGCAGACAGTGAAATTTACTTCTGAGTAAACATGCTGAGGGTGTTACTCTAAAACAGGCAGCGTTGCCAATGGAACTCGCTAACAATATATGATTCATCGGCACTCTGTTCCCAAAAACTGAGAAGAAGGAAATGGGTTATACAGCAGACCCATTTGCAGAAATAATTTGTGTGACTCACAAGTCTTTCAGTTCTCATAAATATGCTACGACCTCGGAGGACTTCTTCAGTTCTAAATGCTGAAATGCACAGTGGAAAGCGCTGAGGACAACTATTCTAGACGAGCAGATCAAGTGAGTGGACATGCTCTGAAGACTGGGTGGCAGGGTGGGTGGGGAAGAGAAGGAAAGTTTAAAATCTTTAAAATTGATTGTCTTTGTAGTTATGGAAATTGAAGTCTTCCGATGGAAAAGGGTGGGTGTTGGAACACAAGGGATTGGCAACACAAGGCTCTCCAGATGTTGGTGACCTATAGTTCCCATCATCTCTGTTCATAGGTATTGCTGGCTGAGACTAATGGATGGAAGCTAGAGTTGAGCAACATCTGGAAGTCCACAGGACCTTCATGAGGACTTGGGTCAGAGTTCTAAACTGAATGAGATTCAGCAATCTTAGTTTCCAGCTGTTAATGGGAAATGGGTTTGAGCAGGGGAACTATGAATGAAGTCTGAACTCCAAACCTGATATCTGTACTAGTGAATCCATATGAATGTATGTGGTTGCTGATGTTGTTTCTTTGAAGCTTAGAGTGCTAAGTTGCTTAGTTTTGAAATTTGCTTACTCAGAGTGCATAAGCCTGACTGGATAGACGCATTTCCCCATTTCCAGTGTTCTGATCTCTTCCCCAACCTCCCTGTGTTCCCTCTAACTTTCACCTGCCTCCATCTCAAATCTCTTCCTTCTTCTTCCAGGGCACTATGGAGAAAAATAACACAGCTATCACCTTGCAGAATTCCAGCAACACACAAATGGATGTAAGCCATCCTCCATCAGACACAAATCTGGTTGTTGCCATCCTTATCTTCACATCTTTCTTGGTGGGAATAACTGTGAATGGGCTCTTCCTCTGGGTGCTGGGGATGAAGATGAAGAGAACCGTGAATACTATGTGGTTCCTCCACCTGATCCTCACCTACTTAGTCTCCAGCTCACTCATGCCTTTCTTTGCTGTCTTTGTCCTCCTCAATTTCGACTGGATCTTTGGCCGAATCATGTGCAAGATCTTACTCTTCTCCTTCTCTCTGGGGATGTTCACTATGGTCTTTCTACTCACCACCATCAGCCTAGACCGCTACCTCTTCACCTGCTATCCTGTCTGGTCCCAGCGTAACCGCAGAATACCTTTGGCACGGAAGGTAATTGCAGGAGTCTGGCTTGCTTCCCTAGCTCTGAGCACCCCAAACCTGGCTTTTCTGGAGACTCAAGAAGAGGAGGGGAAGATGAAGTGCAGCTATTATTTTATTTTCTCCCCAAATCAAGATGATTTCCATGTCCATCTGGCTTTCTTCTTGGTTCGTTTTCTGCTGGCCTTCCTGCTTCCATTCATCATCATCATGACATGCTACTGTCGGATTGGTTTTGAAATGAAGAAAAAAAGCTTACTGAGGACAGGGAAGATTTCCAAAGTCCTGATGGCTGCCGTAGCATCATTCTTCATTGGCTGGTTCCCCTACCATCTCTACCATGCTTCACAGCTGTTTAAGGAAGTACCCAAAGCAACAACACAGGTTCTATGGGATACTACAGCCACTGGAGTTTGTTTCAATATCTGTTTCACCCCGATTCTGTACCTGTTTGTTGGGGAGAAATTCCAGGAGGTTTTCAAGACATCAATTTTTGCAGCATTTAGTAAAGCTTTTGTGGACGATCCCACCAGTCTAGAGGACAACATCCACACTGGCGAGAGGGTTGACCAGAACCATTCAGAGATCTCAATGGGAAAAACATCTGTTTTGCACGCAGAGAGTCCCAGGTTCAAACTCCAGCATCACCAGGTAAATCTGTGAGAGACTGGTGTTAGAAATCTTGGTGGTCCACTGCCAGTCCATGCACTGGACTTCATGGACTAACTTGCCATAGGGCAGCTTCCTATAGAGAAAGACTGTAGCTTGATGGTATATCACAAATGTTGCATGCAAAAGTTCCAAAGTTTCAGTTCCTAGCATCTCCAGCTTGCACTGTGAGATACTTCTGTCTGGATCCTTAAAGAGCCATTGCCCAGCAATGTAGACTCTGACTAATGGTCCAGTTCAATGTAAGGCAGCTTCTTATATATGGGGAAAGTACCCAAAACCTGAAAGTGATTTAGGGGAGCAATCTACCATATCCCTGAAGCATCTACTTTGGACCACATGTAGAGAGCAAGGTGGTTTCTTCAGAATGGGGGGGAGCTGTGTCAAATGACCTTCGGTGGGTCCCCTATCCTAGTGGGCTCATGAGGCAGAGACCGTGCTCCCCACTTCACCAGGTGGCTTTTACGGATGACCAAATCTTTGCATCTTGATTTATTACAGAGGTCTTTTATCTTTTAAAGATAACAGTCCAGAAAGCTTTTTCAGGTGAAAGGGATAACTTCTTTTTAAAACAGGGGTGGAGAAACTTTCTGGCCTCTTTTGGGGCCAGCTCCTTATCTGACCCCATACCTGCAAGCTAACTTTGATAGGTGGGAGAGACAACCCACCTGCCAATCATTCTATTTTATTTATTAAATTTCTATACCGCCCTTCATCCAAGGATCACAGGGTGGCTTACAGTATAAAAGCACAAGGATGCCTAACAGCAACAAACAAAACAATACTCGAACCAATGGCTTCAAGTTACAAGAAAGGAGATTCCGACTAAACATTAGGAAGAACTTTCTGAAAAGTAAGAGCTGTTCGGCAGTGGAACAGTCTCCCTCAGGAGGTTGTGGAGTCTCCTTCCTTGGAGTTTTTTTAAGCAGAGGTTGGATGGCCACCTGTCATAGATGCTTTAGCAAAGATTCATGCATTGTAGGGGGTTGGACTAGATGACCCTTAGGTCCCTTCCAGCTCTATGGTTCCACGATTCTAGATGACATTATGATGTCAGATTATTGATAAGGGTAGGTCACCTTGCTGCTCTGCCAAAATTCCCTGTCCCATGGAGTTTCCGCAGATTGCAGATTGTTCCAATTCAGTGGTAAAGAGTACCATTTCCCTGGGGAAAGCTGCAGGGCAAAGAAAAAACTGCTTTGACCCGTGCTTTCTATGTGTGGGACAAGCAAAGTGTGGACAAGCCCACAGAGTAAGAGAAATTCATCCAGTTGAGGTTTTCTCTATCACTGCACCATTTTGTCACAGCAAAGAGGAAGGAGTAGATTAATACTGGACCTTGATTTGAACCAGCCAGCCAAATAGTTGAGTGTGTGATTGTGGCTGCCTGAGAGAATAAAATTAGGGAGCTCAAGCCTCTCTGGAAGGCACACCCACCACCTACAAGACCTGTTGCTTCCCGGCATTTTTATTATTACTTTTTTAAAGGTTTTCTTGCGCATACTTTTGTAACCCAGCATTTGCTCTCTCTGGTGAATGGCTGGTGGGAAGGAGAAACAACAAAGATTCTTGACAAAACAAAACAAAATAAAAAATAAAAAAATTCCTTCCAGTAGCACCTTAGAGACCAACTAAGTTTGTTCTTGGTATGAGCTTTCGTGTGCATGCACACTTCTTCAGATACCAGAAGAAGTGTGCATGCACACGAAAGCTCATACCAAGAACAAACTTAGTTGGTCTCTAAGGTGCTACTGGAAGGAATTTTTTTATTTTTTATTTTGTTTTGTTTTGTTTTGACTATGACAGACCAACACGGCTATCTACCTGTAAAAAGATTCTTGAGACATTCATAGGGTAAATATTGGGGTGCGCCCTGTGGGTTCAGCCTGGATGGTCTTCAGACCGCAGGCTCCAGAGGACAGCAAAAACGGATGTCTATTTTGAAGTTGCAAGGCTGGTGCAGCACAACCTCAACTAGCAAATGGTTAAGAGGTGACACACCAAATATGAAAGCATTTATATGCTTATAAGAAGAAGAAGACGGACCCAGGTGGCGCTGTGGGTTAAACCATAGAGCCTAGGACTTGCTGATCACAAGGTCGGCGGTTTGAATCCCTGCGACGGGGTGAGCTCCCGTTGCTCGGTCCCAGCTCCTGCCCACCTAGCAGTTCGAAAGCACGTTAAAGTGCAAGTAGATAAATAGGAACCGCTCTGGCAGGAAGGTAAACGGCGTTTCCATGCGCTGCTCTGAGTCGCCAGAAGCAGCTTTGTCATGCTGGCCATATGACCTGGAAGCTGTATGCCGGCTCCCTCGGCCAATAAAGCAAGATGAACGCCGCAACCCCAGAGTCGGACACGACTGGACCTAATGGTCAGGGGTCCCTTTACCTTACCTTTAAGTAGAAGAAGAAGAGTTTGGATTTGATATCCCGCTTTATCACTACCCGAAGGAGTCTCAAAGCGGCTAACATTTTCCTTTCCCTTCCTCCCCCACAACAAACACTCTGTGAGGTGAGTGGGGCTGAGAGACTTCAGAGAAGTGTGACTAGCCCAAGGTCACCAAGCAGCTGCATGTGGAGGAGCGGAGACGCGAACCCGGTTCACCAGATTACGAGTCTACCTCTCTTAACCACTACACCACACTGGCTCTCTATATAAGGGACGGTTACGTCCATATATGACAATACTTACTTCTACTAGCTTATATTGATTTAATCAAGAGGCATAGCAACTTATCTTCTCTTTCCCTCCCTTCCTCTTCCTCAAGTTATTGCAATATCTCCTGTGTCTATCTCCTTCTCTCGTGGTTCTCTCACATTCCAGCTTTCACTTGCTCAGCCCTTCTTACACACACTTCCATTTTTCATTCTATAATTTCCATAATTTCCCCAACAGCACCTTAAAGACCAACACATTTATTATGGCTAGGGATTGATGAATATGTCCATTTCATGTATCCAGAAATATCCTGTCTCTGAATATGGAAGCTCTCTTTCGTGGTTGCTGTCAAGTCTATCAGTTTGGATTTCTCTCACTTGCTCATTCTTTCAATCTTCGGCCTTCCGCATTTCCACATCAGTTTGAGATTATTTTTAACAGATTATTTCATCACTATTTCCATGTGCATTTCTCATAATATACACATGATTGTATGCAAGTTTGCCTAATATACATATTATTATAATGCATACTGTATGTTATGTTCACGAATATATGCATTTTACCTTGGTATATGCCATTTTGTACACATTGTGGGGCTGGAGAATTTCATTGTGAAATTTAGAGAATTGCAGATTTCAAAGGGCAGCTATGGTTCGGTTCATGCAATGTTTTGGAATTAGGCGAGTTCATCTTTAAATGCAAACAGAATAGAATTTATCCCCCATTGCTAATCATAGCATCAACTTTTGCAAACTAGAGTCCTTTTCATCAGATACATTATGAGAAAGTGAGATGTAGATACGTGGCCCATCTATTCAATGTGCACCAGAGCACCAAACTCCAGATCAGGCTCAAAGCACTGAAAATAGGGGCTCATCCAGACATCCTTTTGTGCCATGTTTCTAGGCACAATTTAAAGCTATGTGTCTAAGCACTTTTTTCTTTTGCTCCAGTGCTTTCTCCATGAAGACCCACTCTTTATTGCTGAATTGGAGCAAACTGAAACCCACGTAAAACCCAAATTGCTGTGTCCCATCCATACATGTATGCCTTCCATACATATGGTTGTCGGTGACAGGAAGCTAGTATGTTATTTGGATGTTATTTTTGATGTATTGCCTGAACTCCATTGTCCAGGCTAGGGTGGGATATTTTATTTTATGTGTGAATGATGTTGGTAATATGTTGCAATAAATTAATGAAATCTATCAAAATAAAGATAAAAAGCAATATGGTGCCCACTACATTGATTGCACCACAAATGCACAACCAGAATACTGTAAGCACTTTTCTTAGAAGAAGAAGAAATCATCCATTTTATGTCTGTGTATGAAATAGCAGTGCTAATAATCCATGCTTTTCCTCTTTCATTTGAAATAATCTTATTGATGGTCTTTCATTGCCTGGACCAACGGCACCTGGGAGTGCACAGCGATGCGTGTGATGCCGTCCCTCCACTGAGCAAGGGAGCGGAAGGAGATCCAGGCACCATCATTCTTTTTGCTTCCTTCTGCCTTCTTGGGTCAATGGAGCCTTCCTCCGGTTCGAATACCAAAAGGCCAAGAAGAAGAACACGAAACAAAACAAGACCCTAAAAGCAGATGGTGACATAAGAGAGCCATTAGCCAAAAGAGGGGAGGAGGAAACACCCTAGAATCAAGATCAACAAAGGCTAAAGGGGATTTGGGTGGGCTCATTGCTATCATTACTTCACACAGGTGACCCCCAATCTGGCTCCCAGGGCAGATACAAAATCCAGAAGAAGGAAGATTACTTACTTCATCAGGATGAGGCCTACCACCAAGGGAACAATCAACTCAGAAGAAGCTGAAAAGAAGCAAAAATAAAAGTCAATGTGAACAAAGCAGAACCGGCCCACAATAAAGCAAGAGATAGAAAACAGGAGACAAGATTATTTCACACAGGGATGACTAACCTGTTTCCCTCCAGGTGCTGCTGGACTATAGCTCCCATCTTTACTGACCATTGAGCCATGCTGGCAGGGACTGTTGAGAGTTGGAGTCCAACAATATTGAGAGAGTCACGGATGAGACTTTCCTGTGTTGCCTGGTGATATTTTCCATGAGAAATCAGAAACTTGACAGCTGCCAAGGCCATGGAGCCTTCCACCACCACCCCAACTCAATGCTGTTCAGGAGCAATGCCAGCCATCAGTGGCCACCTTCTTTTTTCTAAGTAGAAGTAAGGCTCTAGAGCTCCTGGTGCACTGCTGGCAGTGGCGCCCGTGGGGACTGGCTGGGAGGGAGACCACCAATGACAGCTGGAGCCAGAGACTGGTAGAGCCAACTAAATCCAGTTATAGTCCTATCCTCCTCCCTGCTGAGTTCTGTAAGGGTAAAATGGAGACTAAGGAGGAGAAAGCTGGCAGTCTGGGCCACCGCCATGTAAGTAAGAAGGCTGCCAATTGGGACTGTCTGAGGGCAGATTGGAGTAGGTGGGGCAATGCCCCATTTGCCCCAACGGACCAGCCTGCACAATCTGCTGGGAATGTAGGGTCAGCAATGACTGTCCAAGAGAGGGTGGCTCTCCCTCATCCCAGGGTGGATCTACACACAGGGGGGAAATGCTATAAGTCATAAATTAAATCATTATAACAAAAGAAAAAAATCTCTATGTAAAATCGCTCTAGAGTTTTGTGCTCTCCAGCACCATCTGGTGTTGCATGTTTATAGCACATTTAAAATGCTGTTTTTTGACTAATGTAGCTGAGTCCCCAGTGTACAGACAGACAGAGCAGACAGAGCAAGATTTAAAAGCATTTTACAACAAAACATTGCAATGCTGTGATTGAAATCCAGGCTGTGTGTGTTCTACCCCTGCTTGGATCCAGATTTTCCCCAACCCCACATCACTATTCTGTTCCTATCACTATTGTTGTCATTGCTAATCAGATTGCTGCATTTTTTGAAAGAGGCAACAGAGGGGATTTTCTAATATCGGCAGGGCTGCAAAAGTCAGGATTTCTCAGTCTGGTGGAGTCTCACCTGTTTTCAAGGAACTAAGGTGCAATTGCATTGTGTAGACTCCCAGAGAATTGTTCCCAAGACAGATGATGCTGAGGTCGCCATCCGGGCTACGTGTCCAAATTAGGGAGCTGGTGACCTCATTCTTCTGGACTGAGGAAGAGACTTTCAAGTCTGCCATGCTGCTGTTCTCAGCTACAGTCTTCCCGCCCACTTGCCAATGGATCTGAGGTGGAGGCCTGGAGTGCAGGGAACAGTTGCAGAGGATGTCACTGTCCTTACGCCAACAGGTATTGTTTTTCTGGGTTTTTTTGCTGAGCTTGGGGGCATCTGCAGAGAACCAAGTAGCCAAGGTGACGAATACATTCTGATCAAGCTAGTGACTGCATCAGTTGCAATACCACAATTCATCCACAAGAGGCACCCAGGAGCAGACACTGCTGTCACCCTAGTTCCCTACTCTGTTGCATAAGGTAAAATATATAATTATATATAATTTATTATTTTTACCCCGCCCATCTGGCCGAGTTTCCTCAGCCACTCTGGGCGGCTTCCAGTCAAATGTTAGAACAATACAGCATTAAATATTAAAAACTTCCCTAAACAGGGCTGCCTTCAGATGTCTTTTAAAAATAGGATAGCTGCTTATTTCCTTGACATTTGCTGGAAGGGCGTTCCACAGGGTGGGCGCCACTACCGAGAAGGCCCTGTAATCCTGCTTCTGTTTGAGTTCAGAAGGCAAGGAGTTTCTTTTCCCCTTGTGTCCAGTTTGAAAACAAAAACAGAATTTACAGGAATGTTTTACAAGAACTTAAGAGCTGTTTCTCATAGAATCTTAATGTTGGAAGGGATGCCAAGGGTCATCTAGTCCAACCCCCTGCAAGCAAGAATCTCAACAAAAGCATCCATGACAGATGGCCACCCATCTCCAAGGAAGGAGAGTCCGCCACCTCTTGTGGGAGAAAACAATGCGGCCTGGGCTTTTCCAGTCACAGGGCAGCAACAATAGCAAAAGTGGCCCTGAATGGGTTTCTTCTGCCCATGCTGCTATTAGAGGCTCAGGAACCCCTTAATGAAAAAGGGAGTTGGTCTCCCTAAATAGACACACTACTCTAGGCATCTACTTTCTAAAAAGAAAAAGACAATACAGATTCTCGGTATGCAAAATGAATATCAGAGTATTGGATTGTGCAACACCCCAACAGCTAAACAGGAAGTTCACCTATGAGGCTATCACATAGTACCTAAGAGGGGAGAAATAAATTGCTTAGCAAAATGACTTAGGTCCCCACAAACAGCATCCTTATGGGAGCCTTTTCATTGGATAAGCAATAGAACAACAGGTATGTTCTGCATCTCCAGATAGCAAATAGTGAGACCATTGCCACCTGGGGATATTCCTTCATGAAATGCTCATTAGACGAAAAGGTCTTGAAGCAACCGAAGATGGGCAGGTGGGAGAGGGACATCCAGCCATTCTCCTCCATTGTCCATGCAGACCTTTTCTTCCAAAACATCAGAGCCACGTCCTACACATCCTACTTTAAGGGCAGGACAGATGCATGAAAAGAAACTTCTAACTTTGACCTTTGTATTTAATATTAGAGAGCTGTCGTTCTGCTGAGAGGTTGCATAAATATGCCCTCTCCTGGCGAATGAGGATACTCCCACAGACTTCAGACAAGGGTTATGTTCAATGACTTGAATTTGTGGTTTTGCCCCCGGGGCTGCATTTATGCACCCTGAAACTAACTTCTTAGAAAACTTCTGCAAATATGTAAGCTCATCATGGGGTTCCTGAATTTGTGATGAAGCTGCCGAATGCTGCATCACACACTGCTAGGCTGACACACTGTGCAATGCAGCCATATCCTTGTACATTTGCAGAGGTCCCCTTAGTGGAAGCATGCTGGTATTAGTTGCAGGTCAAGTCATTTAGCATACAATGGAGTTTCCCAGGTTAATGCCCCCAAGGAGCTTCCTGTTCCCCATCTCTTACATTGCACAATCACTGAAAGATTCTTCCTGATTGAGCCATGTGGATTCTCTGCCTGACATTCATACATCCCAGCATCCTCTGACTTAATGTTGGGCAGTCGAAGAGTGTCTTTACTGCCAAGCATATGGTTGTTTAGGGTCTTGTTGTTCTTCATCCATGTCACGGAGGGAATAGGTTTGCCCTGAGCTTCACAAAGAAGGCTGACGGTGTCACCTTCTCGGACCACCAGCTTTTCTTTCTGTGCGGAGAAATCTGTAAGAGAAATGCAGTTAGATCACAATAGGACCTGGGATGCCTGATGCTAAGGAATCCTCCCTCAATGCTCAGATGTTCTTGTGTATTTTGAAAAAGGATGGTTGACACCAGGTCTGCAGAAGTGGGGATTCAAATCTTTACAATGATTATTAATTACAATTGGTTCAAGACAGCTTTGGGCCATAGTTTTGCAAAAAAGAGAAATAATCCCCTCATTTCTCTGCAAGTTCAAACTGGCAAGACAAAAAATAATAATATCCGCAGTATTGCCTTCCACAGGGAAGACTTGGGGCCATTTCTTTTCCTTCTCATTCCACTTTAATTCACCACTTAATTCCAACATGGGATTCTAAATGGCTTACAAAGTACCAAAACCAGTTACACAAACATTAAAATATAAACACTCACAATTGAAATATGCAATAGAACAGTCCCATTAAATAGAAAACCCACGGCAATTAAAAGAGGAGACTCAGGTCAAGAGCCTGAAGGGTGCTAAGGTGGGGAGTGAATTTTGGTTCGGGTGCAAGGATGTGTGCATGGCATGGCATGGCTGCTGGAAAGACCCAGTGAGCCCAGCTCCTCCCTGTTACCGTCCAGTTTGTCTTCAACTCCCCTCCCCCACCATCCTGGGCTCCCAGCCATCTCCAAAACCCTTCCTCCTGCACAATCCCCACTCTGAGATCCCTAAGCAGCTATTGGCTGCCCAGCAGAGCTCAGTGAGGATGGGGATGTGCAAAAACACTTAAGAGTTTTGTATCTCACCAGGGTGTCCAGGCCTTGTGATTCTGATGTCCTGAGGTGGGTCTGAAACATAAGAAAACAGTGAGGGAAACTTGAAGGGAAGGTGCAGGGAGTAAATTAGCTTGCATGGGGTAGAAAGAACTGTTGGCCATTCAGGGGAAGGGGAAGCAGTACTGAGCTATGGGAGCTACTCACAGACCACTTCAAGAGAGATTGTATTCTCAACTGTTCTCCTAACTGCAGGGTAATAGACACGGCAAGTGAGGGCTCCGCCTTGATCCTGCAAAGTGGGTGTGAAGGTGAAGCCAGAAGCAAAGGTCCAGCTCCCATTGCTGTGCTGATGGTTCTGTGCAGTTGTTGTACTTGACCCAGTACTTGACCCAGTCCTCCATGAGATTTTAGGCTGGCTCTGTGATTCTTTCCATGGGCAGGTCCCTGGCGCCTGGCAGATGATGGTGACGCTCTTCCCCAAAACCACCTCCGGTGAGTTCAGGATCTTTGGCTTCTCTGTCAGTTCTGAGAAAACAAAAGTCCCCAGGATGGGATCAGAAGAAAATTCACAGACTAAATTAACTAGGGAACAGGATACAGGAGTCCTGAATTATGGATGGTCACCAGCACTACTTTACGCTCCCCCCTCCACTTTGCTGCTCATTGTGGACTCAACTTGGAGAGGGAGAAATCTTGAT
This sequence comes from Darevskia nairensis, assembly GCA_034642065.1. NCBI lineage: Eukaryota > Metazoa > Chordata > Lepidosauria > Squamata > Lacertidae > Darevskia > Darevskia nairensis. The sequence goes on along the minus strand of JAWWNI010000351.1, from coordinate 394,347 downwards.
GGCTGCCACTATGCTCATAGCTGTCAACCTTTCCATTTTCTCATGAGGAATCCTATTCGGAATGAGGGAATTTCCCGCAAAAAAAATGGAAAAGTTGACAGCTATGACTATGCTGCTGAACATGATGTTTGATGCTTCAGGATCCTGAAATTGGAGGACAAAGTCAGATGTGATTTGGGAGACACAGGAAGAAAAGAGGGGAGAAATGACAACTTGAATGTAGCAGCAACAGGGGGAATCTGTCTTTCATCAAAAAAGGAGCACAAAGTAAGGTGGGGTCAATTAACCCTTGAACTGTTTTTTTCTGAAGCAAATGGCCACCCACCCAAACTGCTCACTTGCATACAGGGGAATAGGATTCAGGTCTGCATAATTTTTCCCATGGGGTGAGGAGCATGGAGAGGGCAATTTTTAGGGACTCAGCTATACAGTTGAAAATAAAACGTTTCAAGTGTGTTGCAAAGTACAATATACAAATGTGACACTAGATGGCCATGGTGAGCCATGGAAAATTCAGTACCTTTTTCAAAACGTTTTTTTTTAAAAAAGCATCTCCTCAGTGGTTTTTTTTAAATATGTGTGTAGATTCCACCTAGGAAACATGGAAACAAATCCAGAACTCCCCTGGCCACACTCCCCACCCCCTCCATGCACACACCTTCTTCCAGGAATGGGTTGTTGAACTGCAATAATGCGTCTAGCTTGCCTGGGTGGAAAGAGGTGGATGACCATGTAGAAACAGCTGACATTTACCTGAATGCCATGTAGCCGACACAAGCCTGGCTTGCATATCACCTTAACCCTAGCTGAACGATTGTTTGAAGGCGAATGCACAAGGTGTTGGTGCAGGGGACCCAAATCAAATGTGTTTTGCTCCTGCCATGTTGCCAGGAGCTAAGCCATGGTTTGGCAGAATGTTAATCTAAACCAGTGGTTCCCAATTAACTAATTATTAAGGACCCCCTATTTTTCAAAAGCCAAGCCACAGTCCCCCTACTTTTGAACATTTTGATAGCTTTATGGCAGTTATCCCTGCAAAGCAATTTTTCGAACAAAATGTGGGGTAGCCTCTAATAAGCAAAGGATTTTAGGTATACTAAAAGCAGACTAGGGCTGAGAGATACCTGTATCTGGTTTTCAACATCGTGATATATTAGCAGCTAAACATCACAATGTTCCAATATATCACGATGTCTGAAATTGGAGATTGGGCTGTTATGATTTTTGTCCAAGCTGAGCGACAAACAGCTTGCAGCTAGGGCGGTCTGACTTTTGCCTGTCACACTATCCCATGAGAAAGCTGTCTTATCTTTCCTACATGGAATGTTTATGTATTCATTGTACTGCTGTAATCCGAGCCGTTGGGCTTACTCCTCTCTTCTGGCTAGTCCTCAAGCTGGAAGGACGGCATTATGGCAGCTCCGTGTAAACGGGCTGGCAGCAAAGAATCTCTCTGCGCTATTAAAACAATAAATTAGTTTTAGCCTTATTTATGGCTTGTGTGTGTTGTTCTTCAATCTGGGAACAATCACATATTACTGCGCCACCGGACTCTCAGTAGCCGGGGATGTGCGCACCTGGCTGTGCTCTGGCTTTGGGGCAGTCTCACAAACTGCCCCAGGCGGGGTATATGCTAACATGGGCATGGGGATGAGGGAAGGAGCAGACGCAGAGACTGGATGACTGGGGGGAGGAGAGGAAGCAGAATCACCCCCACTGCATGGTTTGAGTGGGAGGGGGTGGGGGTGCATCAAGCCACAATCGGGGGGGGCAGCCAGCAAAGATGCACATCCACTGTGGCTGCTGCTGCTTTCCTGCTGACTGAGAAAAGCTGCTCTGAGTCAGTGCCAGGGAAAGATAGTGCCACAGTGCCTTGAAGTGAGAGCATCAGCTGCCCTGTTCTCCATCAGCATGAGGAGAAGGCAGCGCTTCGCATTCGGCTGCCCTGGTCTCCCTTGGCGTGAGGGAAGGCAGCTCAGATCAGCAGCGTTATCAGCTGAAATCATCCTGCAATTTGGGTGGTGCCTTGAAATCAGCTGCCCTGCTCTTCCTCGTGCGAGGAGTGATATACTGCTACGTTTTGCTGGGTCGAAATCGTTATCACGGTGTGATTTCGAAACCAATTTTAACCAATATATTGAAAAATTGCAGAGTGCTAAAACAGACCATAAAATTTGTGATATTACCATGCAAAAATGACCAAAAAATAGTTGGGGGAAGGCAAGGGATGGGGCCACGGAGCCCCTGTGTGTATTCTGCAGACCCTCAGGGGTCAATGGACTCCTAATTGGAAACCACTGATGTAAACACAGGTTCATGATTTGTTTCTCTCCCAAAGAAACCATGATCTGTAGCATAGGCTTGCTTTTTAGCTAACTGCTCATGGTTTGTTTGGGGCTCAGACATTGAGCTGAGGCTTAATCTCCTGTAAAACCGCCTGCCCCACACCAGCAAGGGGAAGGTTCTCCACCTCCATGCTTAGCCAAATTAAGGCTTAGCTCTGTGCAGAACAGCAGCAGGAGAAACAGGGGAGGAGCAAAGTGCCCCTAATTTTAGCCCTATGCCTCAACCCACTGTGCACTCACCTTCAAACCAGCTAGTTATGGAAAAGTGACCTGGTTTGAGGCCTGGACAAAGATAAGACGCACACCTCTTGCTCTGCCCACATTTGCTTGCGGCAGAGGCATAGAAGAAGAAGAAGAGTAGAAGAAGAGTTTGGATTTGATATCCCGCTTTAGCACTACCCGAAGGAGTGTCAAAGCGGCTAACATTCTCCTTTCCCTTCCTCCCCCACAACAAACACTCTGTGAGGTGAGTGGGGCTGAGAGGCTTCAGAGAAGTGTGACTAGCCCAAGGTCACCCAGCAGCTGCATGAGGAGTGGAGACGCAAACCCGGTTCACCAGATTACGAGTCAACCACTCTTAACCACTACACCACACTGGCATAACAAGGTCATGTGGTACCCGGTGCGGAAAAAAAATTGTCACCCCCCCCTACACACACATTGAAATTATTATATTATTAAAAGAAGGAAAAATAATATACTTACAATTGCAAGTGTTATTTTTCTGGTTTATTTACTTAACATTGTGAGCATAAGCACTTAAACCCCCCCTAACTTTGTTCTCACACACCCCCTCTCCTCCTGTGTGTTCCAAGGTTTGGGTCCTGAGCTGAAGGAGCTTTTGCTTCTCTCCTTCTCTCACCTCTCTGCTTGTTTGCTCGTCTGCCTCCTTCCCATCCTCTCCTTGCCTGCCTGCCTGCCTCCTCCAGCGGCCCGAGAGCACGGGGCAATGGTGTGCCACCCGCCCGCGACTCCCAAGCCTCCCCCGAGCTGTGAGAATGAAGGGGGGAGGGGGACGGCTGCCGGCAAAGCGGTGTAGCTCCCCCCCTTCCCCGACAGCTCAGGGCAGGCTTGGGAGTTGCAGGCGGGCAGCTCACCAAATGTCACCCCCCTCAGTGATGAGACCCGGGGCGGTCCAACCCCACCGTCCCCCCTTCCTACGCCTCTGGCTTGAGGCTCCATCCATGTGTGCTTCTGGCCCTGCCCACCTGGAAGGTTTCCCCTAATGGAATGAGGCCCATGAACGGAAGAAATGTCCCCCACCCAAAGCACCCTCTGGTCCTAGAATTCAGGGTGCAGTGGATTAGGACAGCGTTCCAGATCTGCACTGAGGCTGATTTCAAAGGTGGCAAGAGAATAGCTCTCTGCTTCTCCTGCCATTGAGAAAGCTGTGGAGGGATGCTGGGAGAAGGAGGAGAAGCAGGTGATGGGATGGCAGCTGGAAGTGAAGGAGGAAATGCCTCCTGTTTCGTGTTTCTCCAGATTGTCAGCACATAATCCATGAGAGAGTTCTTCCCTCTAGTGAGCTGTGTAAAGGACCGTATTTTCCCATGTATAACACGCCCCCTATTTTGGGGGACTCCAAATGAAGAAAATGGGGGGGGGGGAGATTGTCCAGGATTGTGGAGCTTTTTTTTGGGGGGGAATTGCCCAGAGTTCACCTGTCTGGGTTACAAAACCACTATCACGCATCACCGAAGCTACCAATCAACTACCAATCCCATCACCACAAGCAGCAGCCAATCACCCAGCCAATTGTCGCAGTGACAGCCAATTGACGCCAGACCTGGCCACAGCCACCAATCACCCGCCCAAACGCCACTTACTATTTCTGGCTCAAGGCAGGAACTAATCCCCCGTCCACCCAATGCACTATCCGTGTATAAGACAACCCAAATTTTTAGAAATTATTTTATAATAACAAAACCTCATCTTATACACGGAAAAGTACTGTATTCAGACATTCGGAGATGCGAATGATCTAATTTTGGCATTACAATAATGAAGAGGAACAGGAAATGTGAAGCACTTGTACCTCCTGTTCCTTTCGCATCAGCATAATGTCCAGAGGTTTAGGCATATTTGTAGGCAGAGCCTTTCCCCCTTTACAGCATGAAAGAGCACAAAACAGCGAATGAGGAAGCAAATAAAGAAATGGGAAACCTCTTACCTGTCACAGAAACATCAGGTAAAATAAAAGAATCACGATAGTTGAATTTTAAGTTCTGTCCTTTCTCAATTCGAAAATAGTACTGTCCTGCATCGTGATCCTGAACATCATTGATGCTAAAGGAACAGTCACCTTCTGCTGGGTTTCCAGTCAACTGGAAACGATTCCCAGCAAATGAGGCAATGCCTTGATCCTTGTCACTACTGGCAACAACACTACCAGCATTTTGATGCCAGGTGTTGCGAATAGTGGACCCAGTTTGATCGTTCTTAATCCAGTAGACGTATAATTTCCCAGGATACAGATCCTCAGACATGGTTGAGGACTGAGTGGGATAAGTGAAGTTGCAGGGAATGTGAACGCAGAGACCTCTCTGCACGGTGACAGCCTTTAGCGCTTTAAGATCATATCCCGGGTACTGACTCCGCAGACCTGCCAAAGGAAAGAAGGAAGGTATTCACTGGTTTGTGGGCAGATGCTTAGAGAAGGCCAGTTTTGCAGCTGACCCTCTTGCCAGCGTACTGTACACCTCAAGAAGAACACTCTGCACAGTCAGCAGCACCAAAACATCAAGGGTTGTCTGGAGCAGCAGTGCCTGGGGATTATGGTGGGTCTCCAGTCCCACCCACCCACCACAGCAGCAGGACCTCAGCGGGCAGCATTTCCTGGGCCTGGGCAAGAAGGAAGAGGACATTCAGGTGTCCATCTAGTTTTACTCTGATGGGTGGTGGCTTTCCAACCTCTGCCAGCCCTTTCTGGAGATGCTGGGGGTTTAACTTGGGTATTTTTTTGCAATTCATTTATTTATTCATTCATTCATTCCCCACCTTTTACCTGACAGGGACTCATGGTGACATATGGATAAAAATAAGAACAGCTAAAAACATTTAAAAAACAATAATCGAAAACAATTAAACACTAAAGCTATATACACACAAACTCACACTTTAAAATATATAGATAATTACAATAAGAACAGTATGGCACCAGCCCTTTCATCACAAGCAGTCAGTTTCCAAACTTAGCCATGGCCTTTCCCTCTTAGGAAGCAACACTCAGAAGAACACATTTTCTCATTTCTGTACACCAAGGATGGAGAATATGTGACCCTTCAAAAGTTGAGGGACTCCAGCTCCCATCTTCCTTGAGGGTCGACTTTGCTGGCTGGGGCCAATGGCATCTAGAGTCTAGCAATATCTGGAAAGGCTGAAGGTTCCCCAGTGTTGTTGTCAACCATACCTACCGTTGCAGAGATAGGCAAGGATCAACAGTGTCACCGTCGCCATGGATGAGGCTGGGTTCTTCACCCCCCAGGGAAGGTTCATGAGTTGTCTCGTCCTTCTGGCTCTTGGCATCTTTTCTGAACTGGAGGCTTCTTTCTGAGGATGGAGCTCTGGGGCAAAGAAATAAGAATCATAGAATCATAGAATCATAGAGTTGGAAGAGACCACAAGGGCCATCCAGTCCAACCCCCTGCCAAGCAGGAACACCATCAAAGCATTCTTGACAGATGGCTGTCAAGCCTCTGCTTAAAGACCTCCAAAGAAGGAGACTCCACCACACTCCTTGGCAGCAAATTCCATTGTCAAACAGCTCTTACTGTCAGGAAGTTCTTCCTAATGTTTAGGTGGAATCTTCTTTCTTGTAGTTTGAATCCTTTGCTCCGTGTCCGCTTCTCTGGAGCAGCAGAAAACAACCTTTCTCCCTCCTCTATATGACATCCTTTTATATATTTGAACATGGCTATCATATCACCCCTTAACCTTCTCTTCTCCAGGCTAAACATACCCAGCTCCCTAAGCCGTTCCTCATAAGGCATCGTTTCCAAGCCTTTGACCATTTTGATTGCCCTCTTCTGGACACGTTCCAGCTTGTCAGTATCCTTCTTGAACTGTGGTGCCCAGAAGGAGGGTGAGGCACTAAGTGAGCAGCGCTGGCTGAAGCAGGGAAGATGCTTGGAACTCATAGTTTCGGAAAGAATAAATATGTCCAAGCAGCATTAGCCACAAAGTCTCTCATTCTAATGCCACAATCTAGCATGAGCTCAGACACCAGACTCGCAAGGGCCACCAGCCCCAGCCTCAGTTTCCCAATTTCTAACATTCCAGCATGCTTGCACTCCTGTCTCAGTGACATCTACGCTGGTCATGTCCACAGAATGGAAAATGGCAGGATTCCCCAAGGACTCTGTGCTATTTGGGGAGCTGGCATCAGGCAACAGGCTCTGTGGCGGACCAGTTGATTCTCTGATCCTGCCCTCTACTAGCATATGAGCTCAGGAAGCTTTTTCATGAGGGGGAATGGGAGGGCTGAGGGAGTCTCCATACTGGTACGTGTTCTCTCTCTCTCTCTCTCTCTCTCTCTCTCTCTCTCTCTCTCTCTCTCTCTCTCTCTCACACACACACACACACACACACACACACACACACACACACACTGAGTGGAGCCGGTCGCTTTGTACAGACACCAGTGGAGTCAATCCACAGTGGATTGTGGAATCCAAGCTGAAGAGCCAAGTGCATCTGCTTGTTTGTGTTTTTGGACAGCAATGAGTGGGGAAGAAGGAGAAGACTGAAGAGGAACAATTGCCCCCCCTTCCCGGGCAATCCAGGGCTACCCTGACCAGCTCTGGACCAATTTCAGACTGACCCAGAAAAGCTTGATTCCTTTCAGGATCCAGGATCTATCCAGTCAGGATGCACAGTTTCAATACCAACGAACATTTTAAACATACACATCTCTAGACATTTTCAAAGAGCTCATATTTAACTAATCTCTTCATCCAACGGCCAAATGACACACGATGCAGGAGATCTCTGTTTCAAAACAGTTGATAGGGTCCCCTGAAATAGATGGGGACCCTAGCATCATCAAGGAAAGGCAGCTGATTGCTTCCTTCTGTCTCGCTCCGTGTTGTTTCCACAGATGAAATTCCTCATCTCTGGTTGCTATTTGTCGCCTTTGTGGGGCAAATAGTAGCTTGTGGGGGAGGATAAGCCCTCACTGGTGTGGGAATGTGGAGAACTAAAGACTGGGGAAATGAGACGCTGAGAGAAACCAGGGGGTGCTCTGGAAGGGAGCTTGAAAGCAAAGATCTGAGCCTAGAAACACAGGGCAAATGCTAGTCTAGAGAGCTATTTGTTGTGTGTTGTTGCACCTGCAGAATAAATGCAAGAAACAGGAGAATGACCCGTCCCAGAACCTTGGCTGTGTTTTGTTCTGCAATAGTTGCCCTGGGGGAAAACAGCCTCTTTTGCTCCTTCCTCTGAGATTGGGAGAGAGAGAAAGAGAGAAAGAAAGAGGGGGGGAAAGCCTTCCTCAAAACCAGGGTAAGCCCAAGACATTTTGGTATTTGAGGTGGAGCAGGAAATGGCACACGCACACGCACGCACACACCAAACAAACAAACAAACAAACAAGGTGCATAGTATTAAAGGCCAGTCAAGTTATTTTGACACAACACCTTAAATCACCTTTCTGCCTGAAGCAGCTCCCTCACCCTGCCCAATAGTAGGGTTGGCTCTGCTCACCAACCCTCAAAAGAACCTCCCAAACACCTGCTTACTGAACCACTTCTTGTGAACTGTGAATCCTCAGAATGGTAGCTTACCCCTCACAGAGCTACAATTGTTAGCAGCTTTTTTTTTTTAAAGACCTTTCCTGGGATACTTTTGGGGGTGCTTTAAATGTGTAGTGCGTATGCAGCCTTTGATTCAGGTTCAGTTCTGGCTCAGCAGACATACCTCCGTCTAGACTCAGAATTCCCTTTTCTCTCCTCACCTCTCCGATTCAACTTGAAGCAGTGAGCGAGGAACCTCCTTGTTGCTTCTGCCTTTCTGTCTGTGGTTCTGAACCTCTGGGAGAATTTTGCTAAACTTAGAAGGGAAATAATATGAACCGGAAAAGCAGAAGTCTCAGAAGATGGCTTAGTCAAACAGGATGTAAGCAGGCTTAGATTCTCAGGCATCTTCCCCTTATGGGAAATCATTTACAAAAATTTGCATGGAATGATTCTGTGTCTTGGAGGCAATGTCCCACAGGGCCTTTTCTGTCCCAGCACCTGGGATGTAGCAAATTATTTTCTTCCATGGAGGTGGTATTTCACTAGCAATGGTGCCCCACACCCTGGTTTTTCTGCTACTTAAATTTATTTTGGAATGTTCTTTAGATTTTTAAACAGAGCTTGGCTCTCAGCTTTTTAAAAATGATTGTTTTTATCTTCTTTTGTTAATTGGAATTATTGTTCAATTCATTTGGAGTTAGCCATTTTGGCAGAAGGTAACAGTGGAGAAATGTGGTCAGTGTTTTGGGCTCCCACTGGATAAAAGCCCTAGTTCTACGTCTGACTTCTCCCTGTCTTCTGCCTCTCTGATTCTTTTCACGCAGGAGAAAATGGTAACAGTTTTGAGGCAACACACAACAACAACCTGAGTCAACATTAAGCTGTTAATTGGGACTCTGCACACAACATAAAAAGGAAAATGGGCTTCAAGACAGACAGGGTCAAGTAAAACAAAACAACCTCTAACCTTGCCATGCATGGCTGCCCCAAGACATTTGTCTGCCTGAAGCAAAGAGCAAGATTTCTTCCCCACCAGCACCCCATGCTCTTGTTCCACATACAGAAGCTGACCTGACTGGCAGTCAGGTCTTACTTCAGCACTGGGGATGGGACCACCCCAGCAACCACCCCAGTACTTGAAGGCAGCAGGCTAACTTAAGGGTCATAGGACACACTTCAGAGAAGAATCCTAGATCAATGGCAGAACATCTGTTTGGCATAGAGAAGGTCCTAGGTTCAGTCCCCAGCATTTCACCACAGGGCTGGGAATGCTCCCTGTCTGATTCACTGCAGAGCAGTTGCCAGTCCGTGTAGGGAATATTGGGCTTGCTGGAACAATAATATGATGCAGGAGAAGGCAGCTTCCTATATTCCTCTGCATGGAAGCTTTTCCTCCAGCATCACTTGCTGCTCTGCCTGCCATCTATTGGCTACATACTCAAAAGAATTCCACCAGCATGCATCAATCAAGTAGATCTGGCATGCAGAAAGGCTGTGGGGTTGCATGACCTGGGCTGGCTGACTCTCTGCACATCGCAGTCATGCCGCCTGGGAGGCATTGAGAGAAGATGGCAAAGTGTGACAGCTGCTGGCCTAAGCCAGCAAGAAACAAGCACTGGAGGATCCCCAGACAAGGATGGGAGAGAAACTGAGTACTGCCAATTTCACACTTTCCTAAACAATATGCAAATCGAAATGCAACTGTCCTTCAAATTCTTATTTCCCCAAATGTTGCAATGCAGTTCTCGAACTGAATGTGGATGTGAAAGAATTAAAGGAGACTGCTTGCAAAAATGTGCATTAGGTCACATGGCGCACAAAAGGAGGAATGCACTCTAAATTACTGGCAAATTTTCACGAGGACTTAAAGAAGAAGAAGAAGAAGCCAATTGATGCCAAAAGAACTGGACAACTCGACATGACTGGCAAATTGAGAATGGAAATGGACAGATTATTCCATTCCTAGCTCCAAACCAGTGTAAAGAATGATCAAGGACAATGGGAGTTGCAGCTGAGGAACATCTAGAGCAGGGTTTCCCAAACTTAGGTCTCCCGCTGTTTTTGAACTACAACTCCCATCTTCCCTAGCTAGCAGGACCAGTGGTCAGGCATGATGGGAACTGTAGTCCAAAAACAGCTGGAGACCCCAGTTTGGGAAACCCTGATCTAGAAGGTCAAAGGTTTCTCATCCCACTTATAAGCATAAAAGCTGTCCAAGGAACAAGCAGCCTGGTTTGTTATAATGTCAAGGAAATACTTCAAAACAAGAGAATTGAGTATTGCAGTCTTTGTCAACTTGAGGAAGAAGGATTCAGACATTAAAACCATCTTTTTTTTCCCTTCACTGTATGTTGTCCATTACATCCACTACACCACAAACTCGCATCCAGAGTACTTCAAACATTTTTTGGTATTAAATCCAGTTGATGTCTGTGTATGGAATAGCAGTGCTAATAATCCATGTTCTTCCTGTTTCATTTGAAATAAACATATCGTTGCCCTTTCCTTGCATGCGCCAAGGACATCCAGGAGCGCACAGCCATGTGTGTGATGCTGCAACCTCCACCGAGCAAAAGAACTGCAGAAGATCCAGGCAAAATCATCCTCACTGCTTGCTTCCGCCCTCTTCTGTTAATTGAGCCTTCTTCTGGTTTGAACAGCAAAAGGCCAAGCATCTTATGTTGTCAGACAGGCATTTTGAAATGAGGACATCCACTTAAGTAGACTTGGACACTGAAAGGAAGAGGGTTTCATGCAGTAAAACCAAGGCATCTCTTTGCAATAGAGCTTAGAAGTCCATGTCAAAAACGCTACACATGCACAATCACACACACAGTGTTTAAAGAGTGGTAAACACTTTTCAATATATTGGTTGTATATGGAAGAGTTTGCATTCATGGTGGGACCAAGAGTAGCAATTTAGCCCCATCTGCTGTGATGCCAAACAGAAATAATTTGTCCAGTGGTGCAAATAAATAAATTTCCAAGTAAGGTTAGAAATATGAGCAGTATGGTAAATGTATAGAATGATTTGGGTGGTGTGAAAAGGATATGAAGCAAAAAACAAAATAAATAAGGAACCGTGGAGAGGTGGAGGCGGAAGTCTTTTGATACGAGACTTAACGAAAGAAACTGTAAGGTGTGTATATTAAGTCTGTGAAAATGCATAAATAACAACAACAACAACAATAATAAAAGATTGTTACTACTGTTGTTCTTTGCTTTTATTGTTATTCCTGAATTCTGACTTTTGTCCGTTATTGGGGATCTCTGTTTTAATGGTGGTAATTTATCATGCTGGTGTCCTATCTTTGTATACCTCTTAGACTGAGGTTCTTAAATATTAAGCAGTTTAAAAACACTAAGAAATAAATAAGTGATATTCCTTCTCCCCAGCTCAAGGGGATCTGGGAAAAATATGTTTGCTTTTTCATCCAAGCCCATCCTGTGTTTCACCCCAAACTGATGAACCTTCATACGTTGTTGGAGTTCAACTCCCATTATCTCTGCCTAATACAGCAAGTGTATCGTGACTCTAAAGAGTCGGACTAGCATGCTATCCTTTTCAGGAGTAGCAGCCTTCATTTGTCTCTGAGATTTTCAGCTACTACAGGCAACAATGCATAAGAATTCAAGTTCGGGTCTGGGGCACTTACTTCTGACAATGTGGTTGAGTAGGAACTTTATTTTTTAGGCTGCAAAATCTTTCATCCCATGGCAGGTGATGTTCTGGCCGTTGATCCAGGCTCTGTTTCCAGCTCAGGAAGCTGGTCGCACCATTTTCCTGGACCAAAAAACTAAGCTACAGGGGTCCCCAGGTGCTGTTTTCAAAGAGGGTCTCTCTCTTTGCTGCTGAAGCAGGAGTGGAGGCCTAGAACACAGGGAGCAGGTGCAGAGGAGGCCATTCTCCTTATGCCAGCACACAGAATTTCTTGGGTTGCTGCTGAGCCTGGAGCCACCTGGGAAGGAACAAAAAGCCAGGGCGAGTGATAAACCAGCTCTGGGGATAAAATATCAGCCAGCAGTTTCACAATGAATCAGTAGAGGGTGCTGCAAAGTGACTGCAGTTGTTAAACAGTGGCAAGACTGTCTCATACAGCAATGCTGCTGTTCTACCAGCCAGCTCTTAAAGAGGAACTGTATTTTTGTGCTAATCAACCAATTCATGCTGCCCATTGGTCAACAGAATCCCAGCTCTTGCAATTTGACAGAGGTGGTGAGCAGTAATAGGTAAAGTCCTCACCTGCTGAATTTCTGCCTTTAAATGCAAATATTAAAGTCCTAAGCACCCTACAAAAAGAAGAGGCCAGCAAATGTAATCTAGAGTGGAATCTGCACACATATAAAAAACGTTGTGAAAATGCTTTTTTTTTACAAAACGTTTTGAAAAATACATTGCATTTGTCATGGCTCACTTTCGCCATCTAGTGTGACATTTGTATATTGCACTTTACAACACACTTAAAATGTTTTATTTGCAGCTGTATAACTGAGTCCTACGTGTCCTCGAGTAATGTTGGGACTTAGCATCTGTAGCCAGAATTCTGAAAACCTACAACCATAGGAGGGCTCTCTGGCAACCCTGATTCTCCATTTTGTCGAGCACGCAGTGCCATTTTTCTTTTTGTAGAAAAAGAGCCCTGCTTAAGGTACATATGTAAGAGACTTGTTTATCATTATATTTTGGGAATGATTCATGTTCACATGTAGCTGCATTGTTTTATTCTTTCCGGATGTCCCATGATCGTGTTATAAAGTACAGTGGTACCCCCGTGTTACGTACACGATCCGTTCCGGGTCGCGGTACGTAACGTGGGCGGGCGTATTACGAACGCAAAAAAACCTGGATTTGAGTGCTTCTGCGCATGCATCAAGCCCGCTCCGTGGAGGACTTCTGGGTCGCGGAGGTCCGTAACTTGAACGTACGCAACACGAGGTATGACTGTAGTTGTGTTCTGTGTTACAAATTAAGCACTGCAAGGAGTTGTTTCTTTTTGTTTTCTTGTTATAAGGCAACTTATCGGAAGAAGAAGAAATCAAGACAACAAACTTTTTAGAAAGGAATGGAAGTGTTTTATTGAATATTTAAAAGCAAACTGTAAACAGATTAAGACATTGACAGGATTATTGTAAAAACCTGTAATTTTAAAAATATACATATATTAGATGTATATTAGAACAGACAAATAATGGAATAAGTTAAGACAATTTGGAGTATGCAGGAAAGGACAGAAATAAATGTAAGGAACCAAAAAGAGAGATGGAAGGGAGTATAATTGGCAAAATAATTGTTGTAATGTATATAAATGAAAATTATAGATATTTTAAAAATAATAATAATAAATCTTGGTATAAGGCAGCTTTGAAAGTTCTGTTTTTGCTTTGTCATTTTCCTCTCTCTAGAGGAAGCAAGAGATTACATCAAGGAAGCCATGAATCAGAAGATATGTTTCTAAACTCCAGATCTGGTGTGGCAGATTAATTGTGCACATTTGCACCGCTTTCTCGGTGTCAAGAAAGAATGATGGTAGATGTAGGAGAATATGAAAGAGAACTGGAGAATGCCTTCAAAACTGTCAAGACAAATTAGAGGGCAAATCTATCCATTGTTCATAGCTATTATAGTTAAATGATCAGAGTCAGTGCATCTCTGACTAGGAGATGCTGATTGCAGCAGAAGTGCCAGCATCTCTATGCTCGCTTTGTGATTGACTCTATAGCTATCCTAAAAGCATAGATGACATTGCATCAATTCAAAACCATTGTCATCCAACCTTTCTAGTGCATATCCCTGTCCTTTTCCTTAATGCTAAAAGCAATCCAATCATCCCTGATCATTGGCTGGGTCGGGGGGACCCTGGGAGTGACAGTTCAATGTCTGGGGACCCCAAGTTGAAGAACGCTGGTCTAGGAGACCTGGTCTCCGGACACACCTTAGCTGCCTCTGGTGCCCAACCTGCGTGATCCACCCCTAATCACTAGGCAACTTAAATCCACTTGTCTCAAAATTGTTGGGTTTTTTTGAACCGTCTGACCCATTCAAAGATTGATTTCACACCCTAGCCACCCCTGCTGCCCAGCCTGAGCAGCCCACCCCTACTCACTAGGTGACTTTTTTGTCTCATAAATTGTTCAGTTGCGAAGGGGTTTTGTTTTTTAACATTCTGATTCAAACTTCAACATACCAAAGTGATGTGGAGAAAGACCAGAAGGGCATGGAGTACTTTAGTTGGAACTAAATGACTCTTACGCAATACTCTTTCTTCCTGATAACGGATTCTGTGCCAACTGAATTTCCTTATTGCAGACATGCTAAAACGTTGGGGGGGGGGTTATTCTCTGAAAGTGAACCCTTTTCTGCCTATATAAATATCTTCCAGAAAACTCCTCCAACATACCAGTCTGCAGGAAGAAATCAAAGAGACTGAAGACAACTTGTCTGGCTTAGAAGGTAAGCACACATAGCTTGAGAAGAGGGTGTCCAGTTTTCCCAAACACTGGATTCACTTCTTTAGCATGTAAATGACCAGGCTATATCTATCAGGTGTCTCCTTCACAAACATAGGGCTGGTCCCTGTGTAATAGCGTATGTCAATCTGAATTTTTAATGTGGTTCATTTCTGTAGATCATAGCACCAGAAGAGCTAGTATAAAATATGTTGTTGTTGTTGTTCAGTCGTTCAGTCGTGTCCGACTCTTCGTGACCCCATGGACCAGAGCACGCCAGGCATGCCTATCCTTCACTGCCTCTCGCAGTTTGGCCAAACTCATGTTAGTAGCTTCGAGAACACTGTCCAACCATCTCATCCTCTGTCGTCCCCTTCTCCTTGTGCCCTCAACCTTTCCCAACATCAGGGTCTTTTCTAGGGAGTCTTCTCTTCTCATGAGGTGGCCAAAGTACTGGAGCCTCAACTTCAGGATCTGTCCTTCTAATGAGCACTCAGGGCTGATTTCTTTAAGAATGGATAGGTTTGATCTTCTTGCAGTCCATGGGACTCTCAAGAGTCTCCTCCAGCACCTTCAGCCAAATACTTTTAAAAAATGCATATACTGAGATAAAGGTTAAAATGCGTAGGGGAAAGCATACAAAAGGAAATTGCAGAAAGGTGTATATTATGAGAAATGTTGTTGAATTTTCGTGAGGGTTTTTTTTTTAAATTGCAAATTGATCTGGAAATGTGGGGAACTGAATTTAAGATTGGGGCGGGGAATGAGAAACTGAAAGAAACCCAAATGGAGAGATTTGCTCATCTTTAGCAATAGCTAAATGGAGTCCCCAAGTTTAGAGGCAGGATATTTCTCTGTTCTATATTCTTGGGGACTAGTAACATGGTGAGTTCCTTGTCTGCCCTGTTTGTGAGCTGCCACATGCCTCTGGCTGGGCTACTGCAATAAACAGAAGGATGAGCAAGATGGACCAGCACATTAGTTCTTATTTTCTTATCATTTTGTTTCAGCAAGAAAAAAAAGGAGATTAAAGCAGAATCTGACACAAAAAGGAATGATGAGCGTAACTGAACCAACAGATCATAGCAATTCGAATGATGAGCTTGAGGGGAGGATGAAAATTTTCACTATAGTAGCCTACAGCCTTATCTCCCTGTTGGGGGTCACTGGGAATGGGCTGGTTATTTTCATCACTGGCTTCCGTATGAAGAGGACAGTCAACACTGTCTGGTTCCTCAACTTGGCCATTGCTGATTTCACATTCACTTTCTGCCTGCCCCTGATAATTACCAGTATAGACAAGGGAGAGTGGCCATTTGGCCCAGAGATGTGCAAGATCGGAAGCACCCTTAGCTACCTCAACCTTTATGCCAGCATTTATCTCCTCGTGGTCATCAGCCTTGATCGATGTATTTCTACAAGGTGGCCGGTGTGGGCTCATAATCACCGCACCCCTCAGCGAGCATCCATTGTAGCCTTCGGAGTTTGGATCTTGGCTTTGGTGCTATGTTCACCACACTTCTATTTCAGCAAAGAGATTCCAGATGGCAAGAGGTGTGACTATGATTATGGCAACACTCAGGAAAAAAAGAAGTTCACCCACAAAGCAATGGCCATCAGTCAATTCATCTTTGCCTTCGTCATCCCCTTCAGTGTCATTGTCGTTTGCTATGGGGCAGTGGTTCTGAAACTGAGGAGGAACCAGTTGAGCCAATCAAACAAGCCCATCAAGGTCATCACAGCAGTGACTGTGGCCTTTTTTGTCTGCTGGCTACCCTCTCATATCCTCTCCTTCTACAAGAAAGAACCAGGAAACGGGGAATCGCTGTCAAAGCTACCGGTATTCATTATTGGTGAAAGTTTGGCATACTGCTTGGCTTACATCAACAGCTGCCTCAACCCCATCTTGTATGCCTTCATGGGTTATGATTTCAGGCAAAAGCTCAGGCACTCACTCTTCTCTGCATTTGAAAATGCCTTTGCTGAGGACTGTGCCCAGAACACAGGCAGCTCCAATATCAAATCATCAGCTTCACTGGAGCTCCAGTAAATAAATATTGTTGTGTTCAGCACATTCACTCCAAATCTGCTCTTCTGCATTTCCCCCATATTCTGAATTAACTGCTTCTCCCTTGATTTTAGGCCCAGTTAGGGATCCAGTGTGTACTGTACAGGAAAAACAAAGTTAGCCATGTTGGCGCATTAACAAAATCCCCAATCCCACAATAGGATAATAAGACCTTTATTAGGTCCACTGAGATGTAAATAAAAATAAATAAATAAATAAATAAATAAAATAGTGTGCAAGGTTTTGAGTTCTTCAGAACTCTTCATCAGGCAAGATAGTAAATGAACTGACCCACGAACCAAGGAGATAAGTAACTATACAACCTTTAGAAGACATCTGAAGCTTTTGATGTTATTGTTATTGTTTTGCTGTTATTGTTTTACTTATTTGTTTATTTTTATCCTGCATTTTATTCTGTGAACCTCCCTGACATCTTATGATGAAGGGCGGTATATAAGTCTAATAAATAAATAATGTTTGATGCTTTTTTATGCTTTTATATGTGTTGGAACCACTTATAGTGTCTGGGGCAACCCAGCTAGATGGGCAGGGTAGAAATAAAAAAAATGTTGTTGTTGTTGTTGTTGTTGTTGTTGTTGTTGTTTTAATTGTTAATACTGCAATGAGTCAGATTACCGGGTTCCCTTCAGTCAGGAGCAGCAACCTATATTTGCCTCTTTGAGGTTTTCGATAATAATAATAATAATAATAATAATAATAATAATAATAATAATAATAATAATAATAATTTATTTGTACCCCGCCCATCTGGCTGGGCCTCCCCAGCCACTCTGGGTGGCTTCCAACAAAATATTAAAATACAATAATCCATCAAACATGAAAAGCTTCCCTAAACAAATGCTGCAGGCAACAATTCAGGTTCAGCTCGGGGGGGCTTACCTATTGCAATTTGGTTGAGTAGGAACTTTTACTCTGTAGGCCCCAAGAGGATCCGTCCCAAGGCAGGTGGTATTGTGACCCCCGTCCAAGCTCTGTTTCCGGCACAGGAGATTGATGCCATCCTTTGCCTGGACTCAACAAGCCACCTTCAGGGTCCCTCTTGGGCTAGTCCCATAGCAGGTCTCTCCACCCACTTGCCACTGATGCTGGGGTGGAGGACCGGGACGCGGCGAGCAGATGCAGTGGAAGCCAGTGCACTGCATTTCTTTGATTGCTACTGAGCCCAGCGCCACCTGGAATGGAACAAAAAGCCAGGGTGAGTGATGGCACCATCTCTGGGATATAAACATAGGCCCACAGTGCCACTATGACTCACTAGAGGGCAGTGCAAAGTGACTGCAGTTAAGCAGTGACAAGACGGTCCTATGCAGCAATGCCGCTGTGACAACAGCTCCCTCTTACAGATGAGCTGTGTATTTGTGACAATAAATGGATTGATGCTGTCTCTTGGTCAATGGAATCCTGACTCTGGCATTCGGACAGAGGTGGTGGGCAGTAATAGGTGAAAGCCTCACCTGCTGAATTCCTGCCTGTTTGTGCAACTACGAAAAGCACAAGAGAAGGAGGCGAAGGAGACAGAAGCACATTTTATCTAAGGGTACTGAAGTAGGGCCAATGTTAGGGTTTGGCATCAGCAGACAATGTCCCTATTTTCCAGGAACAAACCCGGATTTACAGAAGCCGTCCAAGTTTCTGATTTGATCCCAGAATGTCCTGCTTTCCCTTAAAAATGTAAAGGTAAAGGGATCCCTGACTGTTAAGTCCAGTCCCTATTTTCATTGGTTGGTATGGAATTATACGACCACCCAAACCAAGGAAATAAGTAACTATACATCCTTTAGAAGAAATCTGAAGGCAGCCCTGTATAGGGAAGGTTTTTAATGTTTGATGTTTTATTATGATTTTATATACATTGGAAGCAGTCGAGTGCCTGGGGCAACCCAGTCAGATAGGTGTGGTATAAATGTTGTTGTTGTTAAATACCAATTCCTATTTTCATTGGAGAAATGTTAGAGGGTATGCATGTGTGGCCAGCATGCTGAAACTTCATCACCCTGGGAGGAAACGCTCGCAACGCTGGTTCACACTGGCTCATGTAGAAGTGCATCTTCTGTTATTGCTAGCCCATAACTCAAAATTTTCTTGGGAGGATAGATAGATAGATAGATAGATAGATAGATAGATAGATAGATAGATAGATAGATAGATAGATAGCTATAGATAGATGATAGATAGATAGATAGATAGATAGATAGATAGATAGATAGATGATAGATAGATAGATAGATAGATAGATAGATAGATAGATGATAGATAGATGATAGATAGATAGATAGATAGATAGATAGATAGATAGATAGATAGATGATAGATGATAGATAGATAGATAGATAGATATAGATGATAGATAGATAGATTAGATAGATAGATAGATAGATAGATGATAGATAGATAGATATAGATAGATGATAGATAGATAGATAGATAGATAGATAGATAGATAGATAGATAGATGATAGATAGATAGATGATAGATAGATAGATGATAGATAGATAGATAGATAGATAGATAGATAGATAGATAGATAGATGATAGATAGATAGATGATAGATGATAGATATAGGGTGCCACTACAGAAAAGGCAGTCTGCCTGGTTCCCTGCAACCTCACTTCTCACTGTGAGGGAACCACCAGAAGGCCCTCGGAGCTGGACCTCTGTGTCCAGACTGAATGATGGGGGTGGAGACATTCCTTCAGGTATACTGGGCCGAGACCATTTAGGGCATTAAAGGTCAGCACCAACACTTTGAATTGTGCTCGGAAACGTACTGGGAGCCAATGTAGGTCTTTCAGTGTTATATGGTCTTGGTGGCCACTCCCAGTCACCAGTCTAGCTGCCGCATTCTGGATTAGTTGCAGTTTCCGGGTCACCTTCAAAGGTAGCCCCACGTAGGGCACATTGCAGTAGTCCAAGCAGGAGATAACCAGCGCATGCACCACTCTGGAGGGACATATAGTCTAGCAAAATCCTGCAAGATGCCACCCTACTGGAGGGAAACAGACGGAAGGATTCCTCATCTTGCTTATAAGGTAAGCACACCTAGCTTGGAAGGGGAGTCTGCATGCCCACCTAACATTTCATTTAACAGATGAATGACAGAGAGATATGCAGCATTTTACACAAATTCTGGGGATGGTAACTTCTTAAGCGTGCTAAGAGTTCATAGGAGACACCTCTTCCGTTCACAAAGCTACAGTTGCCAGATTGATTTAACAATCAATTCATCTTCGTGGGGAGCTCTGGGAATTGTAGCTCTGACAGGAAGATAGGGGTCTCCTTACACATCTCAGCACCTTTAGCACAGCACAGTTACCAATGGCTTCAAGTAACAAGAAAGGAGAGTCTGACTAAACACCAGAACTTTCTGACAGTAAGAGCTGTTCAACAGTGGAAGGGTTTCTCTTGAAAGGTTGTGGAGTCTCCTTCATTGGAGGTTTTTAAGTAGAAGTGGGGTAGCCATCTGTCATGGATGCTTTTAGTTGGAAAAACAAAGACACTGTATTTTTTTAATTCAAGAAAATCTTTAATAAAAACAATTGGAAAAAAACAGTATTCATGGCTGGGCATCGAACTCAATCGAGGACTTGTCCTTTGTTCTGGAAGTGCTATGGCTGCTGTCCTCAGAAAAGGCGTTCTCAAAGGCAGAGAAGAGGGAGTGTTTCAGCTTCTCCTTGAAATCATGTCCCATGAAGACATACAGGATTGGGTTGAGGCAGCTGTTGACAAACGTCAAGCTGGAGGCAAAGGGGTAGCCGATGCGCAAAACCCCCATCAGCTCCGGCTGCACGAGAAGTTTTGTCTCGAGGAAAGAGAAGACGTGATAAGGGAACCAACAGATGAAAAAGGCCACAATCACAGCTGTGATGACTTTGAAGGGCTTGCTCGATTGAGCCAAACTGTCCCTCCTCAGCTTGAGGACAATGGCCCCGTAGCAAACGAGGATGGCGCTGAAGGGAATGGCAAAGGCAAAGATGAACCGGCTGATGATGAGAGCTTGTCGGTTGAGATTAATTTCCTCCCTGGTCTTGCCATAGTTGTTAAAGCAGCTGATCACATTCCGATCATTGGGGGATGGGGCGGTGTCCCTGAAATGTAAGTAGGGTGAACACAGCACCAGGGCCAGGATCCAAACACCCAGCGACACAAAGGAAGCCAGCCGGGGGGTCCGGTGATTCCGAGACCATACAGGGCACCACACAGAAATGCATCGGTCGATACTGATGACCATGAGGAGGTAAACACTGGCAAAGAGGTTGAAGAAAGCAAGCGTGCTGATCAGCTTGCACATCACCAGGCCAAATGGCCAATGAGCATTCAGAGCAATATAGACAACAGTCAGGGGCTGGGGGAAGGTGAAGGTGAAGTCAGTAATGGCCAAGTTGAGGAACCAAATTGTGTTGACCGTCTTCTTCATACGGAAGCCGGTGATGAAAATGACCAGCCCGTTACCGATGACTCCCAGCAGGAAGGCGAGGCTGTAGATGATCATAGTGATAATATTGATCCACTTGTACAAGTCATAGGTCCCTCCATTGGCCTTCTTCCCCAGAGAGGGGACAATCGAGGCATTAGAAGCATTGTCGGGAACAGTGAAAACTGGCGGTAGAGTTGTGTACTCCATTCCCTCCAACGGAGACTCGGCAGTCGTGTTTTCTTCCTTTTGCTACCTGGAAAAAGAGAGAGAGAGAGAGACTGAGAAGAACATAAGGAGCTGAGCAAGGGGTTGGACCAGAGGAGCTCCAAGGTCCCTTTTCCTTGGCTGGATCAGATTAATATCCATCCATTTCCCACAGAAGATAATCAAATGTCTCTAGAGAAGGGGTGGGCAACCTCCAGTCCCTGGCACTAATTAGACTCACCACGCCTGCCAATTTTGCCTGTAATGCCATTTTATCCAAGATACATCCACTTGCCCTATAGGACACCAACTATGTGGCTGGTGGAAACCTGGCTCAGTCAAAAGGGTGTTTGCAGAGCCCCTTTCATAGGAGTGTAGCACTAAATTAATAAAGTATAGGGTCCCTTCATGATACTTGCAGCCACGTCACCTCACAGCCATGCCCCCTCAGTCATCCTCCTTATAGTCACAGCCCTTCTAGGATTGTTTTTGTTTTTGTTTTTATTTATTGAATTGATAAATTTATTCACAGAATAAAATCAAGATATACAACCACAAAATACATAACAAACAAAAACAACAAAAACAACCCAATAGCCCCAGCCCCACACAAAAACCACACATTTTAAAAGGGCATAGGATTATACAGCCATCTGGGTTGGTAGAGACTCCTACCTGAAACCCTAGAGAGCCATTGCCAATACTGAGCTAGATATACCAGTGGTCTGACTCTGTACAAGACCACTTCCTGTGTGCCTATGATCCATTCTCCAGAATTCATTTTTAAAAAGGTTAGTTCTACACTTTGCTTCAAGAGATGCTGCCTTCTTCAAGTTGATGATCTAGGGCAGGGACGCCCAACTCCCAAGAGACTGCAATCTACTCCCGGGGGGGGGGGGGGAATAGCAGCCATGGGGGGGGGCAAAGTTGTTGAGCTTTTTTAAGGGAGGGGATGCACCATAAAATGCTGCCCAGGTACTAAACCCGGCAGCGATGTCCCCGTCTTCCGTTTTTGCAATCGTGTGCGGTTGAAGGACAGAGCGAGGGGGCAGGGCTGGATGCTCTTTTTACCCCGCTATCACCCGGGGATCGACCTGTTGATCACAGTCGACTGGTTGGACATCCCTGATCTAGGGCAACGGTCCCTAATGTGACACCCATGGGCACCACGACGTGTCAGAAGACTTGCTGCCTTGCTCATGAGGCTCTCCGCCTGCTTTTGAACTGTTTCTTAACTTTCTTTTCCAGCACAGACACTGGGGGTGTTGCAAAACACAATGCCAACTGAGATTCCAGCCACCCAAACGATGTCGCACTCACACCATGCCCAGATCCCCTGTAAAAATAGCAACGAAAAGAAAAAGGGTGGGGGGGGGACAATTCCTAACATCTGCTAAAAGCATTTTTTTTTAATTGGGAGGAGAGTGGAAGGGGAGGGGGAGAATGTGGCTCTACATTAGAGACAAGTGGATCGGTCGATTTCAGTTTCTTTCCATTTTTTCTTCTTCCAAGTGAATTGCTCCACATTTCCACAGCTTCCTGTAGTTTGGTTTTCTTTCTTTTTACCCATCAGATTAACCCCCCAGCTAAGCTGTTTTGGTAAAAGCAGGTCCTTTTTCTGCCTTGTGAAAGCCGAAGATGTCCACAAGCCTCAAGAAGGTTAGCTTAAGCTCTTTCTGGGTGTGAGGTGGAAACATAACCAAGGATGACGAAAATGCTGTTTCACAAACTGAGCTTAGATTACACAGTGGAAGAACGTGAAGCTGGGAGGGTGAAGTAGATCCTTCCGGGGGGGGGGGGAGTAGAGTTTCCTTCAAAGTACATAGAGCAGGACAGGCTTCTCCTCTAGCTTAACAATGGTATAAAGGGGGCCATTTTATAGAACGCAACTTCTTTCTCCCTGGAGAAAATCTCTCCCAGCCCGAAGACGTCACAAGTTCTAGCCCTAAGCTATTTTGTAGAGATATTAAGGATCCGAAAGATCATTCCCTTATCATTCATCCATATGGGTTTGGAATCTATGGTCCTCTCAATACTTTCGCAGGAGGAATTCTAGCACATGAAACTTAGGTTTACACAGTTAAAGTGAATTAAAGCATTAAATGCAATGAATCTTTTTTTTTTAATTAAAAACAACAGACTTTTCATGGTTAGGAAAATACACAGAAAAATATGAGATGAATGAATGAATTTTTCAGGAAGGTGTATAACTACTGCACAAGCAATCCAGGGTGAATTTTCATTGTCATATAACAGTTCCATGAACATTCAGAATGAATGCGTAATAAAGACCAGACACAGCCTAATGGCCGTGTAAGCTTTCTCTGGATGAATGAGTGCTCAATATGCAGATCACCTGGATGAGCCCTGTGAAAAGCCAGGCAGGTGCTAGGTGCTGTACAGAACACAGTTTGCATGGCATGTGTCAAGAGATGCAGCAAAGTCAGGGGCACAGGAGAAGGGCTGATTGCCAGGTGGGATCAGATGGGAACAGGCACCTAAGATGCCCCAGGAACACAAGACGCTATCTAATCCACCTCAAGAACACAGGAAACTGCCATAGTCCATTGGCTCATCTAGCTCAGAACTATCTGCACCGAGTAGCCGTGGTTCTCCAGGGTTTCATTCAAGAGTCTTTCCCAGCACTGCACACCAGGGATTGAACCTGGGACCTCCTCCTAAATGGAAAGCAGATGATCTACCACCGAGCTACAGCCATATCCCAAAACTGCTTCTTGCAAGCAGACCATTCTACATGGTTGGGTTGCTGAGAGTGAATTGTTAGGGTAGAGTGGTGAGAAGGCGGGAACTAATAAAATCACAGGAAGGTTCCTCTAGTTGAGGGTCCCTCTAATCCAGCATCCTGTTCTCACAGTGGTTGTCTAGATTCCCTTGGGAAGTCCACAAGCATAATAATAAAAATAATTATAATTTATTATTTGTACCTCTCCCATCTGGCTGAGTTTCCCCAGCCACTCTGGGCGGCTCCCAACAGAATATTAATAATAAAAAAGCAACCACATCAAACAATAATAATTTCCCTAAACAGGGCTGCCTTCAGATGTCTTCTAAAAGTCAGATAGTTGCTCATTTCCTTGACATCTGATGGGAGGGCGTTCCACAGGGTGGGTGCCACTACCGAGAAGGCCCTCCGCCTGGTTCCCTGTAACCTCACTTCTCACAGGAAGGGAACTGCTAGAAGGCCCTCGGAGCTGAACCTCAGTGTCCGGGCTGTCTTAAGCATATGCAGCACTGGGGTGCAAAGATCCGCCTGGTGCCCCCCCCAGGTTGCCCAGTCCCAGGTGTGCAGGAGGGCGGAGCCGGCCAGCCGCCTCAGCGTCTCGCTGACTCGATTGCCCCCGAACACGCGGCGCAGAGCCACCCGCAGCAGAAGAGCCCGTGGCGGTGCTCCAACCAATGGGTGGCCTCTTCCCGGGGCTCAACTCTCAGGCCTCGTACTCTCGGCCTGGCGCCTCTGAGAACCCGGCACCCGGGTGCCCTGCACTCCTAGTGCCTATGGGTAAGATGGCCCTGCTCAGTGTCCGGGCTGAATGATGGGGGTGGAGACACTCCTTCAGGTATACTGGGCTGAGGCCATTCAGGTCGCCTTCAAAGGTAGCCCGACGTAGAGCGCATTGCAGTAGTCCAAGTGGGAGATAACCAGAGCAGGACCTGATCTCAACAGCACTCTTGTGATTCTCAGCAACTGGTATTCAGAGTCCTATTCCCTCACACATTAGGATAGCCTTGGTGCTAAGGGTCTAACTCAAGACAGACTAGAAGCAGAAATGGATGTGATTTAGGGCGCAGACGCTAGAGTCGTTTGCTATTTGTCAGTTCCAATGGCAACTGGCCAGCTCTGCACCTCCTGAGTTGATGCCTTGGAAAGGGGCATCATTACTTCTGATTTTTGCAATCCGGCTGCCACCTCAAGAAAATATCAAATCCCACCAAAACACATATAAAAATTAAAAGTAATCATTTTAAGAGAACATAATTCTGCCCATGCCTTATTCTGTGAGGAAATGCTTTCCAAAATATGTACCGGTATGTAAACATGTTTTCTCTGAGGACCTTTAGAAAATTTCAGATCAATGTGGAAAGAGAAAGTAATGGATTTAACTAGTGGAATCTATTGGGGCCAAGAAGAGACAGAGCTGTTCTTCTCCAAAGTTGAGCTGCCTGCCTCGGGTTCTCCAGCCTTTACTCTCCTCTCTGTGTAGAACTGTTACTGCTCCCTTTCTCTCTCTCATTCCCCAACCTGTGCTTTTTTGTAACAGCTGCATTTGGGATAGAGGCAGCTTTCCCCCTGAAGGGGATACAGTGATGAGCGAAGTTGCACTTACTAAATTTCTCCTGTTGTGCATCTGTTCTAAGAGTGTTTCCCCATCAGGAAAACAGGAGATGGTTTCCTGCTTGGCAGGGGGTTGGACTGGATGGCCCTTGTGGTCTCTTCCAACTCTACGATTCTATGATTCTATGAACCCTCCCTCCCCACCTTGATGTACTTACGTTACACACGAGGATGAGGAGTTCTGCCGTGTCTCTGACTTCTATCTGTACTCTGGAAATGTAGCCGGATTCTGCTAAAGCAGCACACTTTAATATTGCGGGCAACAGGAGGAAGAAGCAGAAAGAGGAAATAAGTAGGAAGATGATTTACATTGTTTTGCAATTCAGTAAAAATCGAATGCTAAAACTAAGTACAGGACACACTGTTCAGTTTTTGGTCCGGAAATCCGCAATGGTAAGTGGAGAAATGGGGTCAATTAGGCAATTTTTGGGTTTTCTACATGTCGCTTAGCCACCAGTGCTCTGATTCATGTGCAATTTCATACATAAGCTAGTTGTTAGATCTCCAAATACTGCAGTCAACTGCACTGTAAGCATCTTGTTGGAACTCTTAATATTGCATAATGAAGGGAATCATATTATGTCACATAGGATTGCTATCTTTGCAAAATATATACATAAACGTTTCTCTATAAGGAAGCCAAGTGAGGTTATTCCATATTTTTAAATATGTTTATAACAGAACTACGGAATGGTGGGCCACACAAAGCTATAAACAGATAAAATGTGCAAGCTGTTTTGCTATGAGCAAACTTTTTCAGCAAAAGTCTGAATATAAAATATATAGAAATGCTTTAATATAGAACAATACTTTTTTTCAAGACGGAGGGAAGGACGGGAAAAGCAATTATCGTATAATCTTGGCATTAGTTAATTAATAATTAGGACAATAGGGACGCAGGTGGTGCTGTGGTCTAAACCACTGAGCCTCTTGGGCTTGCCGATCAGAAGGTTGGCAGTTCGAATCCCCACGATGGGGTGAGCTCCCGTTGTTCGGTCCCAGCTCCTGCCAACCTAGTAGTTCGAAAGCACATCAGTGCAAGTAGATAAATAGGTACCGCTCCGGTGGGAAGGTAAACGGTGTTTCTGTGAGCTCTGGCATTCGTCACTGTGTTCCGTTGTGCCAGAAGTGGCTTAGTCATGTTGGCCACATGACCCAGAAAAACTGTCTGCAGACAAACAGCGGCTCCCTCAGCCTGTAAAGCGAGATGAGCGCCGCAACCCCAGAGTCGTCTGCGACTGGACTTAACTGTCAGGGGTCCTTTACCTTTTTTAATTAGGATGATGCACTGGATCTGAACAAAGCTTGGATCCCAAACCAAATTGGACCGATTCCAGTTTTTCTGGACTGGGTTGGGAAAAGCCCCAGATCACCACAGGCTGGCCCACCTAGAGTGATCCAGTGCTGTCAAAAGGCAGGGCAAATGAGCCATGGGGGAGGAAGGAGGAGAAGGTGGCCGCTTCTAAAGAGTCTACTTTGCCAGTGTGTTACCTGTAGGACTGAACTCTCCTCTCACCAAGGTTCGATCCTGCTCTCTGCAGTATAATCAGGAGGAGGGTGGGGAGGAGTTACAGCATTTCTTTCTTCCCCCACCCCACCCAACCACCTTGGTAATATGTCAACATTTGACACCCTCCCGCCAGCCCTCTTGGCGCTGGCTTAAGATGAGCTTTGGGAAGGAGGCACAAGGCTCTGGCAGGGTCCCAGAACCCTCCTACCTCCTTCCCAAAGCGAGCGCTTACTGGGCTTTGAGAAGGCACCCTCATTGTCTGTGCACCCATTGCGGCTACTTCACTTGCACTGCCCTGAATCTACCTCTGCAACCACATGTTTAATAGGGTTGATTGTTTATTCTTGTATAAATAAATGAAAACAATATTTTTTATTTTTTGTTTAAAAAAATATTTATTTGGTTTTTCAACTTAAAATTTTACAGATATATCAAGCATAAATCATAAAACCAATATTCCAAGGAATCTCCTGGACTTCCATCCTCCTCTTTGTGGGTCCTATTATCAATCAATTCCTCCCACATCTTTTATGATAATCCAAACCCTTTACCTCTTCCATTATGTCCAGAATTCAACCTTACACTACAAGTGATATTCCAGTCCTACTAACGATTTTAACTGTTTACAGTGATCTTTAAGATAAGTTATCAATTTTCCCCATTCCTTTTAAAAATTTGGTCTTCCTGATTTCTGATTCTTCTGGTTATTTTAGCCATTTCAGCATAATCCATTAGCTTCATCTGCCATTCTTCTCTGGTAGGAACTTTATCTTCTTTCCATCTCTGGGCCAGTAAAATCCATGCAGCAGTGAAAACAACATTTTTTCGGTGATTGGGGAGGGAACCCCTAATTTTAAAATAGGGCTGGTCCCTGTGTAATAGCGTGTGTCAATCTAATTTTTTATGTGGTTCATTTCTGTAGATCATAGCACCAGAAAAGCTAGTATAAAATATACCCCTCAATTAATTTTCTTAACCCTGGTGCTAGTTCTTATCTCAGATGTGCCCTGGAAATCACAGCTAAAACTTCCTTAATACTTTATGTAAAGATCAGCACAGCAATCTGGTGTTGTCAGCAAAATTTAATGAACTCCTCTAGTAAGAAGGATGGGTTTAACACTAGTAAGAGAAACTTAGAATTTGGGAAACAAGCAAGATCATTTCTTTGGGTCAATTCTCACTAGGACCATGTCCTTTCAAGCAAAGTAAACAAAATAAGCACTAGGCAGGATCTTAATAGGGAATAATAAAAAGGAAACAAAAGAATATAGATGGTATGACAAATCACCCATCTGAAAGTTTTGCCAGTTCTTTTGGATTCAGCAGCAATAACGACACCAGTGGAGAGAAGTTCAGTGCTTTTATTAAGTAGCTGGTGCAATACAGAATGAAAAGCAGTGAAACAGTCTTAAAGCGGAATAACATAACACAAGCAAGATAAGATACTACCCCCATTCAGTGATTGGGAGCTTCAGGGAATAACAACAGAGCGACTCCAACTGGAAGTACATGGCACCTGACTGGTGCCATTGAAGTTTAGACCCCCATCTGGAAGATTCACATACTTTATTTTTTATATATAATTTTTACTAAATTTTCTGTTTTACAATTTAGAATACTCCTATATACATCCTTAAGCTATCAATGACTTCCCTTCTTCTCTTTCCATGGTTCATTCTGCATATCACAAATCCCTGCATATTTTACATAAACTAAACCATTCAGTATTTCATTGTTACCCCCATCAAAACTTATTTACACTGTTGAATTTATCTTAATGTTGCCAACATTTTCAAGTGAACACAATTCCCCCCCCATATATTCCCAACATTTCCTAATCTTCTCTAAACGTATGTTCTTCCTGTTCTCTTATCCTATATGTTAAGTCTGCAAGCTGTGCATATTCTGTCAGCTTAAGTCACCATTCTTCTTTAGTTGAGACCTGGCTTGTTTTCCATTTTGGGGCTAACGAAACATGGACCCAGTAGTGGCATACATAAATAACCTTTTTTGACACCTGGGAATTTCCATCTGAATTATCCCCAACAAAAAGGACTCTGGTTTTTGTTGTTGTTGTTGTTGTTGTTGTTGTTGTTGTTGTTGTTGTTGTAGTAGTAGTTGTTGTTGTTGTTGTTTTGAAAAGTACTTTTGGAAGATTTACATACTTTAGACCATGGGCAGGCAAACTAAGGCCTGGGCGCCGGATCCGCCCCAATCGCCTTCTAAATCCAGCCCGCGGATGGTCTGGGAATCAGCGTGTTTTTACATGAGTAGAATGTGTGCTTTTTATTTAAAATGCATCTCTAGGTTATTTGTGGGGCATAGGAATTTGTTCATTCCCCCCCCCCCAATATAGTCCCCCCCCACAAGGTCTGAGGGACAGTGGACTGGCCCCCTGCTGAAAAAGTTTGCTGATGCCTGGTCTAGTCCAACCTCTTGCAATTCAGGAATATGTAGCCATCCCATATGGGGATCGAACCTGCAACCTTGGCGTTATCAGCACCACGCTCTAACCAACTGAGCTATCCAGGCATGTCCACAAGTTCTAGTGTTATACGAGTGGAAGAAAAGCTTTTCCCTTACCACTTTTCTCCATGTCACGTGCAATTTTGTAAACTTACATCAGATCCCTTCTTACTCATCTTTTCTCAAAACCACTCCATCATTCTGGTTCCTCTTTTCAACCCTGCATGATCTTTCCCAAGGTGACGTGACCAGAAGTGTACCACAGTCAGTGTCAGATTTATGTATAAGCTAAACAAGCTATAGTTTAGGGCCCCACTCTCTTGGGGGCCCCCCAAAAAAAATCAAAGGAAAAAAAACCTGGATGTACATTTCCACAATATAAGATTAAAAAACAAATAAAATAAAACACACATACAGCAACAGTGTTTTGTGTTGTGTAGGTTCCTATGAGGTAAGTGATGGGCCCCGTCTGCTAGCCTGCTCCCTAAAATATCACTGGTTTGCTAATTTCTATATATAGGGTGCCTACATTCTGCATGTGCAAATGGCTTTAGATACCTATTAGGTCCATAAATTACCATATAGCATATATTCAACACAAAAAGCAGCGGCAATTTGTTGTTGACAAAGGACAGCTGGACATATAAAGGGCCCCATTACCTTCAGTAGCTTAGGGCCTCATCAAACCTAAATCCAGCCCTGGGTCATTCTGGGTCATACCCTGTTTTGAAGCGAGAGAGTCTCTCCCAAGACCCATTGCAGCATATTTGTAACTTCCGAGTAGTTGCCGCAATAACTCAGCCCCTGTTCATTGCTCGTGTTACCACAAACATCTTCCCATGCCGCTCCAATATTGCCCCTTCCTACTAAACATCTCATCCAAGTTGAAGACTGCCGTCCTGAAAAATACGCTCTTGAATGATTTGACAATAAGCCCATCCCTGTCCACAATACAGACCAATAGAATGAGAGAGTTGGAAGGGATCCCAAGGGTCATCTAATCCAACCCCCTGTAATGCATGAATCTCAGATAAAGCATCCATGACAGATGGCCATCCAGCCTCTGTTTAAAAGCCTCCAAGGAAGGAGAGCCCACCACCTCCCGAGGGAGACCGTTCCACTGTCGACCAGCTCTTACTGTCAGAACGTTCTTCCTGATGTTTAGTCAGAATCTCATTTCTTGTAACTTGAAGCCATTGGTTCGAGTCCTACCCTCTGGAGTAGGAGAAAGCAAGCTTCTGCCCTCTTCCATGTGTGTCTCCAGTTTTCGCATTCCTCGTTTCCCCCTCACAATTTTGTCAAACAAAAGCACAGTCAAAGTTACCCCCCCCCCAAATGATTATGTTCTTTCCTCTTTGTGTGTACTATTTATATTTTACCTTTTTTGCCAACTGTGGCTGGTGACAGCTACAGCCATTCCTGGACCGGAAAAACCTTTGCCACAGTAATTTATGCGCTGGTTGCTTCAAGACTGATTACTGAAACACTTCCTATTTGGGGCTTCCTTTGCATTTGAGCCAGAAGTTGCAGTTAATGCAGAATGCTGCAGCCCGATTGCTGACAGGAGTGAGGCTTTGTCAGCATACAACACCTGTGTTCAGAGATCCGCCCTGGTTGCTACCTGACCAAGCTCAAGGTGTTACTTTCAGAATATAAAGCCCTTAGCAACGTGGGACCCGTTTGCCAATGAGATCGCCTTACGCCACCTGTGCCTACCTGACTGCTTTGATTGGTGGAATTGGCACTATTCCAGCTGCCGCATAATACCCGTTCCACATTTGTAAGAACTCAACTGTTTAGTGTGGCAGCACCTGCACTTTGGAACTCCCTGCCTCTTGAGATCAAACAGGTGCCTTCGCTGTACTCTTTTTGGTGCCTGCTGAAAGCATTCTTGTTTAGACAAACCAACCCAAATGGTTAGGAACTTGAAGTAATTTTAAACTGTTTTAGTATTTTAAGTTTTGTATGTTTTGTTTTATTTTTTTAAAGTTTTCATTTATACTTTTCAAGTTTATACATTTCATTAGTTTTACAATCAATTTAACATTTCAAAGTTCCCCCTTCCTTCCTCCTCTTTCTGTGGTTCCTTAAATTTATTTTTTAATGTCTTCTGCATAGCCAAATTCATTTAACTTGCTCATTTATTTGTCTACTGTAAATATATACTCTTATGAAACTGCAGGTTATTACAGTCAGTGGCGGAGCTTCATGCTCTGGCACCGGGGGGGGTGGGGGTGGAGAGCAGGCGGGGCAGCAGAATTCAAGAATGGCCACATATGTATGTGATCCCATTGCCTTTCCCACGGGGGGAAAAATACATCCTCCTTAGAACTTCTTTGGAACCTCTTGCATCAGTGGAACCTTCCTCTTGTTCGAATCCCAAAAAGTATCAAAAAGAAGAAACAGCATACCAACACCCTAAAGAACAATACAACAGAGAGATTAAGACTATAAGAAGAGCCGGATGTGGATCATCAGTTTATTTGTATGCCCCATTCCCTCACACTTGCGTTCAAAGTGGCTCACAACATATTCAATGAACAAATTAAGAACATAGTCTCTAGTTAACTGAACATACAATTGCAGCTGTCAGGTTCTCTTATCGGTTGTTCAATAGAAAAGCCAAGCCATTTGTCTTTTGGTTCTTTTATTCAGTGCCAAACTATTCACAGTGCAGAGCTCAGTCTTATCATGTCTGTTCACTCACTAGCAGAATCCGGAAGTGCCTCCCTCCTGTTTTGGCGCCAACACCACAATCTTGGCAGCCTAAATTGCCGCCTCCTCCTCGTACGTAATCTATGTGCCGGACCTGACGTCTCTCCCTCCGATGTAGCCTGCTGGGTGGTGCCAGGCCTCCCACTAACTCCCTGGACCCCTGGCACTCCTTGGCTCCCAGCCACTAACTGCTCCTCCCCCGAGGGACTGCTGGTTTCACTCGAAGATGAATCTGTAGTTAAAACAGGTGGCTGTTCTCTATAAACACTCAGTGCTGGACTGGCAGTGGCAGGCGGATCCCTTTGTCATGTAAAATGACAGCAGCCTTTGTCATTTTAGCCAATTAGGTGACGTGCTCCAATATTTCGCTAATATGCTGCTGATTTATACTTTTTTTTCCAGCTTGGACAACAATGCTTTGAGGACTGAGGAGGAGGGTGGGTAAATTCTTACTGCTATTGTGCTACAGGACAGGTACGGTGGCACCCTTCTTTCCCTTTTAGTACCCGGGAAGTAAGGTAAAAGGTAAAGGTAAAGGTCCCCTGGATGGTTAAGTCCAGTCAAAGGTGACTATGGGGTTGCGGCACTCATCTCGCTTTCATGCCCAGGGAGCCGGCGTTCGTCCACAGACAGCTTTCCGGGTCATGTGACCAGCATGACTAAACCGCTTCTGGTGCAACAGAACACCGTGACGGAAACCAGAGTGCATGGAAACGCCGTTTACCTTCCTGCCACAGCAGTACCTATCTATCTACTTGCACTGGCATGCTTTCAAACTGCTAGGTAGGCAGGAGCTGGGACAGAGCAACAGGAGCTCACCCCATCGCAGGGATTCGAACCACTGACCTTCTGATTGGCAAGCCCAAGAGGCTCAGTGGTTTTGACCACAGCGCCACCCGCATCACCTACACGGGAAGTAGAATCTATACAACATGTCCTCCTGTTCTGTAATTTCTATGCCGGAGATAAACAGCATACCATTGTCCCTTTGCTGACCAAACTCGTGGGGAGGTCAGTTCCATTTTATGTTAGATGGAACTGTTTAAAGGGAGATTTGGAACTGTTAAAAGGAAGATTAAGACCCAGAAAAGTCACTGGCAGTAGCTAAATTTCTACCAGCAGCAGTGAAGGACCATGTTCAGGGGCGAATTCGAAATTACTGTAGTTTTATGTGATGGCTCTTATGTTGCATTTTGAATTCTGTTTTGCTCTGAGATTCTTGTGTACAGTGCACTTTTTTATTTCTGACCTATTGATTGTAATGAATTGATTGATTGTTGCTGTTGTCATTTCCTCAATATCTGTCTTGTTTTTCAGTCAAACTGACTGCCAAGGCAAGTATCAAAGCCAAAAGAAGAACCACTTACTTCATGAGGAAAAGGGCTAACAGGGAGAGAAGAGTATCGTTCGATTGTCCGAACTCTACAGTCAGGCCCTCATTGTGGGCTCCTGTGAGGATAAAGAAAGATTGAAAAGAAGATCAGAGAAGCACAGTAGTATTTAGGGAACCCAAGGACTCCAGTATAGACCATCACCACCGTGAGAGCATCTGGGAATCTGGATCTTGGTGATTGTGGTTCGTACAAACTACAGTTCCTCATGTTCCGAACAGGAAACTGTGGTTTTGTTATAAGCCCCAAACAAAAGGTTTGAGCTTCCTTCTCTCCCATACAAAGATGCCTGGGCAGCGCAGAAGCCCAACGCTCAGACTCGCATTCTCAACACAACAAATAGAAAAGCCAAGTGTTGTGTTCTGGTTCCAAAGAGCCAGAGAAGCACTCTAGCAAGCATCGTATATTTGCAGGAACTCTTCTCTCACTACCCGCTAGCCTGTGCTTTAAGATCTACAGAGGAGACCCTCTGATCCCACTGATGAGCATAGCTCATGGGGCTGTAATGTGGACCTTTTCAGTTGTGTTACCCCATCCATGGAACTGTCTCCCCCAAGGGTACAGTTGGCTGCCTCCTTGTTGAGTTTCAAGCATAGCATGAAAACACAACTCTTTAAGCCAGAGTGGTGCTGTTTGGTTTCTAATTAGGATTCCTGCCCTAGTTTTCTTTAATGGTTTGGATGCTGTAATGGCAGGACTATTTACTTGATTGTCAGTATACGTTTTACTGCTTTATTGTGTATTTTGTTAATTTAACAGGAGAGAGGTACAAACTGCCCTCGGGATTATTATTTTTCATGAAGACTGGTCAAAACAGAATAAACACATAAACAAAATAAACAAATGAATCCCTGCAGAGAGGCAGTATCCTTCATTTTATCTCCAGTTCACTTTCCTGGTTTAACTTCTTTTTAAAAAGCAATATTTCAAATGGCTTAAACTAACCACGTAATTTGTAATGCAAATACAGAACCTAATGTGGGTCCCAGAAAAATGCCTTGATCCCGAAGTAAACTGGGTTGCCTTTAGTAGCCTGAGTAAAGAGACTCTTTAAATTCCGCTTTTGCTGAAGGTACAGTCACAAGTGCTCTCTTGTTACTTTTCCTATTGCCAGAAGATGTAATGTCGCTAATGCAATCTTCCCATATTTATAGCATTGAAATGTTGTGGTTTTTAAATATGCTGTTATATTTGCTATTATGTTGCAGTTTTATTATGAAATTGCTCTTGCAACACTTGATTTTGAGATGTACAGTGGTACCTTGGCTCCCAAACGGCTTGGCTCCCAAACGCCGCAAACCCAGAAGTACAGGTAAGTGTTCCGGTTTGCAAATGTTTTTGGGAAGCTGAACATCCGTCAGCATTGTTTCTGGGGCCAATCAGAAGCCAAGCGAACGTTTTGTAAGTCAAACGGACTTCCAGAACGGATTGAGTTCGGGAACCAAGGTACCACTGTATTCCTGTTTCCGTTGTTGCAAGCTGCTTTGAGTATGATTTCTTTTGTGGAAAACAGGGAAACAAATAAAATAATGAAGGAAGGAAGGAATAATGATCAGATGATCAAATGTGGCCTGATGTCAGACACACACACACCCTTTCTTGGTTGTCCTAGTAATCTCCATAGCTCCTTATTGGCCCTATGAACATCAGTAGAGCCAATAAAGGGACAGGGAATGTAGGGGCAGCTATTTTGGAGCATGACAAGGATGAACTGAGAAGAAGCCTCTGAAAGATATATAGAGGGCCCAGAACAGGCACTTACTGTCTTGAAAGACCTACATTGGCTACATTGGCTACATTGAAGCCAGTGTGGTGTAGTGGTTAAGAGCGGTGGACTCATAATCTGGTGAACCGGGTTCGCATCTCCGCTCCTCCACATGCAGTTGCTGGGTGACCTTGGGCTAGTCCCACTTCTCTGAAGTCTCTTAGCCCCACTCACCTCACAGAGTGTTTGTTGTGGGGGAGGAAGGGAAAGGAGAATGTTAGCCGCTTTGAGACTCCTTCGGGTAGTGATAAAGCGGGATATCAAATCCAAACTCTTCTTCTTCTTCAGTACATTTCTGAGCACAATTCAAAGTGTTGGTGCTGACCTTTAAAGCCCTAAATGGTCTCGGCCCAGTAGGAACGTTTCCACCCCCATCTTTCAGCCCGGACACTGAGTTCCAGCTCCGAGGGCCTTCTGGCAGTTCCCTCACTGCGAGAAGTGAGGTTACAGGGAACCAGGCAGAGGGCCTTCTTGGTAGTGACGCCCGCCCTGTGGAACGCCCTCCCATCAGATGTCAAGGAAATAAACAACTCTCTGATGTTTAGAATTACTGCTGTAGCCTAGTCTACACAGGAATGCACACAGCTGATACACCAGCTTGTTATTATTATTATATATTTATTGATGCCCCATTTTTCCCCCTGACAGGGACTCAAGGTGCCTTACAGATAAAATATGAACAGTTGAAAGTACAGGGGGGAAATCCCAATAATTTAACAACAATTGAACATTAATAAAAACAGTAATAAAATTAAAACACACACTCTGTCTGTCTGTCTGTCTGTCTGTCTCTCTATATATACAAACAAAATAAAAATAGCACAACACCAGTCCTTTCATTTAAAACAGTCAGTTCCCAAAGTCTGTTGGAACGAAAACATCCTCACCGGCAAGTGGACAGGCAACAAGGAGGGAGCCAGTCTAAGTTGTCTAGGGAGGGAGTTCCAAAGTCTGGGGGCAGCCACCAAGAAGGCCCTCTCCTGCGTCCCTACCAAACTTCTCTACTAAGCTGGGCAACGGCATTCCTGACCACCATCACCTCCTGGGAATCCAGTTGCAAGGCTGAATCAAAGAGCACCCACCCCTCAAATGCCAGCAAACCCAGTTCATCAATCAGAAAAATTCTACCCCTGTTCCAGAGACCATCTACCTTCTGACCAAGAACACATCCATCTTGTCATGCTTACCTTTGCAGAGCAGGGAGAGGATCAGGATTGTCGCTGTCGTTATAGAGGAGACCAAACTTCCAGTCTTCATGGAAACGTTGGGAAGATTCAAGCTCTTCTCCCCCTGCATCCCTTTCCAGCTGTGATGCCCTTGGACAGGTGACCTGCCAAGGAGATAGGAAAGAGACCCACCTTGAGCGTTTTCTTTTGTGAAGGGGAGGTCAGAAAGCCTACTGTGCTCAGTGGTCCTGTCTTGCAGCTCAAATAGCAACCCCTGGAAACGTCACTCAGTTGCATCTCCCAT
Organism: Darevskia nairensis; assembly: GCA_034642065.1. Classification (NCBI taxonomy): domain Eukaryota; kingdom Metazoa; phylum Chordata; class Lepidosauria; order Squamata; family Lacertidae; genus Darevskia; species Darevskia nairensis. The sequence goes on along the minus strand of JAWWNI010000351.1, from coordinate 357,443 downwards.
TAGAGTCAGGTGCAAAGAGCTCGGTTCCTCTTACTGGGTTCCAAAAGCAACAAACAGCCGCAGAAGAAGGGATCTGAAAATGGGCTGCTTGACACCTGTGAATCAAGAGCAGGGGTGTATCTAGGGGTTGGCTCCTGGGGGTGCAAAAATTGTGTCTCTCCACTCTGGCTCAAAGGGATTAGGAATCCACCCACCTGTCTGCTTGTTCCCCAGGCCTCTCCTCAGCTGCTGTGGGTGGCCAGGCGAGGTGTGTAGCCTCCTCTGGGCGCCTCGGTGGAGGAATCTGGAGGAAAGTCAGAGAGAGTGGGCAAGAGTTGCAGAAGGAGAAAAAAGAAAGGGAAAGAGGAAAGAGGCAGAAGGGAAAGCAGCAAGAAAGCCAGGGCAGAGGGTTGCTGCTTAAGGCACAGATGTAGAGAAATAGAGGAAGGAAAACTCACCAGAACAAACACTAAAACACTAGGGTTGCCATATTTCAAAAGGTAAAAACCAGGATGCCCCAAAAGTTGTTGAGCTTTTGATTGACTTGCCTAAGATCCAGGGCAAAGCACCACCTTTTGGAAATTCCACCCAGACATCAACCCCAGTAATGTTCAGACATATGGTAGCCCTAACAAACACCAGCCTAGTAAAAACAGACTGCTTGTAGTCAAAGGTCCATATTCCTCATTCCGAAGCTGGGCAATTTTATGGTTAGAAAAAAATGGGAGCCCATAGTCCTCTTGCCAGCATTTGACTATCTACAAGGAAGGCCACAGCTCAATGTAGAAGGTCCCAGGTAGGACTGGGAACATCTCCCATCTGAAACCCTGGACAGCTGCTGACATGGAAGGCATGCAGCACTAAGGTTCTGTTAGGGTTGCCATGTTTCAAACAGTGAAAAGCTTTTTGGACAGTTTTGCAAAAAAGAAGAAGCTATTTTAAAAGAAGATCACCTAAATCGACACTGTCAACATTAGTCGCCATACCTCCGGATTTTCCCAGACATTTTAAGCAATTTCCGCATGGACAATGTTTCCGACTGTGGTATTCCATAGAATCATAGAGTCATAGAATCATAGAATTGGAAGAGACCACAAGGGCCATCCAGTCCAACCCCCTGCCAAGCAGGAAACACCATCAAAGCATTCCTGACAGGTGGCTGTCAAGCCTCTGCTTAAAGACCTCCAAAGAAGGAGACTCCACCACACTCCTTGGCAGCAAATTCCACTGTCGAACAGCTCTTACTGTCAGGAAGTTATTTCTAATGTTTAGGTGGCATCTTCTTTCTTGTAGTTTGAATCCATTGCTCCGTGTCCGCTTCTCTGGAGCAGCAGAAAACAACCTTTCTCCCTCCTGTATATGACATCCTTTTATATATTTGAACATGGCTATCATATCACCCCTTAACCTTCTCTTCCGGATATGTCTGGGAAATTTTGGACATTTGGCAACCCTAGTTCTATGCATGGTGTAATACCTAAGGATAAGGACTTGGCAAAAATGACTGTGGTTGCAATACAGGAAAGAGGGGCAGGAAGTGGAGCTGAAGGAAGGCTCCGCAGCCACCAGAAGCAGAGGCTCCAAGTTGTGCCCAACATTGAGGGGGGCCATCATGCGTTGCATGAGTATCAGTCTTTTTGCTGTGGTAAGGGCACAGAGAGTCCATTCATATTGTCCTTTTGTAAGGTTCCATGGGCTGGGTATAATTCAAAAGGGTATTTTGCAGGGATGGTAACCGCAAGTTGGGATAAAAGTGCTTGGGGCAATGGAGCACAGGGAGGTGAGGTGGGATAGGATTCGTCTCCCTTTACCGAAAACGATGGTAAGAATTAGACACTTTCCCTACTCACCTCTTGTTCTATATGTGAAGCTTGCCCATTGCTATTAAAAACTGCATGACCATGCCCTCTAGTGGCTAGATTTATCTACAAGTTCCAGGCACTGACTACTTTCAGCCAATGAAATTTGTAGTTTCACCATCTGGGTTAAATTTATGTCATCATGAGCAGTCTCCTTCGAAAGCCTTGTAACATGTAAGCTCATCACGTGATTCCTGAAGCTCTGATTGTATCTGATGAAGTAGACTCTGGTCCACAAGTAACAGATTTGCAAGTCTTCACAGTTGTCACAATATTCTTTGTTGCTTAGGCTGTTCTACCACAGCCTGCAATGCAATCACCACAGCAGATTTAGAGCTCTTACAATAGCCCTGAAGATGTGTGGAAGACTATGGTGCTATAGCACAATATCTTAAGAGGAGCAGGCCCGTCTTAAGCATATCCGGCGCTGTGGTGCAAAGATCCCTCTGGCGCCGCCCTCCCCTTTCCCAGAGTTTTTGACCTTTTTTTAGGACTGGAGGAGGTGGGCAGCGGCTGGAGGGCGGCTCCTCCGGTGGGGAAGAGGTGGAGGCTGGATGTGGCGCCTCCCGGCTCAGCTGGCCGCTTTGTGCCGTGGTGGCCACGGCAGGCAGCACACCGAGCTAGCAGGCCTGCGCCAAGCAAGTGAGGGTGCGTGGGCTGCTCCCACCAAGTGTCAGCTCGGTTTTTTCCCTTTTAGCCTTCTGGCGCCCCGCAGACTTCAGTGCCTGCAGGCTAAAAGGGAAAAAATCGAGCCGACGCTCGGTGGGAGGGGCACACGCACCCTCGCTCACTCAGCGCACTCGTTTGGTGTTCCCCGGACTCTCACCTGGCACCCTCCAGAACCTGGTGCTGTGGCGCCCCATGCCACTAACCTCTATGGGTAAAACGGGCCTGAAGAGGAGAGGGTTTTTTGAGCAAAAAGGGACTCATAATGAACACAAGGTAAAGGTACCCCTGACCATTAGGTCCAGTCGCAGATGACTCTGGGGTTGAGGCGCTCATCTCGCTCTATAGGCCGAGGGAGCCGGCGTTTGTCCGCAGACAGCTTCCGGGTCATGTGGCCAGCATGACTAAGCCGCTTCTGGCGAACCAGAGCAGCACACGGAAATGCCGTTTACCTTCCCGCCGGAGTGGTACCTATTTATCTACTTGCACTATGATGTGCTTTCGAACTGTTAGGTGGGCAGGAGCTGGGACCGAACAACAGGAGCTCACCCCATCAAGGGGATTCGAACCGCTGACCTTCTGATCGGCAAGCCCTAGGCTCTGTGGGTTAGACCACAGTGCCACCCACGTCCTTATGTACACAAAGGATACCTTAAATTCCAGCCTTTATTCTGGCTCTGATGATTGACACACACACACAAACACACAATGTGTATTCGAGAAGAAATTCCTCTCTCCTGATCCTGGAAATCAATTTCATTCCCCTTGCCTATAGAAACACTGAAGCAGTAATTCCTTCAGAGGATGATATTAGGAGAGAGAGAAAACACTTGAAGAGTCACATAGGAGCATTAAGCTCCCCACAAACAGATCTACCTTTATTTTTAAAAATTAGAGCATCATGCACACACCCACACACCCGTTTTATATATGAGAAAGGCAGATATATGAACAGCAAACATGGCCACCCCCTTGATGTTTAGTTTTGACGTTTAAGTGTAATATTAAAGCTCTCCCATTCTTTACAGATGAAATGCAGCATAAGCACGCTGCCCTCTCGTGGCAAAAGAGAGATGTGTCCACAGATTTCAGACACCAAATACCGTACATTCAATGACTGTCATTTGTGGTTCCACCTCGAGGTGAACTCTAATTTCTCAGATATTTTTGAGGAACTGTCTCAAAGTTTTCTTTTTCTGAAGGAGGAAGCGTCCACCAAATTTCGCCACCTGCGAATGCATCCTAAGCAATTCTTAATGAACTTCACGGAAAGGTCTTTAATCTGCAAGCACAATTCCTGACATAAGCAGGCCACTAGCATAGAGAGGTTTAAAAGAGGAATAGATACATCAGGTGGGTGTACATAGATACACTGTGGGTGCCCAGCATGCACGCACCGGGCTGCAATGTCATGAGTTGCAGTGTGCATACCCTCCAACATTTCTCCGATGAGAAATGGGATGTCCCATAATAACTTTTTTTAAAAAAACAAAACAAAAAACTTCCCTATACAGGATTGCCTTTGAACAGCTCGGGGGTCAGATAACTACATCCCTTCCAACATTTCTCCAGTGAAAATAGGGACATCCTAAGGAAAAGCGGGACATTCCAGGATCAAATCAGAAATTGGGATGGCTTCTCTAAATGAGGGACATCCCTGGAAAATAGGGACACTTGGAGGGTCTGGAAGACAGAGGCAAATAGGTGTTGAGCAGTTTCTTCTGTTGCCCAGCAGTATTTCTCTGTCTTCTCCACACCAAGGAGCTACTAGTTGCTTGTTCTTCCTCTTCCATAATAATATTTTTACTATTTATACCCCACACAACTTCCTGGGTCGTCCCAGCCACTCTGGGCAACTTCCAACATATATTAAAACATAATAAAACATTAAACTTCCCTATATAGGGTTGCCTTTCGGTGGCTCGGGAGACGGAGAACTCCATACCTTCCAAAATTTCTCCAGTGAAAATGGGGACATCCTACTGTACAGGGGCGTAGCTAGCTGCTCCGGCATGCAGAGCAGTGGGGGCAGGGTGTGCCACCCAAAGGGGCATTGCAGCGATCTGCCCAGGGGGGCAGCACGGTGAGCTACCCACGGAGTCCGCCTGGAGGACGCAAGCCCCACGCTGCTGTTTCGGGCAGCGAGGGGGCCCCGAGCCACCGCATCACTCCCGGGAGAGACGCATGGCTCAGGTGTGCTGCAGGCCAGGCCCCCCGGTAAGTACCGCCCCCCGCGGTGTGCCATTTTGTCACCCCCCTCAAGGATGACACCCAGGGCGGACCGCATCCCCCACCCACCTCTTTCTACGCCCCTGCTACCATACCCTCCAATATTTCTCCAATGAAAATAAGGACATTCTAAGAAAAAGAGGGACATTCCAGGATCAAATCAGAAACCAGGACAGCTTCTGTAAATCCAGGGCTGTCCCCTGAAAATAGGGACACTTGGAGGATCTGTCTAGCTGTTGAACTGATGTCCTATTTGTGGGCTTCTCAGATGCATCTATTCAATTGCTGTGTGAAAACAGGAAGCTGGACCAGATAAGCCTTTGGTCTGTTCTAACTGGCTTCTAGTTGTGCTAAATTCAAACAGCACCCCCCTCCCCACTTCCCTTTCAAATAAAATAAAATAAAATAAAAAGCTAAATAAATAACATTCCCCCCAACATCACGCCTGAGACAACTGCATTACTTTTACCTCACAAAAGAGGCCTGGCCTTGTACCTTAGAGAGAAGTCCTAAGGGTTTGCCAGTACTTCGTAAATAAAAATAAAAATACAAACTCCAGAGATAATACATCTTTTTAAAAATTATCCAGGGAAGTGATTCAGAGCAAGTAGCGCTAACTATGAGGCATTGGCCGATTTGGAAGAAGGTCGGTATTTTGCCTCATATTCTATTCCCCTTGGCTCCCATTGAAAACCTTAAAGAATTGTCCAGAGGAACAAGAATATATATATTTTATTTTTATTTCAGAATGATTCAGGGAAGTAATTCAGTGAGTCACACTAAACATGAAGCATTGGGCGATTTGGAACCAGGCAAGGGTTTTTGCCTCAGATTCTATCCCCTGGCTGCTGTTGAAAATATGAAAGAGTTGTTCAGAGGAACAGGAAAAGTCGTTGAACCTCCAAGCTTATCTCTTGCTAGGGTTTGGTTGCCTGAAAAGCAGGAATTGGTACTGGGGGAAAGGCATAAACAAAAGCGGGTGCTTAAGCGCCACAAAGATTCAGGCAAACACGGCAAAAATAATGTGGGAGGCAACAGTTTCAAGTTACCGGTCTCTGCAGCCACAACAGGCGCTGTGATTCTCCAGTGGTTTGACTTCACCCCCAGAGGTGCACTCCATTGTCTCTCGAGATACACGGGTGATGACAAGGACCCTGTCCTGAGAACCCTAGGAACTGTAGTTTATTAAGGATGCTGGGAATTGTAGTTCTGTCAGGGGTAAACTACAGTTCCCATTATTCTTGGTGTTTAGGCAGCCATAGAACTGCTATTATGTACTGAGCAGCAGCAGAAACCAGCAAGGGAACCCCAAGGCTCAAAAACAAATGGAATCCAAATGCATTTTCAGGGCTGCCACCTTTGGTTTGTCAATTGCTGCTACTGTGCCTTTAAGGACAGCAGCTTATTCCAAATGCATTATCAGGTTATCGCGTTTCTCTCTGTTGTATGAAAAGATTGACTTGCTGGTTTCTGCAGATCAAGCAGCTGTTAAGGGACAATAATGGAGCGGACTAAGGGACGCGGGTGCCGCTGTGGTCTAAACCACAGAGCCTAGGGCTTGCTGATCAGAAGGTCGGTGGTTCGAATCCCCGCAACAGGGTGAGCTCCCGTTGCTCGGTCCCTGCTCCTGCCAACCTAGCAGTTCGAAAGCACGTCACAGTGCAAGTAGATAAATAGGTACCACTCCGGCGGGAAGGTAAACGGCGTTTCTGTGCGCTGCTCTGGTTCGCCAGAAGCGGCTTAGTCATGCTGGCCACATGACCCGGAAGCTGTACGCTGGCTCCCTCAGCCAGTAAAGTGAGATGAGCGCCGCAACCCCAGAGTCGTCCGCGACTGGACCTAACGGTCAGGGGTCCCTTTACCTAATGGAGCAGACTAGCTGTATCTTTTATTGTCGATCTGTTGGCAACAACCACCCTAGTATTTTAGACCTTCTCCTCAGCTGATCTGATGGTTCTCTGCTCTTTTCCTTCCCTCTCCATGTAGGATCTCCTGGCCCCCTCCCCAAAGAAAGTTTTGACCTTTTACCAGCTATATTTCTGACAGAAAATTTACAGGTGCAGCTTTTCCCCTGATGGAGAGGCAGAGATGGGCAAAGCTGCTGCCCTGTTAGATAATTCCTGTCCAGGCATCTGTTAAAAGAGCAAGTTGCTTTTGTGAGGGGAAAAAGACAACAGTCCTCCTTACATACAGACCATCCCTGTTCTCAAAGAGGGCTGCCTCTGTTTCCTGTTGTAGACCATGATCTGTCAGGAGGACACTATTAACACCCCAAGCATGGTAGTACAGGAGCAAGGAAGAAATGTCAGGAAGTGGTTTGTGCAAAATGATTATGTGGGAAGTGGGTGTTACCATCCCCTCCCTTAAACTCTTGAGCATTCAGAAGCAGCCAGAATTTTAAGAACCGAAGCTTTCTCCAGCACTAAAATTGCGATCACAGCAGGAAAAGCTGTACCTGTTAAACTTCTGCCTGCTGAGTGGTTGTTAAAGGCCCAGGAGTCTTCTTATGGAGAAAAAGGTGAGTTTTACATAGAACCTTCCAGGCAACTTTTGATTACTCTGAAGCCAGTGTAGCTCAAAAGCTTGCCTGTGAATTTCCACATATTTAACATTTTCAAAGGGGTAGCTGTGTTAGTCTATTGTAGCCAAGAAAAATATTTTGGTACCACGATAATGCAATTTGTAGTAATAATTATAATTATTATTTATTTATTTATTTATTTATTCATTCATTCATTCATTCATTCATTCATACCCCGCCCATCTGGCTGGATTTTCCCAGTCACTCTGGGCAGCTCCCAACAGAATATTAAAAACACGATAAAAGATCAAAAATTAAAAACTTCCCTAAACAGGACTGCTTTCAAATGTCTTCTAAAAGTCAGATAGCTGTTTATTTCCTTGACATCTGATGGGAGGGCGTTCCACAGGGCGGGCGCCACCACCGAGAAGGCCCTCTGCCTGGTTCCTGTAACCTCACTTGGGAACTGCCAGAAGGCCCTCGGAGCTGGACCTCAGTGTCCAGGCAGAACGATGGGGGTGGAGACGCTCCTTCAGGTATACTGAGCCGAGTTAGCCCACTGGCCCTTACAGCAATCCTGTAAAAGTGTGATTTGCCCAATATCATAGAATTGTAGAGTTGGAAGGGACCCTCAGGGTCATCTATCCCAGCCCCCTGCAATGCAGCTGTCCCATATGGGGACTGAACCTGCAACCTTGACATTATCAGCACCGCACTCTAGCCAACTGAGCTATCCAGGATATCATCATATCATTTCTTTTCTGTCTGCATTCAGTGTGGTTTCATATTGTGAGTCAGGCATAGGCAAACTCGGCCCTCCAGATGTTTTGGGACTACAACTCCCATCATCCCTGACCACTGGTCCTGTTAGCTAGGGATGATGGGAGTTGTAGTCCCAAAACATCTGGAGGGCCGAGTTTGCCTATGCCTGTTGTAAGTGGTCTGTTTGCGAAAGGGAGGCTATAAAATTATCAACAGGGTGGTGTCATCCGGCTGCAAGATAATGACATATTGTTAACTTTATCGTCACCTCCCCTGCATGCCTCCAATAGCAACAACAACCAGGGGCGAACGAAGACTAACTGACACCCGGGGCGGGGCAAACCGCCGGCTGTGCACGTGTTGCGCCACTACATACGACGCATGTGTGTGCTGCTACGTACGACGCATGTGCGGCGTCACTATGTGCAGCGCATGCATGTGACACCGCACATGCGCTGTATGTAGCAGTTTGCCGCCGCGCCACCCAAGCACCGTAGGGACGGTGGCAGGATCCTCTGCTTGCGGCTGCAGCGGCGGCGGGCGGATCCCACCGCCATTCGTACGGTGCTCGGCTGGCTCCGGCGGCAAACCACTATGTACAGCACATGTGCGGCATCGCTACGTACAGTGCATGCGTGTGACACCGTGCATGTGTTGTACGTACCGGTTTTCCGCCGGCGCCGCTCGAATGCCGTACGGACGGTGGTGGGATCCTCTGCTCGCGGCTGCAGCCACGAACGGAGAATCCTCCACATGCAGCGGTGGCGGCGCAATGGCTGCTCGAGCCACTGCACCCAGGGGTGGCGGGGTGAGCATCCCACGGGGTGCCTTCTTGTCACCCCTCCAGTCATGGCACCCAGGGCGCACTGCCCCACCACCACCCCCTTGCGACACCACTGACAACAACTATCACTCAGATTATCAGACAGCAAGCTAATGCCTGAACTGCCACTTGAACCTGTGTTGCATCCTTCTTTTAAGTCCAGGGTTGTTCATCGCCATGGTGCAGCTGCAAGAGAGGAAAAGGCAGAGTAAGAGCTGGGAACGTGGTTGCAGTAGCACAGCTTTTCTTCTTTCCTTTGAACATGGGGCCCTCCAGATTTTTCAGGCACGAACCATCACTCTTGACCATCGACCATGCTGGCTGCTGCAGGCAGGAGTTGTAGTCCAAAACAGCTGGAGAGCATTGCGTTGGAGGGGGGGCTGCATTAACCCATCCATTGTCTGCAAGGGAGACACCCCCGCTCCCTATTGCATCAATTCTATTGGGCAGCTGAGTTTCTTGCTACCTTATAGACCGGCTTGCTCCTTCCAGCTCCAGCACTTGCTCTCGTGCTCTCTCCCCGTGTCTCGCACGCTCCACATCTCCCTCACGCACAGAAAGACAAAGATATACAAGTGAGCCCCGCATCACCTTGCAGGGAACAGCTAATCCGCTTCTCTAACACTCAGTACTTGGGGGCTTTTCTGTAATAGACGGAGCATCAGCTTCATTGCCCACAGCACTGGGCTCAGGTCATCCTACTGGGTCTGGATCAAACAGCATCTTCCACTCTTCTTCTGGAGCTAGCAGAAAATCACCCACACCTTCTGCCAGCAGATGGACAGAGGAGGAGGCGGTGGCCAGAACTCACTACCTTTCTAACCTGTTGAAGAGGCTGACAACACCTGCAGCAAGGTAAGACAGCTTGATCCCAAAAGGGATTTTCTCCTCCTCGTTTCCCTCTTATATACCAGCTCCTTAGGATGGTGATGGGGAGATAATGGGTTGTATTCCATGCTAGTCTTACTCAGAGTAGACCCACTGAAGTTAGCGAACATGACTAACCAGTGTAACAACAAAAGCCTTTCCAAGACAATCTCCACCGAACTTGTCATTATAATAATAATAATTGCCTTTTTCATGCGTAAGGAGCTACGGAACTTTGTAAAACCACCTGTTTCTCACGATGGATAATAATTAACAATCTGACGACAAAAGCCTTTCTAAAGCCCTATCCACCGAATTATTACAAGAGTAATTGCCTTTTTAAAACCATAACTGGGGAGAGATCCCACTTTGTAAAACCATCTCTTTCAATGGATTTAGGTCCAAATTTAAAAAGTGGGTAGGAACAGTGTTCGGTCTTCATCCTTTTCCCCTCTCCATACATGATCATGCACACACTCCTCTGTGCTAGAAAAGGATATATAAGATGCATCTTTTTAACACGCAGGTGTATTTTTTCCCTTACCTTTGGGGGTGCTTTGGGGAGTTAGAAATCTGGCGCTGTAACGTGGCCACAGATAGCAGGTGGTAATAGGACCGTTTCATAGATGGGAAAACTGAGGCAGAGGCGGACATAAGTGTTTGGGTTGTTAATCCCTATACATGTCTACTCAGGAGTAAGTTCAGTGGGACCTATTCCCAGGTAAATGAGTATGTGATTGCTGCCGAAAGGAACTCTATATAAATCATCTTATTAGATGTGACTTAAAGTCCATGCTGCCTGATGCTTTGCCTTCAACAGCGACTAGTCAGATGTCTTTGAGAAACTCACAATCAAGGCAAGAAAGTGATTGGAACTCCTTGTTCTTTGTTCCCACCTAGCATTCCACAAGGGTACACTGATTCTGAATATGGAAGATCCGTTCTCTCCTTTCATTTCTTTTTAAAGGAAACCTAAGGCAAAGGGATGCGGGTGGTGCTGTGGGTTAAACCACAGAGCCTAGGGCTTGCTGATCAGAAGGTCGGCGGTTCGAATCCCCGTGACGGGGTGAGCTCCCGTTGCTTGGTCCCTGCTCCTGCCAACCTAGCAGTTCAAAAGCATGTCAAAGTGCAAGTACAGTGGTACCTCGGGTTAAGTACGCTTCAGGTTAAGTACGCTTCAGGTTAAGAACTCCACTAAGAACAGAAATCATGCTCTGGCGGCGCAGCGGCAGCAGGAGGTTCCATTAGCTAAAGTGGTGCTTCAGGTTAAGTATGCTTCAGGTTAAGAGTGGACCTCCGGAACGAATTAAGTACTTAACCCGAGGTACCACTGTAGATCAATAGGTACCGCTGCAGCGGGAAGGTAAACGGCGTTTCCGTGCGCTGCTCTGGTTCGCCAGAAGCAGGTTAGTCATGCTGGCCACATGACCCGGAAGCTGTACACCGGCTCCCTTGGCCAATAATGTGAGATGAGCGCCGCAACCCTAGAGTTGGTCACGACTGGACCTAATGGTCAGGGGTCCCTTTACCTTTACCTTTAAGGCAAAGAGGCCACAATTCTTCCCTAGATCTTGGGACCCTTCAATGCTTGTTCTTAAGAGCAACTTCACAGGTCACAAAATTTCTGCCCGGAAAGCATTTCCACACAGGGAAACTGTCTGCTGTGTGTGTGTAGGGGAAGGGGACTCTCACACCTGGGGGGTTAATTCTGTTCCCTGCAGGTAAATTGCTCTCCGTATAGGAATTCTACAGTACGTGGAGCAGCTTCTGCTCTGTTTGGTATGCTGCTGTTTGAGGCAGTGTAAATGGAGAGAGAATCATAGAATTGTAGAGTTGGAAGGGACCCCTATGATCATCTAGTCCAACCCCCTGCAATGCAGGAAACTCACCATGAATGCCTTCCTTGTTCTCTTATGATGGCAATGGCGCCCACCTGAGAGGTGCTGGAACTGAGTTCTGGAGTGAGTTCTGGCTGAAAAAAAGCCCTGACTCAAACATTGTATATCACTAAAACGTCACTTAGAACTGTAATTGGAACAACACAGAAATTACTAGAGTGCAGAAGTGGAGGGGAAGCACAGATCTAAGCAGTTTCCCACTTGACCCAATGTTATGTACTGAGCTGAATCCTAGAACAATAGGATCAAAAATGCAGCAGTCTGATTGGTCCTAGAACAATAGGATCCAGAATGCAGCAGTCTGATTAGTCCACAGGAGCCACCCAATCCAGCGCCAGGTGGAAGTGAATCAGTGACCTGATTGGCCTGCAAGAGCGGCCAATCAGGCTCCTGGATGAAGTGAATCTGCAACCTGATTGGCCTACATGAGTAGCCCGGAATTAGCCAATCACGGGGGCCCATTGTGTAAATAACGTATATATAGCAGACGTTTTGGGGAAAGATTCATTCCTTGCTAATATGAGCTGAATAAAGAGCATGAAATTCACACTTGACTCTGAGTATATATCACCCAAGCTGTCTAGGCAGAGGTCCAAGTGGTTTTCCCCTCGCTCCACTCCTTTCCTGGGGAAAACCAACTTTTTAGCACTAAATCGGAGCAAATGTCAATCCGGAGAAAACTCGAATTGTTGTTTGCTCCAATTGAGCACTAAAGAGTGGTTTTCCCTGCGTGTGAAAGCAGCAGGACAAGATGAAACTGAGTCCTAAGAGTACAATGAAAGTGCCAAGTGGCTCGCTGAAGTGAGGGAGTTCCATTGCAAGGGGCCACCACAGAGAAGGCTCTCCCGTGCACCACTGTCCCTGGGATCCCAAAGGATTGTGGTACCATCAGCAAGAGTCTCCCCCACTCACATTAACATTTGGGCAGCTCTGTATGTGTGGGGGCACTCCTTCAGTTGTTTGGGATGCAAGCTGTTTTGCGGCTTTGTAGGTAAGGTAAGGTAAAGGACCCCTGGACGGTTAAGTCCAGTCAAAGGTGACTATGGGGTTGCAGCGCTTATCTCGCTTTCAGGCCGAGGGAGCCAGCGTTCGTCCACAGACAGCTTTCTGGGTCATGTGGCCAGCATGACTAAACCGCTTTTGCACAATGGAACACCGTGATGGAAACCAGAGCGCAAGGAAACGCCGTTTACCTTCCTGCCACAGCAGTACCTATTTATCTACTTGCACTGGCATGCTTTGTACATCAATATAACCACCATGAATTGGGCACCTTGGAAAAAAGGAGGGATATAAATGTCAGCAATGCAGGTTTTCAGGAAAATTTTGAACTGGGAAAATGCCCAGATAATATTGTCATGCAAATTAGGATAATTTCCATAGTGTAACAAATAAGAAACAAACCAGTTTGCATTGGGGGTGGGGGTGCCCTAAAACAAGGTTAGCCAACGTGGACCCTTCAGATGATGTTGAATTCCCATCATTTCTTTTCCTTGTTTTGAATATTTTATTGGTTTTTTACAGTTTTAGATTCAATCAAACAACACAATATAACATTTGTCATATAAAAGAAAAAGAAACCCCCCCCTTGACTTCCCTCAACTTCCCCTTCTGGTTCTTTAAATATTTACTACTTCTGCATTTAAATTTTAAATTGTATTTTAACCTGTATTTTAATTACCGGTAATGGTTTTTCTTTCTTTTATATTTTATTGTAATTTTTATTGGTGTTAGTTGCCCTGAGCCCGGTTTTCGGCTGGGAAGGGCAGGGTATAAATAAATAAATTATTATTATTATTATTATTATTATTATTATTTCTGCTTAATTATTGAACTCCCATAATTTCTGACACTTGCTGGTTGGGGCTGATGGGGTGTGTGAAATCTGGAGAGCACTATCCTGGCTACCTGGCCCTAGAGAATAATCTAATTTAACAAGGTTTATTTTACTTGTATTTAGGCTAAACACTTTGAAAGTACAAAGCTTGCCTAATATTGTATTCACAGCTGGTACCCACTCATGGTTACTAATGAACTTATAAAAGGGAATTTTCTTTCCCGCGGAAAAATTAAGCAGCGCAAGATTTTTCTGCCCAGCAACACTGATCAGTGTAATAATATAATTAGATTTTATTAGGCAACAGATATTGGAGGCGGAGCTGATACCCTTCTTACTAAAGGGAAGGCGGAGGTAGGGATACGGGTTTAAGACGAAAAGTCCCAGGGATCGAGATCCCTTCGTCGTCTTCTCACCAAGGTAACGGGAGTGGCGTCCAGTGGTCAGAGCGGGAGTTAATAAATCGGAGGGCGTCGCGCTGTGTTCTCAAGCCTCGATTAAACCTTTTCCTCCCGGGCCAACTCTTTCCTCCGCCTTGTCTGGAGAGAAAGCGCTTAATGAATTAACAGCTTGCCGGCGGCGCGCCTGGCGTTTGTTAGCTGTGCGTGCGTCGAAGCAGCTGGGCGCGCATCAATTAGCGCGCCTAATGGGCCTTGGCGGCTCAGGAGCACGTGGCCCTGCGCTCCCCCGACGACTCCGGTGTCCCAAAGCGGCCCGAGGGGCCGGGTGGCTCATCCTAATCCGTCATTATTAGCAAACCTCCCGCCGTCGCCACCGGGGACGAGGGCGCAGGAATGGGAGCGGGCGAGTCTGCCTGCAGATCTCCCGTCCCGTCGCGGGGAGGTTGATTGATGAACCTCGTGCAGAAGGAGACGCCCGCTTGGAGGCAGCTAACTGGGGCTGAATAGCAGGGGCGAGGTGCGCCCCGCCCGCTGCCTGCGCAACCGAGCGCCGTCCAAAGAGAGACAGTATTGGCGCACATACCGTACCTACCCCCGGTGGCGACATAGAATCAGAGTTGGAAGGGACACCAAGGATCCTCTAGTCCAACCTCCTGCCATGCAGGAATAAGCGGCTGTGTCCCATACGAGGATTGAACCTGCAACCTTGGCGTTATCGGCACCACGCTCTAGCCAACTCTTATGCCATCCAGGCATAAGAGGCAGCATAGTTCAACATATCGCGCTCCCCCCCCCCATGGAGGAGGGAATGCTGAGAAAAACCACACCGGTTGAACATCTGCCTTCATGCACCAATAAGAATCCCCTTTCCCATTTTCTCCCCAGCTTTAATAAATAAGGAAGCTTTAAAAAAAGAGGCGGCACGCTGCGCTTTGAACAGTTCCAGCTCGCGCTGCAAGCCCTCCATGGCTTGGCCTGATCACTTCCCCGACTTCTCTCCGCTCTCCATGGAAATGTAAAGAATTCCTGCCTTTTAGGTGGTGCCGGAAATATTGAAGCAGAAAGGGATTGCTGCACGCTTCTGAAGGGGCAAACGCGGTCCTGGGGTTTCGCTTCGCTTTCTAGCGAGCTGGGGGGGCGGGGGGCGGGACCCTGGAATTTCGGCCGTAGTTATTGACACGAACGGACAAGCGAAGCGCAAAAGGAGACAGTCATCTTCCTCTGCTTAGTTCTCTACGGAGATGCACCCCGCTAACTCTGTTCTGTGCTGCCTTTGTAAACGATGAAGGAAGGTGCGTTATATCCAGTCAGACCGCTGGGTGAAATATCAGAATTGGAGGTGCCTGTCTAATTTAGTAGCTCCACATTAGCGGTGCCATGACATTAAAGGCCTTACTAAATGAATATGATGTATTTGTCGGGCGACAGTATTGTAGTCCAACAATATCTGGCGGCCTGCAGATTCCTGCCCTTGAGCCTAGATCCCATCAACACCATGGCATGAAGTGCGATTCTGGTAAGGTAGCCAGCTGCAAATGTCTTCTTCTTCTTCTTGGTTCTTCTTGGTGGTTCTTCTTCTTCTTCGTTCTGTGATCACTGGTAGCCGAGTCATGTCTTCCATGAGGTCTTAACAGTGTGTCTGTAAGTGACTGTGGAGGCCAATTTTGGATCCGCACATCCTTCCACAGTGGGGACATAGGTTTCTGGGCGGGAGTTGATCACGGTGTGGATTTGCCAAGTGTGCCTTCCTCTTAGCTCATTTCTTCCTTTCATCCTGAATTCGTGCTTCTTCAAAGGCTGTTCTCCAATTGGAGCGCTCGCAGGCCAGTGTTTCCCAGTTGTCGGTGTTTATACTACATTTTTAAAGATTTGCCTTGAGAGCATCTTTAAAGCTCTTTTGTTGTCCACCGGCATTACGCTGACCATTCTTAAATTGGGAATAGAGTAGTTGCTTTGGAAGACGACAATCCAGGCATCCGAACAACATGACCAGTCCAACGAAGTCGATGTTAAAGTAATAGGGCGCAAAATGTAAACATGGGCATTTTGCTGCAAAATGATGGTCCAGTTCCTTTTTCATAT
Organism: Darevskia nairensis; assembly: GCA_034642065.1. Lineage (NCBI taxonomy): Eukaryota > Metazoa > Chordata > Lepidosauria > Squamata > Lacertidae > Darevskia > Darevskia nairensis. The sequence goes on along the minus strand of JAWWNI010000351.1, from coordinate 341,519 downwards.
ATCATCAAGAAACGGGGGGAAGGTGCCGTTTTCAAAATCCCCTGCAGACTGGTGACTTTTCTGTTCACTGGCCTGGCTTTTTGTACTCAATACACAAAGTCGGTTAAGAACAGTTTTCCCTGACACAGAGTGAGTGGAATTTTCAACTGCTTAACTTCTGTGCTGGGCTGCTGTTAACAGTTAGTAAACAGGGTTAGTAAAAATGGTGGTCTTGCAACCCCCAGCTACCTGCATACCTTTTTTTATTTTGCTGTTTCCAGGTTATATGCCTCTGGGCATTTAAACAGCAGCTGGAATGAGTTTTGAGAAAGGTTGCCGTTGCACAATGCGTACCACCCACACGCGGAGAGCTTCTAGGTTACAGCCGTCCCCAGCAGGGCAGACGCAACAATAGCTATGTTATTTATACAGCCGCAGGAGTGTTGCATAACAAGATTGCATACAGATGGTGATCTCCAGCAGGGATGCAATAAGCAGAGCCGAAAACCTAAGTTCTCATCCGATAGAGATCCAGCAGATTTCTCTCTCTCCTCCAAATCTGAAATGCCAAAATTCTGGATTCAAGAATAGTTATATGAATACCCCCGCCACCATCAAAATTATCATTGCACAACTGAACTCTGAACTCTATTAACAATGTTACAAGCTGAACATTCAGTGTGGTGTAGTGGTTAGAGTGTCGGACTAGGACCTGGAAGACCGGGGTTCAAATCTCCACACAGCCAGGAAGCAAACTGGGTGATTTTGGGCCAGTCACTTACCTACCTCACAGGGTTGTTGTGAGGATGAAATGAGGAGAAAGAGAATAATGTATGTTACCTGGAGTTCCTTAGAGGAAAGGTGGGTTGTGAATGCAGAAAATAAATATAAATAAAATGTGCTATGATTTCAAAAAAGCCCTCACGGTTTTCTACATTTGTGCTTGCAAATCTGAAAGGAGAGATTAGATCCACCAGCACCTTTCCCCCGATCTACGTCATTAACATATTCCTACATGTTTGCCTTCAACATGAATGTTGAATTTAGGGAGAGCGGCACTGTGGGGTTTGGGTGCAGAGGAACAGTCTGCCTCCATGAGGGCTTGTGCGGCACATGTCAACACTGACCAACTCCCACCATGGCAGCTTTGCTTGCTCTGCCTCTTCCCATCTCTTGGCAACAGAACATCTCTACAACCCCTTATGCTGCTTTGAATGGTGCTTCATTCATCCAAGCTGCCCTCCTGCTCACCCTCCTCCCTCCCCTCGGCTCTGCGTAATAGTCCCAGCTAGAAAGAAGTTGTGCTGTAACCAGAGCAACTGAGATTGCCCTTGAGAATTTCACTTACTGATATATATATATTTAAAGTAATTGCATAGGGTGGGGGTGGATGGGAGAAAGGAGTGGTGGTGGAACAGAACTGAAAAGGAAGTACAGGGTTCTCCTTTGGATGAAAACCCAGAAATCCTGCCCCCTCCAGTCGGGCAACCTCCCCCCCCCTTCACTCGTAGATCCTAGAGGAGGCTTAGTCCAATAGGCCAGGGTGAACTGGGCACTGCCCCACCAATCTTAGTCTGCCCTTAGCCAACCCCCTGTAAGTCTGCCTTCTTTTTCCATATATATATGTGTGTGTGTGTGTGTGTGTGTGTGTGTGTGTGTGTGTGTGTGTGTGTGTGAAGTTTTCAAATCATAAGGACAAATTTACAAAAGGGAAACAAGAAAGAGAGGAGAGAGATAAGATCCCTCAATTAATTACCAATATGCTGAATGCATGGTGGATCAAACAAAAATGTTAATCTTAATTCTCTTGTGGGTTTTTTTCATGTGTACACCATATGACTATGATCAAGACAAGATAAGAGAGCATGGGTGTGTTGTGTCTTATTGTTTGCATTTTCATGTAACTCATATTATAGCAAAAGCTAGAAGGACCACCCACCCATATCCCTCCTTATTCTACTCTGGCTTCTTACAAGCCACCTTGATTTAGTGGCTGAGTACATGGAGGGCCGAGTTTCCCCTTTGGGTTGCAGACTCTTGCATTGCATAGAGTGGCTGTGAACGGAAAGAGGGGGGAGGGGTTGAAAAGCTGCAGCGAGGATGCAGAACACACCCTGTCGCCCTTTTATCCCTGCCCAAAATAATGATGAAGTTGATGGTGCTTATCATTTAGGTGGTGCGGAGATGGTCAAGGACCTCATGTACCCCAAGTCCAGAGTATGAGAAAGTGCTGTTATTGGGAAAATTACAGCACCTAACCCTGGACAGCTCCCTTAGCCTTTATGAGGCTTTGCAAGGAGCATGCAGCACAGGAACTTAAGAATAACCTTCCCAGATCAGACTGTAAAGGCCCCTGCAGTCCAGCCTCCTATTCTCCCAGAGGCCAACCAGATGTTTTGGGGAAGCCTGCAAGGAGAACCCGTGGGCATCAACACTCTGCCCACCTGTGATTCACAGCTTCAGGCATTCATAGGTATGCTGACGCTTGACAGTGGACGTAGAGCATAGTCACCATGGTTAGTACCCTCCGTGATCTTGTCTAATCCCCTTCTAACATCATCCAAACTGGTGGCCATCACTGCATATTCCATAGTTTTAACTATGTGCTGCAGGAAAGCAAGGGACAAGCTCATGTCCCGCTCAGTGCCACATCCAGGCCCATAGATCCAGGGGGAACGTCAAACCACTACAACTTATTCCAGTGGTCCCCAAACCTCCTTTCCCCACAGGCCACTTGACAATTGCAGACGGTATTGGTGGATCACTATTTTTGCCTTTTTGTAACAATTGTAATGTGCTAGATGCTGCATGATTCTAAATTGCACTACTGTTGCTTCTTTTATTTCTTAAATATTGCATTCCATAGAATTCAGATTGCGTTGCAGTAAAATACAATATAAGAAATGGAAGAAGCAATAAAAAATACAATCAAAACCAATCTTTTCTTCAACCACAAATCCATACACTGTGGACAACCTGAATGAAGCTCCTAGACCACTGGTTGTCCATGAACCACAGTCTGGGAACCCATGACCTATTCCACCTGTGGCTGTTTGGCCATCCATGATACACTAGTACAGGGATGGGATACCTGTGGCCCTCTAGCTGTTGCTGGGCAACAACTCCTATCATCTCTGACCTTTGGCCACACTGACTAGGGCTGATGGGAGTTGGAGCCCAACCAATGTGCTCTCCACCCCAACATAAGTGATGACACTATATAAAAATTATAATTAATGCTAAATGGGTTTTCTCTCCTTCTCCTTCTCTCTTTGGCAGGGAGATGTCAACAAGCCCAGCAGGCAATGTCTCATCGTCCTCTCTGCTCCTGGAGGAAGCCACTGTGCGCAGCACTGTAAAGGTCATCACTGGGGTGATCTTCAGCTTCATCTTCCTGGCTGGGGTGACCGGGAATGGGATAGTGTTGTGGGTCACCGGCTGGAAGCTCCGCTGGACCTCCAACACCATTTGGTTCTTCAACCTCGCCTTGGCTGACTTGGCTTCTACCTCCCTGATCTTTGTCACAGTGTTGAACTTGGCCCTGGACCTGCACTGGCCCTTTGGCTCAGTGGCCTGCAAGGTGGCCAATTGCCTTTTTGGGCTGAGCGTGTGCAGCGGTGTCCTGCTACTCAGCTCCATCAGCGTGGACCGCTGCGTGCTGGTGATGGCCCCCGTCTGGTGCCAGAACTATCGGACCCCGCGCCTCACATGGGGGACTTGCGGGCTCCTCTGGATGATCTCCCTCACCTTCTTCGTCCCCAGCTCTTACTTCTTCACTGAAATCTCAGTGGAGAAGAATAACCGGAGCTCCTGCAACAACCTGGACATCTTCCAGGACTGGCAGGAAGCAGAAGTCCTCACCATCTGCATCTTTCTCTACCAGTTCCTCCTGCCCTTGCTGGTCATTTCCATCTCCTACACCATCCTGGTGGTGACCATGCACAAGAAGAAGCTCAACAAGTCCAGCAAGCCCTTCTTGGTGGTTACCAGGGTGGTCTTCTGCTTCTTCCTCTGCTGGCTGCCCTACCATGCCCTGGCTCTGGCAAGGATCTCTATGGATGCTGTTCCAGATGCTGTGCACCTGGTGGCCATCCCTCTTTCCAAGTGCCTGGCCTTGTTCAACAGCTGCATCAACCCCTTGCTCTATGTCTTTGTGGGGCAGGAGTTCAAGGATGCAGTGAGGAGGTCCTTGCTGCAGGTCTTCAAGACAGCTTTTGAAGAGGCACCAGTGGCCACCAGTGTTTGAGATAAGCAACTGCCAGTGTTGCAGAAACCAGAGAAGGCACTTTTCTTTTTAAAGTCACCGTATCTCATCACAGTGCTCCATTGACTGTGCAGCTGGAGAGGAGAGGATCCCTAAACACAGACCTGTGTATACTGTGCATTTAGATATAACAACATTCTGCAGCAAGGTCCCTTGCAGTGAGATTCTGCAGCCTATATTCAATTCTGCAAAACTGACATGCGTCTTTTTCACGGTTAAAAAGAGAGGAGAATTATCCTATTCCTGCTCGTTATAAGGAGGGACAAGGAATTAGGTACTGAAAGCTCACCTCTGACAATTAGAAATCCTGCTCAGGCTTCCCTTTCTTGAATCCTGAGATTTCCCCAGATATTGCCCATCCATCTTCATGCCTTTTTTTATTTTTGGCAATCACAAGGGCTAGAAACTGGACATTTTAAAAATAAGGCTGAGACTCACAAGGTGTCAGGGCTGGAGTCAGGCACAGGTCAGCACGAAAGACACAAGGCTCCCTTGCCAGTAAAGCCAACTCTTTATTCAAGGAAACGGCAGACAACTCAACAACCCTTCCCAGCAAGTCTTGCCTCTATGGAGCAGTTGCCAGGACTGAAGGTCCCTGTCTCCCACCCTTTCTAAGGCTCCTCCTCTCCCAGATGTTTCCCAAGCAGTCTCAAACTGTGTCTGCACACCTCTGGTCTCTGCCCTCTTCTTTATTCTGTGTGTTCTTGGAGACCAGGGGGGAAGATAACTTGTCACAGCAGGAGAAGCAGACTCTCTGGATTCTTCAGCAGCCTCTTGACCCCCCCCTCCTCTGCTTCAGCCTTGGAGTCTGAACTGCTTCCTGTCACTGGCTCTCCCTGCTCACTAAACTCCATTGCCCCTTCAGCATCCAGCCCTGCCTTCTCCTGCTGACCTCTCTTTAGTGTCCCACCACCAACTCCCAGGCTCTGAGCCTTCTTCCTCTGGGGTTTCCCTTGGGGATTCCCCGGCTGGTGCCTCCCACCACTCCTCTCTGTCCAGCCAGTCCCTGACACAAGGTAAGACATTTTACTCCGCCCTTGTGTTGTGAGCATTGCCAAATGCACACAACTCTGCCAACCTGGGGCTTCTCAGCCCTCCTCGATGCCTCTTAGTCCTGATCACCAGTGTGCTGTGTAATCCTGCCCAGAGGTGTACCTGAGCTCCCTTGGCAAGGAGCTGCATTGGTGCCCATCCACTCGTCCCTTGTACCCTTGGAAAGGAGCTGTATTGGCACCTCTGAAACTGGGAGAGACCATGAACCAGAAACTCAAAACGCTTGCTCGCTCCACCACTGAATTCCTCCATGGCCGTTGGGGTCAGGTCTGCTCTGTGATTGCCCATGCCAGCAGCCAAATTCCTTCACCAAGGCACCCAGATGAGCCTGTGTGCCTTGCCTTGGCCACCCAGAGAAGCAGATGAGCAGCCTGGAGAGCACACAGATGGGCGGGTGGACTCAGCCACTCTGAGCCAGAGTGGCAAGGCATGATTTTTGTGGCCCCCACCCCTGGGCCTGCATCCTTGGTAGGGACCAACCTTACCAACCCCTTGGTATGCCCCGATCCATATCTACTGAGATTTAAGTCCTAGTGTGATCAATTGGACTTGCTCCAGGGCAGCATTCCCCAACCTGATGCCCTCCAGATATCATTATGGCTCCGATTTCCATCAGAACCTGCCAACATGGTGGACAGTCAGGGGCAATGAAAGCTGTAGTGACAACAACATCTGGAGGGCAACCAGATTGGGAACTACATCCTTGCCTCTCTAATGCAATGGCCGTCCCTGTTTTAGCGAGCCAAGTTCTGCGAAGCTGGGTGTGGCATTTGCCAGCTTTACCCTCGGATCCTATTCAGGAATTAGCCTGCTTCTGCGTTTGTTCTTGAAGATGCTGCTTAAAATAGCCTCCATTGCCATCCCTGGAAAAATGAAGTGCTGTAGATCTTCTTGACCCTTTTGCAACTTTCCTATGGACCACTTGGATGGAGCTGATGGACCACCAATGGTTTATGAACCACAACTTGAGAACATTTAGTTTACAGGGTGTCGGACCAGCTTTTTGTAGTGTGGAAACCTGCCACGTCGCTGCTTTGTGGTGAAGTTGGGCCCAGCAGGAGAGCCCCACTTTTAGACCATGGCCAGCCAAAGATGGAGGCTGGAGGCGAAGAATACAAAATTGCTACTACCCACTAAATAACACAGAACTATAATTCAGCAGGGAGTTGTCTTGCACAACTCCCCCTTTCCTTGTGTGTGCCTCTTCTAAAATAGTGTGTGCAATCTACAGTTTTTATAGGTGTTTCGTAAAAAGTTATTTTTTTCTTAATGGTGTACCAATAAATTGGGGCGGGGGAGTGCTTTTTAATCACTCACATGGAATGTATGGAGCTGCCTTACACTGAGTCAGACTACTGGCCCATCCAGATCACTATTGCCTGCACTGACTGGCAGCAGCTCTCCAGGGTTTCAGAAAGGGAGTCTTTCTCAATGTAGAGATGCCAGGGAGTGAACTTGGGAGCTGCTGCATTCAGGGTAGCTGCTTCAGTCCTGAGCTACAGTCTTTGCCCGAATGCTTTATTATTAACTCAAAATGCTTTTAAATCTGTCTTAACCGATTCAGCACCAGCACCTGCATTTATTTTATTTTGTTTTGTTGTGGTTTTGGGTTCTTTCTTTTCTCTCTCATACACAAAGTGCATTTGATGATTTTTAAGCAATTTCCTCATTTTTAAAATTTGGTCTACTTGTGTCTCTTTATAATCCCCAGGGGCATGTCATAGAATCATAGAAATGCAGAGTTGGAAGGGACCCTGAGCATCATCTAGTCCAACCCCCTGCAATGCATGAATACACAGGTGGCCCATAAGGGGATCGAACCTGTGATCTTGGCCTTATTAGCACCGCACTCTAACCAGATGAGCTAACTCGTGGTCCAGCAAATTATCTGACCATTGCACATGTTTTTATTGAGGGGGAATGCAAAAATGGGGGCCCGTTCCATCCCAACCCAGCTACTGACTGAAAGATAAAGGAGTGTTGGGTGTGTGTGTGTGTGTGTGTGTAGTGCAGACAGGGAGAACTATTATTATTGTTATTGTTGTCGTTGTTGTTGTTGTTGTTGTTATTATTATTATTATTATTATTACTACTACTACTACTACTACCACCACTGGACCTCAAGATGACATTGCAGTCCATGAGCCCCACTCAGTATGCCTGATGTTCAGAGATATAATTGGAACTGTAGTACAGCAACATCAGGACCATCACCAGCTTCCCACCCCTGGTGTAGAGAGAGCATCTACTGCAGCTGGATTGAGGAAGGCAATTAAGTGTGAACAGGATTTTTTCATCAAGAGGTGGTGGGTCATGGGGAACTGGCATAATGACTGGATTCCCTGAAACACCAGCAACCCCAATTTCTCAGCTTTTTAACATCCCCAGATTGCATTTTTGGGTTTGTTTTCATTTTGCTTGCAACAATGAGGGCTAGAAACTTGATAATCACAGAAGAAACTGCTGCCCGGATGCTCTGAACTCATGCAGCTAGGGTTGCCGCCTGTCCTGCATAAATACAGGATTTTACCGTATTTCAATGTGAAACGCTACGTCCTGTATTGATAGTTTTGTCCTGTATTTCAGGTCTTCTCTCTCAATCTGTGCCAAGTTAAGAGATCCGCTCCAAACGCACCTGTTTGAAAGGGTGTGTGAAAGGTCATGTGTTTAAGCTCTGGATAGCCAAGCACAGACAGATTTACAAATTCATGTGTATGTATGTGCCATCCTGTTAGGTTGAAATTGATTGTAATGGATTGCTTTGAAGACACTTCAGCACCAGCTTGGGGGGGAGTGATTCCCTCCAACCCCCCCCCCCCCCGGTCCTGTATTGTGCCAGAATAAAGGTGGCTGCCCTACATGCAACGTGGGAGAATGTTCAAAAATGCTCTTTCAGTCACTTGACATCGCTGGTGGCCTTCGCAAACCCTGCTTTAAGAGAAGTATAAATACCCTTTCTGTACACTGTGTCCCCCGTCCCCCCCGTGACTTCTCTTCAGCTGGCATCTGCACATTTTGATTACCAATCAAGATCTCTGTGGGATTGTTTGAGACTCCTGCTCATCAAAACTGATGTTTACAGAGATGAAAAGAAATGACTTTTGCGTACCCGTAACAGGAAACGCTGCCCACCTCATTGCTGTCGACACTGTGCCTGCCGTCTCTGCTTCAACTGATGCCTGACTCATGCGATGCCCGAGACGTTTTGCTGCCTTTCGCCAAGGGACAAGATGACTTTGCACTGACCGTTCCCATGAACAGAACCCAACCTAAGTGGCAGCTGAGAACTGAAATACTAGCAAGGGGAGGGACTGCAGCCTCCACCGCTGCTGAAATGCAGCAGGCTAGCTTCACTGCCACTGCGCCAACCAGGGCAGCTGCCTCACTCTGCCCGATGGTAGGGCCATTCCTTTTGGGCTTGCTCTGATACCCCCCTCCAGAAACGAGGTTGTTGCATCACAACTCCCATCACCCCTTATGCAATCACTTGAGGGTGTATATGAAGCAGCACTACCTACCAGGGGCATTAGGGCTCTATCAAGCAAGGATAGAAGCAGTTTTTGCTTTCCCTTTTTTCTCCACATGGGGTTCTAAGCAGGCAGCAATTTGTGGCATCATGCGTCAAGTGTGCCTTGTCTCTGTCACGGTTTGTGGCGGTGGCAAAGAGATCGAGAGGTGTAGCTGGAAGTCTGAAGAGCCGCAAGGCTCAGCCCACACTGTAGACTTCGCTGCTTTCTCAGCAAGCGTCCCAGAGCTCGTTCCTCCTTGTCCTCCTCGCTGCTGAGTTCTGCAAGGACAGCACTCAAGAGGAGGAGGCTAATGGGCAGGGTCACCCCTGGGGTCAGTTGTTAAGCAAGGCAGGCAGGCAGGCGAGGGGTGGCAAAGGGGAGGTAGAAGCTAGTTGTTCAGCACATCCTGTAAATCCCAAGGATGAGCCATTGTACTTTAGTCCGTAGCAGCTTACTAGATCTGTTTTTCCAACTTCTAAAACCTCCCACTATTAAATTTATTTCTTATGCTTGAAGCCTTTCAAACCTGCTCATCTTCCCTTAGTGAAAGTCTCATTCTAGTTCATGCTGCCAACCATTAACTTATTTAAACTTGGGATGTGGCATCTTTGTCACATTGATTTACAGTAGATAAATCTGCTTTCTAACAACTGGGCATTTCTTGGTGCTTCCCATCCTCAAGAGCCAGTGTGGTGTAGTGGTTAAGAGCGGTGGACTAGTAATCTGGTGAACCGGATTCGCTTCCCCACTCCTCCACATGCAGCTGCTGGGTGACCTTGGGCTAGTCACACTTCTTTGAAGTCTCTCAGCCCCACTCACCTCAAAGAGTGTTTGTTGTGGGGGAGGAAGGGAAAGGAGATTGTTAGCTGCTTTGAGACTCCTTAAGGGGAGTGAAAGGCGGGATATCAAGTCCAAACTCTTCTTCTTCTTCATCATCATCCTTTGCCCTAATGAATGAGCCTCCACTGGTGACTGCATGCTCACCTGCTCCTGGTGAGGCCATGAACAGCGGGAAAGGAGTGATGCCCTCTGCTCATCTTTCCCTCTGGATTGGACCCACAGAAAACAGAGAGCTGTGACATCAGCAAGGACCTACCCAGAGAATCTTGCCCAAAGCTCCCCTCTGGCCAGCACCCAGATTGAACTCAGTGCTGAATACAGCATCCAGTGACAAAGCCAAATGCATTGGAGTGGGGGCTCTGCTGCTAAAACATCTGCAGCAATAGGCTTGCCTGAACCACTGCTTCCAGGTCAGTGGTCCCCAAGGAACCAGGATCTGGGCCATCTTGGCTTAGGCTCCTCCTCCCAGAATCCGCTGGTACCAACTCTGCATGGCTGGGATGTGAGATGGGGAAGAAGAGTCACCTGTGTACCTTTAAATTATTATTAATTCAATCTGCCTACCACCCTATACCCACAGGTCTCAGGACTGGCTCCAGGCAGAGTGGGAAGGTCCCATTATTTGCATGCTGCTCAGGCACATTGCAGTGAAAAGAATATCTGCTTGCCAGCATCTCAATACAGGCAGAAGACCCAGTGATTTAACATGTGCCAGCCTTTCCCCTTTGCAGGGAGCTCCCTAATCCGTAACACTTTTATTATTAATTGTTAAATTTCACAGTTGAATTAGTTGATGTCATTAATCAGCAAAGTACTGACCTGGCTGGTTTGGGAAAGGGGAGGGGATGTTGCCAGAAATGCAAGGAACAAGACTGGCTTTCAAATATACACATATAAATTTCTTTGTGAATAGGGAGGTTTTGAAGTAGGCTCTACTTCCAGATCTGACAAAACCACAATCTCCACCCCCAGCCTTGCCCCATTACCACAGCTATTAATTTTAAGAGTTAACAAGTCTAAGTTAGTATTTCCATGTGACACAAGCAGTAGGGCGACTTCCGAAAGCCGCTTTAGAAATGCCTTTTTGGGATTTCCTGTCCTCTAGTTCAACTCCGTTTTGAACAAAGAACCGTAATGCCTCCAGCTTGACAACAGCTTATCCCTCTGAGCCGGAGTCTAGAAATCATAGAATGAGTCCACTCCTTTTCCATATCCTCTGGTTAGAATATTGCAAGCTCATTGTGCACTGCAAATGGGACTTTCAGCATGGTCTGTCAGCGATGCCTAATTGGACTCAGGGATTGTTATCCAGAGGGCCTTAAGTGTTCCTTTGATGGCTGTAGATGTTCCTAAATGGGCAATTTGAGCCACAGAGACAGGTGGTCTGCATATGATAGCGCTTTTACAGCTGAAAGGGTCCTAGAGGGACAGGGGGTGGGGAGAGAATAAGCTAGTGTTGCTTGAAGGGAGAGCACCTTAGGCTGAAGGCCACGTAGCTCTGGATATTGTTGCCTTGAAGACTTGCCCGTTTGCCTCCACTCGTGATCTGCTTGTGTGCTTGTCAATAAAGCATATGTTTCAGGCTGCAGATTTCTCCTGTGCTCGTCTCTGGAAAGTGGGGACCATTTGGTGGGTTTCTGGTTATGACATTAACTCATAACTTCCGTTTCTTGAATGAATGCTGTGTTATGTCCCATTGTCGGCCCTGAAACTCTCCCCTCACTTCGGACTTCAGGGTCAAGTGGGAAGGCACTTTGTGCATGCTCAGAAGCACTAATCACGGGTGTTAGGGCACAGCCTTTGAGATACACCTTCAACAGCTGGAAGGTGGGTATTTTTGCATCCATGACAAAATATCCTATGCTCTCCCCCCCTGCTGATCCTCTCAGGCAAAATACCCCACATCCCTCAGTGGAATGTCCTCATAATTCCCCCAACAGTTGCAGTTGTTTGCCTTAACCTCTACATGTTAAATTTTGCCGCCAGATGCCTGAAAATTAAGCCCAGCTGCATAATAGCCAGATTTTTTAAAAATTATTATTATCGCTTAACAATGACATTTGGCAAAACCTGTTAGTTTCTCTTCCAAGCATTCTGCCAAAGCATGACCGGAATACGAAAAATGGGCTAAATAATTGAAAATTTAATGCAGTGACACCAAGGAATAGTAGTTGTTTGTTATCAAAGCCCCTCCAGAAATTGAAGCTGTTCCAGCTCTAAAAGAGCTCTCCTCCCAAGGGAGATGCAAAGAATATTTGCTCAGCGAAACAGAGAGAACACACAGAGCTGAGTACACGGAAAGTAGAAGGGTGGTAGTTCTTCAGAAACTAGTCTAAAGGACAGAACGTCCCCCTCCTTCCCCAATTCACTCCTTCTTGAACTGTGGTGCCCAGAACTGGACACAGTATTCCAGGTGAGGTCTGACCAGAGCTGAATACAGTGGTACTATTACTTCCCTTGAACTAGATGCTATACTGCTATTGCTGCAGCCCAGAATTGCATTGGCTTTTTTTAGCAGCACTCTGTTTTTTAAAATATATTTTTTTAATTAGTTTTCCAATATACCCCCAACAATAGACAAATTATAATAAGAACTAGTAGACATGAAGCCCGTTAAATTAACGGGCGCTAGAACATCATGGAAAGCGGGGACGGCGAGAACTTGCTGAAGTGCTCGATGTACTTTGGCACCCCGGCCAGCGCCGAATGGCCCTTCAGCAGGCAGTGCAGGAGGCGCATCGCGGCGGCGGCACTGGCACCAGCCAGGCCCTGGCAGGCCAACTCAGCCGCCACTTGTAACGGCCGCTGCCGCTTAGAATGAAGTCCACGCGAGCGCGCACCCGCCGCTTCAACAGCCCGGCCGGCCGAAGTCTCTGCGCTCCAATCCCTGTGCCCGTGGGGCACATGCGCAGTTTCGCCCGGCCGCCCCAAGTCTCTGCGCTCCAATCCCTGTGTCCGTGGGGCACATGCGCAGTAGGACACAGGGACGGACACAGGGACTGGACGCAGAGACACTTGCACTTTATTATATAGGATTAATTCCCAAATTATACCATTATCAAAGTGCAAATCAACTATCAATTAATACATTTTAGTTAAAGTGGCTCCCCCACATGGTTTGGGTGCATTTCTGATCTTATGTCACTGTGTTCCATAATCTTAATGTCAGTTACATTTTAGTTATAATAATAATCCCTTAGTCAGCAGCTACATAATTAATGATTTCGATTCGTGATGTTACAATATATAAATTTATAAAGCTTCAAATGAGGAACGCAAACTATTATCTTTATTCCTGCCCAAACTATTATCTTTATTCCTGGCTTGGGGCGGAACTGAATCTCGAAGTTTCCATTTTTGCTTGTTAATATCAGTATTACTCCAACATCCTTTCACTTGTAAATCTTTTTATCTTACCGGTATATTCCGGAGAGGGTTGCCGAATCCTATATAAAAGAAATTTAGAGTAAACAAAACAAAACGTGGGCTTCCCTCTCTCCAACCAGCTCTCACTCCTAAGAAAATCTTCTCTCAGTTCAAACCTTGGATCCATGTAGCTGGTATACTCCACAGTAAAGGTAAAGGGACCCCTGACCATTAGGTCCAGTCGTGGACGACTCTGGGCTTGCTGTGCTCATCTCGCTTTATTGGCCGAGGGAGCTGGCGTACAGCTTCCAGGTCATGTGGCCAGCATGACTAAGCCGCTTCTGGTGAACCAGAGCAGTGCACGGAAATGCCGTTTACCTTCCCGCCGGAGCGGTACCTATTTATCTACTTGCACTGTGTGCTTTCAAACTGCTAGGTTGGCAGGAGCAGGGACCGAGCAACAGCAGCTCACCCCGTCACGGGGATTCGAACCGCCGACCTTCTGATTGGCAAGCCTTAGGCTCTGTGGTTTAGACCACAGTGCCACCTGCGTCCCTATATTCCACAGCATGTTGCTGCAATCCTTTTCCACCATGCACCAGTACTTTAAAGCCAATTTAACATCCAATTAAACAGAGAACTTCTGCTTCTTAATGTTGGCGTAGGAGGGTTTTCACCAGGTGAGGTGTTTTTGCACTCAGCGCCTCCCTGCCTCCCACATCTCATGCCGGAGAGCCAGGTACTTAGACAAACTGCAAGTGAAGCCCATTCTCCCCATTCTGGAGGGAATTTGCAAGGGTGATTTACGCTCCGTCATCCTTGTTTTTCGTTTGCCAATCCCCTGCTGTCCTGAGGGCTGCCTCCATTAAGGCAGGTGGGACCAGAAGCCCCAATTCACTCTTTTTCTAACCCCCAACCACAACTGTTCCCATCCTGCCAAGATCTGGAAAGAGGCCTGCAATTCTTAGAAATGAAGTCCTCCAAAAATGCTGCAGTACGGGTTGTTCACTGGATTCCATTGTTGAGCTCCTCTCCAACAACAGGAACTGTCAACTGTAGTTCAGTGATGGGATAATGAAAGGGGCGCTAAAAATAATTAAGACATCTAGAGAAGACGACATGCAAAGTGGCGATATCCGAGTTTACGTAGTTGGCAAATGCCAAGAGGAAACCTGAGGCTCTTCAGATAACAGAAGCTTGTTATATAGAGAAGAGGGATTTGTTCTCGTGTAGATAAGTATTTGCTTAGGGCTCACAGGTTCCTTGGGTCCCGATTCTGCAGGATGATTTCCCTTGCACAAAGCCCAACTGAAATGTACAAAAGTGTATACAAATAGAGCTATAACCTAGAGGCGATAGGCTTCCTGCAACTACTTCTCGTTAAAGCAGCAGCCAGGGAACCTGTTTCTTCTGGAAAGCCTTGTTCTGTCGTGGGCACCCTGTTGGGGGCTGCATGCCGGGAGCGTGTGGGGCCAGTGGGTGAAGCAGCAAATGTGACTTTTTCCCCAGCAGGCTACATTCCAGCCATGCAAAGGCCATAAATTGCTACATCCCTCCCGCCCCCAGCCTTTCTCCATCTGGGTGAGCAAGAGGCATGATCACTGCTCAAGCACACATTCCATACAGGCGAAAGCACTCTAGGAGGATACAGAGAAGGGCTAACTGGAGTTTGTGTGTGTGTGAAGCAACTTGAGGGATGGCTAGAGAAGCCTGGAAGGCTGAATTCAGGCCCAAGGTTCCCCCACTCCTATCTTAAATAGTTTTACTATGTTCCCATCATCCCAGCCCAAAGTGAATGAGATGCCAAATAACGATCGAGCAGTTTATTAATCGTAGGGGGGGGGGGAACAAGTGTACACCAAAAAATAAAATAAAAAATTCCAACAGTTTTAAAATTACATGCCACTAACAGAGGGTGTTTGTGTGTGTTTGTGTTAAGGGGTGTGTGGTTAGAAAACACACTTAATATACTTGTTCAGTGCAAGAACCACAGAGGCAGCAGCTGGGAACTAAAAAAAAAAAAGAGAGAGAGAAAAAAAGAGGGGTCAGGACATAATCGGGGCAGACTAAGAGGGGAGGGGAAGAGGAAGTTGGTGGTGGTTTCAGTTTTTCATGATAGATGCTGGAGATTCCAATCGGCTAATATGCCACACTGTATAGTCCAAGCATTGCAGGAGACAGCGACCTGATTGCCCCTCCTGCTATTGCCGACTGATGTCTTCATAAAAGCATCCCTTTACCCATCCAAATTTAGGAAGGGCCAAGTTTGAAAAGCCTGGCTGAGATAGCAGGTGTGTGTGTGACAAATTTTTAGCCTAGAGGCAGTCTCCCAAATGCTGAGGACCCAAGGCAACAATTCCTGCTGGCTTCAAACCCTCCACCACCCCAAAGTAATTTTTTCTGCAAAGAGCTGCTGCTCCCAACATGCTGCCCACAGGAGCTCCTTCCAGCACAGAAGATAGGGTACGAGGGGGACCTGAACTGAGAAAGAATAATAGTGAGTTTGGTGAGAAATTAAAACAATAGGGATTTAAGCAACCCTTCCCCCCACCCCGCTGGGGCTGGAAGGGAGAGGCCTCTGCTGCATTCAACTTAGAGCATAGGAGAAGTTTGCTATCAAAGGAACCCCCTGAGAACTAGTTAGTTTTGTAACTGATGCTCTCTCTAAGTGGTGTTAGAGACACTGAATGGAGGAACCCTGGGACTTGTTAAATCACTGGGATGGGGGAGTGGCAGGGGCGATCTGGCTGCCCACTGAGCAAAGTTCATCAAGAGGAAGGCCAAATCAATACCTCATGCACAGCTACATACAGCACTGTGGGGAAGTTCTCATGCAAACCGTGGCCAAAAGGTTACAAAAGCCCCAAGCAGACTTTGCCTTCCCAGAGTGTTCACATTGATCATGCCTAGTGTAGGTTTGAAGGGGCTGCTCTGCCTCTCTCTCATGAGCTTGCACCAGGAGGCAGAACTGGAGGAGGGACGAGGGAGAGGCTGCCATTTGCTGCCACCTGGTGGCACAACAAAACTAAATATTGAACCTGGCTAAGATGAGAAAGGGAGGAAGTATCACAGCTGCCCAGGAACGTTTCAGAACATGGAGCTAAGAGTGGAAGAGGGAGGTGGACTCCAGAGTCAGCCACTGACCAATATCACCATATGGATCCACTTGGGGTGGGGGCTGGGGCTGGTCATAGACATGCAGGGAAATGGGGAAGGGGAGAGAAAGATCGGTCCAATTGGGGCCCAAGTGGAAGAGACAACAGCGTCGGGGCTCCTAGGGCTCAAACCAGTGCCAACACTGTGAAAAGAGAGAAAGAAAGAGAGTTAAATTCCAAGGGTTACTTGCAGAAAGTCGCATACAAATTCCTCCACCGCCAGATTTCCAGATGGCTGGGTTTCTTTCTTGCATGAACAATCCCATATGCAATTATGAACATCTATTGTGAGGGATCATCGAGTCCAGAGACAAGTGACTGTACAGCCAGGAGAGGCAAGAGGGCTGCTGCTCCACCCTCTTGTCCTTGTTGGTTGACGGCTGCGACAGGAGCCGGCAGCTTGTAGGTATTAATGAGACATCAGAAGCCATTCAGCCATAATCTCCGTGTCACCTCAACCACCGACTTCTCCCCCGTGGAGTCAGTCCACCCACTTAGACAATAGTCACTGATCCAGGAGGAATCGAATGGTGTGCATGCATTGTGCAAACTAACCTGACAAATATTCAGCGCCAGGGTTACAAAAAGGGCAAATCAAACTATTTGAGGGTGGGGGTTGAAGGAAGATGCGAGAGCTGCTGCCAAAACAAAGGAAGGTTACAATGCTTGGGCCTTTTTTGTTTAGAAAGCAAATCTATGGAATTATGTGCGGTGAGGAAAATGGAAAGAGCAGCATTTCTCTACCTCTCCAAGGACCATCCACTGAAACTGAGTCAGAACAAACAATAGGAAATACTTTACACCGCACATAGTGGAATTCATGACCATATGACACCAAGGCTATCAAGAGGCAGTAGTCATAAGGGCTAAATATTATCTCCATGATCAGTGGCTCCAGGCTACTCTGGGAAGCAGCCACATGCCCCAGGTCCTGCTTGTGAGCTTCCTACAGGCATGTGGTTCGCCACTGTGGGGCCAGGAGGATGGACTAGATAGGCATTTAGTCTCATCCAGGAGGGCTCCTCTTCCACAGCACTTGTTCCAAATTCAAGCAAGCTGCAACATCTGTATGCTTCCCCATCCAAGCTCTCTTTTATGTGCACCTCTCCCTCCCACCCCTGCCTGATCATGGAGCTGGTAAAGAAAGCCTCCCCTTGCAGCAGCAGTTCCTTTTCCTCCTCACTCCTCTTCCCTTTGGCTGGAAGAATTCAAGTATCAGGAGAAACACTTGGGCACTCTTCCAAGAGAGTTTGCACCCGTCTCAAATCTGGGACAGGAGCAAGCTCCAAGGCACCTCGGGAACAGAGGTTAAGAGGAGATGGCCTCAGCTGACAAGCACATACTTCCTAGTTGGAAGCAGGGCGGGAAGCTGGGAAGCGAGTGTTTTGTCTTGACACAAGGTGAGGTTATTCCCTTGGGGGAAAGGACGTTCCTGACTCACCAGTCAGCGCCTCCTGGGCGAAGTATTTGACATCCACATCGGGGTCCTGTGTTAGTTTCTCCAGCACTGGCTTCACCTCGTTCTGAAGGGTGCTGTGGGGATAAGTGGCAGAGGGATGAGTAGGAAAAAGTGAGTGGAAGGCAAAGGCAGTAAATCCAAAGGTCTTCAAAGGCCCCAAGTGCTTCTCCCACTTTCCCCCCTTCCCATAAATGCATCCTCCAATTGGGAGGAGTTTTGGGACTTGCTGCCATAAAGGCGTCAGGTGCAATGGTGCCCCCAGTGATCTGTCATACCTGTTGTCCAGGATTGGTCCAATTTTCTGAAGGGACTTGGCCACGTTGAAGCGGACGTTTGCTACGGCGTCGCCTGCCATCCGCAACACAGTGGGAAGCATGTGCTTGGTGGTGATCTCCTGCCCACACACCTCTGACAGCACCTAGCAAAGGAAAAGGAATGATGGAGCTGGATCATGATTAAGTGGGATCCACAGGGTACGTAGGAGATTTTGAGCTTCCCTTGGCTGCTAGGTCTGTGCTGCCCCTTACTTTGAATGCCATGCCTGCCGATGGAGCTAAAACGATGCCCTAGCCCTCAGAAAGCACTGGTGGTTTCCACTAAACAAGTAAAGTGCCCCCAAAATTTCTCAACATGTTTCACCCATAATTAATCTGTCCCATAGGAGTCCTAGAAGAAGCACTCAGTAAAGGAGCAGTTTGAGGACTCTCCTCCTCTCAAAGCATGATGCCCAATATCTAATCCAATCAACAATCCAACTTCTCCTAATGGACTTCCCTGGGCAGCTTATTCCTATGCAAAACAGCTCCTTGAGTACTTGGTGATAAAGAAAGAACTCTGGTGTATCCAATGCTAATCATCCTCAGAATAGACCCATGGAAAATGAATGGAAAGGACTAACTTCAGACCATTAATTTCAACAGAACTTAAGAGACAGGCTTGTGTGTTAAGGGGGAGGGGGGAATCTGGAATCTGAAAGTTTTTACTCTCAAGTTTGAAAAGCAGAAAATCTCATCGGGATGGGGGAGCTCTTTTGTACCTGGCATAGGACTCCATCCCTTTCCAATGCCCCCACCCCCCATCACCGTCCTCTTCCTCAGTGGTTTACACTGAAGCTAGTTTACGGGGGGGGGGGCAAAATCAAAGTTCTGCACACAAAATGCCTCAAAAGTTGCAATTAAAAATATACACCCCACTTAATTTTAATACAGAAAACAGTTACATGAAGTAATCATGCAGAAATGGAATACTCCACTAAAATACTGGAGAGCAATTTATTATCTGGAGCAAGAATTTTAGCTGCATCCAAATGGAATTGAAGTTCCTTCTAGGTCTAAATCATTTAACAGAATATGGGACGTGGCAATATTAGAACAATTAATGACTTATAGGGGACGGAAGAGGAGAAAAGGAGAACATTTTTTAATGCAGTATGGCTGCTCTTGCACGGTGGAGAACACATTCTTCCCTTTGCCCTGAGTTCATCCCAACTTCCTCCTCTACCCCACCCTTGCCCCAACTCACGTTGATGCAGAAGAGCGTGGTCATGCGGTGCAAGTAGTTGGGGTCGTTGGACATGGCCAGCACCTTGGGGATGATGGTGGCATGGGCCCAGTCCTTGCCAAACTTCTCCACAAGCTTCTTGAGGTTGCTGGTAGCTGCCTCTCGGATAGCGTAGACTGGAGAGGAGAGCAGTGCCAGCACAGGTTAAAAGGTGAGAACGGCCTGAACGAGTGCTATTGTCCAACTTCTTCAGCACATTTGGCAAAGGAAGCCACCAGCCACTCTGAAGATTGCAAGGTTTTCATGCATGTGTGGGTGCTTATTAAGGTCGTGCACCAGATCCGGCTAAAGTCCAGAGCCCAAACCAAATTGGGTCAATGGGATGAGTGGAGATCACTCTAGGCCCTCGGCGTCTCCATGTCGAAAGCCCTCTATGCTTTGCATTGCAAAACAATAGAAACCCAGCTCAATTTTGGAACGCAAATGCCATAAGGACTGAGTTGGGATTGTACTCCTATGCCTTATACATGTCACTTGTTTCCTGCCCCATTAAAATTCAAAGCAGGAGATGGAGGTGTGACAGATTTCAGAGCTCCGCTCCAAAGAACAATAGGCATCTTTCCACTGGCAATTTACATCCACTCTAACGTGGCATTTGTCACTGGTTAAGCATCCCTTCCACGAAAACATTTGAAATTAGCAGTGAAATTCTGGGCTGGAAATGAGGGAAGATAGGCTTTCACAGATTTCATAAATTGATAGCTCATTTAACAATTTGAATTGGTCATTGGTCACACATTTCATTTGGTGGAGACGAGACTGAAAGGTACAAGTTCACTTCTGAATCATTCTGGATGCACTGAATGACTGAAGGGCTTTTTGTTTTGTTTTTTAAGGCAGAAGGAAATGGATAAAAAAGCAGTAGCTTTTGGTTATAAAGCTTTTGGGCCTCGTAGTTTTTCAACAGCCCCTAAATGGCCCCAGATATTTAAATTTTAGTTACATTATTCCCCCTCCACACAAAATGACTAAAAGCAATTTTAATTAGTGAACATCTGTTATTGAATACACATTTGTCTGGTTCAGACATTGCTAAACCAGGGGTAGCAGAAGTGGTAGCACTCGGATGTTCCTGAACTGCGACTCCCATCATCCCTAACCACTGGCCATTCTGCCTAGATGTGATGGGAAGAACTGGTGCTCTTCAGGTGTTGCTGGGACTCCTACATTGGCTACCTGCACTAAACCATAGTTTAGTGTTACAAGAGCAAGCCTCAGAAGGCTTCACGGTCTCATGCTTCCCCCTCTGGTGTGGCAGCAAAGTGGTTCAGAAGCCTTTTTTCTAACACTGTATGTTTGCCACAGCCTGAAGTGTCATCTGAACTTGGACAAGCAATGGTTAACCTTAACCATAGTTTCAAAAAACCATCATTAATAACCACGGTTTAGTCTGTTATCTGATGTAAAACAAAGCAGAAGCTTCTGAGCTGTGCCACAAGCACGAGGTTTTCTGTGGCTTATATAAACCATAACACGTGTAAACCAGGCTATTGAGTTAATGCGGCAAACCACCATGGAAACGAGCTACACTGCCTCTCCATCATTGTGAAATAATAGCATTGAACTTGAGCTTAATTGCTCCTGTGGCTGAAAAAGAACTCTCCCATTCAATATAAAAAATACAACTTTTATTCCTGCACTAAAAGCTTAGATGAGTCAATTCTCTCTGCTGGAACAGGAGCTTTCATAATGGATCCCATTAGCTTTGAAATATATTTTCCATGTTAGAGATCACTAGTTGGATATCAAGAGCTTGATATTTTAAAGAGATGTAAAGCACCTGGGCAATAATTCAAAGAGCCACTTTAGCATGTGCTCATGGTCCCCCTTCCTCTCTATAGCCCTTTCCCCTACAAATAAGGGTGATAAAAAATCATCCTTCTAGTTAACACAGAGAGACTGCACCTCTAATTCTTGTCCAGATGTGGCATTCTACCTTCCTTTATTTGAACAAATGCAAATGTAACCATAGGAAGAAAAAGGGTTAAGGGAGGAAAGGGAAATGTTTCAACTTAAGAGCCTTACCATGATCCACCAACCATGCCATGCAAAGGGAATTTAGCTTCTCGTCAAAGAATTCCACACCCTACAGAGGGAAAATTGCAGAGAGCTCAGATTAACTTGCAATAATGCCACTTATGGGATTCTCACCACCAGAAACAAAACACGGAGAAAGTGGTCTCGCTCATATGGCAGGTAGGGAGCAAACCAGTACAAAGGTTGTGAAAAGTTCCAGGTTTTTAAGCTGAATGGTTAATACTCCCCAAGCAAATGGGCAGCAACTAACAGTTCCCAGAAGGCGGGACACATACAAAAGCTTTCACAAAGCCAAACAATGTGCCTGCGGCAACCCAGGCCCAGCTGACCCAAGAACATTTTGATCACTGTGTTCTCCCAGCACGTCAAACCTGTTCACTCATATGCAAAAAGCCAAAGATGCACTTACTAGCTGCCCAGCCAACAGGGGCATGTACTCGATGATGGCCAGTCGCACACGCCACTTGGCATCCTCTGCCAACTCCACAATGGCTGGCAGCAGGGACTGGGACAACTGCCGGATGCCAATCACCTCATTCACACAGTCCAGGTTAGAGATTATATTGAGTCTGACTTCCGGGCACTGCAGAAATGCGAACACAGTGAGATCAGAGGGCAGTTCCACCTCCCAGATGCAACCCCTAAAATCCACCCCCTTCTAGAACTAGTACATATGACGACTGTGAATATTTGTGTATCTTCTTCCACCACATCTAAACTAGGCTTGCAACCTTTTGACTTGGCGAGGTGGCTTAATTTTCTTACTACCCCAGCTTCCTTTCATCAAAAATCCCAAGGTGGCTCCCAGGCAATCACCTATCTAGGCGCTGACAAGACTCAGACTTGCTTAGCACCAGCAAGGAGGTGACCTCAGGCGCCTTCAGACCATACTGGGGGCACAGCCTCCCATTTCAGAGATGGAAGATACCAACCCTAATCTAAATTGGCCATATAAGCCCTTAAACACCAAAGTCAAGGGTAGGGGTGGTATTATGTAGGAACCTGTTGGTCCATCCTGTTCATTATCGAGTTTGTTCACAAATCTTTCCAGTCCCAGCTACCTAGCACTGAACCTGGAACCCTAAACATATAAAGCATGTACTCTATTACTTTTCTATGGCCTCTTTTTAGAGAAATTGGTCATTTATGACTCCAGCTGAGTTTGCAGAATTCCGAGGGGGACAGACGGGGGACCATAGAGTTAATTTACACTTGCAGTGTGCAGAAACACCCCAATGCATATCTGAGCCTCAGCTAATCTTATGTAACAACTCCCCCAGGATCCAGCCTGGTGCCCTTCAGACACTGTTGGATCCTAACTCCATCAGCCCCAGCCAGGAAGGCCAATGGTCAGGGATGATGGGAGCTGTAAGTCAACCATATCTGGAGGACACCAGGTTGGGGAACGGTATATTTTAGCACTTCAGAGGCAAGGGAGTTAAGCAGTCATGAAAAAAAGCAACTTAAGGAGATCAAGGCAGGGAAATGCTCCTAAGGTCGAACAGTTTGACACAGAACTGTTAACAAGTGGACCAAAGGAACTCGATTGGGGGGGGGAACCACTCACCTCATCTTTGAGCTGAGCCAAGAAGAGAGGCAGAAGGTGTTCGATCGTGTTGTCTTTGCCCAAAATGGGAGACAATCCCATGATCACAGACGCCAAAGCTGATTTTACATGTTGATTGGCATCTGACACTAGTTCCTGAATGGCAAAAAGAAGTATTAAAAACAAAAACAAACAGAAATTTACTTGCTTGCTACAAGGCCAACCAAAAACACTGCACTCTGGGTGGCTGACAAACATAAAATACAAGCAAAATACTGAACACAAACATATCTGCAGTAACTCTTTAACCCATCTGCAAAGCATACCCATCTTCCTTACCCTATTACAAGCAACCTATATACTGTAAATCGTCCTGTGATTGTCAGGTGACGGGCAGTGTATAAATTTAATAAACAAACAAACAGTTAAGTCGCCCCCTGCTT
Source organism: Darevskia nairensis (assembly GCA_034642065.1). Lineage (NCBI taxonomy): Eukaryota > Metazoa > Chordata > Lepidosauria > Squamata > Lacertidae > Darevskia > Darevskia nairensis. The sequence continues at coordinate 318,308 of JAWWNI010000351.1, read as the reverse complement.
TAACAGTGAGACACTTGCCTCTATGGTTCCTTCAGCCCTTATATGTACTGTTATTGCAAGCCTGCAAATGCTTCAAAAAAACAAGCTCAAGAATCATTAAGAGATTGTCGTGTCCTGGAACATACCTTAATGCAGGGCAAGATCTGGGTCATGATGACATTTTCACGGCAATCAGCAGACAGGTTTTCACAGAACTCTTAAGAAAAAACAGTAATCACATTGTTAGGGCTTCACAACCAAAGTGGTGCAGTGGGAATGCTGTTTATCTGGCTAACAAGGAGCCCATCAGGAATATATGAGCTCTAAGTTAATCTAGTAGTCCATTAGGCATCATCACTCCACTGTCAGACTTCCTAACACACCATAATGTACAAATTACTGACCTCCTGAAACACATCTTCCTGCAACTGAATTTAGACAAGTCTCTCTTGTATCTATAAAGAGTGTCATTTGGCTGTTTAAAGGTTACTGTATTTTCCGGCGTACAAGGCGACTGGGCGTATAAGACAACCCCCAACTTTTTATGTTAAAAAAACAGAGTTTGGGGTATACTTGCCCAGCCCGGGCTCCGTGGCGGCTGGAGCGGCGGGGAGAGCCTCCCCTCTCCCCGCACAGGAGCCCGTCGCGCTCGCCGCCCACGCCCTGCCCGGGCTCCGTGGCGGCTGAGGTGGCGGCGGCGGCAGCTGAAGCGGCGGGGAGAGCCTCCCCTCTACCCGCACAGGAGCCCGCCGTGCTCCATGGCGGCTGAGGCGGCGCACGAACCCGCATCGCTTGAAAAACTATACCCGGCGTACAAGACGACCCCCGATTTTAGAGAAGATTTTCCGGGATTAAAAAGTAGTCTTGTACGCCGGAATATACGGTAGTTGTTGCGGCATTATAGAACTACGTCACGTGCAACCTTCTTTCTGACCTATGTGTGGAGTCTTGTATCTGTACTACCGGGTACAGCCACATCAAATCACAGGAAGCAAGGCTTGTATTTTACTGTATATCAGTTACATTTTAAGCATGTGTCCAGCTATCATAGCTATGGAAATAGGCTTGAAAATTAGTAGGTGTCATTTTTAAATGGCTCCAGCACACAGACCTTGAGTGCTCTGAGTGGTACAGCCATTTCACTTTCCCTTTAAACATTTCCCTCTTATAAGCATTCATTTTCTATCACTTACATTGTCCCTCTCCCTAGTTTCTTCAAGATGTCAAATAACAAGTTCAGAATAAAGCCATGTCTAGGGAACAGAAGGTATATACAACAACGAAAATCTGATTTGCAATATTTGAATTACTTGAGTGCTGAATTTACCTTTACTAGAACAGAAATAGCAGTATTTGTAGCACAAAACATGAACAGCTGTTTACAGGATTTCAGATAAGTGAGAATACGGATGGGGCAGGAGCACCCCTCAGAGAATCTGGGTTCCCTTTGATTCCAAACAATTGGAAGGCACAAGCCGCCGCCACAGGCAGTGTGACTGCAACTGACCTTTGACTTTGTGGGAGGCAGCAGCCCGCACTTCAGCTTCACAGTCTTTCATCAGGTTCTGGAATGCTGGGACCAAGTCGGTTTTTGTGATTTCTGGACCGACAGCTTTCTGGAGCTGTGGGCAAGAAAAGGCAAAATGTATGGTGATTCCAAATGGATCCCTGCCAAAAAGAATTGTGCTCCAACTGAGAAATACCCCGGAACTGTAGAAATAAGAGGAAAGGACACTGCTTCTGACCAGAGGAATAAGAGCACGAAGTGAGTTTTTGCAACATTTTTTTAATAAGTTGAATTGAGAGGTTGTTTTTTTTTTTTTTAAAGCAATAATGTGTCTATAAAGGTAAAGGTGAAGGTACCCCTGACCATTAGGTCCAGTCGTGTCCGACTCTGGGGTTGCGGCACTCATCTTGCATTACTGGCCAAGGGAGCCGGTGTACAGCTTCCAGGTCATGTGGCCAGCATGACAAAGCCGCTTCTGGTGAACCAGAGCAGCGCACGGAAACGCCGTTTACCTTCCCGCCGGAGCGGTACCTATTTATCTACTTGCACTTTGACATGCTTTCGAACTGCTAGGTGGGCAGGAGCTGGGACCGAGCAACGGGAGCTCACCCTGCTGCGGGGATTCGAACCGCCAACCTTCTGATCAGCAAGTCCTAGGCTCTGTGGTTTAACCCACAGCGCCACCCGTGTCCTAATGTGTGTATACACACACACAAAGTATGAGTTTCAGGTGATTTGATCAAAAGGCTGGGTATAAATCTTTGAAATAAAACAAATACCACACAAGCACTGCTGAGGCATACATGTACTCATACTAACCTCCGTGAACTTGTCAGCCACCATGTAACGGACCCGCCAAGATTTGTCCTCTGCTGCTTGCCGTAGTGTTGGCATCACCAACGATTCCAGGTCCTCCTGGGGCAGGAGCTGTGCAATATTAACACAGGCCTCCACAGCTAACAAGCGCACAGAGTCCTGTATGAGAGACGTGAGGTGGGTTACAGGTGATCTAGTCTGGCCCAGCCCTCTCCCAGAAAGCAAGCTGCCATCACACAGACCTGCTCATCAGAGGCCAAGTTAGAAAACATGGGGATGATCTCGCTCTTGACATGTTCCAGCTCCAAGACCTTTGCGAATTCACCCAGTTTAGAGGCTGCCGCTCGCCTGACCATCGGAGTGTCATCTGAGCACAAGTTCCGGAAGTACCTGCAGGAAAGAGATAAGAGACAAGGACCGTTAGCTGGGAAATACAGAGCCTGAATTGGTGTCTCTCACCCTTTGACACCAGTGACCCAACAAACAGGCCCCGGACCTTAATGTAAAGTATCTCACTTACTGTCGGAGCTCAGCTTTGACCGAACTGGAGACTCGAGGGTAACAGACACTGAAGAGGCCACAAGCAGAGGTGCGGGAGGTGAACCAGTCACCTCCTGCCAGGCGCTTCACGAGGGGCACAAAGTGGGCCTCAAGGTCAGATGGAGAGTGTTCATGGGAGATGGCTCGCAGAGACTCCACCGCTTTGTCCCGGACCACTGTCTCCTCAACAGTAGCAAGGCTCTCGAGTGGAGGCTGCAGCACAAAGAGGGAGGATACATTACACATTAAATGCAATGTCTGCAGCTTAGCATATCAAAGAGTGTTGTAACACCAAATGTGTTACCGCCTGACCTTTTGCGGGTTTCTTATTACAGTAAGTAATAACAGGAATGGAGGGGGGAAATTTGGAGAAAAATGTGATGCTTTGAAAGCTAGATAAATCATCTAAAGATGTGGCATCCTGTCTAAGCAACTTCCTCCCAAGGGAATGTAAGGCTGGCTCCATCTCAGCTTTCTGTTCCACATGGGTTTTTAATGGTTTTTAGTATGTGAGTTAATTCCAATTCTCCAGGTTTCAAGGTATGTTCTGCTCCATTTATAATCTAGTTTGCTGATAATCTAGCAAGGGTCCCCAAGGCAGTGTGTGAGCACACACACACGAAACCAGGGTGGATAAAAATCGGATTTTTTTGATTTAAATCGGATTTTTTTGATTTAAATCGGATTTTTTTGATTTAAATTGGATTTTTAAAATAAAATGCTTTTGGAGGAAAAATCTTTCTAAATATAGTCTTCTATTTAAGTTACATTGTAGTCCAAAGGCTATTCATCAGGAAATAAGGATTTGTTTTAAGTTTATCAAGTGTGCTAAAACTCAGTCTAAGTTGTTTTTTAAATGTTTAACCACATCAGTTAACAAACATGGATACATATGCTATCATGTTATTGTTTTAGTTAAATAAATTGTTTAAATGGTTATTAAGGAAATGATTATTTTTCTCCTTCCAATAAAGTACAGCAGAAAAGTTGTCCAAATATAAACAGTTAACTTATTAAACCTCACCATAATTTCATAATTATCTGTCTATGTATTTCTAGTAGTATAACCAAATCAGTAATTTTTGATATAACTGTAAAAACTACTCTGAAAATTTATTATTCCAAAAATGAAACCTTCATATAGTTGTAAATATTAAGATTATACCAGCAAGAATGAGTCTTTCTGTAAAAAAAATTATTTAAATCAAGTCTTACTGACTAGTGATTTAAATCAAGCCTTACTGACTAGTGATTTAAATCAATTTGATTTAAATCAAATCCACCCTGCACGAAACTAAGTTTAGATATTTTGGTTTTGCCTTGGATACCCGCTCTAGGGCCAAAAAACAATTTATAATTTTGTCTATAATAAATCAGCAAATCCCTCAAGGAAGAAAACAGTCTTCTAATAGTTACAGCATGCCCCTATTACAGTCTTTGGCCCCTGTGTGATTTCTGGAAATGCAGAAATTCTGTTTTCAAAGAAGTATGAAGAGGAGGAAGAAGATATGGAAAGCAAGGGGTGTGACCTGTACTGGTGTGTGAGAGTGGATCTCAACTGTGCAAGGAGTCCAAATACAAGGTTACAGCATCTGTTGTTTCGGGGCAACATTGTTGGAAGCGAATTGGAAAGGCATTCCATATCCCATTAAGCTGCACTTTAGAAGCAGGCAAAGGGTGGATGCGCGCTACCATTTTACAACATATCCTTTTTACTAGTGGGCAGTATAATTCAGAATCCAAGCTAGGACCACCCTCAAATCTGCTAATGACCAACACTTTCCCCACTAAAGTTTGAAAGGAACAGAGGTGTTATAAAATATCACAGTCTCCCACTGTGGAGATCACTCTTCCCCAGTCATTCACTGGGCTTACCAGCAAGCAATGGACATATTCAGGGCCCCCAACCAGAGCTGTGAATGTTCCCAGCTGTTCTGCCAGAGCAAGTAGCACTTCATCCTCATCATAAATAGTGTCTGTGGGGAGAAAAAAAGCAAATCAAAACTAAAATCTGCATTGTCAAGAGCACAGAATCTGGTAGCTAACATGATGTGAGAATTTGAAGATGTGAACTATTGCCCTCCAGTGCAGGAAATAAGTACACCTTGGGCACAAGCAATCCCATCAGCACAATATTGAACCAACTAAATTCAACAAGGGTGCAGTCCCTTTCTTTTGGCAAGGCTGCATTCATCAGCAAAGCTTTGAAAAGGATTAAAAATTCTGCAAGAGTCTCAAGTGCCACTGAGCACGTATATACTGCAGCCCTAAAAATGAAATCACTACAGCTTTGGGAAAGGGATTTGGGGTACTGCCCAAGCTGCAATTCAAACTCGCATGCATCACAGCCCCTAGACTCAATTCCTATTCCCTAAAATCAGAGTTCCTGGTCTTTTCATTACCTGTGAGAAAAGGCAAAAGCTCGCTGCGTGTCCTCTCAACTCCCAGGGCCAGTGCTATGGTGGAGAGTTTCTTGATGCTGTTCAGACGAAGCTGCATAGGGGAGAAAGAAATCAAAAGAACACATTTTAAAAAGGTGAGCCACTAATTTGCCAGCCAACCCTGAGACTGGAGTACAATCAATATAGCAATAGCAAGTTTAAGTGGTATGTAGTCAGAAAACATGCATGACGCTCAAGAAAGGTCCATGGGAGGTATGGCTTTTCCCAACTCTGAAATAAGCAGGCCATAACTTGTGGGAGCGAGAAATGGGAGGAAATATTTCAGAGATGTCCACTGTAACATTCTTGATTACATACAGAACAAGCCCACCTTGCAAATAAATCCACAAAAGGCTACTTATCATTTTCACACTACGATATGCAGTCAGTGTGGCAAATTGAGGGTACCAAATGGGACACTTCCTGGAGAGAGAAAGCCTGGACATAATTAGCTGTGCACTCACTAGTTTGCTGTAATGTTCTGCAAGTAGGGTGGCCTTTAAGGAAGACTGGACTACCTATGTTTTCCAAAAACATGCCTGCTAGTTTGCCAAGTGGAACCAGCCAACAGAAACATCTCTCTGTTTGTTTTCATGCAACTGCACTAACTTCCAGCCCATTTTTTAAAAAGAAAAAAGTATTAGCAGCTGTCCTGGGAGTAGCAAAACTGTATGAGTGGAACATAAATATTATCTATACAATTCAATAAATAAAACACCCAGTTGTTGAGATGGGCTGTTTCCTGTTATGAATCACCCAATTAATCATCCACCATCCCTGTCAGAAAAGTGATTTCTGGAAGGCTACTATTGGTGGCAGATCATCATCATGCAGCAACACTAAAGGGCAGGTCCATTTTCATTTTTGAGGGGACTGTGAGGTAACATCATGAAGCCATCTAGATTCTAGAACAATGAGTTTAGTTAGGCAGGCCAGTAAGTTGAGGGCAAAAGGTTCCCCCCCCTCATTAACACCCCTTTCAGTTTACTTCTTCTCTCATTTTGCATGCAGTGCCATTAAACTATTGCTTATGAATCCCACCGTTTTGAATAGTTAAAAGGAAAGCCCCCAAAGCAGCAACTCATAGTTGTTCTTGCTTTGCTGGGTAAAGGGAAACTCTTTGAATGACCTGGAGAAGGGCAGGGATACCCCTACAGGATTGACTACTATGAAGGGGGTGTGTGGAATTGTGTTGAGCAGTGGTCAGCCAAGTTTTTGTGACTTGGGACATCTCACGGTCCCGCACACGCCGAGGTGGGCCAGAGTGTGTATGTGCGTGTGCACGCATGCGCCAATGCTATTTCTGGTGCTCCTTCCGGCGTGAAGGAGGCGTGCGCAGCATCACGGAAGGCAGTCCCCGCTCTGCTCCGCGCCGGTTTAGCACGGCGCACAGGAGCCCAACCAACTGAGCGGGCAACGGGGGTCCCCGGGCCGGTTAAACGACCCCCATGAGCCACATGTGGCCCATGGGCCTTAGGTTGCCGACCCCTGGTGTTGAGTGTTTGACATACCAGAGAAGATGATTAGGTACCTTACACCTATCCCCTCTTCCAATCTCTCCCTCAATGAAAATAACTCTGGCCACCTCGCCAACCTGGCCTCTGGTCTGCTGATGCTGTAGTAAAATTCCTCCAATCTATTACTTTAGCATAGTTGATCTCAACTATATTACTAAGGGTAGGTAGGGTAGGGGAGCTTGGAGAAATTACTCTCTCCGAGCTGTGCCCCCCTGGGTACTCAGGTTTGTAGCCAGAATAGATTGAAGGGCTGGGTGGAGAGACTGATGTGGTCTTCCTCCAGGCTTTTCATCTATTTCAGTGGCAATCTGCTGTGTTTGAACGTTGTGCAGGACAATCTGGAAATTCTGCTATACTGCCCACCTTGCTGTCTAGCGGTCACGCTGCCTGTATCAACAGATGTGACCTAAGCTTTGTTGTTGAGTGCCCAGGATTGTTCTAGGGGATCCCAACACCCACCATATCAAGGGCTGCTCTGGACCAGACAGCCAGAGCAGTCCCAACATGTCACTGGCCCAAGCTATGTAGTAGAGGACAGTATCGATTTGCTTTTCTAGTATTATTATTAATATTATTATTGTAGAAAACACACAGAAAAAAAAGGATTTCACATGTTTAGGCTGGAACACTAGCTATGACCCTACCTGGGCAAATATGGGCTAGCTTTCAAGCCCTAATAACCTACTGAATTCATTCCTGCACTGTGTATCATACGTGGGGGAGCTGCAACTGAAAATGTTTCTGAAACTTCAGTTAGTACCCTTGTAGCCATATTCTGTATCATCTGGGGCAGGTGTATATATTATGCCAGAACTCCATCATATTTTTGTTTTTGTTTGTTATTATGATATGTATTTTTCTGTTTTTATATTGTAAACCGCCTTGTGATCTTTGGATGAAGGGTGGTATTGAAACTGAATAAAATAAATGATAAAAATCTTCACTGACTTCTGGTCCATTCCTGAGCCCAATTTTAAGTGCTGATTTTGACGTTGACATCTGAAGCAGCACCTCTCCCCATATGTACCTACATACCGGTATGCCTTGAGTTGTCATCTGATGCTCTTCTCAAAGGGCTCTTGCCAAATGACGCAGGGCAGGTGGCCCTGCAGGAAAGGCCTTCTCAGCAGCCTCACCACCACCACCACCACCTGTGAAGTGCCTTCCCCAGAGAAGGCATCTATTTTAAGGTATTTCCAGCACTTGGTAAAGCTTTTCTTTTTCTTTTAGTACCTACTGTTATAACTCTGCAAAATTTTAATTCCTCTGTGGTGCATTTAATTTAATGTTGCATAGTTGTGATGCTCTGCTCAGTCTATATTTATATATAGTTCTTAAGCTTTTGTTACTATATTGATAGCAGAAATTATTATAACTTGTTCTTGTTTTTATCTTGCAAGCCCCCTAGAAAATGTCTCTTACAGGGCAACTCACGAATATTCTAAATTAATAAAGATGGAGGGCATTAATAACACCTATCTCATGCTACATGTACTGCACTGCACACAAACACACCTGCCATTCTTTTCTATAATACCTTAATGTAATGTAACATGGGAAACTGATTTACACAAAGAGGTGGGTCTTACACTCTAAATTAAACAGCGGGGACAACAGCTTAAAAAGTAAGAATCAACAAGGATAACAAGGGATAAAGGTAAGTAAGGGAAGCCACACAATTTAAGCTTGGTTTACAACCTTCAAGTAATTAAACACATTTTACATCCAAAACAGGAACCCCTAAGTGACACCCTGAAGCCCTTTTCATCACATCAAACCACAGCTGTATAAAAGCACATGTAGGCATTATTCCAATGAACCTTTCCATTTCCCCTCCCCCAACCCTTTACTGGCTTTTAGACTGTTAACTCCTCAGGGCAGAGACCTTGTTCTGTGCTACTCTACAAACAACAGTTCACAGTGTTGCTGTTTTACATACAAAATACCAAGGAACAGCTATTTTAGATGCACCTCGGTTGCCACCTTCTGCTAGCCCTCAAACAATTCCATCACTGCAACCGTTTGGGGCCAAAACACATCTGTTGTATCACCAAACAAAGTATTATGGGTGGTATTGAGGGATGCAGCCATTCCCAATGGGCACCATGCTAGCATTAATCACAGATTCCAAAACTGTGCATTCCTTACACCCAGAAGCCCAAGTGAGAGAGAGAGAGAGAGAGAAGGGGAGCAGTCACGCACCCCACAAACATAGTAAGGCTACCTCAAAGAGGACACCCCTACTGATACCTCCCCGCCCCCATGACTGGCTCCCCTCCATGACAATAGGCTATGCACCACTTCCTCGTCTATGTCTTAGCCTAACAACCCCCTAGCAGGAAAAGCCGTGGCATGACGGGCAGGAGACCCCTCCCTGGAGATCAGAACAAGATGCTTCCTTGATTGGTCAGGAAACACCCGTATAATGAATAGGCGAGGCTCGACCCAATCAGGAGCCTCCTCTCGCCATTCCATCAATATATTTATTAAAGAGAAAAGGCGACCCTCCTCCCGGTTGTTTTGATTAACCCCCATACTAGACAAACAGGTCGCCCAGCCAATCACGTGGCTGCTCGCATCACGGACGAAGGGGGGAGACACTGAATAATACGGCCCCTTCCATTAGCCAACACCCTGCTCCTCGCCTTCTCAAATGAAAATCCTTACAGCCAATCCGGTTAAGCTTCTGATCGCTCACACGCGGGGTTCTCGGATGAACAGCGGCCGCTGATTGGCTACTGTATCCCAAGGCGCGGCTTTCGGGCCCCGGCTGCCCGAATAAACTCCGGCCGCTTTCCCTCACGCCCAAAGAGGCGTCCGTAGACGCGGGCCGTACCTGAACGTCTTCGTTCCGTAGCTCATCGATCAGCACAGCAATAGGGTAAAGGGAGTCATCTCCGTCGGCGGCCGCCATCTTACCTCCCGGCTTCGGCTCTGAAGGGTGCGCGGGGTTCGCGCAGACGCCTTGCAGGGGCGGCTCAAATGCCATTGGCTGCCTAGAATGTCACTCTCAACTATTCCTGAAGCTAATTGGCTTGTTTCTAGCATGCCCCACCTCTTCTGTACTCCTGTTTGAAATATCCTTCTATCAGTCATTCTCTCTCTTGCTGCTCATTGGATTAGACATTCAGAAATCGACCACTCAGTAAAAAGCATTGGGAACGGGTGCCCTTAATATCCACCTTTTTCTTATAGCCATTGGCTAGAGATGTACTCTATCCCCACCTGCGTGATAGGGTTCATGGGTTGAATTTTACATTTGTATTATCAGTCAATTCAGCTCTGCGGGCTCTCAAAGGAAATGCCCCTCCATCCTTGGCACGCTATTGGATGGAACCGAAATCCCGCCCTCCATGTTTTGGAAGATGATTGGCTGTTCATTTTTGAGCGACAATGAAGAGTATCCAATCGTAGGCATTTGCTTCGCCCGAAGAGGCGGAGATGGAAAAGGCGAACGGGTCGGACGGCGTGATACGCGTTGCCGAAGCAAGCGCGCGCTATTCCTGCCCGCAAGGCGACGGAGTTCTCATCTGACGTCACTGTATACTGTGGCGCAATTTTAAAACCCGGGCTATGATGTCATCTTTGCGGGATAATAGGATAAACTAAAAAAAATGCAATACATAAAAGTGTTACATATGTAACCACTATTCACCATAGAATTGGAAGAGACCCCAAGGGTCATCTAGTCCAATCCCTGCAATGCAGAAATCTCAATACAGTACATAGCTCCTCATCCAATTTGAAACCATACCTGCCCCTGCTTAGCTTTGCTAAAATGTGCTGCCAGTTTTCATGCTGCACCACTGGTTGTTTTCTAACTGTGGCAATGCTCCGTCTAGTCTGCACAGTGGACCTCCCATCCATTGTTGCACCAGCCCCATTTGATGAATAATATGCAAGCAACGAAATAATTTATAAACAAAATGTGTGCACATATGTGTGTGCTTATGTATTGATAATAAACTCTGCGTGTGTCTCACTGAATGCATGCCAAACATAATTGTACAACATCTTCAGCTGCTCTGGTGCTGCACTGACAAAAGGAGAACATTGCAAACGACCTCAACGGTCCAAACGCAGCTCCTGATCCGAGCAACGCTTACAGTTTCTTGCAGGCACTATGACAGCTGCAATTCATCTAACAACCTGCTAATCTTGAAAACAGGCCTGAAGCAAAAACAACTGGAGAACATCACGTTGTCTACCTCTGCTCTAATGACTACTCCAGGCTAGCTCACAAACTACCTGCAAGCAATCCAAATTACTTCTAGGTCAGCGTTTCTTGGTTTTTTATGGGCCACTTGAAAATTTTCTGGGGTCTTGGTAGACCATCTAATAAACTGTTCTCCCCACCCCCCATTGAAAGCACAGGCATTGCTCATTTTAAAAATAAAAATAAAAATTGGACAATTTATATACCACGTCAATTTAAACTCTAAGCAGTTTACAACTTTGTTAAAACATCTTAAATAAACAGCAAATAAAAAATATACCAGAGCATTTTTACAATGTATAGAACACAATTAACAACAGTTTTTTAAACAAGCACAACCATATGGACCATTGTCCATTGGATCAAAAGATCTTTGAAGTTGATCTCAGTCATTGGGTTAATAAAACGAATGAAGCTGCATGGCCAAAGACAAATATTTTCAGCTGTTCTGCAACCGCTCAGCAGAACGTCTGAATGGAGCTCGCAGATCAAGATTTGGAAACCTCTGCTCTAGATAATAACAAGAATACCAACACCAATTGACTCCCAACAACCCAGCAATGCCTTCCAGAAGAAATAAGTCAACTAACCTAACAATGGAGCCTGGTGCCCATTGGGATTGGTAGAGCGGAAAGCAGGGACCCAGAGCCAATGAAAGGCGAAGCCAAATCTTTCTGGTTTTACTTGGACCCTCTTCCCTGCTGAGTTCTACAAGAGGCAAGGCTGTGACTAAGGAGGAGCAGAGAGTGACAGCCAGTAGAAATCCCTGGACTAGTTGTAAGTAAGGAGGCAGGTGAGTGAGACTTGGCTGAGGACAGGCTGAACTTGGTGAGGCAGTGCCCCAATGGTAGGGTTGCCATATTTTAAAAAGTGAAGATCCGGACACAAAATCTACACTACCAACATGGGCTGCCATACGTCCGGATTTTCCTGGACTTTTCAGCGATTTCCACCAGGACACTGTTTACGAGGACTGAATACCAGCTGTGTCCGGGAGATTCCAGACGTATGACAAACCTACTCAATAGAGAGCCTACACCGCAGTCAGGAGTGAACTGACCAGACAGGCTTGCTGAGACAAGAGTCCCCAAGGACAGAGCCTCCAAGTGTCCCTATTTTCCAGGGACAGCCCTGGGATTTACAGAAGCCGTCCCGGTTTCTGACTTGATCGCAGAGTGTCCCGCTTTTCCTTAAGACAGTGGTGGCTAACCTTGACACTCCAGATGTTTTGGAACTGCAACTCCCATCATCCCTAGCTAACAGGACCAGTGGTCAGGGATGATGGGAGTTGTAGTCCCAAAACATCTGGAGTGCCAAGGTTAGCCACCACTGCCTTAAGACATCCCTATTTTCAACAGAGAAGTGTTGGAGGGTATTATACAACCCCCGAGCCAAGGAGATAAGTAACTACACAACCTTTAGAAGACATCTGAAGGCAGCCCTGTAGGCCTATAGGTAAGTTTTTCTTTAAAAAAAAGAGAAAAGTTTAATGTTTTATTATGTTTTTATGTTTTATGTTGTTAGTTGTCCAAAGTGGCTGGGGGAACCCAGTCAGATGGGTGAGGAATAATAATGAAAATTGGAACAGGACATTCCTATTTTCATTGGAGAAATGTTGGGGGATATGCCCATGGAACGATGCCTGTAGACGCTACAGAAGCAAAATTGTGAATGGCAAGGTTGCCATGGAAACAGAATCTGGAGTAAACTACATCCACACTGGTAGTTGAATAAAAACCATCTTTTATTTATGATGAGAGTTATAGGGTCTTCCATATTATTTGGGGCGGGGCGGGGGGGGCTGTCAGGGCAAAGAATAGAATGCAATATTAACCGACAAGGTAATAAGTAAAAGCATCAGCAAAACTCCTAAAATAATAATAATAATATATAATAATAATAATTTATTATTTGTACCCCGCCCATCTGGCCGGGTCCCCCCAGCCACTCTGGGCGGCTTCCAACAAACACTAAAATACATTAAAATATCACACATTAAAAACTTCCCTAAACAGGGCTGCCTTCAGGTGTTTTCTAAATGTCAGGTAGTTATTTATCTCTTTGACATGGGATGGGAAGGTGTTCCACAGGGAGGGCGTCACTACCGAGAAGGCCCTCTGCCTGGTTCCCTGTAGCTTTGCTTCTCGCAGTGTGGGAACCGCCAGAAGGCCCTCGGCGCTGGATCTCAGTGTCCGGGCTGAATGGTGGGGGTGGAGACACTCCTTCAGGTATACAGGACCGAGGCCGTTTAGGGCTTTAAAGGTCAGCACCAACATTTCGAATTGTGCTCGGAAACGTACTGCAGCGCATAAGTTTATCTTTGCTTTTCTTTTTGTCGGAGGGAAAGCAGCATTAGCCACTCAGTAAAATAAAGCACAGCTTTACACAAAGAGAGCCCAAGTTTTGCTTAAAAATACTAGTCGTTGAAAAGGCCAGGGTGAATCAAAAGGGATTTCGCACTGCGCTAAAAAGACCATGAGGGAAGTGCCATGTTACTTTTTCTGAGGAGGCATTCTACAGCCAAGAAGGACCTCTCTCTCAGGGCCACACTGCCCATGAGGGTGAAACAGCCCGCATCAGGTGGCAGAATCTCATGGGGGAAATAATTCTAGGAATCAAAGCTAAGATGTGCTTACATGGAGAGTAATCATTACACTTGCCACCTGTTGTTTTTACAAGAGCCAGTGTGTTGCAGTGGATAGAAATTTGGATGGGCACCACGGAGACCAGGTTTCGAATCCCCACTCTGCCATGAAGTTCACTGGGTAACCTTGAGCCAGTCACTGCCTCTCAGCCTTACCTACCTTACAGGGCTGTCGCGAGGATAAAATGGAGGAGAGGAACCATGTATGCCACACTGAGGTCCTTGGAGGAAAGGTGGGGTATAAATATAATAATAATATTCCCCCTGAAAGGCGATCAAGGAAACCTCGTATTCTGCCCTGAACTCCTTGGAGGAAAGGTGGGAGCAAACATTCTGCATGTGTGCCATAAATTTAAAGCACATAACACCCTCTCACAAAAATCCTGGGAACTGTAGTCCACCCAACTGCACCCTTAAGCTACAGTTCCCATGATTTTGGGAGGTGGAGAGTCATATGCTTTAAACCTATGGCGCAGCAATGTAACTAGTTGCTTGGGCGCCCAGGGAGGTGGGGCAAGCCGCCTTTTGGGCAGCGTGGAGCCTGCAGACGCCCGAGCCACTGCGTCACGCCCAGGAGAGATGCGTAGCACTGGCGCACTGCAGGCTCCATGGTAAATGCCCCCCCCACGTTGTGGTGCCCCCTGCCCCCCAAACTACACCTCTGCTATGGCATGTAAAGGTAAAGGTAAGGTAAAGGACCCCTGGATGGTTAAGTCCAGTCAAAGGCGACTATGGGCTTGCAGCACTCATCTTGCTTTCAGGCCAAGGGAGCCGGCGTTTGTCCACAGACAGCTTTCCGGGTCATGTGGCCAGCATGACTAAGCCGCTTCTGGTGCAACGGGACACTGTGACGGAAACCAGAGCGCATGGAAACACCATTTACCTTCCCGCCGCAGCAGTACCTATTTATCTACTCTTACTGGCGTGCTTTCGAACTGCTAGGTTGGCAGGAGCTGGGACAGAGCAACGGGAGCTCACCCTGTCACGGGGATTCGAACCACCGACATGATCGGCAAGCCCCAGAGGCTCAGTGGTTACTTTAGACCACAGCACCACCCTTTTTAACCTTTATCTTTACCTTTGCTGTGGCATATATTCACATGGAAAGCACGAGATTAACTTTCCTTTTTCAGGCAGTGCTTACGCAAACACACCTTGACAACAGCACCAATCAACTCTGGGCTATTTTGCCTGAACTTGGGGGTGGAGGGTCATGTGTGGGGAAACACACACACAGGCTTATTGAGTTGTGTGCAGGAAGTTACTGTGCACTCATGTCTTTTTTTGGTTTTCTCATCCCCAGATGGCCCCCTTCTTCTTCCGTCTTCTTCCAGCCAGACTGGTATAGCCTTGTGGGCTGGAACTTCTCCATACCCATTTTTTGTTCTAGCTTCTGCCTTCTTTCTCAACACAGGAAACAGCACATCAGAGGACGGTCCCCTGCAGTGTGCAATTGACTGCATTTCCATACAAATATATAGGGCTTTTCATCTTCTGCTTCCCTCCTCTCTCTCCCCTGCCTACTTATAATTCTCCACAGATGGGTTATCTGGTGCAGAATTTGAATGCCAGTGAAACTCAGCTTGTAGGCTGTCTTGTTTCCCCCTTTTCACTGCTATCTGATTGCTGCTGCAGAAATGGAAAGGGGGCTGACATATATATTAGGCGCACTGGAGGAAAAATAGGAGCTATATAATTTATGAGGGTTTTAAACACACACACACACACACACACACACACACAGAGAGAGAGAGAGAGAGAGAGAGAGAGAGAGAGCTGGGCAACCTTTGCAAATTATTGGATCGGTCTGGAGGAGACAGTAGGTCTGGATCTGCTGACAGATCTCTGGGTAGATCAGCAAGGATTTCTTATGCTCGCCAGTTTAACAACAAAATGACTCTCCTCCATCAGCCCAACACTCTATGATGTTGCATTTATATCCTTTTTCTCCAAGGAGCTCAAGGCAATGCACATGGGTCTGTCTGTCCTTATTTAATCAGTACAACAACCCTGTGAGGTAGGTTAGGCTGAGAGGAACTGACTGGTCCAAGGTCACCCAATGAGCTTCATGGCTGAGTGTGAATTTGAACCCTGGTCTCCCCGGTCCTAGTCTGGCATACTAACAACTACACCACATGGGCTCACAAATTATACTGCTCAAGTGACGAATATGTTTGGGGAAGGGCTGTAGGTTGGTGGTAAGAGCATCTCCTTTGCATGCCAGATTAAATCCACAGCATCTTTGGGAATGCCTGTCTAGAACCCTGGAGTGCTGCTGCCGGTCAAGGTAGACAGTACTGATCTAGATGGACCAATGGCCTGGCTCAGTATAAGGCAGCTTCCTGTGTCCCTATGTCTGATGGGGGAAGGAGCATAGCTCAGGGACAGAGCATCTGTTTTGCATGCAGAAGGTCCCAGGTTCAATCCTCAACACCTCCAGGTAGGGACTGAGAACCACTCTCTGTCTAAAATCCTGCAGAGGCACTGCCGACCAGTGTAGACGATACTGAGCTATATGGACCAATTGCCAGCCTAGCGGTTTGAAAGCATACCAGTGCGAGTAGATAAATAGGTACTGCTGTGGTGGGAAGGTAAACGGCATTTCCATGCACAACGGCTTCCCGTTGTGCCAAAAGCTGTTTAGTCATGACCTGGAAAGCTGTCTGTGGACAAACCCCAGTTCCCTCAGCCTGAAATTTGGCTGGACTTAACCATTCAAGGGTCCTTTACCTTTACCTTACCTATATGGACCAGTGGTCTGGCATAATTATGTTCCTATGGAGTAACCAGAAGAGGATTTTTGTGAAGAAGAACTGTCAGCTCCATTCTGTTCTTGAACTCAGAAAAAATTCTTTATTTCTAAGTGTATGACTTTTGCACCAGGCTCTAGGGCTGGGTAATATCTGGTTTTCAACATTGTGATATACCAATATATCACAATGCTTGAAATAAGGATGGAGCTATACAGAGACATTGGCTGGCTTCACAGTTTTTCCCCTATTGTGATTCTTGCATAACACACACACACACCATGATTCGTGACATATTGCCAGGTGAAAAATTATGAAGCCAATATCACAATATGGACTTCAAACCAGTTTTGAACAATATATTGCCCAGCCCTACCAGGTTAGTAGGGATGCGGGTGGCGCTGTGGGTTAAACCACAGAACCTAGGGCTTGCTGATCAGAAGGTCGGCGGTTCGAATCCCCGCGACGGGGTGAGCTCCCGTTGCTTGGTCCCTGCTCCTGCCAACCTAGCAGTTCGAAAGCACGTCAAAGTGCAAGTAGATAAATAGGTACCATTGCAGCGGGAAGGTAAACGGCGTTTCCGTGCGCTGCTCTGGTTCGCCAGAAGCGGCTTACTCATGCTGGCCACATGACCTGAAAGCTGTACGCTGGCTCCCTTGGCCAATAATGCGAGATGAGCACAGCAACCCCAGAGTCGGTCACGACTGGACCTAATGGTCAGGGGTCCCTTTACCTTTACCAGGCTAGTAAAAAAATCTGAAGATCTTGCAAGCCTGAAATCTGTCCACTCCTGTATTTAGGTAATGGTCTAATGTTATTTCCACAATGTTCTTATGCCCTTCACCTTCTCTTTAGGTGGCAATGTGTGTATCTTCATGTATTTCAAAATGCTCCAAAGTCCTGATGGCACCACTGCAAATGGTATTGACCTCAATGTGTGCTTAATATTTTATACAATGAGGAATGGTTATATGGATATTATTATCACACATGAAAAGAATGTGTCTTGTGTGGCATCTTTAAGACTAAGAGATGCATTGCACCATAAGCTTTTGCAGACTACAGCCTAATTAATCATCCATGGTTGACAAATATTTATTCACATAAGCATCATTTAGTTATTTGCTTAATGCATTTTATTCCATTACTAGTTGACCCGGCCACGCCTTGCTGTGGCTGATTTGGTGAAATGGAAAAGTAAGATACAGTATGAAAGAGAAAGGCTATCCTTACTTACACTTTATTGTAAGGCATTTTTCCATCTCCGCCGTATTAAGCAGTTGGTCCCTTACCTTTCTCGCCCTGATCTGGCCACAGTGATCCATGCGATGGTCACCTCTAGGCTTGATTATTGTAACTCGCTCTACGCAGGGCTGCCCTTGAAACTGACCCTGAAACTCCAACGGGTGCAGAATACCGCGGCGAGGCTCCTTACGGGGTCTTTGCCGCGGGATCATATTCATCCAGTACTGCACCAGCTGCACTGGCTCCCAGTGGAGTATAGGATCAGGTTTAAGGTGCTGGTTTTGACCTTTAAAGCCCTATGTGGCCTAGGACCCTCGTACCTACGGGACCGCCTCTCCTGGTATGCCCCGCGGAGGACCCTAAGGTCCACAAATAATAACACGTTGGAGGTCCCAACCCATAAGATGGCTAGATTGGCCTCTACTAGGGCCAGGGCCTTTTCTGTTTTGGCCCCAATTTGGTGGAACGCACTGTCTCAAGAGACTAGGGCCCTGCGGGATCTGACATAATGTGTTCTCCTTATTAGAGAGCACATGTTGCGGTGGGGGCCTTCCAGACACCTCTCTGTAGCTGGGCGGGTTAGTTTTGATGGCCACTAAATTGATTGGGTTACTGGTTGTTACTAGGGATTTTTATATGTTGCAATTGGATTGATGGACAGCCAGAGCTGATAAATTGCCCTGCACGTGGTTCTAGAGCCTTCTTGGCTGCGTGCTTTGGATCAGATCACAGCTCGTGTTCAATCCAGGGAACGTTTTAACGGTCGTATTCGCGCTTTGCTTTGAATCTTCTTTCCTTTCCCTTTTATTATTTCAGAAAGAATTATACTTGTATTCTTTCATTTCTTACCCTATCTTACGTTTCTGTTTTCCTTTCCCTTTGATATATTTTGTACCTTTAACCCCAAATTTTCCCCTTCCCCCCCTTCCCCTCCCTCTCCCCCTTCCGTCCCAGTTTAAAAGCGGCCTCTGGCCGCTCGTAGAAAGCGCGCTTTGAATAGTGCCGGCTTTTCTCACCCCCCCCAGCTGTAAAGCGGCTTCTGGCCGCTCGTGGGTGGCGCGCCGGTTTCGTTCCCCTCCCACCCACCTGTAAAGCGGCTTCTGGCCGCTTGCAAGTGGTGCGTGGGCTTCGTTCCCCCCCCAGCTGTAAAGCGGCTTCTGGCCGCTCGTGGGTGGCGCGCCGGTTTCGTTCCCCTCCCACCCACCTGTAAAGCGGCTTCTGGCCGCTTGCAAGAGGTGCATGGGCTTCGTTCCCCCCCCAGCTGTAAAGCGGCTTCTGGCCGCTCGTGGGTGGCGCGCCGGCTTCGCGCCGCGCTTCGTCGGGCCCCACCCCCCTCCCTCAGAGGCCTCCCGCCGCGTCCCAGCTGTTAGGCGGTTTTTGAGCCTCTTTGGGAGCGCGCCGGGTTTTTTGGCTGTTTCCCGCTGCTTTTTCTTTGATTGCGGCTTCAGCGGGCTTTATTCAGGAGGGTGTGTGGGGCCTGCGTCATTTGGAGGTGCGGGTTTGGCTGCTTGGGCATTTTTAGAGCAATTTTACCCGTCCTAACTGCCTCCTTTTACCTTGTGCCTGGCTGCAGCGTTCCTTTTCATTTTTGTTGAAGCACCATTTTGAGTGTGCAGTTTCTCTTCTGGTCCTGCTGGCGGCCTCTAGTGGCCAGATTGGTATTGCACCTTTAGTGGCCAGAATGCTACTGCACCCCTAGTGGCCTGCTTGGTATTGCACCTCTAGTGGCCTGATTGGTATTGCACCCCTAGTGGATAGATTGGTATTGCATCACCCCTAGTGGCCAGATTGGTATTGCACCTTTAGTGGCCAGATTTTAGTACTGCACCTCTAGTGGTCACATTGGTTTTGGCACGGCTGCTGGTATTTTATTGATTTTGCTCCTGGACGCCTACTGATCAACTGCGGTACTGCGGCCTTTCCTTTTTTTTTTTTTTTTTCCAGCCAGGTACTTTTCATTCCTGTGACGTTATTTGAAGGTTACTTTGCATTGTTACTCTAACTGTGTCTGTTTTGTCTTGTTTTCTTTCTAGAGGTATGTCGGCGGCTACTCGCCCCTGCAGGGGGAAAAGGCCCATTAGGGGGCCTTCTCAGGCTTTACGCTCACCTCCTTCTGATCAGCCTATGGAGCGCATTCAGTCTTATGTTGCTAGCCTGGCCAGTGATCCAGAAGCGTTGGCCCGCTTTGCTTCAAATATGGAGGGCTTCATGCAGCACACCACTTCACATTCTGATCCGCAACCAGGGACGTCGTCGGCAGCCGTTGCTCCATCTTCATCGTTGGCAGCCGTTGCTCCATCTTCATCCTCACCTGTGTCTAGTCAGGAGGAGGGGGTCATCCCGCCATCTGGGATTCTCTTTCCGGATGCCCAGTCAATGCGGGCCTCTGCTTCCTCTGCCTCTCAAGCGCCAAACAGGAGGGAGGGGGCACAGCGGCGCAGAGGGGTTGGAAGAAAGGGGCCCACGGGAACCCATGCTAGGAGTGGGCCTTCTTCCCAGTCGCGCGCGGATAATGTTTTCAATACTGCTCACTCACACTGTCTTTCTGTTTTGGATGCCCCAGGTACCTCACAACATCAGTCATCTTTGCAAGTTGCGGGAACTTCCCAGCAAGGGGAAGAGGCGGAGGTTTCGACTGCGGATGACCCGCCTGAGCCGCAGAGTACATCTGGGTCCAAGCGTCACCAGAAAGGATCTGGCGGTGCGCAGTCCAAACGAAACAGGGGCGCAGTTTCCATGTCACCCTTAGTGCAAGTTTCAGGTAATGTCCAGATGGAGGAGGGGTCAGAGTCCTCTGTTGAGGAGACATTGCCGGCACGTTCGAAGGTTTCTTCTGGCGGTAAACATCGCCACAAGAAATGCTGCGGCAGGCATTCCAAAAGACGCAGAGGCGACTCTTCTTCATCTTCCTCTGAGTCATCCTCTTCAAGTTCTGATGAGGAGTCGGGTGATTCCTTGAGGTTGTATTGGGGTTTTGGGGAGTCTGCTTCAGGCCTTCCCAGGTGGGCGTGGCAGAGGAGAGCCAATGCTCATCGTGCCAGATATGGGGCCACCCAAGAGTATTTGGATGGCAACCCGGTTCCAGAAGTGAAAGTTTCCACTAATAGGACTAGGGATATTATTCTGGGGTCCCACCTTTCAGCTAAATTGCGGAATAGGATTTTAGGAGGCCGCTATGTGGACATTTTTAAACTTGCCCCGCCTGAGGAGGATTTTCCCAGTCAAGATAAGGCCCTGTTTTCATCTAAAAAACGCTCTGGGGCTCCGAAAGTAGAAAAGACTTTCGAGCTTTGGCTCGATTGTTTCCAAATCTTCGCAGGGGTTGTGGTGGCCGCTTATCCTAAGAGGTCGCTTCATCTTTTAGTTTATTTGTCTATCGTGCGCTCGGCCTACACTATGGCTGGACAGCTTGCTGCGATAAATTACGATAAAAAATTCCGGACAAGGGCCAGTGGGATCCCCTCAGCTCGTTGGGACCGCTTGGATGTAGGTATTTGGGCCACCTACGTGGCCCCTCACTTTCAAAAGAAAACCCTAGAGCAACAGAGGCAGAAATTGGGGACATTTAAATCTAGAAAATTTTGTTGTTGGGATTTTAACAAGGGGTCCTGCCAGCGTACAGCCTGTAAATTCCCCCACGTGTGTGAAAGATGCTCTGGGAATCACTCCGCCGTGACGTGCTTCGGTGGTCGTCGGCCCTTTCGTGGAGGAAGGGGAGGTGGACAGCAGTCCGCAAGAGCAATCCCTCCCCAGCCTGCAGCAGGGACTTCTCGTTAAGCCGGTAGAGGGTGTGGCCCGTTCGGGTTTGGCCTATACACCTGTGCGTCTTTCGGCTCTTTTACCTTTGTTACAGCTTTATCCCAATCAAGCGGCAGCTTCTTACCTGCGGGAAGGTTTTTCCCATGGTTTCAGGATTCCGGTAGCCTCGACTCCCGTGGCACGCAATCCTGCTAATCAGAAGTCAGTTAGGGAGCTGCCGGATGTGGCAAGGAAAAAGATTGGGAAGGAGGTCGCTTTGGGGCGCATTGCTGGCCCATTCGATGTCCCCCCTTTTCCTAAGCTGCATCTTTCCCCTTTAGGGATCGTGCCCAAAAAAGCCCCTGGTGAGTTCCGTCTCATTCATAATTTGTCCCACCCTAGGGGTACTTCAGTAAATGATGTTATTCCTCAGGATTTGTGTTCTGTAAAATATGCCTCCCTTGATCATGCGATCAAGATGATCAGGAAATTTGGCTCTGGTGCCTTGTTAGCGAAATGCGACATTGAGTCTGCGTTTCGTTTGTTGCCAATTCATCCACAGGATTATTGGCTTTTGGGGTTTCAGTTTGAAGGGGCTTTTTATTATGACATGGAAATGCCTATGGGCTGCTCTATCGCCTGTGCGGCGTTCGAGGCTTTTAGTTCCTTTTTGGAATGGGCTCTCCGCTTTAGGACTGGCTTGCAGGGGGTCACGCATTACCTCGATGATTTTTTACTGGCCTCTGCGCCGGATACGGGTGATTGCGTGGCCCTATTGCAGGCCTTCTCTGCCCTTACGGAAGAACTGGGGGTCCCCCTGGCAGCTGGTAAGACTGAGGGTCCATCTACTCGCCTGGTTTACCTAGGTATCCATTTGGATACTGTTGCGCAAACGTCTCGTTTGCCTGACGATAAGATTGTCAATTTAAGGAGAGTCATTCAGGAAATTTTGCCATTGCGTAAGGTAACTTTGAAGCAGCTCCAATCACTGCTGGGACATTTAAATTTTGCATGCAAGGTAGTTGCCCCAGGTCGCCCCTTTTGCTCGCGTGTGGCCAGGCTGATGTCTGGTCTGCGGGCTCCGCATCATTATACCCGCCTTCCAAAGGGGGTCAAAGAGGACCTTCGGAATTGGCTGGAATTTTTGAGGGACTTTAATGGAGTGTCTTTGTGGCAGGACACCCTGAACCTCCACAATGACTTCCAAGTCCACTCTGATGCGGCAGGTTCTTTGGGTTTCGGTTTGTATTGGAAGGGCCGCTGGTGTGCCATGCGTTGGCCTTCAGCTTGGCAGGGGGAAGCTATTACACGGGATCTAACCTTTTTGGAGTTTTTTCCCATTGTGGTAGCAGTCCATCTCTGGGTGGATGAGTTCCGGGACCATAGAGTCTGCTTTTGGTCTGATAATCAAGCTGTTGTAAAGGTATTAGCCAAGCAGTCGTCCCGGTCCTCTAGAGTATCGGCACTTCTTAGGGCGTTTGTTTTACACTGCCTCCGTAATAATATTGTTTTTTCCGCCCGTTTTATTCCTGGGGTTTCTAACGAGATTGCCGATGCTCTATCCCGTTTGCAGATGGATCGGTTCAGGTCTTTGGCGCCAGGGGCTCAGGAATTTCCGGAGTATTTCCCAGACCAACTTTGGAGCCTTGGGAACAGCTAGTTCTGCAGGGAGTAGCTGCCTCCATTGCCCCTTCTACCCTGCGGTCTTATAAGAAGGCTTGGTCCGATTTCTTATCTTTTAGTGCTCAATCGGTTCCAATTGCCACCAGTTCTCCTCCATCTACCCCTCACGTTCTTGAATATTTAGCTCATCTTTTTCAGACGGGTAGAGCCCCAAGAACGATCAGGTTGCAGGCTGCGGCCATTTCCTTTTTCTCCAAATCTTTTTTCAATAAGGACCCATGCGCGAAGTTTGTTGTTCGCAAGGCGTTGGAGGGTTGGGGCAGGCTTTATTCCCCAAGGGCGCCCATTAGGCGGCCCATCTCCTTCGACCTATTATCCAGGATGCGCTCTGCTTTGAGATACATTTGTTGGTCCAAGCATGAGTATAGACTGTTCTCGGCAGCGTTTTCCTTGGCCTTTTTCGGGGCTTTGAGAGTGGGTGAAGTTGTCTTGGAGTATCGCCAAGGCGGGGGTTCCCGGGGGTTGTTGTTTCAGGATGTTTCGCTTTCCTCTACGGAGGTGGTTTTAGCCGTCAGGAGTTCCAAGACAGATCAGTTGGGTAAAGGTGCACTGCTTCGATTGCCGGCTACGGGAAATAAAGGCCCTTGCCCCGTAAAGGACACCTGCAAATATATGGCTGTCAGGCCTCTGGGAGGTGACCCATTTTTGATTCATGAGGACGGCACTCCCCTGGCGAGGCATCAATTTTCCAGGGTGATGCGGAAGGCTATTCTGGCCTGCGGCCATCCCGCTTCCCATTATGCTCCCCATTCTTTTCGCATAGGTGCAGCTACGACTGCTGCGCATTGGGGTCTTTCTGTTGAAAGAATCAAAGAGATGGGGAGGTGGAAGTCTGACGCTTATAGGGGTTATGTTAGGAAGCAGCGTTAATAAAGTTGGATGTTAATGTTTAGTGTTTCTTGTTTTTTCTTAGGTTTAGCAACAGTTCGTGTTTGGATGGTTGGCCACAGCATTGTCCACTGGGCCGGAATCAGAGCTTGTGAATCGGGATTGGGTCCCGGCCTTGGACTTTCTCAACACGTGCAAGTGTTTTGGCTTGCAAAGAGGGGAATGCTGTGGAGGGAATTTATTCCTTTGATTCGTAATAGATTGTGCACGGAGGTCCCCCCTTCGGCAGTTGTCATTCAGCTGGGTGAAAATGATCTGCCTTCCACTGATTGCTTCACGCTTCGTTCCTCCATTCAAAATGATTTGTGGTTGCTGGCATCCCTTTTGCCAGCGTCTAAGATAATTTGGTCACATCTCCTGCAGAGACGTGTGTGGCGTGGAAGTCAGTCCCCAGCTGCTACTGAAAAGGCTAGGAAGCGGGCAAATAGTGCAGCACTGCAAGTGGTTAGAGCAGTGGGAGGTTTGGAGATTGCACATCCTTGCATTACATTCAAAACAACAAACATGTATCGGGATGATGGGGTGCACCTTTCCCCATTAGGGAATGACACGTGGCTCAATGCAATTGTATTGGGTTTGAAGGATTGGTTGGGGTTGTGAGTGGTTTGGCGGTGAGCCTTTGGCTCTTGTGGCGGTTAGGCATTGGTTATAAATTGGGTGTTGGAGGGGCAGGTTGGCTGTGGTTGCCCCTCCAAATGCTGAAGGGGCATAATTGGCTGTGTTTGCCCCTTTAATGCTGATGCTGCGCAGGGAATTCCGTTAAAGGAACTCAGGGGCTCACCTTTGCTTGTCCGTACCCAGCTTGGGGGCCAGGGCCCACGCAAGAGCCCCTGAGAACATTAGGGGAGAACGGGCGCTCAGATCTCTCCCCGAAGTGTTTTCCCTTGTACTGACTCCATAGGGAATTGGAGGTCAGTTCTGTCCCCAGTGGGACAGATAGTCTTAACCAATGCCTAAGCAACCACTCACATAATTTGTATTTTAATAAAAAAGTTGTGGCCAAAAAATTAGTGCCAAAAACTTTAACAAAAATTCTGGTGTGTATAGTGTTTTTCTTTGAGGGGTGGTCTGGGGGACCTCGACACGCAACTTTCCGCAGGGCCTGCAAGACAGAGCTGTTCCACCTAGCCTTTGAGTTGGATTCAGTCTGACCTTTGTGTTATAATATAACATTGTAAGACTAGATCCTCCCTATTGTTATAAATTCATGGGCAGTTACATTAAGGCGGCTTTTTAAATCATTTTAAAATCATTTTAAAATCATTTTTAAATCATTTTTAAATCATTTTTAAATCATTTTTAAATCATTTTAAATTTTGTAATCTGTATTTTAATTGATTGTTTTTGTGCTTATGTTTTATTGTGATTTTGATTGTGTGAGCCGCCGGGCGGGGTACAAATAAAAATTATTATTATTATTATTATTATTTATCTCGTTGAAGTTCAGTCTACGTGTTCTCCGTTTGTCCCTCCCATTTTTGTGTAAACTGTGAAAATGGCGATTCCGCCCGGCGTGGCTCTATACCCACCCACCGGCGGAGCCAGCAGTAGCGTTTGTGGGCAGTCTGTCTGTCGATTGGATGGTGGTAGTGACGTTGGGAACGGAGGAGGGGTCTGGAAAGGGTGTGTTGTGCTGTACTGTTTAATGTCCACTGGAGGGCGCTATGTTTTGCACAAAATCACATTTTTACCTGGGAAAGGTGTGGTATTTGTGCAATGTAAGTACATATGATTACTCCCATATGGCCATGGAACGTTGTGTCCAAATTTGAACGGAATCGATCAAGGGGTTACGGAGAAAGGTGATTGTTAACAAACATCCAACTTGAACGATTTTATATATAATAATAATAATAATAATAATAATGATAATTTTTATTTATACCCCGCCCTCCCCGGCAACGCCGGGCTCAGGGCGGCTCACATCACTAAAATCACAATAAAACATCAAGCATAAAAAGAAAAACAATTAATTAACTGTACAGATTAAAAGATTAAAAATTACAACCATCTTAACGTAGCAGCCCATGAATATGAAAGAATAGGAGAGAGTCTTATTTACAGTATTATATTATAGCACGAGGGTCAGGTAGGGTCGAACTAACAGAAAGCTAGGTGGAACAGCTCCGTCTTGCAGGCCCTGCGGAAGGCTATCAGATCCCGCAGGGCCCTAGTCTCTTGAGGCAGTGCATTCCACCAGATTGGGGCCAAAACTGAGAAAGCTCTGGCCCTGGTTGACACCAACCTAGCCACCTTATGGGTTGGAACCTCCAGCGTATTATTATTCGTGGACCTTAAGGTCCTCCGCGGGGCATACCAGGAGAGGCGGTCCCGTAGGTACGAGGGTCCTAAGCCGCGTAGGGCTTTAAAGGTCAAAACCAGCACCTTAAACCTGATCCTGTATTCCACCGGGAGCCAGTGAAGCTGGTAAAGTACTGGATGAATATGATCCCACGGCAACGACCCCGTAAGGAGCCTCGCCGCGGCATTCTGCACCCGTTGGAGTTTCAGGGTCAGTTTTAAGGGCAGCCCTGCGTAGAGCGAGTTACAATAGTCTAGTCTGGAGGTGACCATCGCATGGATCACTGTGGCCAGATCAGGGCGAGAAAGGTAAGAGACCAACTGCTTAATGCGGCGGAGATGGAAAAATGCCGCCTTTACTGTGGCTGCAACCTGCGCCTCCATTGAGAGGGAGGCGTCGAGGGTTACACCCAAACTCCTGACAGAGGGCGCTGGCACTAATTGATTTCAGTGCCTGCCCCCAAGGAAAGTCTTGCAAAGCCGCTCACAAATGTCATTGATAAGATAGCTCTTGCCTTCAAGCTTACAATCTTAAAGGACATGACATAAAAGGAAAAAAGGATTGGGAGGGAGGAGGAAGAACTCAAACTCAGGCACTGTTACTTAAATTACAGAGTTCTTGTAATGACCAGCTGAAAAGAAGAGGAGGGACCAAACATTGCTGGTCTTTCAGCATAGCTGACGGAGAAGCCCTGCAATTCAGTCTCTTTGGGGGACATACTGGGATGGGGATGCTAGTATCATGAATGGTGATGAAACCTAAGAAGAAGAGTTTGTGACAATTTGCATATAAGATTAACACACTGGCCAGTCATCGGAGCAAAAATTGGTGACGATTCAACTCTCCCTAGCTTGTTGTGCTAATAATTTAACTGTGCAGAAGACCAAAATGATGCGACACAACGGCCAATATTGGTATGAAAATGATAAATGTAATGTTTCTTTATTCTCTATGAAAAAATAAACAGACAGTGTTCCGGTAAAGCACTGTTTCGTGGAAAACTTCTTCAGCTTACAATGCTTGCCATATGATAAACTTTTCACGGAGCAGTGGTCATACCAATATTGGCCGTTGTGTCGCATCATTTTGGTCTTCTGCTTCAAGATTGCTACACACAGGTTTTTTTGTTGTGCTTAATAATTTAACTGTGAGCAAGAAAGTCCCCAGTTCAATTTTTTCTCCAGTTATAAATACACTCTGTGCAGGAGGCCGTTACCCATCAGCCACAGCTCAACAGTATAAAGGAAACAAAATAGACTTCTCTTCTAATATAGGGAAGTTCATATATAGTTCCTATATTGCAAGTAAGGGTTGCTGCTAAGGAAATTGTTATGAGTTTTTTGGGTGTGGGTTCAGCTGAATGCCTGGGCCACCTTCCAGTTGTTGTAATAGCCAAGCTAGTTTCCTGGTGAAGTGATAACCTAGGTAATTAAGGGAACAAATGAAGGGACTCTATGCGAGACAGAAAATGGGTAGGGCCCACTCTCTCAACTTGCAGGTAGGACAAAAGGTGAGAGTTGAGAATTGAGTGATGTGAGCTAGAAGCAGAAAAGCAACATGCTGGGAAGCCAGAGAATCAGAGCAATATTTGGTTTCTGATTGAATCCAAGACTTCAGCTATGGGGAAAACCAGACTCTTTTGGGGTTTTATGCTGTGAACCCCTCCACCATAGGCTCAGGTTATATATATGTTATGTACTGAGTTGAATAGGATCCAAAAGGCAGCAGTCTGATTGGTCCTAGAACAATAGGATCCAAAAGGCAGCAGACTGATTGGTCCTAGAACAATAGGATTCAGAATGCAGCAGTCTGATTGGTCCGCAGGAGCCACCCAATCCAGCTCCAGGTGGAAGTGAATCCGCAACTGGATTGGCCTTCAGGAGTATCCTGGAATTAGCCAATCACATGGGGCCCATTGTGTAAATACTGTATATAAAGCAGATGTTCTGGGGAAAATTCATTCCTCGCTACTATGAGCTGAATAAAGAGCTGAAATCCACACTCGACTCCGAGTATATTTCAATATATATGCTAGGGTTGCCATGTGTCCTCTTTTCCCAGGACACATCCTCTTTTTCAGGGGTAAAATTTCTGTCTGGGTGGATTTTTAAAATTTGCCAAAACGTCACTGGCTTTCCTTTCTGGATGAGACATAGACATAACTGGTGGTTGAAGACTTGCTTTTCTCTTCTCTTTTCCTGCCCCCTCCCTTAGCAATATATCACAGCTTCTATATCCTACCGGTACATATAGTAGGGGTATTTAAAATGAGTTGTCATAGCTTCCTCTTTTTTGTTCTTCAGAATATGGCAACCCTAAAAACCATCCATCATAAAGACACTGCAGTCTCCGCTGTGCCTCATTCCCAAGGAAACATGAACCCCGAGTAAGTGCCTGGAACCCCAGGAATCTCGTCCTGCTCGGTGGTTGCGCATCAATGTGACAACATACACAAAAACTTTGTAATCCATGACTCGGCACTTTATACAGTGGCTAAGACTACACTTCTAAACACAGTTCCTAGTAAGAAGTGCCTTACTTCTGCATAAACTCAGATTGCACTGTGTTCTTGCTGATTATCCAAAAATCCAAACTCTGCAAAATCCTAAAATATTTTGCATTAAGACAAAAGCATGCAATCTGATTCCTTTCATGGAAAGGACCCTTCATTGGTCTATTGTTCTCTCTCCTAGGATGATGTAGCATCCGGTCAGGTGAGGTGGGAAAAAGCCCACCTGTTTGTCTCTACGGCAACAGGGCAACCTGTTTGGATATGTAAATGGTTGTACTTAACTGGCCAGCTCACAGGTTTCCTCTTAAAGATTTTAACTTTGGAAGGGTTTCCTCTTAAAGATTTTCTTAAAGATAGCAGGTTTCCTCTTAAAGATTTTAACTTTGGAAGGGACCCATGGGGATCATACAGGCGGACCCCTCAAACCTACAATACTACCCTGTTTCCCCTTTTTTAATACGTAGTCATAAAGTAAGCCATGGCAGGGTTTTTTTACCTTTGTGAGAAGTAAGACGTACCCCAAAAGTAAGCCATGGTGCCGCCATTGTTCCCGTCGCCTCCTCAGCCCCTCCTGCCTGCGCAGGGAGCCAGCAAACCAGTGAGAGGCACGGGGGGGAAACGCGCCTCTTGCGGAGTTCTGCCCCGCCTGCTCAGCGTGCAGGGGGAGGCTGTACCGTACCATACTGACGTAATAAAAATAAGACATCCCCCGAAAATAAGCCACCCTGTGTTTTTTGAGGGAAAAAAATTATAAGACGGTGTCTTAAAAAGGGGGAAAGACGGTATTTTCTTCTGTAAAATGTTGGAGGCTGTGGACAACTGACTATCAAATCTGCATTCTGGATGCAAATCTGCACTAAACTGCCCCCCCCTCAGCCATTGATTTCCAAGCTCTTTATCTCTGTTGATCAACGCAGCTCTTGCTCAACGAGGCTACTTTCTCCCTCAATCCTCCCATCAAGGAAAGGATTACTGTCACTGTCACCACCTTCCCCACAAAGGGGAAGAGAAAATCTAATTTGAATAACCAACAGAAGTTGCTGAAATCCCTCACATTGACGTTTTTCACACCACAAACAAGACGGTTCCCAGAGGAACATCTGTTTGAGGAACTGAGAATTCAGCGATCGGCCTTACCTTTCTCTTGCACCCAAATAACTAACAGTATTCTTTACTAAGGTTGGCATACATCCAGGAATTCAGTTGTCTCTAGCAGTGTCTGGGCAGGAATCTGTAAAATGTCTGGGAAAATCTGGATGTATGGCAGCCCATGCCAATGTTTCATAAAAATAGCTCCAAGGGCAGAACTAGAAAAAGCTCAACAACTTTGGCCAAAAATACCCCTGCTTGAAATATAGCAACCCTATTTTTTTTTTTTACAAAAAGCAGAATGTTGTTTATTTCCAGAATAAGCAAGAAGCGGGGGAACCACTTCTGAGTGAGAGTGTGGTGTCTGATTTCCTTGCAACTTTATAAACACTATGTTTTTCTTTAAGTCAGGGGTGGAGGGAACTTTTCCAGCACAAGGGCCACCTTACCTTTTGGGTAGCCTTCCAAGGGCCACATGCCAGTGCTGATTAGGGCCAGAGCTAAAGTGGGTGGAGCAACCAATGAAGATTTTACCTTTGCACAACTAGCCTGGTTTCTACACCCACCCACCCACCTCCATGCCAGCAAGCAAGAGGTATTATTGTGCATTCCAGCCAGCAAAACAGACTCAAGGAGGGGGCAAATCAAGGAGGGAGAGGGGGGTGGCCTGGGCAAAGGGGGTGTGGCTGAGGAGGGGCTTGGTGTGGGGAGAGTTCCAGGAGTGAACCAGAGAGGCATAGATGGCCTCATTTGGCCCCTGGGCTTGAGGTTCCCCACACCTGGCTTGGGATAGTGAAAGATGATTATTTCTTATTAATTGCCTTCCGCAGTAAAACAAAAAACACCTGGAAAAAAACAGTTAGAAAAAGCATGGAAAAGAACAGGAAGCAAATGGGAAAACAAAAAATAAAATAAAATGGGCATGTAAGGAGTGCTAGTGACTAAATCAGGCACCCCCAAACTCAGCCCTCCAGATGTTTTGGGACTACAATTCCCATCACCCCTGGCCACTGGTCCTGTTAGCTAGGGATGATGGGAGTTGTAGTCCCAAAACATCTGGAGGGCAGAGTTTGGGGATGCCTGAGGATATTTTTAAATTTAGGAGTGAGGAATCTGTTAAAGAGGAATGACAATGAATTCAATAGAGGGGGACTTGAGGAAGTCAATCGAAATATGAAATTGAGAAAGAAGGGATGCCTGGCCCACAGAATTGGGCCAGGCCTAAGCAATGTTATTAAAATTGATAATAATGTTAAATGTACAATGAATAAGATTACCCTGGTGAGAGAAGGGGATATATGTGGCTTCCCTCAGTGAGAGGTGGGAAGCATGGAAAATTTAACCGATATGTTATGTGCTTTAAAAATTGTAAAAACCAATAAAAAAAATTGGGGGGGGGGAAAGAGTTTGGGGATGCCTGGAAACTGATTGTTATCGCACCTGGGGGCTCCTACCAGCAGGACCTGCTGAGCTGGGGGCTGAGGATGAAGTAAGTTCATGCTGCTGGAGCCTCTGAGGTTTGCAACGGGCAGGTGGGTTTCACGGTCACGCTCCTTGCTTTCAGTGGAACTGTCGCAGTTTTAAAAACGGAAGGTAAAACAAAACACCTCTCTCTGTAAGGAACTTTGCCCTGTGCTCAATTTGCAAATAAAACAGGAACTGAACCAAGCAAGAGAGATTACCGTCAGAAAGAGCGTCATAAGCCTACAGGAGTCTCTCTCTCTCTCTCTCTCTCTCTCTCTCTCTCTCTCTTGTCACATGGACTCTCCCCTTGCAAGCAGATGCCCCTGGAATGTTCAAGTTGTCCAGGTAAGTGGTTTGTTTGTTCCATTTACAGCCCACCTTTACCTCCAAGGAGCTCAAGACGGCATATGCGGTCCCCCCCCTCTTCATCCCCTCAACAACCCTGCGAGGTAGACGAGGCTGAGAGGCAACGCCTGGAGCATGGTCCCCCAGTGAGCTTTGTGGCTGAGTGGGGACTTGAACCCCGGTTTCCTAATAATCTGGTACTCTAACCACTGCCTGCCCTGTGGAACGCTCTCCCGTCAGATGTCAATGAGATAAATAACTGTGCAACTTTTAGAAGGCAGCCCTGCACGGGGAAGTTCTTACCGTTGGATGTTTTATTATATTTTTATAATTGGGTAACAACTGGCAGAGCAGACTGCAAGGTGAAATGGTGCCATCCCAAATTCCTACTTCGACTGGAAGGGGATTTGGGCAGGTGAAGGAGCAGCAGGGTCTCCTCTCTCTTGCATTCAGATTTAGGGATGTCATGGTCCACCCAACCCTATCTTTTTCAACCCATCCAAAATTCAGCCCCACATATCTGAAGAAGCAGATATGTCACCTTCACCCAGACCATTGGTTGTGTAGGCATCTTCTCTCCTGCATTGCTGTTCTTGCTGCTGTTTTGATACTGTCTTTATTGGTTAGTTTCGTGGTTTTGCTTCATGATGCCAATATGCCTCATGCCTGTTTTAATTGTGGCCCTTTTGAACTCTGCTCTGAAAGTGCTTTTTCTCTGGCGGTACTCAATACTGACACCTTTTTTTTTCTAGGAAAAAAACCCCACTGGTTAAAAATGTGGCACTTACTGTAACATCTTCATGGTGAGTACTGGTACTGTTTTTTCCAGAAGAAAAGCGCTGTTCTGGGACCATTCAGTGAAGGTCAGGTTGTAAGATGGGCCAGCAAGGATGGGTAGGGGGAATGCCTTAATCCATCCAAGTCAGAAGTGATAGTAAGGAATATGCTGAGTCATGTGTAGAAGGTAACACCCTACAAACATCTAATTGGTCCCCACTCCTGGACATCACGTGGATTGGAATGAAGAATTAGCAGGCATGAGCTTGGCAGTTAGGCTGTCCCCATTGTATGAAGCTGGCGGCAGACAGTTGTCATCCTGGGCCTAAGAGAGCCAGTGTGGTGTAGTGGTTAAGAGTGGTAGACTCGTAATCTGGTGAACCGGGTTCGCGTCTCCGCTCCTCCACATGCAGCTGCTGGGTGACCTTGGGCTAGTCACACTTCTTTGAAGTCTCACAGCCCCACTCACCTCACAGAGTGTTTGTTGTGGGGGAGGAAGGGAAAGGAGATTGTTAGCCTCTTTGAGACTCCTTCGGGTAGTGATAAAGCGCGATATCAAATCCAAACTCTTCTTCTAAGAGGGGAGTCAACATGACTGCTCAAATAGTTCACTTTTTCCAGGATGATGAGGAACCATTAGTGAGCACACTTTGGGTTTGGAGAGTCCACCAGCTATAAATCTACCTAACTGTAACCTCATCCAGCAGCTTCTCTGCAAGAATACTATGGGGGACTTTGTCAAAAGCCTCACTGAAATCAAGATACACTACATCCACAGCATTCCCCTGGTCCACCAGCCTTGCAACTATAAAAAAAAGAAATGAGATTCATTTGGCATTACTTGATTTTGAGAAACGCATGCTGGGTCTTAGTAATCACAACATATTTTTCTCAGTGCTCACAGACCAACCATTTAATTATCTGTTTTTGGACCGTTTCAGGTATTGACATCAAGCTGGCTGGTTGGTAGCACCTGTCTTCTTTTTTTCCTTTTTTGACGATGAGGACAACATTTGCCTGCCTTCAGTCTGCAGGGACCTCAGTTGTTCTCTAAGAATTCTCAAAGATTATAGACAGAGGCTCTGAGAATACACCCACAAGCTCCTTTAGTTCCCTTGGGTGCAGCCCATCAGGCCCTGGAGATTTGAATTCTTTTAAAATAGCTCGGTGTTCACTTACCACCCCCTTTCTTATCTTGGGCTGCAGCTCCTTCCTTACATTGTTTATTCTGTTATTGCCAGGTTGGGTGCTGCTTTCCTTTGGGTGAAGACCATACCCTCCAATGTTTCTCTGATGAAAATAGGGACATCCCATTCCATAATGATAATTTTACTATTTATACCCCACACATCTTACTGGGTTGCCCCAGCAACTCTGGGCAGCTTCCAACACACATAAAAACATAATAAAACATTAAACGTTAAAGAAACTTCCTTATACAGGTTTGCCTTCAAACAGCTCGGGGGTCAGATAAGTCCATACCCTCCAACATTTCTCCAATGAAAATAGGGACATCCTAAGGAAAAGTGGGACATTCCGGGATCAAATCAGAAATGGGGATGACTTCTCTAAATTAGGGACGTCCCTGGAAAATAGGGACATTTGGAGGGTCTGGAAGACAGATGCAAAGTGGGTCTACTATTTGCTTGTTCTTCCTCTTTCTTCGAACATAGCCAGATAAACCTTTTAATACTATTTTTTACCTCTCTTGCAAGCCTGGGCTCATTCTGGACTTTTTCCTGCCTGACTTCCCTGCAGCTGTTGGCTGCTTGAGTATACTCTTCCTTCGTGATTCCCCCTTTCTTCCATTTATTATACATGCCCTTCTTAAATCTCAGCTCATCTGTCAGCTCATTATACATTACTTTTAAATCAGACTTGGACCAGACCGCCCTTCAAAGTGTGGGCTGGCCTCTGTAAAGTAGGACACATGCTGACCCATTGGTGGACCACGGCACATGACTGGAAAGTTGGTCATCATTGGATGAGACATGTGGCTTCTCTTTATCCCTGTCTAGAAATCTCAAGGGTCACCTCACTGCTTTCCCCACAGATGCCCACCCTGTTGTCTCAAGCAAGGGACTGCAAGTAGATCCAATTAGACCACCTCTGGTATTTGGACGCAGGGCTCTCTCTCGTGGGCTTGCTGAGCCAGGCCTGGTGCCTTGTTATGACCTTGGTCAGAGGCATTTTGAAGCAGCAAGAACTGCATTATGAAACCAGATTTGAGACAGGATTTGCATGCCTGTTCTTGCAATTTCCCATTCAGTCACAAGCCTTCCTCAATGGTCACACCATCATTTCACCAAGGAAACTCCAATCTGCGTGCAGACATGTTGCCCCATTGCCTCAAAACTGAATTTCCTACTTTCGTCTTTGCCTTTAACTTGTGTCTGGGGGCACATCTATGCTTTCAGTTTAAAATTGTTTTAACAGCCCTGGTTTCCTCGAAGAAACCAGGCAAGTGCAGTTCCCTAGGCTGGGTGTGTGGCATAGCTGTCAACCCTCCCTTTTTTGTGGGAAACTCCCTTATTCCAATGCCGTTTCCCACTGCTATCCCAGATTGTTGATATCCCTTAAATTTCCCGGATTTCAAAGGAAGCAGCTCCTCTCCCTCCCTGCCGGCCAGGGAGGCTCCTCAGCTGCGTTGCTCAGCTGCCAATAAGGAGTCTGAGACCGACTGGGGGCGGAGCTTGCATGCCTTGTGCAGCCAGACCCTCACGCCCAACCAGACAGCCAGCCTGCCTGCCGTCTATGCGCTCGCTCTTTCGCTCACCCGTTCGCACGCAGCCTCTGGAGCGCAGGGTGGCAAGGCTACTTGGTGCCATTGCACCGCCCTTATTTTCAAATCAGAAAGTTTTTAAAAATCCCTTATTTTCAAATCCGAAAGTTGACAGCTATGGTGTGTGGCGATAATCATCTGCACCACAGCCATGCAATTCTCTGCACAGAGCTATGGTTCCCAAGAATCACAAGTGTAGCACGCCAAAATCCTTCTGTGCTGTTTCTTTTCCACAACCAAGGCAAGTGGGTTGGAATGGTTTTTCTTGCCTGCTTCGAAATGGGATTTGGACTATCCTGCCACCTCTTTCCCTCCCACTCCCAGTTACATCTCCTGGGCCAGCCCACCCATAAGGTGGGGAGAGGTAGCTTCCTCGGGCAGAGGTGGCATCTCCTCTTGGGCACCTCACCGTCTCTGCTGCTGGTGCAGAAATGGTGCCAGAAGCGGTGCCAGCTTTTGGCAAGATCTCACTGGAAGCCACCACCACGAAACCCAGGCAGGGGAGACTGTGGTGGTGGTGGTGGGGGAGTCCACGGAGGCACTGCCTCTTGGGCTCCCCCCCAAAAAAATTAGCATACCATAAAGTTCTGGTGCTCTAAATTCAGGAGGTTGCAGCTAGCAACCCATTGGACTAATCCAGGGGTCAGCAACCTTTTTCAGCCGTGGGCTGGTCCACCATCCCTCAGACCATGCTGGACTATATATTTTTTTTGGGGGGGGGAAATGAACGAATTCCTATGTCCCACAAATAACCCAGAAATTCATTTTAAATAAAAGCACACATTCTACTCATGTAAAAACATGCTAATTCCTGGACCATCCGTGGGCCGGACTGAGAAGGCGATTGGGCTGCATCTGGCCCATGGGCCTTAGGTTGCTTACCCCTGGACTAATCCATGGTAGATTTAATTCTGACGGTAAAGGTAGAGCACTTAGATGCCCATTTAAGCTGTGATTCTTAGGAACTGGTATTCAGAAGCATGATGCCTTCGACAGTGGCAACTGAATATCCCCATCCTCTCCTCCATGAGTCTAATTCTCTTTTAAAGCCGTCTATCCTGTGGAAGTGAGTTCCATAGTTCAGTTATGCACCGCATTATTTTATCTGCTCTGAATCTTACAACATCCGGCTTCATTGGATGTTCTTGAGTTCTGATGTTATGGGGGAGAGCTGTCCATTTATTCCCACCCCCTGCTTCCAGCTACTTGCTGCCTGGGGCACAAGCCCATGGCACATATTTGCATATGGCAATTTGCATGTGCTTGGGGTTTTTTTTTACGGCTAGATGACTCTGAGCCAACTGAGATGGCTAGTGGCTGAAGTCTCCCAAGCATGGCACTTTTGCAGTGTGTGTGTGTGTGTGTGTGAGAGAGAGAGAGAGAGAGAGAGAGAGAGAGAGAGAGAGAGAGAAAGAGAGAGAGCAAACCTTTTTAAAGGGTCAGGAGAACCAGGATTTGACAATGTCCCAAATTTAGAGGGAAGAGCATTAGTGAAAGTGGCCAGGATTTTTGGTTGGGGAAACAATTGTTTAAATGAAAAATTATTATTATTTTATTATTATTATTATTATTATTAAAATCCAATTTCGTTGTACTTGTACAATGACAATAAAGATATAAAGATAAAGATTACTCCTTTGCATTTCCTTTTCTTTAAATTCCACCCCACCCGCCAGCTTATTGCATTAATATTCCATTCCCCCCTCCACAAAGAGCTTAAGGCTGGCAAACATGTTTCTCTGCTCTGACCTATTTTATCCTCACAACAACCCTCCGAGGTGGGTTAGGTAGAAAGACTGGCCTGAGAACAACCAGCAAACCTCATGGCTGAGCAAGGGATTTGAACCAACCCTCTAACCAATACACCACATTGGGTTCTATTATATTTTATCCACCCAGAGCGAAGCTAATGTCAAGCTTCAGTTGTGATATCTTGAGATTTCATATATGATAGAAGGGGGAAATGCCTGAGAAAGCCACCCCCCCTCCTCTTGCTTGCAAAAGAAGTTTTGCAGAGACTTCTGCTTTTCTGGTTCCTGTCTATTATTTCCCCTTCTGCGTTCAGCAGAATTCTCATCGAGGGTCAGGACCACAGGCAGAAAGACAGAGGCAACCAGGAGGTGCATCTCCCGCTGCAAGTCAAAACGGACAGGTCAGGAGAAATTCTGGGTCTGGGCAGGGAATTGTATTGTGTAACACCATACATTTAAAGCACATTCCCCCTGCCCCCCAAAATATGGTGAATGGTCATTTTTTGAAGCTGCTCTGAAGAGGCAAGCTACCATTCCTTGGGGCAGAAAATGTGCTTAAGATGTGTTAGGCATGGTGCATACACTGTCCAAAATGTCTTAGTTGTCTTTACTTTGAACCCCACCCAAAGCGGTAATGGTTCAAAAGAAGTGGTCCAGTAAGCAGATGTTTGGGAGGTTCTTTTGAGGGTTGGTGAGCAGAGCCAACCCTACTATTGGGCAGGGTGAGGGAGCTGCTTCAGGCGGAAAGCTGATTTAAGGTGTTGTGTCAAAATAACTTGCCTTGCCTTTGGTACTATGCACTTGTGTGTGTGTGTGTGTGTGTGTGTGGGCGCGCCATATCCTGCTCCACCTCAAACACCAAAATGTCTTGGGCTTGCCCTGGTTTTGAGCTTTACCAACCAGGAACCGTTGAGGTTGTGAGCGTTTCAGCCTAGTTAAGTGTTTATGTATGAACAATTTGATGATGTCCGTCCCTGAAGAAACGATAATAGTGAAACGGGGATAATACAAGCTAGCTGCCCGTCGGGAGAAGCAGACGTGGACTCCTGAGAGACTTTAGCACTTTATGACATTGGACTTGTTGCACATCGGACATTGCACTTTTGAATCTCTTTGCACTTTTTGAGACATTTGTACGTTGTATGGAGTAGATTTCCTCCGGTTGCATATGCATATTATATGATTGAATATTCTTCACAGTTTACGTCATTTTGATATATACTCTACTGTACCGTGTTGTCTGTTTTGTATTTACTGGTTTTGAAGAAGGCTTTTCTCTCTTTCTTTCTTTCTTTCTTTCTTTCTCTCTTTCTCTTTCTCCCAATCTCAGAGAAAGGAGCAAAAGAAGCTGTTTCCCCCCAGGGCAACTATTGCAGAACAAAACACAGCCAAGAGTGGGAAGGTTCTGGGATGGGTCGTTCTCCTGTTTCTTGCATTTATTATCCAGGTGCAACAACACACAACAAAGAGCTCTCTAGACTAGCATTTGCCCTGTGTTTCTAGGCTCAGGTCTTTGCTTTCAAGCTCCCTTCCAGAGGCCCCCCCCCCCGTTTCTCTCAGCATCTCATTTCCCCAGTCTTTAGTTCTCCACATTCGCACACCAGTGAGGGCTTATCCTCCCCCTCAAGTTGCTATTTGCCCCACAAGGGTGACAAATAGCAACCAGAGATGAGGAATTTCATCTGTGGAAACAACACGGAGGGAGACAGAGGGAAGCAATCAGCTGCCTTTCCTTGATGATGCTAGGGTCCCCATCTATTTCAGGGGACCCTATCAACTGTTTTGAAGCAGAGATCTCCTGCATCGTGTGTCATTTGGCCATTGGATGAAGAGATTAAATATGTGCTCTTTGAAAATGTCTAGACGTGTGTATGTTTAAAATGTTCGTTGGCATTGAAACTGTGCATCCTGACTGGATAGATCCTGGATCCCGAACGGAATCAAGCTTTTCTGGGTCAGTCTGAAATTGGTCCAGAGCTGGTCAGGGTAGCCCTGGGTCCCCCGGGAAGGGGGGGCAATTGGGTCCTTCTTCCTCTTCTGTCTTCTCCTTCTTCCCCACTCATTGCTGCCCAAAAACACAAACAAGCAGATGCACTTGGCTCTTCAGCTTGGATTCCACAGGGGCCTGCTCACCAGGGTGTGAGCTACCTCATGCGTTTGACTCCACTGGTGTCTGTGCAAAGCGACTG
This sequence comes from Darevskia nairensis, assembly GCA_034642065.1. NCBI lineage: Eukaryota > Metazoa > Chordata > Lepidosauria > Squamata > Lacertidae > Darevskia > Darevskia nairensis. The sequence continues at coordinate 279,133 of JAWWNI010000351.1, read as the reverse complement.
GCTCCACTCAGTGTGTGTGTGTGTGAGAGAGAGAGATTGTGTGTGTGTGTGTGTGTGTGTGTGTGTGTGTGTGTGTGTGTGTACCAGTATGGAAACTCCCTCAGGTCTCCCATACCCCCTCATAAAAAAGCTTCCTGAGCTCATATGCTAGTAGAGGGCAGGATCAGAGAATCAACTGGTCTGCCACTAGGCCTGGTGCCACTGCCAGCTCCCCACAGAGCACAGAGTCCTTGGGGAATCCTGCCATTTTCCATTCTGCTGACATGACCAGCGTAGATGTCACTGAGACAGGAGTGCAAGCATGCTGGGAATGTTAGAAATGGGGAAACTGAGGCTGGGGCTGGTGGCCCTTGCGAGCTCATACTAGATTGTGGCATTGGAATGAGAGACTTTGTGGCGGTTGTAAACAAAATCTGCCCTTATTCCCTTATGGGGTATACAAGAGCACTTAATAAAATCCTTTGTAGGTTCTCCATTGGTAGGAGAAAATAACAGAGGCCAACCAGAGAATATTGAGAAGCAAAGCAGCTAGTAAGATTGACCTTTATTAAAGCTGTTGCAACAGGGTGCTTCCCTCACACACAGGAGATTGGAGGACAAAGGTGTGCCTGCCCTTATATAGACATTTAAATTGCCCACCCTGGAGTCCAAGATCACCCCCAGAAACATCATACATACATCAGAGAAGGGGTGTAGCCCAAGACCACCACCGCCCCAGATACATCATACCTACATCACAGAAAAGGCGGTCTACAACAGAAATCTGAGTGCGTTGTTTATCTCTTGTCTGCCAGGTCATCTGATAATACCTTATCTGATTGCCTTTCCTGATAGTCTGGCCATTCCTTTGAGATGGTAATCACTTAATTCCTGAGACAATGGGAAGGTTCCCTCACCCCCTCCCTCCTTGCAGAGAAACATTTAGTCAGTTTGGGAGTCAAAATGGTTTCAGGACTGTCTTCCTGTGCTGCTTCAGACATGTGGCTTATATATTTATGTACATGTTTGCTTTGGTACATTTATGAACATTTATTATATATATAAGACCTTAATTTTTTTTGTTTCATGGCTAATGCTGCTTGGGCATTTTTATTCTTTCCGAAACTACGGTATGAGTTCCGAGCATCTTCCCTGCTTCAGCCAGCGCTGCTCACTTAGTGCCTCGCCCTCCTCTTCTCTTATTTCTTTGCCCCAGAGCTCCATCCTCAGAAAGAAGCCTCCAGTTCAGAAAAGATGCCAAGAGCCAGAAGGACGAGACAACTCATGAACCTTCCCTGGGGGGTGAAGAACCCAGCCTCATCCATGGCGATGGTGACACTGTTGATCCTTGCCTTTCTCTGCAACGGTAGGTATGGTTGTCAACAACACTGGGGATTGAACCTTCAGTTTTTCCAGATATCGTTAGACTCTAGATGCCATTGGCCCCAGCCAGCAAAGTCAACCCTCAAGGAAGATGGGAGCTGGAGTCCCTCAACTTTTGAAGGGTCACATATTCTCCATCCTTGGTGTACAGAAAGGAGAAAATGTGTTCTTCTGAGTGTTGCTTCCTAAGAGGAAAAGGCCATGGCTAAGTTTGGAAACTGACTGCTTGTGATGAAAGGGCTGGTGCCGTGCTGTTTTTATTGTAATTATCTGTATATTTTAAAGTGTGTGTTTGTGTGCATATAGCTTCAATGTTTCATTGTTTTCAATTATTATTTTTTAAATGTTTTTAGCTGTTCTTATTTTTATCCGTATGCCACCATGAGTCCCTGTCAGGTAAAAGGTGGGGAATGAATGAATAAATGAATTGCAAAAAAATACCCAAGTTAAACCCCCAGCATCTCCAGAAAGGGCTGGCAGAGGTTGGAAAGCCACCACCCATCAGAGTAAAACTAGATGGACACCTGAATGTCCTCCTTCTTCTTGCCCTGGCCCAGGAAATGCTGCCCGCTGAGGTCCTGCTGCTGTGGTGGTTGGTTGGGACTGGAGACCCACCATAATCCCCAGGCACTGCTGCTCCAGACAACCCTTGATGTTTTGGTGCTGCTGACTGTGCAGAATGTTCTTCTCGAGGTGTACAGTACGCTGGCAAGAGGGTCAGCTGCAAAACTGGCCTTCTCTAAGCATCTGCCCACAAACCAGTGAACACCTTCCTTTTTTCCTTTGGCAGGTCTGCGAAGTCAGTTCCCGGGATTTGATCTTAAAGCGCTAAAGGCTGTCACTGTGCAGAGAGGTCTCTGCGTTCACATTCCCTGCAACTTCACTTATCCCACTCAGTCCTCAACCACGTCTGGGGTTCTGTATCCTGGGATATTATATGTCTACTGGATTAAGAACGATGGTGCTGAGTCCACTATTCGCAACACCTGGCATCAAAATGCTGGTAGTGTTGTTGTCAGTAGTGACAAGGATCAAAGCATTGCCTCATTTGCTGGGAATCGTTTCCAGTTGACTGGAAACCCAGCAGAAGGTGACTGTTCCTTTAGCATCAATGATGTTCAGTATCTGGATGCAGGACAGTACTATTTTCGAATTGAGAAAGGACAGGACTTAAAATTCAGCTATCGTTATTCTTTTATTTTACCTCGTGTTTCTGTGAAAGGTAAGAGGTTTCCTACTTCTTCATTTGCTTCCTCATTCCTGTTTTGTGCACTTTCATGCTGTAAAGGGGGGAAAGGCTCTGCCTACAAATATTACTAAACCTCTGGACACTATGCTGATGCAAAAGGGACAGGAGGTACAAGGGCTCCATGCTTCCTGTTCCTCTCCATTATTGTAACGCCAAAATTAGATAATTTGCATCTCTAAATGTTTGAACACTTTACACAGCTCACTAGAGGGAAGAACTCTCTCATGGATTCTGTGCTGGCAATCTGGAGAAACAGGAAACAGGAGGCATTTCCTCCTTCACTTCCAGCTGCCATCCCATCACCTGCTTCTCCTCCTCCCAGCATCCCTCCACAGCTTTCTCAATGGCAGGAGAAGCAGAGAGCTATTCTCTTGCCACCTTTGAAATCAGCCTCAGTGCAGATCTGGAACACTGTCCTAATCCACTGCATCCTGAATTCTAGGACCAGAGGGTGCTTTGGGTGGGGGACATTTCTTCCGTCCATGGGCCTCATTCCATTAGGAGAAACCTTCCAGGTGGGCAGGGCCAGAAGCACACATGGATGGAGCCTAAAGCCAGAGGCGTAGGAAGGGGATGCGGTGGGGGTGGACCGCCCCAGGTATCATCACTGAGGGGGGTGACATTTGGTGAGCTGCCCGCCTGCGACTCCCAAGCCTGCCCTGAGCTGTCAGGGAAAGGGGGGGGGAGCTACACTGCTTTGCCCATGGCCTCCCCCCTTCATTCTCACAGCTCGGGGAAGGCTTGGGAGTCGTGGGTGGGTGGCACACCATTGCCCCGTGCTCCTGGGCCGCTGGAGGAGGCAGGCAGGCAGGCAGGGAGAGAGAGGATGGGAAGGAGGCAGGCAAGCAAACAAGCAGAGGGGTGAGAGAAGGAGAGAAGCAAAAGCTCCCTCAACTCAGGACCCAAACCTTGGAACACACAGGAGGAGAGGTGGGGTGTGAGAACAAAGTTAGGAGGGGAGTTTTAAGTGCTTATGCTCACAATGTTAAGTAAATAAACCAGAAAATAACACTTGCAACTGTAAGTATATTATTTTTCCTTCTTTTAATAATTTAATAATTTCAATGTGTGTGGGGTGTGTGTGGGTGTGTGACAATTTTTTTTCCGCACCGGGTACCACCTGACCTTGCTATGCCAGTGTGGTGTAGTGGTTAAGAGAGGTAGACTCGTAATCTGGTGAACCGGGTTCACGTCTCCGCTCCTCCACATGCAGCTGCTGGGTGACCTTGGGCTAGTCACACTTCTTTGAAGTCTCTCAGCCCCACTCATCTCACAGAGTGCTTGTTGTGGGGGAGGAAGGGAAAGGAGAATGTTAGCCGCTTTGGGACTCCTTCGGGTAGTGATAAAGCGGGATATCAAATCCAAACTCTTCTTCTTCTTCTTCTTCTTCTTCTTCTTCTTCTTCTTCTTCTTCTTCTTCTTCTATGCCTCTGTCGCAAGCAAATGTGGGCAGAGCAACAGGTGTGCGTCTTATCTTTGTCCAGGCCTCAAACCAGGTCACTTTTCCATAACTAGCTGGTTTGAAGGTGAGTGCACAGTGGGTTGAGGCATAGGGCTAAAATTAGGGGCACTTTGCTCCTCCCCTGTTTCTCCTGCTGCTGGTCTGCACAGAGCTAAGCCTTGATTTGGCTAAGCATGGAGGTGGAGAACCTTCCCCTTGCTGGTGTGGGGCAGGCGGTTTTACAGGAGATTAAGCCTCAGCTTAAAGTCTGAGCCCCAAACAAACCATGAGCAGTTAGCTAAAAAGCAAGCCTATGCTACAGATCATGGTTTCTTTGGGAGAGAAACTAATCATGAACCTGTGTTTAGATCAGTGGTTTCCAATTAGGAGTCCATTGACCCCTGGGGGTCTGCAGAATACACACAGGGGCTCCGTGGCCCCATCCCTTGTCTTCACCCCCAACTATTTTTTTGTCATTTTTGCATGGTAATATCACAAATTTTATGGTCTGTTTTAGCACTCTGCAATTTTTCAATATATTGGTTAAAATTGGTTTTGAAATCACACCGCAATAACGATTTCGACCCAGCAATATGTAACAGTATATCACTCCTCGCACGAGAAAGAGCTGGGCAGCTGATTTCAAGACCCCACCCAAATCGCAGGATGATTTCAGCCAATAACGCTGCTGATCTGAGCTGCCTTCCCTCAGGCCAAGGGAGACCAGGGCAGACAATTGTGAGGCGCTGCCTTCTCTTCTCACTGATGGAGAACAGGGCAGCTGATGCTCTCACTTCAAGGCACTACCTTCCCCTGGCACTGACTCGGAGCAGCTTTTCCCAGTCTGAAGAAAAGCAGCCGCAGTCACAGTGGATGTGCATCTTCGCTGGCTGCCCCCCCCCGATTGTGGCTTGATGCACCCCCCACCCCCTCCCACTCAAACCATGCAGTGGGGGTGATTCTGCTTCCTCTCCTCCCCCCAGCCACCCAGTCTCTGCGGCTGCTCCTTCCCTCATCCCCATGCCCAATTTCCAATTTCAGACATCGTGATATATCGGAACATTGTGATGTTTAGCTGCTAATATATCATGATGTTGAAAACCAGATACAGGTATCTCTCAGCCCTAGTATACCTAAAATCCTTTGCTTATTAGAGGCTACACCACATTTTGTTCAAAAAATTGCTTTGCAGAGGTAACTACCATAGAGCTATCAAAATGTTCAAAAGTAGGGGGACTGTGGCTTGGCTTTTGAAAAATAAGGGGTCCTTAGTAATTAGTTAATTGGGAATCACTGGTTTAGATTAACATTCTGCCAAACCATGGCTTAGCTCCTGGCAACATGGTAGGAGCAAAACACCTTTGATTTGGGTCCCCTGCATTCTCCTTCAAACAATCGTTCAGCTAGGGTTAAGGTGATATGCAAGCCAGACTTGTGTCGGCTACATGGCATTCAGGTAAATGTCAGCTGTTTCTTCATGGTCATCCACCTCTTTCCACCCAGGCAAGCTAGACGCATTATTGCAGTTCAATAACCCATTCCTGGAAGAAGGTGTGTGCATGGAGGGGGTGGGGAGTGTGGCCAGGGGATTTCTGGATTTGTTTCCATGTTTCCTAGGTGGAATCTACACACATATTAAAAAAATACACTGAGGAAATGCTTTAAAAAAAACGTTTTGGAAAAGGTACTGAATTTTCCATGGCTCACCATCACCATCTAGTGTCACATTTGTATATTGCACTTTGCAACACACTTGAAACGTTTTATTTGCAACTGTATAGCTGAGCCCCTAGAAAGTGTCCTCCCCAAGCTCTTCATCCCATGGCAAAATATATCCAGACCTGGTTCCTATTCCCCTGTATGCAAGTGAGCAGTTTGGGTGGGTGGCCATTTGCTTCAGAAAAAAATAGTTCAAAGGTTAAGTGACCCCTCCTCAGCCTGTGCCCCTCTTTTGATGAAAGGCAGATCCCCCCTGTGGCTGCTGCATTCAAGTTGTCATTTCCCTCCTCTTTTCTTCCCATGTCTCCCAAATCACATCTGGCTTTGTCCTCCAATTTCAGGATCCTGAAGCATCAAACATCATGTTCAGCAGCATAGTGGCAGCCATTGAGATTTCTCCCTCTCCAAGTTGAATCCACAATGAGCAGAAACATTGGCCAACATTGGTAGAGAAAGCAGGACATTGCATGGGAAATTAGGCTACCAAGGGGGATACATAAAATTATCAGTTACAGGTAGATAGCCGTGTTGGTCTGTCATAGTCAAAACAAAATAAAAAAAAATTCCTTCCAGTAGCACCTTAGAGACCAACTAAGTTTCTTCTTGGTATACCAAGAAGAAACTTAGTTGGTCTCTAAGGTGCTACTGGAAGGATTTTTTTTATTTTGTTTTGACATAAAGGACAAACAAAAGAATGACAGGATTTGCCACGGTGGGGGTAAAGTAGTGCAGGTGGCCATCCATAATTCAGGACTCCTGTATCCCGTTCCCTAGTTAATTTAGTCTGTGAATTTTCTTCTGATCCTGTCCTGGGGACTTTTGTTTTCTCAGAGCTGACAGAGAAGCCAAAGATCCTGAACTCACCGGAGGTGGTATTGGGGAAGAGCGTCACCCTCATCTGCCAGGCGCCAGGGACCTGCCCATGGAAAGAATCATGGAGACATCCTGAAATCTCATGGAGTAATTTGCCAGGAACAGCAACTGCACAGAACCATCAGCACAGCAATGGGAGCTGGACCTTTGCTTCTGGCTTCACCTTCACACCCACTTCGCAGGTTCAAGGCAGAGCCCTCACTTGCAGTGTCTATTACCCTGCAGTTAGGAGAACAGTTGAGAATGCAATCCGTCTTGAAGTGGTCTGTGAGTAGCTCCCATAGCTCACTACTGCTTCCCCTTCCCATGAACGGCCAACTGTTCTTTCTACCCCATGCAAGCTAATTCACTCCTTTCATGCTCCCCTCACTGTTTTCTTATGTTTCAGATCCACCTCGGGACATTGGAATCACAAGCCCTGGTGAGATACAAAACTCTAAGTGTTTTTGCACATCCCCATCCTCACTGAGCTCTGCTGGGCAGCCAATAGCTGCTTAGGGATTTCAGAGTGGGGACTGTGCAGGAGGAAGGGTTTTGGAGATGGCTGGGAGCCCAGGATGGTGGGGGAGGGGAGTTGAGGACAAACTGGACGGTAACAGGGAGGAGCTGGGCTCACTGGGTCTTTCCAGCAGCCATGCCATGCCATGCACACATCCTTGCACCCGAACCAAAATTCACTCCCCACCTTAGCACCCTTCAGGCTCTTGACCTGAGTCTCCTCTTTTAATTGCCGTGGGTTTTCTATTTAATGGGACTGTTCTATTGCATATTTCAATTGTGGGTGTTTATATTTTAATGTTTGTGTAACTGGTTTTGGTACTTTAAGCCATTTAGAATCCCATGTTGGCATTAAGTGGTGAATTAAAGTGGAATGAGAAGGAAAAGAAATGGCCCCAAGTCTTCCCTGTGGAAGGCAAAACTGGGGATATTATTATTATTTGTCTTGCCAGTTTGAACTTGCAGAGAAATGAGGAGATTATTTCTCTTTTTGCAAAACTATGGCCCAAAGCTGTCTTGAACCAATTACGGTATAATTAATAATCATTGTAAAGATTTGAATCCCCACTTCTGCGGACCTGGTGCCAACCATCCTTTTTCAAAATACACAAGAACATCTGAGCATTGAGGGAGGATTCCTTAGCATCAGGCATCCCAGGTCCTATTGTGATCTAACTGCATTTCTCTTACAGATTTCTCCGCACAGAAAGAAAAGCTGGTGGTCCGAGAAGGTGACACCGTCAGCCTTCTTTGTGAAGCTCAGGGCAAACCTATTCCCTCCGTGACATGGATGAAGAACAACAAGACCCTAAACAACCATATGCTTGGCAGTAAAGAAACTCTTCAAATGCCCAACATTAAATCAGAGGATGCTGGGATGTATGAATGTCAGGCAGAGAATCCATATGGCTCAATCAGGAAGAATCTTTCAGTGATTGTGCAATGTAAGAGATAGAGAGCGGGAAGTTTATTGGGGGCATTAACCTGGGAAACTCCATTGTATGCTAAATGACTTGACCTGCAACTAATACGAGCATGCTTCCACTAAGGGGACCTCTGCAAATGTACATGGCTGTTGGCTGCATTGCACAGTGTGTCAGCCTAGCAGTGTGCGATGCAGCTTTCAGCAGCTTCATCACAAATTCAGGAACCCCATGATGAGCTTACTTATTTGCAAAAGCTTTCTAAGAAGTTAGTTTCAGGATGCATAAATGCAGCCCCGGGGGCAAAACCACAAATTCAAGTCACAGAACATAGCTCTTGTCTGAAATCTGTGGGAGTATCCTCATTCACCAAGAGAGGGCATATTTATGCAACCTCTCAGCAGAACGACAGCTCTTTAATATTAAATACAAAGGCCAAACCTAGAAGTTTATTTTCACGTATCTGTCCTGCCCTTGAAGCAGGATGTGTAGGATGTGGCTCTGATGTTTTGTAAGAAAAGGTCTGCGTGGGCAATGGAGGAGAATGGCTGGATGTCCCTCTCCCACCTGCCCATCTTATGTTGCTTCAAGACCTTTTCGTCTAATTAGCATCTCATGAAGGAATATCCCCAGGTGGCAATGGTGACACTATTTGCTACCTGGAGATGCAGAACATAGTTCCTTTGCTTATCCAATGAAAAGGCCCCCATAAGGATGCTGTTTGTGGGGACCTAAGTCATTTTGCTAAGCAATTTCTTTCTCCCCTCTTAGGTACTATGTGATAGCCTCATAGGTGGTGCTGTGAGCCTTCTGTTTAGCTGTTGGGGTATTGCACAACCCAGTACTCTGATACTCATTTGGCATACCGAGAATCTGCATTGTCTTTTTTGACCAACGCGGCTACCTACCTGTAACTAGAACTACTCATATTGAAATACTGCCAAACTTAGATTCACAAAATGTTTAGGGGTATGCGTCCCCCTGTGTCCCCCCAGAAAAAAAACCACTGTGTGTGTGTGTGTGTGTTTGTGTATAGCTTAGAAAAGGATTTATGCCCTTCGTCTTTCTCTATTCCCCTCTGTTTCCTTTTTCAAAAAAATGCAGTAATCTGATTAGCAACGACGACAGTAACAGGAACAGAATAAAGTAAACATTTGACACACAGAATGTCACCGGCTAAGTTTTACTCCGAGTAGATCCACTGAAATCAATGGACTTTAGTCATGTTCATTCATGTCAATGAATCTCTGTGACAGATTAGCACTGGGATACAACCCCAAAGGCACTGAGATTATAGACAATGAAGGGCAGATCTGGATCCGAACAGGAGGTAAAAGACGCAGCCTAGATTGCAGTCACAGCACTGCAACGTTTTTGTGTCAAAATATGGTGCTTTTTCATCTTGCTCTGTCTGCTCCGTGTACACTGGGCAGGGGAAGAGCACTTTCCTGGACAGTCATTGCTGACCCTACCTTTCAAGTGGACAGTGCAGGCTGATCCATTGGGACGAATGGGGCACTGATCCACCAACCTCAGTCCACCCTTAGACAGCCCCTACTGGTTGCCCTCTTACTTACAACCAGCCTAAGGGGTGGCCCGGGCTGCCAGCTTTCTCCTCCTTGGTCTCCATTTTACCCTTCTTGAGCTCAGCAGGGCAGACGAGGATAGGGATATAACTGGATTTAGTTGGCTCTACCTGTCTCTGGCTCTACCTCTCAATGCTTCTGGATCTACTTGCCATTGGTGGTCTCCCTCCCTTCCAGCTAGCCGGTTCCCAATGCCACCAGAAGGCCCTTTCTTGCACAGCACCGGGCCTCTCATTCATCAATGTAAAGGCTCTTCTCTTGTTGATTAAACATTGATATGTCTGTTCCAGATCGCCCAAGGACAATGACGTTCAATGTCACCCATGCACACAGGAGGGACCCAGCACTAGCTCGAGGTACCAGAGAGTTGTAGGGTGCAAAAGTCAGCTCACGGATCCTTTCTCCTCTGGAGGATAAGGCTGGCTTCAGCGGGGCAGCTGCTGTTTCACAGACATGACGGCACTTTCCTGTGATTACAGGTTGCCCCAGGGAAGTAGCCAGTGGCTCCCAGTTGACGGTTCAGGAAGGCAACTTATTGCGGCTGCTCTGCAAGGCCGATAGCAACCCTGCAGCCACTACGAGCTGGTTCAAGGAAGGCAGGGCCTTGAAGAAGCTGCCAGATGACTGGTTGGAGCTGGTCAATGTGAAAGTAGAGGATCAGGGTGACTACAAGTGCCAGGCTCAGAACACCATAGCCTCTGCTGAGGGATTCCTCCACCTCCTTGTGGAATGTGAGTGAGGGAGTCAGGGTTTGGGTCAACCACTGGGACTCCCTGCTGCAGGGGAAATGTTAAGGGTGCTGATCTCCCATGCTGCAGGGCACCCCTTGTCCTTTGCTGGGCTGCATCTGAGGTTCAGTGTGAAAACACCAAGTGAGATTTACATCCCACTCAAATAGCTGCCTAGAGTAGTGTGTCTATTTAGGGAGGCCAACTCCCTTTTTCGTTAATGGGTTCCTGAGCCTCTAATAGCAGCATGGGCAGAAGAAACCCATTCAGGGCTATTGTTGCTGCCCTGTGACTGGAAAAGCCCAGGCCGCATTGTTTTCTCCCACGAGAGGTGGCGGACTCTCCTTCCTTGGAGGCTGGGTGGTCATCTGTCATGGATGCTTTAGTTGAGATTCTTGCTTGCAGGGGGTTGGACTAGATGACCCTTGGCGTCCCTTCCAACACTAAGATTCTATGAGACACAGCTCTTAAGTTCTTGCAATGTAAACCATTCCTGTAAATTCTGCTTTTATTTTCAAACTGGACACAAGGGGGAAAGAAGCTCCCTGCCTTCTGAACCAAGCCGAAGCAGGATTTTACCTTATGCAACAGAGTAGGGAACTAGGGTGGCAGCAATGTCTGCTCCCGGGTGCCTCTTGTGGATGAATTGTGGTATTGTAGCTGGTGCAGTCATTAGCTTGATCAGAATGTATTCTTCACCTTGGCTACTTGGTTCTCTGCAGATGCCCCCAAGCTCAGCAAAAAACCCCAGAAAAACACTACCTGTTGGCGTAAGGACAACGACATCCTCTGCAACTGTTCCCTGCACTCCAGGCCTCCCCCTCAGATCCATTGGCAAGTGGGCGGGAAGACTGTAGCTGAGAACAGCAGCACGGCAGACCTGAAAGTCTCTTCCTCAGTCCAGAAGAATGAGGTCACCAGCTCCCTAATTTGGACAGGTAGCCCTGATGGCAACCTCAGCATCATCTGTCTTGGGAACAATTCTCTGGGAACCTACACCATGCAATTCCTCCTTAGTTCCTTGAAAACAGGTGAGTCTCCACCAGACGGAGAAATCCTGTCTTTTGCAGCCCTGCCAATATTAGAAAATCCCAAAGAGGTTGTAAATATGCACCCTGATTCTAAAGTACATTTAATTACAAGTGAACCTCATTTATTTCTGTAGATCGGGGATTGCCGGAATGGTGTCTCCACCCATTTCACGCTTACTGAAAAATGATGCCAATTAAAACTAGCATCTTAATTTTTGCATTTATTTTACCTGTTTGTGTTAAACCACCTGGAGATGTTTAAAAATAAAATGAGCAGCAAATGATGAAATCATCATCATCATCATCGTCACCACCACCATCATCATCTGCTTTTGGGAAATGAAGGAAGGAGGATGGGGACCAGGATTGCTGATTTCCAATCCCAGTTTTCTTTGAGATCTCGGTTTATCATTGCAGGTGCAGGAAGCCATTCAGCACTGCTCCTTTCTGGGCTGTGTGGGGCTTTGCTGGCAGCGGTTGTCTTCCTGCTCTGCCTGGGCCTGATCAAGTGAGTTTATCCTTCTCTGATCTCCCTCCCTCCACCTGGTTCTCAACAACAGTCCACTGTTCTACTGGCCTGACCATTGAAACCACTCTCTGGCAGGCAACTTGCGTCAAACCTGAGAAGTCAAGCCTGGACAGCTCAGTTGGTTAGAGTTTGGGAAGGAACGGGAGATACAAAGTTATCATGGGGACGGATGACAGGGGATGACTGAGAATGAAACCAAAGCCATCAGGTTGTGTCCAACTAAGTTCTACTTAGTGAACCCACTGAAATGAATAAACCAAAGTTGATCATATCGGTTGACTTTCAATAGGTCTACTCTGAGTAGGGTCGGCACTGGCTACAAGAAGATATGAGTTTTGATGAGGGCTGTAGAGGAAGAGGCAGAAAGACCTGCATGCAGGTCTTCGAATCACAGGGCTGTATGAGAATCTTACCATGTTCTGGCCATTTTGCTCTTAGGTTTTATAAGAAGAGGAAAGCAACTCCGAAAGCGGCCACCCCAGAGGCTGTGGATTCTACTAATTATGTAAACTCTGCTAATTATGTAAACTCTGCCAATGGAGGGCAGCAGAGAGCCAACAACTTCAGCCTGATCTATAGCAACATTTTACATCAGGTATGCATCCCATATAGCTTTGCTGTTCTGCAACCTTTTGGGCCTCCTGAGGTAAGTATTTTTTTAAAAAAATTTGGAGGGGATGCGTCAACGCAGAGAGCAGGTGCACAAGATGTTTAAGTGCTTTAAAGGTATGTTGCAAAGGGGGGGCTCTTTTTCACAACATCTCTCTTCCCTTTCAGGGTCAAAGATCACCCCATGTTGGCCCGCCTAAAGCAGCTGGAGAGAGGACCCCGAAACCCAGGCAGATCCCCAGATCTCCCAGTCCGAGCGCCGAGGAACCAGATGAGGTTCACTATACAACCGTGGCATTCAAAAGCAAGGGACCTCCACCCCCAGCGGAGGAGTCTGTGGAATATTCAGAAATCAGACGGGAATAAAAACAAAAACAAAACATTGTTTTTCAACAGGAGAACAATCCCATCATGATGGAAGGGGGTTGTTTGACTGACAAGAGGAGCTGGGTATGAAAGTGAGCTGGACTTCAAGAATAAGCAAACTGGATTTAATGTCCACCAAGTAAATTGACTGGGCAGGAGAAACATTAGATATGCCGGATATGGAAAGGGTCTTCCATTATATTAACTCTGGTGTTTTCGACTTGTTTGTTTGTTTTTACACAAGGACGGAGGAACCAGAAGAAGGCAATGGTAGTGGACATAGTTAACCAACTTACTCTGAACGAGGTAGACATCATCAGCTGTCAACTACCTGCCTTTTTGTCTGTGGACATCTTCCCTCCCCAAAGTGATTGGCTGGACTGTTGTGATGTCATGGAATGTTCCCTGCTCAGTAGGGGAAAAAACAGCACACCATCTTCTAAAGCAGCCTTCACCAACCTGGCACCCTCTAGATGTTTTAAGCTGCAGCTTCCATCATCTGCCAGGATACATGGCCAATGGTCAAGGATGTTGGGACTTGTAGTCCAAAACATCTAGAGTGCAGCAACTTGGGTAAAGTTGTCCTAAAGATTTTGTTTGAAAAGATTATTTTTTTTGGGGGGGGGGAGCATATGTTGTACAGCTCTATTTTCTTAAAGTATTTCCAGTACATCTCACTAACTCTTTCTTGCTCTGTGGCTTTTATTTATTTATTTGACGTGCTTGTATCCTGCCTTTATACAGAGAAATAATTTACATGCTTTGTGCTCCTATACAACAGCTGCCCTTTCTCTATTTAGGATGGGTCGTCTCAATAGCCCTTTCCACACCCCACCCCAAAGCATTTTGCAGATTTCTTCCTGCGTAGCCATGCAACATTAGGTAAATAGGAAACTGCCACACAAAGCACTGCTGAAAATTTTTTTGAAAGCCCCAAGTCTGCCACTAGTTGCTTTCTCTCACACACTTGCCTCAGGCTCAGTTTCTTTTGCTGGGGGGGGGGGGCAGAACGCTTCTAGTAGATTCTAGAATATGTATTTTTTTCCTGTGTAGAGTACAAGGTTCATTTGCTGGTATTCAATAATTTAAAAATATTTTTTTAAAAAAATCTTTCACACATGTGGTATACACGCATGTCTCTGTGTTTATGAATATGTTGTTCCCATCCCCAAGCTGTTGGGGATCATAAATCTGATTCAGGCTCTCTTTATGGCAGTGACTCCTTAGATCGACTTTCCCTCCCTCGACCTTTCATTTCCTGTCTCATCCTATCTTCTCTAAGTGCCGCAGTGACATTTCTTCCTGGATGTACTGACTGCCTCCTTAAACAGAACTTGGCAAAGATTAAGCTTCTTAACCTTTTCCTGCCATTACTGTGACCCCCTTAGAGCATAGCTGTCAACTTTCAGATTTGAAAATAAGGGATTTTGGGGGGGCTTTCGGATTTGAAAATAAGGGATGCCGTGAGGGCGGTGCAATGGCACCAAGTAGCCTTGCCACCCTATGCTCCAGAGGGCTGCGCGCGAACGGGTGAGCGAAAGAGTGAGCGCGTAGATGGCAGGCAGGCTGTCTGTCTGGTTGGGCGTGAGGGTCTGGCTGCACAAGGCATGCAAGCTCCGCCCCCAGTCGGTCTCAGACTCCTTATTGGCAGCCGAGCAACGCAGCTGAGGAGCCTCCCTGGCCGGCAGGGAAGGAGAGGAGCTGCTTCCTTTGAAATCCGGGAAATTTAAGGGATATAAACAATCCGGGATAGCAGCAGGAAATGGCATTGGAATAAGGGAGTTTCCCACAAAAAAGGGAGGGTTGACAGCTATGCCTTAGAGATAACACTGTCATTTTGACTCTGTCCTCTGTCCATCTCTCAGGCAAGCAGTTTTGGGGGATACTTTTTTTGAGAACTGTGAGAAATGGGGTGCACAATTCGGCCCAAAGCAGAGTGATGGGTATGCACTGGGGAAGGGGAGAGAAGGATAATCTGAGAAAACACTTGAGGTGGTTGCATCCGATATGGTACTAGGGTAAAATGGTGTGCTTGTTCCACTGGCAAAATATTTTGTGCCAGCAGAGCATCATTGTGCAAGAGAATGCTCCAGCGGGTCGCTGGTAACTTTGCCACACAATATATTGTATGATCTGTTGCACAACAAGTTTACATTAGTGCCCCTCCTCTGCCATATTCCTCTCCTGCACAAAATGAAAACTTGCCCTCTCATCTGCTAGCACAAGATTCCTTGCACTAGTGAACAGAGAACATTGACTACAGTCCTTGGTTTACCAGGTCCCAGGTAGTCATGGTGCACACACAACAATTTCAGAGCATGTTGCATTGTCTGGACTGGCGGGTGTGCAATTCAACGCCATAGGGCTCTAAAACCTCCAACCAAATAGGGGATGCAGGGGGAAAAAGAGTGTGACTCAACAACTTACAGATGTTGCTGGATTCAGGGTCCCATCAGAGGTGATGGGAGCTTGCATCCAACAACATCTGGAGGGCCAAAGGTTCCCCATCCCTGATGTACAGATTTATTTTTATCAATTACCTTTTACTAAGTTTCAACATTTTCATTCCCACCCCTTTTTCCATGGAGTTTTTTCTCCCCTTGTGCTGTGCCCTATTTTCTATCTTATCATAACCACAATATTATAATCTAATGACTTCTGTTTCTCATAGCTCAAATCCTGATTGTGAGCTCATCATACCATAATATTTCTTTAAATAGTCCAAAAAATGCATCCATTCTTCCATAAAATACGCAGAGTGACGTACAGATTTATTTGATAAACAGAAGCATGGGTAAACTCCAAATGGGTCAGAAAACCTGCCCCACTTGGAGTCCTTGAGCTGAGCTATGCCTTCTTTCTCCGTTCAGGACTATGTCTCTTGCCACCTCTCTGCTGCCTTGCCCAGACGCAGCAGCAAGAGCCTCTGTCCTCTCAGCTTCTAGCTCAGCCTTTGGGGCCCAGCTGGCTGCAGCTTCTGGTCTGATCCAGGAAGGCTCTTCACATTCATTCATTCATTCATTCTAACCATTTATACACCACCAAACACCGTAGTTTCTGAGAGCTGTGCGAGGGGGGTTACAGAAGCGATACGAAAACTAATAACCACCAAAAAAGCTCATTTCAACACCTCACTGCAACTTGCAACACAGGGCGTAATATGGCTGTAACGGGGCAATGCCAAGCCCTTGCTCAACACCACTTCCCCGGAAAGAAACTGGAAGCAGGTTTCCTGATCAAGTGCCCGTTTTGAAACACTGCTGCGTCATTTAGAAACGCTTTTGAGAAATCTCTGCCAAAAACAACCTTCCAGGCAGGGGCATAGGAAGGGGGGGTGGAGGCGGGCCTCCCCGGGTGCCTTCACTGAGGGGGTGACATTCGGTGCACCGCCCACCCACGACTCCCAAGCCTCCCCCGAGCCATCGGAGTAAGGGAGGGAGCTGCGCCGTTTTGCTGGCGGCATTCCCCCCTTCCCCCTTCATTTCGACAGCTTGGGGGAGGCTAGGGAGTTGCAGGCGGGCAGCGTGCTGAATGTCCGCCATGGGCGGCTCGCTCTGGCCCCATAAGCGGGTCACTCTGCCCCTGGCTGCAGGGCGCGCATGCTGCTCCGGGCACCTGAGCGGCTATCCCGTGCCTGGGAGGGCACCCTCCGCACCACGCCCCCCTCGGGAGAGCACCCACCCTGAGCAGCGCGGGCATATGCTCTGCTGCTGCTTCCAGGAAAGACAGAAAGCAATGGAGAAGAAGAAGAAGAGTTTGGGTTTGATATCCCGCTTTATCACTACCCGAAGGAGTCTCAAAGCGGCTAACATTCTCCTTTCCCTTCCTCCCCCACAACAAACACTCTGTGGGGTGAGTGGGGCTGAGAGACTTCAAAGAAGTGTGACTAGCCCAAGGTCACCCAGCAGCTGCATGTGGAGGAGTGGAGATGTGAACCTGGTTCCCCAGATTATGAATCTACCGCTCTTAACCACTACACCACACTGGCTTATGAGTTAGGACATGGGTGGGCATTCTTTGCTCTCTTAGCAGTGGCAGACCTACTTTAAATTGGGGGCCCTGAAACTTGAACTGATATTGGGGACCCCTTCGCAGCCAGCAGCAAGATTTGGGTAACCGCTGTTATTTTCTTCAATGGTATACCTTCCAACATTTCATCTCCAATGAAAATGGGGACGCCCCATTCAACAATGATAGTTTTACTATTTATACCCCACCCATCTGAATGGGTTGGCCCAGCCACTATGGGCAGCTTCCAACATATATAAAAACATAATGAAACATTAAACAAAATTCCCTATACAGTATTTCCTTCAGACAGCTCAGGGGTCGGATAATTCCATACTACTCAACATTTCTCTGATGAAAATAGGGACATCCTACCATACCCTCCAACATTTCAGGATCAGTCAGAAACCAGGATGGCTTCTCTAAATCAGGGACATCCCTGGAAAATAGGAACACTTGGAGGGTCTGCAATGGGGTTGTTCGACAACAGATCACCACATTTTTTATTTTTAAAAAATAGCTACCACATCTCAGTGTTTGATTAAAATTGCTTTACTGGACGATATCACAAGTGAATAAAAATTGCCTGTGCCTTGTAGTTTTTGGGTTATTGGGGGGGGTTGAAAATTAGGGAAAGAGAAATGTTACTATATACATGCATGATGCGCTTTTTGAAGCAAAATCTTTGAGCAACATGGACTAAATTTGCTTCTGGGGCCCCTCTGGGATTAGGGGTCCTGAAGTATATATAAGCTTCATTAGTTTCCACCCCTGCTTCCTAGGACAATTACATAAAATTTGGCTGAAGACCACAGGTTGGGATAGGAGGTACAAGTGTCTTATTTTGCTGTTCTGGTTTTGTGGCTTTGTGTGTGTTTGTGTCTCCCTTTTTAATTGTTTCATTCTTTTTTGCAAACCACCCTGGGAATATAAATGACGGTTGGTATGAAAATATCGTCACGTGCTCCAAAATTTCCAAGCGGCAAGACATTTCAGGAGTGCCAGAGCTTACCCAGGATTTGGTTCCCTTGGAATGAAGATCGGTGGAGAGAGATGTGTCTCATTTAGGATATATTGTTTTCTTTGCACATATATACAACCTGAGCATAGGATGGAGGGGCTCGCAGCAGCATCAAAACTCCAACAGAGCTTTCTTCTCCATTCGGTTTCCAGGGAAGCTTTGGGTTTAGCAAAGAGGAAGACATGCCTCCATGTCTCCAGCTTCTGGCATCTGCCAAACTCACACAAAATCTCTGTTTTACAAGTACCGGTAGATAGCCGTGTTGGTCTGTCATAGTCAAAACAAAATAAAAAAATTCCTTCCAGTAGCACCTTAGAGACCAACTAAGTTTGTTCTTGGTATGAGCTTTCGTTTGCATGCACACTTCTTCAGATACACCTGTTTTACAAGGTGGTGTTGCATCCATCTAGTGGAGGTGTGGGGTTACCCCATTTGTCTCTATGGCAACAGAGTAGCCTCATTCTAATGTAAATGGAAACATACATAGCTGGCCACCTAAGGTTTCCTCTTAAAGATTTTACCCTCACGACCACAAGATTAAAAAAATTCCTTCCAGTAGCACCTTAGAGACCAACTAAGTTTGTTCTTGGTATGAGCTTTCGTGTGCATGCACACTTCTTCAGATACACTGAGACAGAAGTCACCAGACCCTTATATATAGTGAGAGGCAGGGGAGGGGTATTACTCAGAGGGGTGGTGGGAATGGGAGATTAGCTGATAGGTGAGGTAAACCTGTTGACGACTGTTAACAACTGCAAGAACAAGCTTAGTTGGTCTGGTTTTCCCAGTAGTAATGTACAGAAGTGAGAGCTGGACCATAAAGAAGGCTGATTGCCGAAGAATTGATGCTTTTGAATTATGGTGCTGGAGGAGACTCTTGAGAGTCCCATGGACTGCAAGAAGATCAAACCTACCAATTCTTAAGGAAATCAGCCCGGAGTGCTCACTGGAAGGACAGATCCTGAAGCTGAGGCTCCAATACTTTGGCTACCTCTTGAGAAGAGAAGACTCCCTGGAAAAGACCCTGATGTTGGGAAAGATGGAGGGCACAAGGAGAAGGGGACGACAGAGGACGAAATTGTTGGGCAGTGTTCTCGAAGCTACCAACATGAATCTGACCAAACTGCGGGAGGCAGTGGAAGACAGGAGTGCCTGGCGTGCTCTGGTCCATGGGGTCACGAAGAGTCGGATACGACTAAACGACTAAACAACAACAACAACAACAACAAGGTGCTACTGGAAGGATTTTTTTTTTATATTGTTTCAACTACGGCAGACCAACACGGCTACCTACCTGTAACCAACACAAGATTGGAAAGAACCTCCAGTTATAATCCAGAATGACCTCCCAAATTGGATAATCTGATGGA
Source organism: Darevskia nairensis (assembly GCA_034642065.1). Classification (NCBI taxonomy): domain Eukaryota; kingdom Metazoa; phylum Chordata; class Lepidosauria; order Squamata; family Lacertidae; genus Darevskia; species Darevskia nairensis. The sequence continues at coordinate 259,820 of JAWWNI010000351.1, read as the reverse complement.
AAGCAGAGGTGTAGTGGTAAATTTTGAAATGCGGGGCTTCATCATGACAGCCTGCAAAGCAAAGCTATGTTTCCAAGGAGACTCCCCCCCCCAAATGCAAGTCCTATAGATAGCTATAGCTATAACCATAGACAGTGCTTTTTTCCTTAAAATATTGTTTAGGGGTACTCTCATTTTGACTCAAGAAAACCACCATTTCATAGTTCAAATCGGGAAAAATAAATACAGTAAATGGACAAAAATACAAAGATTCACAAAATGTTTAGGGGTATGCGTACCCCTGCGTACCCCCAGAAAAAAAGCACTGACCGTAGATATAGCCTTAGATATAGTCATAGATGCATACACACACACACACACACACACCAGACAGCAGCAGTACATGACGTAATACCCAATTTATTAGGAACAGCATGACTGCAATCTTATAAACATAGTTTCCTGGGAGTACATTCCATTGAACTCAGCAGTGCATACTTCATAGCGTTATTTGTGAAACTCAATGAGCTTTAACAAATGATCTTCAGTCAGCTGAAATGCCTCTTTTAACTTATAATTAGAAATGCAAACAGTCTTTCAATGAACTGTTATCATCTGATCTGCTAATGCATTAGGGAGGAATCTTTTCGGCCCCAAGGGTCACTTGCAGCAGTGGGGGCAACACACACAAGCAAACGTTTCTGTGATTTTAAGTCGTTTAAAACTGCTTTGAATATTGTGTAATACAATGTTTTGATATTAATATGGTGTTTTAATTGCTGTAACCTGCCCTGAGACTTTAGGTGAAAGGTGGCTAATAAATTGTAACATAACAACAAGAACAAAAACAACTCATCAACCCTCATTCACACATACATACAGATGCACAAACATGGAGAGACAGACAGATAGGGATGCTGGTCGCAGCATGCCAATCTCACCATTAAAACCAAACACTCCAAGCATACCGAAGAGCTATACAGTGGGCTGTTGGTGCACAATTTAAATCAAGAGAGAGAGGCGTAAAAGAGTGGCCCTCTCTACACTCTCCATCAAAATCACATCTGTGGTGGGTTGGAGAGCACGGGTCTCATGGAGATACAGATGTGCAGGGCCAGGGCTGGCCCAAGACATATTGGCACCCAGGGCCCAATTGTGATGGCCTGGGATTCAGACTCAGATGCTGAACCTGAGGGATCCCAGCCTGCACAGGATTCCCCGCCTCCAGAACCAGCAGAGCCGGGGCTAGGGCCTGAGTCTGAAGGGGCCTCACCTGTGCTGGATCCTCAGGTGCAGGCATCTGCTGAGTCTGCTCTGGCTCCTGATGGGATGGAGGACCCATTGCCTGCAGGTGCTCCACTCCCAGCCCTGCCAGGGGAAGCTGAGGTTGCCTCTGGGTCCGGTAACCCTCCAGCCTCTCCCGAGCTGCAGAGGCTCAGGGCAGAGAGGCGAAGGGAACTGAGTTCCCGCAGGAGGAGTGCTCGCCTCCAAGCCAGGAGAGGCGAGTCACCTGAGGATCGGGGCCGCCCTATGCCTCGGGGCAGATAAAAGCCGGCCAGCCCCAGCCCCAAGTTGCAGGATCAACATTGTTGGTTACCAGTTCCTGCTTGAAACCTGTCCTGCTTTCCTGTCTGAGCTCCTGACCCGCCCTGGTTCCCTGCTTGCCTGCCTGTTCCCAACTTTGCCTGACTCCCTGCCCTGCACCCAGCTTCAGTGACTACGGACTGCCTTTACGTTGCACCTCTGACCACGGACCGGACTTGGACCTCGCCTTTCGGGCAACCCACGGGACCAGCACACCAATGTAGTTTTTGAGGGGGCCAGGCCCCCTTAACTGTCAGAGGGTGTTTGGCTCTGCCTCTTAGCTCCTTGAAACATTGCATACATGACGTCAGGACGTCGCATCAGGCCCCCTCAATCAGCTAGAGAAGATGGCACCTCTGTTGCCACCTGAGGCAAACCACAAAATGGTCCCTCTCTTCCCCAGCAGGAAAGAAGGGGTTAGTGAAGATCTACATGAGGAACAATGGGGGAATGAAGATCTACATTAAGACGTGGACTGTTCCTATGGATCCTGCCACCTGAGGCAACCACCTCCCTTTGCCTCATGGGTGGGCCGTCCCTGTGCAGGGCAAGTTATCTTGATGTGTCTATCCCTTCCTTATTATGCAAAAGACCCTTTGTTGCCAGACCTGCATTTAGAAAGGGCAGTGGTCTTTGCTGGACTGAGAACACCAGATGCAAGGCTAAAGCCCAATGTTGACAAGAGTCCATTTGCGGCACTGGAGCGGTTATCATTTCCTCACTATACAGTTGATGGCTGAACAGCTGGGCATCTTGGCTGGCCATGGAGAAAAAGACTGAGGGCCACATATGCCCCATAGGCCATGGGTTGCCCATCCCTCCTTTAAATAGGCAAATAAAAGGGCCTCCATATTCAGATACAGATGTTGTGAGTTTGGGGGGGTGGGCAGGGGGCTCCGCCAGCTGATATTGGTCTGGAAGATGGCAAAGAAGGGGTCTTGCCATGCTCTCCTCCTTTTCTGATGGTCTTCTGCATAGTCACCCACTGTCAGGGAGTGGGCAGAGGAGGAATGGTGGAGACTGCCTCCCCAGCCTGACCCTTCCAGAGAAGAAGAAGACAGTTCAGAATTACAATAGGGGTTTGAGGGAGGTCACAGCTCAGAGGAAGATGAGGGGGAAAGTTGGGAAATAATTGGAGAGGAGGAGGAGGAGGCAGAGCTGGAGCAGCAGCTGGCTGACATGTTATCACTAGAAAGTGTTCCAGACCCACCATCTCCCAGAACCTGGCAAGCCTTAAAAGTAGGAGAGCAAAGATCTTGGAGACAGATGGCCCTAAGTGGCAACCGTAGAGCGGGTTGTGCTGTTGATGAATGGAGAAGTGGAAGAGAAAGGGTTGGAGATTTACTCGAGACAACGCCATTATTCCAAGAGGCTTATTATTCCCAAGCCTCTCTATGTAAATATTGAATAAAAGCAGATTGTAGGCAATTTTCCTTGTCTTATCTGTTCCTGGCAACCTGCCGTGGGGGTTGGTTCCTCTGCCGCCAGAACCCACAGTGTCTCTAACAACTATTTGCGATGGGAAGTCGCAAATTGTTCCTATTCACTTCCTTTCCTGACAGTGAGGACAGAGACCGTAGGAAGAGTCAAGACTGGAGAGCATGGAAGGTACCTGTTCTGGAAATGGAGTTGGTTTAGATTCAGAGAGAGAGAGAGAGAGAGAGAGAGAGAGAGAGAGAGAGAGAGAGAGAGAGAGAGAGAGAAGTGTGACGGTCAGTGCTATTTTTCTAGAGAAAAAGGTGCCGGAACTCACCATGAACGCCTCCCTAGCCCGCTTATAATGGCAATGGCGCCCACCTGAGAGGTGCCGCAGCTGAGCTCCTGTGAGTTCTGGCTGAAAGAAAGCCTTGGCGATAGTTGAAATCTACAGCCTTCTCTCCAGTTAAAATTGCCTTTGGGCTATCAGCCATCGTTCCAAGCAACAACTTCACGAGCAGCAAGATGAAGGAGTGAAAGAGGTTGTGGTAAAATGGGTGCAAGACTTTGGATATCCAATTCAGTAAAAGACCAGAGGCATTCTTACTGGGCATTTTAACAATAAACATCCCTAGAATTTTTTATTTTTAAAAGTGTATTTCTCTATGCAACAGCTGCACCTAGAGTATTAATTGCCAAGTACTGGAAAGGAGAGCAGATACCAACTAAAATAGAGTGTCAAAAAAAATTGTGAATGTGCTGAACTAGCCAAGATGACTGAAGCAATAAGAAATCACTCAAACTCAAGAATGAAAAAATGAATGGGATTGTTTTAAAAATTATATGTTTAAACATGGTTCCCAAATCCAAACTTGGGTGTGTTTAGAGCAAATTTCACAGAATGAAAATTAATTGGAGACGTTATTCTAGATAAAGAAATGGTTAAATATATATTGGAACACAGTACAAAGAAAAGGAAATAAAAAGAGGAGAAGAAGCTGTTACAAGATAGACAGAAGCATTATAGAGAAATGGATAAATATGAATATGCAATGAAAGAAAAATAGATTATAAATATATTTGTAAAGAGAAAAGATGGTGTAAGATGTGTAAAGTTTTTAAATTGCAATAAAAATATTTTTTTTTAAAAAAAGAGTGATGCAATCAACGTTAGTCATGATACAGAGAAAAAACCTCCATTTTCTTCCCAATTATGAATCATGCTACAGGTCCCATTGCTGTTATACTGTTGACGACATATGCCAGTTTAGGGAGAAGATTGCCTGAGGGGAAAAAAAATTGGTTAAGGCCATCTGGTATATTCCTTATTATAGGATGAAACTCATTGAACCAGACTCAGTTCATAACTTAAAGGAAATTGGGCTGAGTTCATATGAATGCCCACACCAAAAAAACCCAAACCCCACACCACTGGGTCTTCTAAGACTTAAAAGGAAATTCTGCAGAATTTCAGAACATGTTGGGCAGTGGGAAGATTTTGGAAGGATAGGCGGGGGGTGGGTACTTAGCCTCCTTGGACGAACCATAATCCTCAGACTCACAGATTTCATTTTGTTAAAGAGTGCTGTGGGTTAAACCACAGAGCCTAGGGCTTGCCGATCAGAAGGTTGGCAGTTCGAATTCCCGCTACGGGGTGAGCTCCCATTGCTTGGTCCCAGCTCCTGCCAACCTAGCAGTTCAAAAGCACGTCAAAGTGCTAGTAGATAAATAGGTACCACTCCGGCGGGAAGGTAAATGGCGTTTCTGTGTGCTGCTCTGGTTCGCCAGAAGCGGCTTAGTCATGCTGGCCACATGACCCGGAAGTTGTACCCCGGCTCCCTCGGCCAATAATGTGAGATGAGCGCCGCAACCCCAAAGTCGGTCATGACTGGACCTAATACCTTTACCTTTACCTTTTTAAGTTTCTAGCATTTGTAGAACCTGAGACCTGAGACAAAAGGTACCCCTCCCCCCACGATAAAATTCCTGCTGATCCCCATGTTTCAGGCTCGGTCTTCCTTTGGAGGAGAGAGCACCTGGGCTTTAGAGGGTCTAATGTCTGTGTTATAAGAAAAAACTGCTCCTTTTCCCTTATGGGGTACCCAAGAGCCCGTATAGAGTCCTTATGTAGGTTCTCTATCAGTAGGAGAAAATAACAGAGGCCAACCAGAAAACATTGAGAAGCAAAACAGCTAGTAAGCATCATCTTTATTAAACAGGGTCCCCCGCTCACCCCACGCAGGGAGGGAGGAGAGGAACCCAGAACACTGGTGTGCAAGCTCTTACATAGACTTTTGAAATTGACACCCTGTAGTAGCTTAAGACCACCCCCCAATACATCATACATACATCACAGAAGGGGCGGTCTACAGCAGAATCCTTTCTGGCAAGAAACCTGTTAATGGGTTTACCTGGACAGCCTGTCCATTCTTTTGTGAGGATAAATACTTAATTCCTGAGTCGAGGTCACAGGCTCACCCTGTTCATACCCAAATGTGCCCTTAAGGCAGGATTTGTGAGCACAGAGACAATGGTGAGGCTGTTCCCATTTCCTTCCAAACTGCAGAGTAATACCGGTATTTGAGGTCACCAAAAGAGTCAAAATTACTTTAGGACTGTTTTCCTGTACTGTTTCAGACATGTGGTTTATATATTTATGTGTGTGTTTGCCTGGTACATTTATGAACATTTATTTTATATTTTAGACCTTACAATTCTCATAACAGTCTACATTATTACAGTTACAGGTAGGTAGCCGTGTTGGTCTGCTGTAGTCGAAACAAAAAAAAATAAAATCCTTCCAGTAGAAGTGTGCATGCACACGAAAGCTCATACCAAGAACAAACTTAGTTGGTCTCTAAGGTGCTACTGGAAGGAATTTATTATTATTATTATTTTGCATTATTACATGCACACAAGTAGACTCCTTGGGAAAGGGCCATGGCTCAGTGGTAGAGAAACAGGCTTTGTATCTACAGATGAAGTGCGGTATACAAATTGAATAAATAATAATACCGGTAAGATTATTTTAAAACAATGGTAAATCCTTGTTTTAGGAGTGCTTCTTGAACAGCAGGTCTAAATGACACAGACCCCACCCCATGATATCTGGATAAATAGCCCACTGACCATGTAAGAGTTTTCAAAACTATTTGGGCATAGATGGGCAGCTCAAGAAGAACACGTGGCAGGAAAATTATATGGAGCATTCAAATGTTAATGAGTTTCTTCCAAGCAAAAGGTTATAATTTCATCCCTGCTGTGCTTGACGTTTTTAAGGTTAAACCTTCAGCTCAATAATTTTATGGGATTCAGATTTGGGCTGAAGCAAATTCATGGCCGCTGGAAGTTGTACAGTCTGAATTCTTCAGGCAAATTTTCTCTGAACCAGGATATGTTTTGAATGCATCTTTGTGATTTGACGCAGATCTCCCCTCCATTTTCATCCAGGCCTGGCTCAGGACATTTAAAGATAGATACTGAATGGGTCCCAACCCCCCTCTACTGGCCTCTGATATCTGGTATCTGAAGAAGTGTGAATGCACATGAAAGCTCATACCAAGAACAAACTTAGTTGGTCTCTAAGGTGCTATAGGTTAAACCACAGTGCCTAGGGCTTACTGATCAGAAGGTCGGCGGTTCGAATCCCCGCAATGGAGTGAGCTCCCGTTGCTTGGTCCCTGCTCCTGCCAACCTAGCAGTTCGAAAGCACGTCAAAGTACAAGTAGATAAATAGGTACCGCTCTGGCGGGAAGGTAAACGGCATTTCCATGCGCTGCTCTGGTTCGCCAGAAGCGGCTTTGTCATGCCGGCCACATGACCCGGAAGCTGTACGCCGGATCCCTCGGCCAATAAAGTGAGATGAGCGCCGCAACCCCAGAGTCGGACACAACTGGACCTAATGGTCAGGGGTCCCTTTACCCTTTACCTTTTAAGGTGCTACTTTTTTTTATTTTGTTTCGACTACAGCAGACCAACACGGCTACCTACCTGTAACTCTTTCCTTTAGTTCTGCTTCATTTGCATGAAATCATTTGGATGAAAGCCATTGGTTTAAGATTATGCCCTTTGGACTTTTCACCATAACAGTTAACTAAGCTGAGGTCTCAGCAAAGCAAAAGATGTAAGGAGGCAATGCCTATTTGATAACGAACAACAACCAGCCTGCAATGAGAAAACTGTGTCCCTGGTATGATTGTTTCCCAACTTTCCCATACAATGGCATCTTATCTACAGCATCTAACTATTCTAAAATATTGAAGAGCTCTCTCAAGTTCACGGTTTTAATGTGCCGCTCTCAGCAGTACTAGAGGGCTGTTTTAAGAGAACTCCTTTTCAGAATCGCATGTGTTCATGCAGAGATGGTAATACTGAAATACCAGCTCCCATACTGCTGTTTTGCTCCTTTCGCAGAGATTTGTGTGGAGAGTTAATCACCCCATTATCATCATCTCACCCGTGGTGTTCAGCTGATTCTTTATGTGACTTTTCTCCTTGCGGATCCAGATAAGCCGGTGACTGCACAGACTGCAAATTTTCTAGCGGCAGCTGTTAAAATAAGGGCCACAACGCTGCTCTCTGAGTTTTAATGTGTGTAATTTTTAATTTAATATTGCAGATGAAGTTGCCTATTTGGGCTCATCTATGTCACTTTGCACACAAATTGCAATGGCTGGGGGCTGGATGGAAATGCCTTTGAGAAAGCAAAGTGAAATCAGACAGATTTATCTAGTTCGGCAGGGGGCAATTTTAATCAGGACCAGGGGGCATGGGGGGGGGGGTTTGAAACCCTCCTCTCTATGTGCCACCATCCCATACTGTCAGCTTCTCTTATCGGTTGTTCAATAGTAACACCAAGCCATCTTGTCTTTAAGTCTCTTTATTTTAGTGCAAAGCTATTTACAGTTCAGAGTACAGTTTATTATGTCTGCTCAGTCACTAGCAGAATCTGGAAGTGCCTCCCTTCTGTTTTGGTGCCAACACCAAAGCCTCGGCATCCTAAATAGCCGCCTTCTCCTCCTACTTGAGATATGCGCCGGAACTGACGCCTCCCCCTCCGAGCAAGTCTGCTGGGTGGTGCCAGGTCTCTCAGCAACTCCCTGGACACCTGGCACTCCCTGGCACCCAGCCACTAACTGCTCCTCCCCCGAAGAGGGGCTGCCAGATTCACTCGAAGATGAATCTGTCGTTAACACAGGCTGCGGGTCCCTGTAAGTACTCAGAGCTGGACTGGCAGGGGTGGGCAGATCCCTGACACATACCCTGATCATGTTCCCTTGCTCCACAGTCACTATTTAAGAAGAACTGAAATCTTGACATATTCAGTGTAACTATGCATTTAACATCACATCTCCGAGGGTTGCCGTATGTCAGGAATTTATCGGACATAGCCGGAATACTGCAGCCGGAAGCAGTGTCTGGGCAGAAATCGCTAAAAATGTCCGGGAAAATTTGGACGTATGGTAACCCGTGTTGGCAGTGTTGTTTCTGGCGATTTCCCCTAAAAATTGCAATTTTGCCAAAAAAGCTCAAAAAACAAAAAACATTTGTTTTCACATTTTCACTTTTTGAAATATGGCAACCCTTCTCTATACTGGCCCTTCTAACAACCCAACTCACAGCAATGTCCTCTTAAACCCACTGATGTGGAGGTGGGGTGGACAAGGTGAATAAACTGTCTTCTCCCCTTTTGTTTAAACTTTTACTTAAACCATGGGTCGGCAAACTAAGGTCCGCGGGCTGGATCAGGCCCAATGGCCTTCTAGATCTGGCCCGTGGACGGTCTGGGAATTGCCGCGTGGATCGCCAGCACGTGGATCACCAGCACTTGCGTTCTTTCCCTCTCCCTCCTTCTCCCTCACATGACGGCGCTTTTCTCCTCAGGGACGGAGCAATCTTGTCCCATGCCGGGTGCCATCGAGAGCAGGAGTTGGCTCGCCCGTCCGCTTGCCTCAGCAGGGCGGCGCTGTGAAGGGGGCGTGTGACGCCGGCTACTGGCTGCTGCTGCGTTTTCCTCCTGCTCCTCCTCCCTCTCCCTCAGTCCGCCCTTCCTTCCTTCTCCGCGCCCCTTTTCTGCGCTGCTTCCTCACGCGCTTTCTTCGTCGCTGCCTCCCTCCCTTCCTCCCATGGCATTCAGGCTGGTCATTGAGGTGGCTGCGGCCACCGCTTGCGGGTTGGCAGGCGGCTCTGTCTTCTTTACTGCAGTGCCACTCGGGAAGCAGCAGCAGCAGGTGGTGGGTAAAAGCTCCGGCGACGTTCCAGTTCTCCTACCTCTGCCCACGGCTCCTCCGCCGGGGCTGCTGCTTCTGTCTTTGCCAGCCAACACAGCCTTCTACCCCGCCATGGCACCTGGCTGGCTGGAGAAGCCCAACTGCGGCTAATGGGACAACAACTGGGACAGGTAAAGCAAAGCATCTTCAGGCCTCTTTGCGAGAGGGCGAATATCATTCACCCCCCCTCCAAATATAGTCCGCCCCCCCACAAGGTCTGAGGGACAGTGGACCGGCCCCCAGTGGTGGAGCTTCATGCTCTGGCACCAGGGTGGAGAGCAGGCGGGGGCGGGGCTGGCGTGCGTCCCGGGGGCGGGGCGTGCGTTCTGGGGGCGGGGCACACCGGCTGCACCGGCCCTCTTCCTCCGCCAGTGCTGGCCCCCTGCTGAAAAAGTTTGCTGACCCCTGGCTTAAACTGTAGTTTTTCCTTTTTCTCTCTGCATTCCCTCTGAATAGAAACTGCATTCCTGTCTTTCCCCAACATAGTATCCATCTCTGCTCCCCTCGGTTCGTTACCACTTGGCGCACAACTGCAGGAGTGAGGCGGCCTTCAGAGGAAGACCAGGAGACTTCAAAGCAGAAGAGAAACAGTAACTCAAGCATAGCAGCCTCTGTAGCTTAGATCATAGAATCGTAGAATTGCAGAGCTGGAAGGGGCCCTGAAGAACATCAAGTCCAACCCCTGCAATACAGGAATATGCAGCTGTCCCATACAGGGATCCTGCAACCTTGGTGTTATCAGCACCACGCTCTAACCAACTGAGGACAGGTTAATAAGACATTTTCCGGGCTGTTCAGAATATACACCTGTTGCCAAAACACCTGGGAATGTATCTGCCACAAGGAGAGGCTTGGCCCCCCTGCCCCAGAACCATTTGAGACAAATCCTGCATCACTGATGCTCAAACCACCATCCCCAGTGACCCATTGCTTGCCCAACCCATCATCACATATTTCACTATTCATGGTATTTTGTGTTGCAAAACTGATTGCAAAGCATAACCACTTCTGCTTTTGGCAGGTATTTATTTCTGGCAAACGTTCTCCCCAGCATTGCTATTCTAATAAGAGAGCAGGACAGGCTCATTGGCAGAAGGACTCCTGGCGAGAGTTTGGGTGAACACTACAGCCATTGTAAGCAGGTAAGAGTGTTTTTCTTCTTGTTGAATACAAAATTCATCCAAAATGTAAGAAGTTTTAGAAACCATCGTTTTCAGAGGGCTGAGACCAAAAGGACTTTGGAAGTGCATAATGTTGGCTGTGTTTAACTTGTCTTGAATTTGCTTTCTTATTCCTACAGTCATTTCTTTTCTTAATTAGTGGTGACTCTTCAGCTTAGGCAGGCTGGGTATCTCGGCGCTTAAGCCTGTTGATTGTTTTGGAATTTCCTGGTTATATGACAAGCAATTTCATAATGTTGCAAAAGAGGCCTGTCTTGTATGATGCTCCTGCCCTCTCACTGGAGGGCATCGTATTGAATGATATTTTCATTTTGACTCATGCTTTTGCTGTTAGTATATGCAAGGTTTATAAATCACACAGGATTCTGCACCACAGATAATGCTGAAGAGTTTTGTGTAACTGACGCCCACCTGTACCCTACCTGTAAGAATAGGAAGGGTGCAGATATATTTTTATTAATAGTACTGAAACAGGTTTAGAGACAGATCTGATTTTGAAAACAAAAAACCAGATGGCGGTTTTGAAATCTCTCACATGTATAAATTGCAGAACTTTTGAAATCTCTCACATGTATAATTGCAGAACTTTGAAACACTCATGACGAACTTTATGTTCTAGGAAGAGTATTGTGTGGTTTGAGTTGGCTGTATGGCTTTTACAGTACAACCCAAGCATGCTTACTCAACTTCCGTTTAATAAGACTTAAGTCTACAATCCATTCACATCTCCCTAGGCGCATGTACCCGCAAACCCACAAAGGTTTACTGTTCCGCATAGATATGCACAGGGAGTCCGCATAAATATGCACAGGGTGAGTAACGCGGCTACCGGTATCCGTGTTGAATTGAGCATGCCTTCCAATCCTGTGGAAACGTGTCTTTAGTTACTGGCTAACACTTTGGTTTAGCTTACCTAACTACTATATAGCCCAATGCCTTTGGCGCGGTGAGTTTAGCAGCCCTTGGGCCAATAAGATTCATGCTAAACTTTTATCTATTGGAATCTCGCCCATAGAACTCTTGAACCAAGATCTTACCTTAGCAAGGAAAATTATTAATCAAAGACTGGACGACATAGAGTGGCAGCGTAATCTTATGCTTGGTGGGGGGGCTATGTTCCCCGTGTCAGTTGGGAGTTATTTCTCCAACTCATGTGCCATCTTACCTATCATCCCTTTCTATTGCCAGTCATCCTTTTGCCTTTATCAAAGCACGTTTTAATGTTTTTCCTTCGAATTCCCTTTTTCATAGATTTTCTAGGGGCCAAGTCTCAGTTTTATGTTCCTGTGATAATAGATCGATCGAAACACTTCACCATATAGTATTTATATGTCCTTTATATTGTGTTGTCCGGAAGAACTTACTGTTACCATTAATCCACAAGTTGCCTAGGCACCCGGCAGATTTTCGCCTGACCTTTTTATTGCAAGATACAGATCAGCATGTAACTTTACAAATGGCGAAATTTTTAACTTCCGTTTTGACATATAAACGTCGTAATGGACTGCTGTTTGGAAGCTGAAAATTCCTTATAGTATCTATTTCTAATTTGTACTCTTTTAAGTTTTACTGGTTCTAAGTTTTTAAATCAATTTGTACTGTGTATTTGTTCTAGTTCTGTTGTTCTTATGAGCTTAAAGCTGAAATAAAGTGATTGATTGATATGCACACGGATACCTCAGTTAGTGGCTGTGGGTTGTATCCGACAATAGTCCTACTCAGATTAGACCCTGGAGTCAAAGGGATCTAAACCATTAATTCTGATGAGTTTACTCTGAGTAGGGCCAACAAGGGATACAATGCTGTCTATGGAATTGCCGTGCAACAGGGAAACGAATGGTTGCATGTCGAGGTCCCCAAGCCACCCCTCAAATAACACACACTTCACACAGAAATTTAAGTTTAAGGTTTTTGGCATGTTTTTGGCCACAACTTTATTAAAATACAAAATGTGAGTGGTTGCTTAGGCATTGGTTCCGACTATCGGTCCCCTCCTGGGGACAGACTGACAACCGCCCGCCTTACGGAAGTCAGTAAAGGGAAAACACTTTGGGGAGAGAACAGGGGTCGGGTGTCTACCCCTCATCTCTCCCCTAATGTTCCCAGAGGCTCAAGCGTGGCCCTAGCCCCTGACCAGGGGGTACGGACAAAAGCTTGGTGAGCCTCTGAATTCCTTTAATGGAATTCCCCACGCAGCAGCAGCATTGGAGGGGCAGGCACAGCCAACCACATCCCCTCCACCAACCAATTTAATAACCAATGCCTAACTGCCAACCTTACAAGTTGTGACTAATTGCTACGCAGTAGGCGAAAACCAAATGGCACCAGCCAATCAGCCAAGTGGAAAAATTCCTACCAGGCCCCTGCCCCAAAAGCAGACGACCCCATGACAGGCATAGCAAGGTCAACATGCAAGCCTAAATTATAGGGAGGGAGGGCGGGTGATCCAAATGCACGCAGCAAAGAGAGGCCCCACGCTGCGTGCAGGAGGAATATATAGCCTCTGGGCTGTCCTTCAAACATTGCAACATACAAATCCCCCAAACAACCCACAGGGCCAAATCACATGTCTTGGCTATCTATCCGATCCCGCCCAGCAACAGAGGGATGTCTTGCTGGCCCCCACCGCAACACGTGCTCTCCATGAAGGAGAACCCGCTTAAGCAGAGGAATTTGAATGGACAAATTAAGCTTGCTTTATGAGAAGGCATTTTGGGGTGTTTGTCTTAGTAACCTATCACCCTGATTCCTCTCTGCTTTCCTGTATAATATGGTGAAACCAGTGAGTCATTTTTATGAAAAAATAAAGGGAAGAGAGAGAGGAATTATGGGAGTTCCCAGACTGGTTGTTTATTGGGCACTCATGCTTGCCCAGAGCTTGCATATTGCTGGAGGTCCTATGTGACATCACCAGTTTATAGAGTATTGATCCTGATATGTCCAGGCAACCGTTACATGGCATTGCCAGCTAAAGGTTGTCATCCTGCACTTTCCAGTTTCAATTACCCATCACTTTTCCATGGGACTTTTGTGCTGTTTGTATGCACCATATCTGATCGTTATCCCACGTTTTCTAATGCAACGATTCCTTTGCTTTTCTCATCACAAAAAGGCGAAGGAATCTTTGCAATGGAAAATGTGGGATAACGACCAAATATGATGCACACAAACAGCCCATCTGCAAGTGCCCCGTGACTAGGAATGTTGACATTCCTTCACCTGCCCCCCCAGGGGCATCTAATAGTGGCAGCCTGCTTTGTGACTTTGTAGTAGTAGTAGTAGTAGTAATAATAATAATAATAATAATAATAATAATAATACTTTTATTATTTATCCCTCATCTATCAGACTAGGTTGCCCCAGCTACTTTGGGCAGCTTCCAACATATATAAAAACATAATAAAACATAAACACTTAAAAAACTTCCCTATACAGGTCCATAGCTGTCAACTTTCAGATTTGAAAATAATGGATTTTTTTCAAACTTTCGGATTTGAAAATAAGGGATGCCGCAATGGCACCAAGTAGCCTCACCACCCTGCGCTCCAGAGGCTGCGCGCGAACGGGTGAGCAAAAGAGCGAGCGCATAGATGGCAGGCATGCTGTCTGTCTGGTTGGGCATGAGGGTCTGGCTGCACAAGGCATGCAAGCTCCGCCCCCAGTCGGTCTCAGACTCCTTATTGGCAGCTGAGCAACGCAGCTGAGGAGCCTCCCTGGCCGGCAGGGAGGGAGAGGAGCTGCTTCCTTTGAAATCCGGAAAATTTAAGGGATATCAACAATCCGGGATAGCAGCGGGAAACGGCATTGGAATAAGGGAGTTTCCCGCAAAAAAGGGAGGGTTGACAGCTATGTACAGGTCTGCCTTCAGTTGTTTTCCAAAGGTTGCATAGTTACTTATCTCCTTGGCTTGGGGACAGGGCCGTAGCGAGGGGGTGGCAAGGTGGGGCCCTGCCAGGGGCGCAGGTGATGGGGGGCCACACAAAATCAGTGAATTGAATGGGTGGAAGGGGGGGCTGGAGGAGAGGCAGAAAGATGAGCTAATTTGTCTGTGGCTGGGGGGGGGCACAATCTGGACGGTTCTGCCAGGGGCGCAAGATCACCTAGCTACAGCTCTGCTTGGGGGGGGGTGTCACATATCTCCATACCCTCCAACATTTCTCTGATGAAAATAGGGGCATCTTAAGGAAAAGCAAGATATCCTGGAATCAAATCGGAAACCAGGATGGCTTCTGTAAATCCAGGACTGTCCCTGGAAAATAGGGACGGTTGGAGGGTCTGATAAGGCTCAATAGTAAAGTTTGTGTGCGCATGCTCAAGAGGAATAAGTCCCAGAATCCTCTGTGGTATCCAGAGATCCCGTAGCAGGCATGAATGTGGAAAGAGTTCCCTAAATGTAGATAGTTTGGTGGTGGGAGACTGCTCTGTTGTAAGTTTAGCTCCTTTTCGCTTCCTTACCAAGTTCTCCTAAATCTCAACCTGGCTTCTTTCTTCATGTCCCTAAAGGTGGAGAGACTCCCTGTTATGCAGATGTGCAGTGCTGCTCCATGCCAGGGAGGGAGAAAGCTCTTGGTTGCTTCTCACAAACTATCAAGGGTGGGCTTTCCAAAGTAAGGACTCATCCATGCCCACACTTTCAATTGTCATTTGTGGGCACAGACAGTCTTGAAAACGGGGGCGGAGGGGGGGGGGAGAGAAGAGAGCCAACAAAATAATATAATTCAGTATCTGAACAATTGGCATCATTAATTGTATTATAATTTGGTATTGACAATGAGACTTTTATTTTTTTTATTTTTTATTTATATTTAAATCATACCCCATCCTTCTAATTCTAAAATTTCCCTATTTTTGAGAGTTATCCACTCTCTTAACCAGCTCCAACATGCAGCTTCGTAATAGGTTCTTAAGTCTGGAACCGCAAAGCCTCCCATTTATTTAGCGCATGTCTTTATCTCTGATTTAATCTGAGCTTTTTCCCTTGCCAAATGAAGTTGGCAAGGTCTGAAGAAGTGTGCATGCACACGAAAGCTCATACCAAGAACAAACTTAGTTGGTCTCTAAGGTGCTACTGGAAGGAATTTTTTTATTTTTTGTTTTGTTTTGACTATGACAGACCAACACTCTACCTACCTGTAACTAAATCTTTCAAATATTTAGTCCCAATTATGATAGGTGCTGTTTGAAAGAGGAACATAACTTTTGATAACTATTTTAAATTAAAACAAAATAAAAAAATTCATTCCAGTAGCACCTTAGAGACCAACTAAGTTTGTTCTTGGTATGAGCTTTCGTGTGCATGCACACTTCTTCAGATACACTGAAACAGAAGTCACCAGACCCTTATATATAGTGAGAGGGTGGGGAGGGGTATGGTGACTTCTGTTTCAGTGTATCTGAAGAAGTGTGCATGCACACGAAAGCTCATACCAAGAACAAACTTAGTTGGTCTCTAAGGTGCTACTGGAAGGAATTTTTTTATTTTGTTTTGACTATGACAGACCAACACGGCTATCTACCTGTAACTATTTTATATTACTTTATCCACACCCCTTAAATATCATCATCATCAAAGTGCTTTATATTTTTCTAAGTAGAAATAAAATCATTAAAACAGGCTGAGAGTGGCATAGTTCCCAAATTATTCGAAATCAGACCCATTCTCTCTGAACTCACTTTTCCTGCTCGTTCTTTCAGTTTCTTGGGCTCCTTTCCAGCAGAGTGACAAAGAGCTTTTGGAAGGAGACGCAAGATGAGTTATCCCATTGGAGTCTTCATTCTCGGACTGCTTTCAACCTGCCTGCATTGGGAAGGTAAAGAGAAGACTGAAAGGGCAGAGCTATGGGGACAACACAGAGAGCTCATCCATGCTTCCTCTAGTCCCACTTCTTCTTGCCAGGAAAAACTGCTCTTTAGCGCTCAATTGGAGCATATGGCAACTCGAGTTTTCTCTGGACTGATGTTTGCTCCCATTTAGCACTAAAGAGTGGGAAAGGAGCAGGGCAAGTGGAAATGTGGATGAGCCCAGAGTCTACATCCTGAAATAGTCAGTCTTTTCCAGTAATGGGGGACAGGAAGAAGTGGGTGTTCTGGAATAGGCTGATGGAGTTTCTTATTGTCTCCTCCATGCAGGTGCTCAGTGCAGTGCAAGTTACAACCTGACGGTCCCTCCTAAAGTGAGAGTACAGGAAGGGTTCTGCATCGTCATCCCTTGCAAATTCACTTACCCAGCATCAGCTGACACCAATGGTGTTGAATTGCATGGATATTGGTTTTCCTTTGGCAATACGGCTTATAGCCCTGCAGTGGCCACCAATGATAGGAAGAAACGGATAGAATCCTTTGCTCACAATCGCTTCCTTCTGTTGGGGGACTTGGAACAAGGAGACTGTTCCCTCACCATCAACAATGCCCGCAAAAGCAGCGATGAAAGAGCATACTATTTCAGAATAGAGAAAGACGAAAAATACAGCTACCCAGATAAAACAATGGTGAGAGTGACAGGTGAGTGGCTTCAAGAATGCCTGGTTCTCTGCTGTCTGTCTGCCCCATAGTCTTTGCGTGAAGGAACATGTCGCGGCACTCCTGCCCTCACCGCCAACACAGCCAGTGCGACCCTGCCCTGCCTCGGAGCCAAGCGCTGTAGTGCCTGCCCATTCACGCAGGGGGAGCCTGGCCAGACGAATTGGCACTTGTTGGGTGTGAAGAAGGTGCCTGGTACCCCCAGTGTGGTCCAGCGTGGTGCGTCTCTTTGCAAGCATTGATTTCACCTACGCTGGGAGAGAAGCACCAGGAGATTACATCTACCTGTACTTAAAAAAACCCAATTAATCTAACCCGTTAAGAGCGCTTGGGGAAACACTTGGTTTTGCAAGAATTTTCTTTATTTCTTCCAGAGTACTGGAAAAAGCCCTTGAGATTTTGAGCATTGTTTGCTGTTATACAGTTGTACCTTGG
This sequence comes from Darevskia nairensis, assembly GCA_034642065.1. NCBI lineage: Eukaryota > Metazoa > Chordata > Lepidosauria > Squamata > Lacertidae > Darevskia > Darevskia nairensis. The sequence continues at coordinate 242,437 of JAWWNI010000351.1, read as the reverse complement.
TTCTGGAACGCCTTGTGACTCGAACGTTTTGGCTCCCAAATGCTGCAAACCTGGAAGTGAGCGTTCCGGTTTGCAAACATTCTTTGGAACCTGAACATCCGTTGCGTGTGTAGGTCACCCAGCCACTCCCCAATAACTTCAGACAAGACACATAATTTTTGGTTTGGGTTTTTGGCATGTTTTTGGCCACAACTTTTTATTGAATACAAATCACGTGAGTGGTTGTGCAGGCATTGGTTCACGCTGTCCGACGGGACAGAGCTGACTCCTAGTCAGCAACCGACTAGCTGTCCGGCGGGACAGAGCTGACCACTTGTCAGCGCTGGGAAACCATTAGCTGGGGAGAGTTGAGGAGGCTGGTGAAATCAGAGCCTCCCCCTCCCCAGGGGTCCTCAGGGGCTCATGCTCTTCGGCCCAGCAACCCACCGGGTTCGGACAAGCATTGTAGAGCCCCTGGCTTCCTTTAACGGAATTCCCATTACTCACATCACTTCTTGGAGGCCACCGGCCTCCCATACCACTGAACCAATGCCTAACCGCCAACCTTACAAGTTGTGACTAATTGCTGAATAGTAGGCAAAAACCAAGTGGCACAGCCAATTGGCCAAATGGAAAAATTCCTACTAGGCCTCTACCCAAGCGGAGACGACCCCATAACAGGCACAGCAAGGTCAACGCACAATCCTATACCAGGGAAGGGGGGGTGGGAGATCCGAAGCTCCAGACCAGAGTGACCACTGGGTCACATGCTGGACCTATATATATGGACGCTGGGCTGTCCATCAATTATGCAAATTCCTGGCAACCATTGCTGTGGCCACAAGCCCATCCCCCAAACCAAGAGGTAATGGCTTCATGCCCACACCGCAACACAAGCTCCCTTTGGGAACTCCTTATGCGGCTTCCGAACGTTTTGGAAGTTGAACGGACTTCCGGAACGGATTCCGCTCAACTTCCGAGGTACAACTGTATTCTAATGGATCATATAATATTGCTTTATTTGATATAAGTTAGGGTTGCCATACGTCCAGGATTTGGTCATTGGAAACAGTGCCCAGGCAGAAATCACTGGAACGTCTGGGAAAATCTGGATGTATGGCAAGTCATGTAGGAAGTGTATACTTTGTTGAATTTTCTTAGAAATAGCTCAACAACTTTGAAAAAATTTCACTTTCTGAAATATGGCAACCCTAATAAAAGTTGTTAGTTTTAAAGTTATGTTCTTAGTATGACTTTTTCCCCATTGGATCAGATTATTAGGTACAGTATGTGATCTTTGCTGTCTACTTGGTTGTTTCTTCAGCTTGTAAACTGCCTTGCGTATAGTACGGTAATATAGAAAGTATATGAATTAAAAATGAAAATGGCTCACACCCACTTCTGTCTTTCCCATGCCTGGAAAGCATGTATCTGAGTGGTTTTCTGCTTGTTCCATATTTTCTAGGAGGGGTCTGAGTGGCTTTGCCTTGACCCTACCACATCCCCCCAGAAAGTGCGCTCTTCTGCATTAAATCAGAACAAAGGGCAATCTGGGGACAACCCACTTGCCATTTGCTCTGAACCAGTGCTGAATAGTGGGTTTTCCTGGGAGAAAGTGGTGGGGGGAAACGCAAGTGTAGATGAGCTTAAATGCTCACTGAAAAAAGACTGACTCTCCATGTTGGTGCATCCCTCAGCCCATTCTTCTGCCCATGGAATTAGCAAAGCTCCTTTCCCCACTCATCACTTATCAGCCCCCATTTCCATGCCCCTTTTCCTGCTCAAAATACCCCACATTGCCATAAAGGTGCTCAGAAAGGTGTGCAGATAAGGATGCATGTCAAGTCTCCAACAGAACTAATATAGCAAAGGATCATGGCTTTAAAGAGCAACAAGAAATGATCAGAAAACCCATTATCTCTTTTTCTGAAGTGATGCCAATGGCCATCACAAATATAAGGCTGGTTGAGGTCGCTTTATACTTATGCCTCTTCTTTCTCCATAAATCCAGAGAAACCTGAAATACAGATACTGGGAAAGCTTCAGGCAGGACATCCAGTGAATATCAGTTGTACAACCCCAGGAAGTTGTTCTTCGCAGGTGGACCTCACCTGGGGAGGCGTTTCTGTAGCCAACACAACTAGGACCACAAGCGAGCTGACAAATGAAATCAAGGTTTACGGTACCTTCATACCCTCAGCTGCAGACCATCGCCAGAAGCTCACCTGCATTGCCACCTACAACCAAGGGAGCAGTCCTGTGCAAACGGAGGAGAGAGTCCAGTTGGACGTCAACTGTGAGTGACTCTGGGTGTTGCTGCTGCTGCTGTTTTAAACACTAAATTTCTAATCTAGCTGAGCTGGAACTGAAACGACTTGGGGGAAAGACTTGTCAAGGAAACTCTAGATCAATTTTGCCTAGAAGAGTTGTGAGCCATGACCCTCACTCGCTTGCCTCTGAGGGCAGGTCCGTTGTCTGGCTTTTGCCCCTGGGCATCCCTTTTGTCGGGGACCTCTTCCTCTTGTTAAGTTTCAGGAAGGGTGAGGCCACCCGAGACAGCCCAGTGTGCTTAACTATGAGTTAATTACAGTCATGAGCTAATCCAAGGCAAAACTATGAAGCAGACAATCTGGGGCAAGGCTAGAGAAGCACAAAGCGTTAGCGTGTATCTCAGTTTGTCGTTTGAGGCTAGCTCCTCCTGTGTCCATTACTTGGTGTAACAGCAACTGGCTATTGCCTGGAAACAGTGTGGTCTCCTTCAGATCAATGAGCTGCAAAAGTGCTGTAGAGCAACTTGAGTTCAGTAGGGCGGGCATGGAGCATTCTGCGATAGAAAACTACTGATGCTGAAAAAGACACAACGTTGTCATCAGGGCTGGCTTTGCCACAGGTATGGACAACCTGCAGCCCCCCCCCCCCAGATGTTGGTGGCATCTATCTCCCATTAGCCCCAACCAGCATGACCAGTGGTGAGGAATGGTGGGAGATGGAGTCCATAAAAGTCTGGTAGGCCACAGGATCCATATGCCTCCTCTATAGTGCCTATGACACTTTTTTTGGGGGGGGGTTTAGAAGTACCCCACTATATATTATAAGGCTCACCATAACTTTCAGCTGGAAGGAATAGAATGCTGGAGAAGGTCACTTTTTTGGTCTTCTAAACCAGCAATGCCATCCATATGCAAAGTACCGGACAGGAAAATGGCCATTTGTCATGGATGCTTTAGCTGAGATTCCTGCATTGCAGGGGGTTGGACCATATGACCCCTTCCAACTCTAAGACTCTATGATTCTAACTGGTGTTGGTCATCTGTTGCAGAGAGGGGAACCACCAGCCCACCCAGGTTGACTACAACTCCCATCAGCCCCAGCCAGCATGGCAGATGCTTAGGAATGATGGGAAGTGCAGTGTGACATCTGGGAGGCATCAGGCTCTCCATCTCTGTGCTAGAAGCAGCCGAGAAGCATGAAAGCAAATGATGATCAGAGGACAAAGTGGCAAAACCTTGAATGGGTGGGCAGATGAAGCAGGTTGGATGTGGCCCCCAAAACTACTTACAGAGAAAGATACTTGTGAATGCAATATCCTAGGATTAGAATCTCTCCCAGCCTTTGCTAAATCCCCACTTGACAGGACCACTCCCTCACAGGGCTTGTGCTTGTCTTTTACAGACCCACCGATGCTGTGGTTCAGTGGGATACATGAACGTCCTGATGGAAGTAAGTATTTTACGCATTTGTTAGCCATTATACAGACCATGAAAATAAAGATGGCTGCCTAAGCCACAGTAGCCACAGTTCCTTGGAGCAAGCATCACTAAATGTATGTGACTCTATTTGTGTGTGGATTTTGTTTGTTTTTAAGGCACGGACCCTTCCATGGATAAGTGTCAGGCTGCTGTCAGCAGCTCTTGGCTGGTTGCCCAGGAAAGTATAAAGACAAGGAAAAGTTTCTTGCAGTCCTTCTTTATTTCAAACTTTACAGAGACAGGCTGTAATGGATAATGACATTGTCCCAAATGAATCTCCACCCCCCTTCTCTCCCACTTTCTCATTCGTCATCATCATCACCTCCTCTATGGGTGCTGCTACGTACCTGTTTGAGCTCTTTGCTCTCCTACTTTCAAGGCTTGCCAGGTTCTGGGAGATGGTGGGTCTGGAATGCTTTCTAGTCATAACGTGTCAGCCAGCTGCTGCTCCGGCTCTGCCTCCTCCTCCTCTCCCATTATTTCCCAACTTTTCTCCTCATCTGCCCCTGAGGTGTGACCTCCCTCAAACCCCTGCTGTAAATTTATACTGTCTTCCTCTCCTTCCTCCCTTGAAGGGTCAGGATGGGGAGGCGATCTCCACCACTCCTCATCCTCTGCCCAGTCCCTGACAATAAGGTTCTGCCAGTGGCAGACCTTGGCACCTCAAATTTCGGTGGTGTTCTGTGTGATGCCAAAATCCGACAACCCCCACCCCCACCTCTCACCTTCACTTGGATGTCATAGCTGCATCGCCTACTGTGGCTCCCTTGGAAGCTCAGTGCTCAGCACAACCGCACTGGTCACACTCCCCTAGATCCACCTTTGGTTGCATCCCTTGAAAGTAAACACTGCCCAGTAAATAAGATGTTACGCTTGAGGAGCAAGAGAGAGTGGTGTTTTGCCCCAAGGCAGGCATATGTCCCTAGTCGATCACTGAGACCACCTTGGGGAGCAGCATTACTGCTCCCACATGGATAAGAAGCACCACCAGTGCCATTTTTTTTTTTTAGAAAAAGAGGTGCCAGAACTCACCATGAACATTCTCTTAGAATTGTGATCAAACAAAACCAAAACACCAAACTGGCTAATAGATATTAGGAACAGTTTACTCAATCAAACATATTAAAATCAACACATCAAGGTGCAGCGTGCAAATCCAAGCCTGTAGGTGCTTTTAAGCACTTAATAAACTGATGGCATAATACTGTCAATGATGATAATATCCTAGCGTAATCCAATTATGCAAAAGTGTTGCAAATGGTACTCTACTGAACGCGCAAAGTCTTTTGCGAGGGAACGGTCGCAGGCAGGCAAGAAGACATGGTCATGCATGATGGTAGTCGCAGAGAGGCCCTCCTCGCCGTCCCTCAGCGAAAATAGATCTGAAGACCTGAATCCAGGATATGATCAGGTTTCACTGGAGCTTTTTCAGTTCATCGTACTATTTGTACGACACCATACAATAAAATTATAAAAATTCTCACAGGCACAGCAAGTGTCAGAACTGAGTTCCCCTGAGAAAGAGTCCTGAGCACCACTCATGTTATTGAGGAATTGTGTCTTCAGTTTAGTGGGCCCAACTGAACTCCCTCCCTGTGGAAACCAGATAGGCACTATCCCTGCTATATTTCAGGTGCCTGGTTCAAACGGTTTTTCTTCCGGGAGACCTTTGCTCCATGAATGTTGCTGTGATGTTTCAATCTCCTGATGTTTTAATCCCTCGTGTTCAGTTTATGTTTTAGATGGTGTATATCGTATGCTTTTTATTTTGTTAACCACTTTGGGACCTAGATGGTGAAAAGTGGGATCTGAATTTTTTAAAAAATAATTCGACTCTCACTTCTGACATGGATCCTTTGATTGTCGTTGGGCGCTGCAAACACCCAGCCTTTGTTTCCTGTCTGCAAAATGGGGATTTAGAAGATTTAGCAGCCCAACCATTATTTGAAACATTGTTCTCCTCTGACAAGCAAGCTGCCATCTCTTTATTTTGTGTTGCATCTGGAGATGGTTGGATAAGAACTGATTTCTTTGACTGGGATGGGAGGGCGACCAGACCAAAAACTTGATAACCGCTGGGGCATCCCACTGTCCTGTTTGGAATCTTGCAGGTCGGAGAAATTTCACAGGTGCTTCCCGTATCGGAGTCCAGGAAGGTGACTCCATCATGTTGTTCTGCGAGATAAAGAGCAACCCCTCAGCCAATGCGGCCTGGGTGACAAAATCACAAAAGACCACTGGTTGGCAATCCTCCGAAACCAATAGCCTGACTATTTTGAATGTGAAGCTGGCGGACAAAGGGGAATACAAATGCCGTGCATCGAACACAGAGGGCGAGACTGATGCCACCTTCCAGCTCTATGTAGCATGTAAGGAAGACAAAACTGGGGTTCATGCAGTGGGGTGTTGCTGAGAGATAAAACCTTTCAAGGAGATGCAGACACTGTGGAGGATACTGTTGGGAATGTTGGGGATGACTCTAGAACTCCTTGCTACAACGGGGCATTGTTGTGGCAAATATGGGGAATTAGCTACAGTAGGTATATTGCTGCAAAAGACATCAGGTTGCACCGGGTAAACTGCTTCCTGCATGGCTAGTGCTATTGGGGTTTGCATTTCCCAGGAAATGGAATCACCCTTTGAATTTCCCCACTCCATGTCAGGAAGACTTCACACGGGCCTTGGTTACACAGGTAGGGCTTGTCCACACTCCCGCTTGTTTCGTGCCTAGAATACATGGGTCTGGGTGGTTTTCCGCTTGACCCATGCTTTGTAGGGACAGGCCTGAGTGCATACTCTCCCATGAAAACCAGTACGTGTGTCTTTTGATGCTGCGCTGCCACGCAAGTTAGCTGGTTCGTGCAGGAGCATCTTTGGGTGCCATGCTCTTGCAGGAGCCAGATGACTCGCATGAGAGCACAACACTGCTACAAGTGCCCACTGCAAGCACCAACTCACCCTCCTTCCGGAGCTTGGCGGCGGCACTAGAGGGGGTGGGAATGGGACATTCTGGGATCAAATAAGAAGCTGGGATGGCTTCTGTAATTCTGGGATGTCGAGGGAAAATTGCAACACTTGAAGGGCATGTGAGTGGTTTTCCCTTGACCCTCTTCTTTCCAGGGAAAGCCCGTTCTTTCGTGCTAAATTGGAGCAAATGTCAATTTGGAGAAAACCTAAATTGCTCCAATTGCGTGGTAAAAGCTGCTAGGGCCACAAATGCAGCCATAGTGATGTAGCTGGGCCAGAAACCATACCAAAATGGGTCCAGGAAATGGATGGCTCAAGTTCATAAGTTTATTGTTTGAGTCAAAGGCCATGACAAGCTTGTATTAAGCAATAGTATTGATAAAATAATACAGAACATACATCCATAATATAAAAATCCATAATACAAAAAAGGCTTTTCAAAGTTCCTGAGCATTAATAGGCAGTTTCCCTTGTGCATCTCTGACAACTCCAATTCTAATGTTATTTCTGCCTTTCAAAAATCCAGTTACATAGTATACAGAGCCAAAAGAAGATTGGGATGTTGTTGGAACTAATAGTTTGGCCTTCCTGGAACAAGAAAGACTAGAATAAGGGCTGGCACAAGATCCTGACACTGATCATTCTGTTTCATCCTTTTTCCAGACAGCCCCAGGCCATGTGAACAGGATAATTCCCAATGCTGGAGAGATGACAATGGATTCCAGTGCAACTGTTCCATCTGCTCCTATCCTGCATCTAGAATTCAGTGGCAAGTGAATGGGAAGAACTTGGAGGGGAACTACTCTGATGAGACCATGAAGGTCACTTCCTGGAATAAGACGGAAGAAGCCACCAGCACTCTGCACTTGACAGGGGACTTGGTTGGAGAGCAGCATATTATCTGCCTTGGAACCAACCCCAGCGGACAGATCCCCTTGAAGTTCTTCGTGGCTATTTCAGGTATGTCTCTGGGGTGCAGATCGGTCCAATAGAGTTACCTAGAGCCCTGCTTTAGATAGCAGCCACACTTAGGGTCACCACATTTCAAAAAGTAAAAACCAGGACACCCCAAAAGCCTTTGAAATCCTGGTCATATGGCAGCCCTAGGCACGCTCACAAACTACATACAGGATTGCCAAGCGCTTAAACCCTAACCTTTGGAGGAAAAAGTGAAAGCACCATATTTATTGAATACTTTTCAGATAGTCAAAGACGGCTGCAGAATTCTGTAGAAATGTGTGAGTGTGTTAACAAACATTCAGGGCTTTTTTCCAGCCAGAACTTACCGGAACTCAGTTCCGGCATTTCTCAGGGCGGTAATAGATTGAGGACACAGAGCTGCTGCAGATGAACTGTTTATGTAGCATTCATCCTGATTTTCTTGCAGAAAGTTAACACAGTGGTTAAACTACACCCAGTTTTCATTGAGCATTTGCTCTTATTTGTTTATGGGGCACTGATAGGACAACAAGCCTTAGTCCTGATTTTCATGTGGGGCCTTGACACAGCTTCATGTTAAACGTTTATCCACCCCACTCTGTGGGGTGCATTTCACTATCAGTTTCCCAACTGCAAAAAGTAGCCCGTTGTTTAAAAAGTGGGTTTGTTGCCTTTGGGCACCAGAGCACTTTAACATGTTTTAATTGTGCAAATCTACATTTCCAGTATGTGCTCAGATCCCTGTCCCAGAACAGTAGGTCTCGTTGGGCCTAAAGTCCTTCCATAGGACGACAGAGTAAGACTGAATGAACTAAGACAAAATAAAAAAAATCCTTCCAGTAGCACCTTAGAGACCAACTAAGTTTGTTTTTGGTATGAGCTTTCGTGTGCATGCACACTTCTTCAGATACCTACTTCTACGTACACTTCTTCTGAAGAAGTGTGCATGCACACGAAAGCTCATACCAAGAACAAACTTAGTTGGTCTCTAAGGTACTACTGGAAGGAATATTTTTATTTTGTTTTGACTATGACAGACCAACACGGCTATCTAACCTGTAACTGAATGAACTAAGGTTAGCTTTTGGTTGTTGCTTTTTCCAAAGAAGCCAGCCAGAGTATGAAGACATGATCCAACTGTGCACTAAAGACGAGGTGATAGTACCTTATTTCAATTCTGAGTGGCAATGAATTCCTACAAAGAGAGGCCACGGGCTTTGGGATCGCTTGGCAGCTGTGGTGTCTGGCCGGGAAGCTTACTTTGACCCCACCTCTGTCTTAGTGGCCTGGGAAATGCACTCTGCACATGTTCAGAGGCACCAATTTCTTTACTCACATCCTGTGGCTTTGAAAGCAGCTCCTAGCGGAAATAAAGCCCTAGCTTGTCACACGCTTCAAAATGAGGTTTTTATGATCCACTCTCCAATCTCCTAAAGAGCTTTCGGCATCTGGCCTGCAGGCAAGCCCAAGTGCGGTTTTTATTAAGTGTATCTGCGTTAATAACTTTAATTTTAGAGATAAATGATTGCCATTAGAATAATTTAGTACTGAAGTATTAAAAGTTTATTATTTTCTTCTTATAGCCGGGAGGGGGGAGGGGGGGAGATTATCGCCAGTACTTCCATGTATTTATTTTTTAATTGAAGAGATAATGCCTTCGATCTTTTAAAATCATCACAATGATTTTAAGTGCTATTTTAATGGGGGATAATGCTGGCAATTACCGCTCATTTAATGCTAGGCGGATCACTGGAAGATGCAGATGCATGTGGTGGATGCTCCTTTCGTGAAAGACTCTTCAGGTTTAGGAGAGCTCTCGCAACGGAGCGGCGGCCAAGATTGCAATCTGAGGCTTTAGTTGGGTTTCCTGCATTGCAGGGGGTTGGACTAGATGACCGTTGGGGGTCCCTTCCCACTCTACAATTCTATGACACCCCCTTCCTCCGTATGAACTCAATGGCACCTGCTTCTGAGTAGGCATGTGTAGAATTTCACTGGAAGAGGCGTGAGCCCCGAAGTTGGGGTGGGCACAGATACATTAAGCAAGAATGAAGAAGAGCATCTCTGCAAAAGAGGGCATATCTGCATGAAATTCAGATATGTAAATTTCTATGCCTATATGCAAATTTAGGGGGAATCTGTGATTTAAATAAAATACAATACATCTCACCATAGTCAGGAAGACGGACTGCGTATCAGTTCAGTCTGTTGTTTCATGGGCAACTTCAAGGCAATACAACTTCAAGGCAATAAGAATTCCACTCTGTATCTGTGTAGCGTTTACTCCTCATACAGATGCAGTTGAAACTTTTCCATGTTTAGGGAAGTTTTTGATGTTTGATGTTTTATTGTGTTTTTAATATTCTGTTGAGAGCCACCCAGAGTGGCTGGGAAACCCAGCCAGATGGGCGGAGTATAAATAATATTTTATTATTATTGTTACTACTACTACTACTATTACGCTGTGGGTTAAACCACAGAGCCTCTTGGGCTTGCCGATCAGAAAGTCGGCGGATCAAATCCCCGCGACGGAGTGAGCTCCCGTTGCTCGGTCCCAGCTCCTGCCAACCTTGCAGTTTGAAAGCACGAAGTGCAAGTAGATAAATAGGTACCGCTCCGGCGGGAAGGTAAACGGCGTTTCCGTGTGCTGTTCTGGTTCGCCAGAAGCAGCTTAGTTATGCTGGCCACATGACCTAGTAGCTGTATGCCGGCTCCCTCGGCCAGTAAAGCGAGATGAGCGTCGCAACCCCAGAGTCAGTCACGATTGGACCTAATGGTCAGGGGTCCCTTACTACTACTACTACTACTACTACTACTTCGGAGCGAGCAAGAAGGCATCTCCCTCCATGGTTTTCGAAGGCAACCGGCAACCTTAGGGGATTGCATGGCTCTGCCATCTACAAAGGGGAATTGCTTGAGGACTCCATTAGCCAGTGGAGGCTGTTTCATGGGGGAGCTCTGGCATTGCCCCACCCAGCTCAACCTGTTCTCAGTTATTCTCTGCCTACCTGCTTCATTACGGACACTCAAATGGTTCTGCCTGTCATTGGTTCTGGCAACCCCAACTGTTGGGTTCCGTGACTTACACCTTGATGGGCACCAGCCACTGCTGGCAGGGGCATCGCAAGGTGTGTGTGTGTGGGGGGGGGGTGTGGTCCACCTCGGGTGTCATGCCTGGGTGTGTGTGACAAAATCCCCCCAGGCAGATCGTTGTGGTGGCGCTTGCACCCCCAACGGGAGGATTTCCACAATTGGTGCGATCATTGTCATGAAAATTCGCCCGCTGATCGTGCAAATACACCCGGTGATCAGACTGGCACCCCCCTGGCAGGCATTCGCACCCCACGGCAGGCAGTGGACTGGCTCACGGCTGAAAAAGGTTGCTGACCCCTGTGATTATGTGTTATGTGATCATCGGTCGGATTTGTGCGATCTGCGGGCATATCTGTTTCACGGACAACCCTCCTTAAAAAAGGTCAACAACTTTAGGGTACCGTCCCTTTAAAAAGCTCACCGGGTAAATTTTTGCACCTGTACGACCTGACCTTGCTACGCCTCTGGCTGCTGGTTACCACCACTGCCTTCCTCCCTCATTAGCATTTTAGCACCTTCCTGCCATGGCTGCAGCAATGCTTCTCAATACCAGTTGCTGGAAGCCACAGGAGGAGAGAGTGCCCTTGTGCTCAGGTCCTCCTTCCCAGATTCCCAGAGGCATCTGGGTGGCCAATGTGAGAACAGGATCCTGACTGGGCAGTTGTTCTGATCCAGCAATACTCTTCTGATGTCCTTAGCATGTTTTGCCTGAGGCACTGGCCTCATTCTGCCTAGCCATTCTGAGAGCCAGTGTGCTGTAGTGGTTAAGAGCGGTAGACTCATAATCTGGGGAACCAGGTTCGCTTGCCCGCTCCTCCACATGCAGCTGCTGGGTGACCTTGGGCTAGTCACACTTCTTTGAAGTCTCTCAGCCCCACTCACCTCACAGAGTGTTTGTTGTGGGGGAAGAAGGGAAAGGAGAATGTTAGCAGCTTTGAGACTCCTTTGGGTAGTGATAAAGCGGAATATCAAATCCAAACTCTTCTTCTTCTTCTTCTTCTACTACTACTATTGATAGCCCTGGGTTCGCTTAGCTCTTTGGGACAAACAGAATGAAGTCACTTCAAACGTTGGGTTGAGATGTGGGAGGGAAATGGAGAAGCTGGTTCTCTGTGGCTTCACCAGACCTGTTCTCCTCTCAACCAACAGGAGAATCTCTGAAAAAGAACATAATCAGTGGCGTAATGGGTGCCCTCGTCATGTTTGGTATCGTCATGCTGATCGTTATCATCGTCTTTGTGATTTCCAGAAGGTAAGTAACGGCTAGCGTCTGTCTGTTTCTGTAGTACTTGAGGAGAGCGGAGTCTCTTTTGCGCTGGACGCTGATGGAGGGGAAGGCTCCATCTGGAGTGAATTTTTGGTTCGGCACTATGTTCTGCAGGAGAGAGGGCCTAATGCTGTCATTGGCAGTGCGTTGAAACGTCATCACCAATGTTGTGGCTGAGCAGACTCCAAGCCAATCACCTCCTTGCACTTTCATGGAAGGTGGATGGCGGTGGTGCTTTTTGGCTTGCAAAAAACTGCGTGTTTGTGCTGGCCTACTCTGCAGAGCTTTCCAGACACTCATCTTTCCTCTGGGAGACTGATCAGGCATGACACAGCAGCTTGGTGTTGCCCTAACATGTGCCGCTGTTGCAGGCAAATGACTATTGTCCAGCAATCAGTCCACTGATTTGAAGCCTGGGAATTGACAGGTTTTTGCAGCGATCCTGGCCATTGGGATACACAGGTGGGGAGGGGAATGAGCTCTCAGCCCTGGTGGTCAAGAAGCATGTAAAATAGCGCAGATTAGGCAGGTATCTAGTCCCAGAGCCAGCGGCTGCTCTATTCCCCATCCCTGGATTAGGGTGTGTGCATGGAATACATTCTACTATTACAGTTTTGTTATTATTTCATTGGCTTTTCCTTAGTTGGGTTGGCTAGCCTTTGTTAGGAATTTGGACAAATTTAAATATTTGTCAATAAAAGCAATACACGTATAAATGTGCTTTTTTGTACTGGTATGTGGCCCATAAGTGATCATGAAATAATAATAATAATAATAATAATAATAATAATAATAATACCCCACTCATCTGGCTGGGTTTAAATATGAGGTTCCCAACCCCTCATATTTAGAGTTTATGCTATACTGAAGCACATGGGGAGCACAGCTGTTGGGAACATACAGAGACTTTCATAAGATATTGGACACCACTTCCCATCACCGCTGACCACTGGCCATGCAAGCAACATCAGGAGGGCCACAGACACCCCTTCCCTATGAATGGGGGGTTCATAAAATTAGACATGGTGGGGAGAAAGTTGGTTGGCTTTCTCTCTCTTTCTCCTCCTCCTTGCTTAGATGGTTTTAAAAGAGGATGAGAGAAGTTCAGGAGGATAAGACTATCTGTGGCAATTGGCTCCTGATCATAATGGCCCAACAACTTGTCCCCCCAAACTTTGCCAAAAATGTTCAACAATTTCTGTGTCCAGATTTTCACTTTTTGAAATATGGCAACCCTAACCAAAGGAAGGTCTAACATGAATGTTAACTGACTGAAGAAGCAGGAGGAAGGAAGTAAAGCCTGATGGAGAAAGCACAATCTGCAGGTTGTTATTTAAGAAGGAATCAGCGAGGGAAGACTAGGGGCTCATCCACACCACTGTTTGCCCTGCTGCTTTCCCCTGGGGAAAACCTGTGGCTTAGCATTGAATCAGAACAAATGGCAATCAGGTTTTCTGCAGATTGCTCTTTGCTCCGATTTAGCGCTAAAGAACAGGTTTTATGGGGGAGGGTGTCAGGGCAAAGGTGAAACCTCCTGGACCCATGCCTAGAAAACCCATGATTTTTTGGCACAAGACAACTGGAAGTGTGGATGAGCTCTTCATTACCTTTCTGCCTACTGCCCCTCACTGGTTCAGGCAATTTATTGCGAGCGTTGTTGCCTTAATCGCAACACTTTGGACCCATGCACACTTCTGCTCGTCCCATGCCTAGATAGCACGGGGCAGAGCGGTTTCGCCCTTGCTCTACTTCTTTCCCAGGGAAAACCCGCTCTCTAGTGCTCAATCGGAGCAAATGTCAATCCGGAGAAAACCCCAAATGATGTTTGCTCTGATTGGGAGCAGTCTTCTCCAGGAGAAAGCAGCGGGGCAAGAGGAAGGGTGGATCAGCCCTCAATGAAAGTCCTGAGGAGGCTTTCTGAGCATTCGAGCCAACCCAAATGCCAGCTCCAGCCAGCTGCTCTGCCTCCCCTAGGGACTCAAATAAAATAAACCACCTTGGGGAAAGCAGCCAGCAGGGGGTTGGAGGTGCAAAGGCAGATGTGAGCCAGAGAGGCCTGCTCTAGGTGTGCTGTTTCTACCGACTTCCACCATGTCAAGCAGGTGTGCTCCCAAGATTAAGTGCATCCCTGCTTCAAAATTTTTTCCTAAGTGGGGTTCGTGGAGGGTGAAGATTGACCCTTGGGGGTCAGCAGACCGAGGGGGTTGCACAGTACCAAAGCAGCCTAAAAAGGTACAAAATGACACATTCAGATGTTACCTATACTGTTTTTATTGACCCGTTTCAACTTTTTAGCCCATCAACGATGCATCTTTAAGATTTGTTGCACAAGCATCCTTTGTACTTCCTACGGAAGCCGACCTCTTCCTCTTTTGTCTATCCGCCGTTTGCAACATCTCAGTCTCGCTAATATATTCCTCCCTCCCTCTGCCTCTTTCTCCTTTAATTCAAGTATGAAGAAACTGTTATGAATCCCTCCACATATAAGCTTTATTAGTTTCTCATACAGTTAGTTTATTCTTCTCGGGAGTATTATTAAGTCTGAAAAATCCCCTTAGTTCATCAGTACGCAACCTCGTTGTCTGACAGTAACAAATTATTTAATTTCCTCGAGCAAAGTTGCTCTTATTTATAATTGATCAAGTTAAATGTGTTGCAGTCGGTTTATATACTAAGGCATCTATTGGGAAGCTGGCAAAAGCTATTTCTTATGTGGGGAAGAAATCAGACGTATGAAATCTGCCTTACTGCTCAACCTGGTTTACGCAATCATATTCTGACTTATAACTCTTCTGCTCTTGGAGACAGAATGTCTTTGAATGCTAGTTGCTGGCTATCACAAGGGAGGAGAGTGTGGTTGTGCTCATGTCTTGCTTGCAAGCTTCCCACAAGCATCAGGTTGACCATTGTGAGAACAGGATGCTGGACTAGATGGGTCTTCGGCCTGATCCAGCAGAGCTCTTCTTTATCTCCTTGTGTTCTGCACAAGTAGAGGGAGAATGCAAGAAGCTAGCATTAACTAGAGCTTTCTGTTAAATCCAAACTGGGGAACTGAAACATGATTGGTTTCATAAGTCAACTTTTCACCCATGGCTACATACCCTGGTTGTTTGGAAGCCATTAACCATAGTTTCCTGGTGCAGAAGTCATGGGAACCATGGTTAGCTGATAGTCTCCTCCCCTGTTCTACTTCCACTGTACATTTCTGAATTCCGGTTTCTGCAAACCACAGGAGTGGGATGGTGCTCTTGAGGTTGGGTCCTGCTTGTGGACTTTCTATGGGCATCCGGTCGGCCACTGTGAGAACAAGATGCTGGGCTGATGGGCTAATGGCCTGATCCTGCAGAGCTCTTCTTATGTTCTGTGTGGGAGGGCAGCAAAGTGGAGGCAAAGGAACTGCATGCAACTCATTGCATCTCTTGGCTTATTGAGTCAGGATTTGATTGTCCAAACTTGGCCACTGACCTATTTAGCCTCGTAATGTATTCTGACAAGAAGGGCGGGTGGTGCTGTGGTCTAAACCACTGAACCTTTGAACAAGCTGGCTGGAGAATGATGGGACTTGTTGGAGAGGAATGACAGCTCAGTAGTGAAGGTTCAATCTCTGGCATCTTCAGGTTGGGCTGGCAAAAACTCCCTGCCTAGAACCCTGAATAGCTGCTGCCAGTCAGTGTAGATGATACTGAGCTAGACTGACAATGGTTCTCACTTGGTCGAGAACAGCTTCTGATGGGCACCAGCTTCTGGAGGGCACCAGGTTGAAGAAGGCTAAGCTAGAGACTGAACCAGGGACGTTCTGCATCTGCTCGACTAGATGCATCCTCCAATTTTTAGAATCATAGAATTTTAGAGTTCGAAGGGACTCCAAGGTCATTTTTTAAAAAATAATGTATTTTATTGAGTTTAAAGAATGCTTCCTTATGTACTTTGGAGCAGCAAGCCTAATGTCTATAAAGTTGGAGTCTTCTAGGCATCGCTTGCTTAAGAAACATTGTACACCTTTATTAAACACTTTAGAAGCATGAAGTGTTCTAAACATTACCCTGACCCAATCTGTCAACATAAGTGACCCATAACACTCTTCATTTCTTGACCTATCAAAGTGTCTCCTTCTATCGACCTCATTTTCCAAACCTCCCTCCCTCTCTCCCTCTTTCTCCCCTGTTTGTGATTTGGTGCGTGAGCCCACAGAAGCATTATTTTCGCTCAGCAATAAATCCTCCATCATCAAGATTCTCCCTTCCTTGTCAATATATTGATAGGCTACAACATATTTTACATTGCAAAAATCCAAGTTGGCTTGTTTCCCCCAGTGCAGATTGTTTGACACAGTAGTAACTGGAGATGAAAATGTCTCCCTCGATTTTAATTTTGTAATGAATTCTGGTGCCTTCAGCCTAAATCAATATGCATTTCCTGAATTATTAACGTAGTCTTACTTTCCTTCCATACCTTTTGAGAGAGAGGAAAAATTCTCCCTTGCTTATCGTGTTATGTAACAACCCAGGAGGAGAAGGCAGAAAGTAAATCAGGATCTTCTAGTAAATCTCCGGGTGATTTGCAGTAGATCACCAGGGCTTTCAGACTCCCAGTTATTTTAAAACAAAATAAAAAAATTCCTTCAAGTAGCACCTTAGAGACCAACTAAGTTTGTTCTTGGTATGAGCTTTCGTGTGCATGCACACTTCTTCAGGTATCTGAAGCTCATACCAAGAACAAACTTAGCTGGTCTCTAAGGTGCTACTTGAAGGAATTTTTTTATTTTGTTTTGACTATGACAGACCAACACGGCTATCTACCTGTAACCAGTTATTTTAATTACTGTAACAATAAAAAGGCTGCCCTAGCCACCATCAAGTTGCAACTGCCTCCTAAATTAAACTGCTGGGATGAAGAAAGCATGAGAGGAAAACCTGGAATGCATTCTTGTGTAGCAGGACTGTAAGCTTGGTTCCGGTGCTGAAGACGTGTTATTGGGCTCTGCATGCGCTCAGAGGCGCCCTGTTCGTTAATTCTATATTGCCCCAGTTGAAGCAACTATTTGCACAAGGCTTCAGTTGCTGTTATCTTGTGGTCCTAGTAACACCTCTAGTATTAAACATTGTGGTTCTAGCAAAATAAATAAATAAATAAATCAAATCCCAAATAGAACTCACAAGCCTGAAATCTCCACGCCCCAATTAAATCCATTTAGTGTTTATTAGAATGCAGTTAATCAGTGGTGCCTGGTACCCATTGGAACCAGTAGGAGGGCAGGCAGGGAGCCCAACAAAAAGGCGGAGCCAGAGCCCAGGGTGGGCAGAGCCAATTAATTCCAGAGTAAACAGGAGGAAACTGGCTGCCAATGGACCGGTTTGTAAGCTGTACTATAGGCTCAAGCATGGAGAGATACGGGGAGGCATAACAGAGTCCTGCTCCTCCATCTCCCGGAGGTGTGCAGAGATGCAAGCAAGCCTCCAAGCTGTCTCTCCTTTTCTCCCTTCTGGACCAAAGGGCTAAGGACTATGATGATGCATGTCCTAGGCCTAGAGTCAAAAGAGACTTCTGTCATGTTTGCATTCAGGCAATGTGCCTGGGGTAAGAGAGCAGATAAGATAAGATTTATTGTCATTGCACAAGTACAAGCACAAGTACAACGCTATACAAGTGCAACGAAATTGCATGCCATCCCATAAAAAACAGAAAGATCTGTCCCCATAGAAGAAAGTAGAAGAAATATACTAAAGGTAAAGGTAAAGGGACCCCTGACCATTAGGTCCAGTCGCGGACGACTCTGGGGTTGCGGCACTCATCTTGCTTTAGTGGCCGAGGGAGCCGGCGTACAATTTCCGGGTCATGTGGCCAGCATGACTAAGCCGCTTCTGGCGAACCAGAGCAGAGCACGGAAACGCCGTTTACCTTCCCACTGCAGCGGTACCTATTTATCTACTTGCACTTTGACGTGCTTTCGAATTGCTAGGTGCGCAGGAGCTGGGACCGAGCAACGGGAGCTCACCTCGTCGCAGGGATTCAAACCCCCGACCTTCTGATCGGCAAGCCCTAGGCTCTGTGGTTTAACCCACAGCGCCACCTGCATCCCAAGTAATATACTACATCACTACAAATGATTCTTTTGTATCAATGGGAGGATTACTAGTGCAGCATTTGGTGTGGTACCTTGTTTGTCTTATTTCTCTGAACACAGAGCATACCCATGAATAATTTTTCGAACAATTCCAGGAAATCACTGCAAAGTTTTCAATTAACACCCCCTTAATGGCTGGGGAGTGGCTGGGGAGACCCGGCCAGATGGGCGGGGTACAAATAAAAAATTATTATTATTATTATTATTATTATTATTTAAAAAAAACAATTTCTATCCAAACAGAACCTTAAAATGTCATCCATATACAGTGGTACCTTGGTAGTTGAACGGCTTGGCTCCCAAACAAATCAGCTCCTGAACGCTGCAAACCTGGAAGTGAGTGTTCTGGTTTGCGAATGTTTTCGGAAGCCGAACATCCGACGCAGCTTCCATGGCTTCCGAGTGAGTGCAGGAAGCTCCTGCCTTGGTTTTTGAACTGTTTTGGGAGTTGAATGGAGTCCCAGAACGGATTAAATTTGAGAACCAAGGTACCACTGTACCTGTTTCCTTTGGTTACTTTATCTGTTAAGAATTTCCTCCCACTTTCTCTCTTATCTCAAAGTAATCCCCAGTCAAAGTGATAAGCAGACGCTTTGTATGTCTGCACCAGTGGCTAGCCATTTGGGATTATTCCATTTTGTTTGCATAGCGGCATCTTTGGAATTGTGGTTCTGAAACCGAACCGAGACACCTCATGTTTATAAGAATATACACTGTTAATTCTCAGAGCTGCTTAAAGCAGCGTTGCTCATTCACAAGGCTTCCCACTAAACTAGCAAATAATCTTTTCCAGGTCTTCTGCTAAATTTTCTCCATCCACTTCAGGTAAGCCTCTTGACTTGAGCAATTCTCTCTCACCCTGTTGCCTGATTCATCATTGTTCTCTTCTAACAGCCTTTTAATCTTCTTGGTCACTTACAAGCTCAACTACTTTTGTAGCCGAATCAAAACATCCCCAAATTTGCTTCTATATACATGTAACCTCTTTCCTCATCTCCTCCAGCTCTTTGTTTATGATGTCAGGATTTTCTGTCTGTCTCTTTCTGGCTGCAATCCACCTCTATGATTCTGTGATTTCTTTGAAATCTGGGTTCACTACTGAATAACACGCATAGGACCAGATTGTGATGTACATAGCCTTGATTCCAGAATTGCCTTATCTCTTCCCCACAATCTGGGGCTAAGCCATCTCATTGGTATTTGTGTTTTCCTCACCCTGGCCTTTGCTGGCCTGTATAACTCTTACTTTTTTTCCTTTTTTTTTAAGGGTTCCCCATCTCCTTTGGTACATGAGGAATAGCAGGCACGGTGTCAGAGTTTAGGGCTTGTACAGCACTTAAAAAGAGACATGAGATCATTTCCTTGGGGAGACGGTGGCTGCATTCACATGGCAGTCTATTCTGCTCTCCCAGCATTTCCCTGCTAATTTCTGCATTACACTTGTGTGTATCACTTCTAGAAATATAGCAGAATATAGCAAAAGTCTAGAGCTTATTTTCGTGTTTTTTTGCTACTGCAAAAAAAAAAAGTTTTTGCAAATAACTGAGAAATGAGCGCTAAGCTTGTGCTATTCTGGGAGTGGCTTACACGTTGTGTGAAAGCTTGAATATAATGCAAAAATTAATGGTTGGGGAAATGCTGGGGAAATAGAATGAAGTGCTGTTTGAACGCAGCTGGTGAGTGTCTGGAACAGCCCCTGTAACAAGGGAAGAAATTGGAGTTTCTCATCTGCGCACACCAAGCATTGCAAGTTTTGAGTTCCACCAGTGGTGGCTGGTGCCAGGTTTGTAAATAAGGCAGGCAAGTGGGGGATGACTGGGATTGGTGGGGAAGCTCCCCATTTGCCCTAAGAGACCAGCCTCCGCCGACTTACACCACTGCAGCTTAAGCCGATGCCAAGATGCAGCACTCCTGCCCCTGTTGTGCACATGTTCTGGACATTAAAAAGAAAAAGGGAAATGGATTGAGGAGTGGCATGAGCCAACTGGAGGTGGCGTGAGGTCAGTTAAATGAAAAGGGGATGAAATTTCTCTCTGCAGGTACCCAAAGGACAGAAAACCTTTGACTGCCTCAGAATCTTACGCAAAGCCCTTGACTCACGTCCACAGCAAGCTTTCCCCAGATGTCAAGGTCTGTAGCACCTGCCTCTCAGCTGTCACGTTTAAAAAGTCCACATCAGCACTTTGATAACATGTAGTCCAAAGTTGTGTTCAGGCAGGGTGGAGGGCAGGGGGGGGGGCACAAATGCCAGCCGCACCCCCCCTCCCCAAAGTCATCATTTTCATATACACGCCCCCTGTTCAACCCCTTCCCCGTGCTACATGGAGAAGACCTCCATAAGGAGTTTTGGTTGGCATCCATCTGTCTCAGGAGACGATGAAAGAGTAAGCCTTTGAGGGTGAAGTCAAACAGTTGGGAGAGTTACAGCGCCTGCTGTGACTGTAGAGACCGATAGGGGGGAGACATGTTTTGCTGCAGCTGGGGCAGATGAAGGCGTCCAGTTGTTTGCCGCTGCAGATGCACCACAGCGTTTATTCCCTCTGCACTCCTCCCAGCAGTCATTACTGCCTGTCTCCAGGTGCTGCGGTTATCTGCAAGGGATTCCCACACAGCGGGGTTGATGTTGCAAGGCTTCATGTCACGTTTGCAGTGGAATCCCTTGAACAAAGGGGGATCCTGCTTTATCAGATTGCACGTTGCAGGGAGGGAAACCTCAGTCTTGAAGGCTGAATGAGGCCCTCCAAGCCCCTTGGGACTCTGCAGTGGTGGAGCAAGCTGATTGGGCACCTGGGGCAGCGCGTGTGCCCTGTGCCCTGGGGCGGGGCCAGCTGCCCATGGGGGTGGGGCCAGCTGCCCACAGAGGTGGGGCCAGCCACCCATGGGGAGAGGCAAGCCAGGACAGGATGCTCCGCAGGCTCTCCGAGGAGTCTGCCTGCCTCCTCCCACTCAGCCACCCTACAGCTGGGGGGGGGCAGCGGGCGGACCATTTGGGACAGCGCAGAGCCTGAGGGTGTCCAAACCACCGCGTTACTCCCAGGAGAGACGTGTGGCTTGGGCGTGCTGCAGGCCCCGCGGTGAGTCCGCCCGGCATTTTGTCACCCCCCTCAGTGGTGACACCCAGGGCAGACCGCCCCCACCACATACCCCTTCACCCGCCCTTGGAAATCTGCCCAGGCCCCACCGACCCAGCTCATGCCTCTCACAGCCGTACACCCTCCTGTAATGAGTTTACTTGGCTGGGATGTTTCCTTGAACTGTGAATTCTCACTTTGCTTGTCGGGCTGGAGAATGGTGTGGCTACACACATTTTTTACACTCCCGCCACTGGGATGCAGCCTCCAAAGGGCTTCCCACAAGGCATGTGTCCCTTGGGTGGAAAAAAACTTCCCAACTCCGGACACAAATCATTCGACTTGTGTTCAAGGAAAGGTTTATAGGTTCCTGGCGCAATACGAGGAAAGTCAGGGACTGAGCAAAGGCAGACATGATGACACTGGGAATGGGGCTTGTGCACATCCCCATGGCCTCAGGTAACCATGCACACCTTCATTCATTCACAGAGATTAAACTTGGGTTTTGTTTGTTTCTAATTTAAAAGCAAAAAGCTTCGAGGGCCTTGTAAGGTTAGAAATAAGGCAAAGAAGGAAGAACGTGCTCAAGATTTGGGGGAGGGAGAACCTGTTTGTTCTTAAGTTTTGCAGTCCAGGTCACGGAGAAGCTTTAAAGTAGCTTAATCCCGGGTTTTGCATAATGCTTGCTTGTTGTTTTTCACCAACAGCGTAACAGCCTCACGGTCCCTAATCCAGACGAAGGCAATGATGCTCCTGAAGATCAAGAGAAGTTTGACGAATTCCCCGACGAAATCTCCAACGACCCCGAAGAGTTGCATTACGCATCTCTCAACTTTGGTGAACTGAAATGTTTACCGGAAGCCCCTTCAGAAGAATCCAAATCAGATTATGCTGAAATCAAGAAGGTCTAGTCTGCAGATGTTGAAAGAGGAGCCGGAGAGGCAGATTGAAGAGGATTTCTCAAGTCTAGTTGACACTGCGAACAAAGGAGGTCACCTCCTGGTTCTGATCTGCTGTCTGCCCTCCGAAGAAAACTCTTCCTCATAGTGTGCATGTGTCAATTACCCTTCCTGCTCTTGTCCATTTCTCTATACCCCCTTTGGGGGAGCATAGGCTGCCCATTGTTTACTCTGGCACTGAAACGTGATCTGCAGCAAGTGAAGGAAGGGGGAAAGGGGCCTGTAGCTTTGTGGCAGACCACATGCTTTTCATGCGCAAAGCCCTGGGTTCAACCTTCCAGCCAAAGGCTCTGGGGCTTCAGGGGTGGGAAGAAGAAGAAGAAGAAGAGTTTGGATTTGATATCCCGCTTCATCACTACCCGAAGGAGTCTCAAAGCAGCTAACATTCTCCTTTCCCTTCCTCCCCCACAACAAACACTCTGTGAGGTGAGTGGGGCTGCGAGACTTCAGAGAAGTGTGACTAGCCCAAGGTCACCCAGCAGCTGCATGTGGAGGAGCGGAGACGCGAATCCGGTTCACCAGATTACGAGTCTACCACTCTTAACCACTACACCACACTGGACGATGCCCACCTGTGATCCTGAGAAACCACCTCTTGTCAGTAAGGCTGGCCTGAACGTTAGGCAGAGTAAGGTGACTGCCTCAGGCGGCAAATGTTGAGGAGCAGCAGGGGCAGCCTCCTAGCTGTTTGCCAGTATTGAAGTAAGATTCAACAGCCACTCTAGGCAGCTCCTTTGTGTGGAAAGTGGGGGGGGGCACAATCTTGTTCTATACCTCAACAGCAAAATGTATTGGGACAGCTCTGGCCATCGGAGCAAAGAGCATTTATTTTGAGGGAGTTTTGTAGGCTCAGTTTAGCCCTCTCCTGCAAAAAGCTCCATCCCCTGATTTTTAAAAGGTGTTAAACTTGCTAAAAGCAGAGGAGACAGCCAGAGCAATGTCTCTACCCCACCTGACTCCTGTCTCATCAAAACATAGGAAGATGTTTTCTACTGTGTCAAGCTATCTGCCCATTAAGCTCAGTAGTGTCTACACTGGCTGGTAGCAGCTCTCCAAGGTTTCAGGCAGTGGGCAGTCCCTATCTGGAGATGTCAGGGTTGAACCCTCAATGCAGAGCAGGTGCTCTTCAAAAATTTGTGTGCACGCAGAGGAAGTCTGAGCGCAGCCTTTTCGATTTCAGACGCATGTTTCAGAAATAAGGTCTCAGGCTGAATATGTGTTATTCATTCTATAGGAATGGCATTGCAGGAATTAAGGCTGCAACACCGTGGTAGCTAGTTGGAGACTCCTAAGGATGCAGACAAGACAGCAGCTCACAAGATATTTTATTTAGGATAGCTGTTTCTAGCTGTCTTTATTTGCTAATAATCTTATTGTTTTGTTCTTTATGTAAACCGCTTTGAGGGTTTGCGACAATCGAGCGGCATATAAATATTGCGAAATGAATGAATAAAATCAATAAAATCTTGCAGCTCCGTCTGCCAGTCAACCAAAGAGTGACCTCTCACAGCACGTGCCTCTGTGCAGGCATTGATTTGCAGCCTGCTGCAGGCTTTGAAATGGAATCCTCAGAGTCCCAGTGTTGTTGTTTTCCATTAAAGAAAGAAACAACCAACCATATCACAAAATGCCATTTACTACAGACTCATAAATAACCACTTGTCCAATCGCCTATGGAAAGCCAGAGCTGCCTCTGGGGCAGTCTTGACTTTTGCAGGCTGGAATGCAGTGGAGGCCGGTCTATTATGGGGACCTCAGCTTGCCTTCAGGCATGGGATGGGCAGGTAAAGATGTGGCTGGGGCTGCCTTGTCCACAGGCCCCTGCAGTTTAATAGATGAATCCCAGGATAACTTCCTGCATGGGAATGACACCCTCCCCAATGCCATTTGGATGCCTGTAAAGCCTGAGAGCCAGTGTGGTGTAGTGGTTAACAGTGGCAGACTCGTAATCTGGTGAATCGGGTTCGCGTCTCCGCTCCTCCACATGCAGCTGCTGGGTGACCTTGGGCCAGTCCCACTTCTCTGAAGTCTCTCAGTCCCACTCACCTCACAGAGTGTTTGTTGTGGGGAAGGAAGGGAAAGGAGAATGTTAGCCGCTTTGAGACTCCTCAAAGTAGTGATAAAGCGGGATATCAAATCCAAACTCTTCTGCATTGTGCCTACAATACGACTAGTTTCTGGTTTGTTTAATAATAATAAATAATAATAATTTTTTATTTATACCCCGCCCTTCCCGGTTCAGAAACCCGGGCTCAGGGTGGCTAACAACAAATTTAAAACACTTAATTGTAATACAACATAAAAGCAGCATAAAATACAGTATAAAAGCATGAATAACAATAAAATTCAAAGTTCAAAAATCAATATGGGGGGAAATCCATCCAATAAACATTATATAGTCACCAGGGATAGCTGGCTAAATTAGTCCTACTTGTGCCAGCGAGGAGGCCAGGGGAGAATTAGCTGTGGGGTCCCAGAGTGGGTAATCTTCATAAAAAGGGAAAGGGGGAAGAGAAGGGAAATAAAGGATCAAGCTGAGTTCAGATTAAAGGCCAGGCGGAATAGCTCTGTCTTACAGGCCCAGCAGAAGGAGGTTAAGTCCTGCAGGGCCCTAGTCTCGTGGGACAGAGCATTCCACCAGGTCGGAGCCATCACTGAAAAGGCCCTGGCCCTGGTGGAGGATAGTCTGACTTCCTTAGGACCCGGGACTTCTAAACTATTTATTTTTTACTTCCCCCTAGCCTTTTGTCTTTTCCAGCTACATGCATAAACACACACACTTTAACTGCATTGTTGGCGCGATTCCTATTAAAAGGTGTATTCTCGTTTTGTAAACAATGCATTATAATCAGTGCTTTATTTCTAGAAAAATAGGGGCAGGGACTCACCATGAAGTTGTAACAGTAAATATCACACTTTTTAACAACAAAAAATCAGGTGCCGGTACTGCGTACCCTTGAGTGCCCCCTGGGGAGAGGAAAATAAGCGCTGATTATAGTCCTGCTGGTTTTTTGTTTTTTTAAAAAAAACTACAAAACAAAGCATACAAAAATGATGCCAACGATGACTCAGAAATTGCAGGACACGGAGAGTACAAAATGAACGAAGGAGAAATATCTTGCCCTGCCTTCTCTGGAACAAAAGTGAGTGGTGGGGAGAGAGTAATAAAACCTCCTCAACCAAGCTGCGCAATCCTCTGGCCGTAAGAATGAGACCGTTGCCTCCTCTATAAATAAATAGCCGCTCACTGCCGAACCAGCTGGTGGTGCTCATTCTGCAGGCAGGCTTGCTGGCTGTGCGATGTCATGGTGCCTGTGCCGTTGCAAGATCAGCAGAGAGGAGCTTTCTTTGTTGGAAAGGTGTGAGGAGGATGAGTCAGTGCGAGAAATCACACGGCAACAGTGACATCAGCTGGCCGGAAAGGCACAGGGATGACACAGTCCAAGGATAAAAGCAGCGCAAATGACGCAGCCTAAGCAAACCTGGATATTTATCTATTTTGGAAGCAGGTCATAGGTCCATCTATTAGAACCGGAAGCAACTTTCTAGGGACGCAGGCAGAGTCGTCTCCCATCACTAGAGATGTCCGGGGTTAGGACATGCTATAGCATGTGCTCTACAAGGGAGGGCTCACCCGTGAGACAGGCTGAACCCCAAGATACAGCACCGTCCCCTCCAAAATTTCTCCGATGAAAATAGGGACATCGGGTGCTGCCGAAAACACAAGTAAGGGAGACTTTGGTGGTGGGGCAACACCTTCCCATGTTGCTTCGGGCAATCAAACAGGATCAGTGGCATGCGGAGGGGGCGGAGTGCCCTGGGTGCCACTCTGGGCGGGGCAACAAGATGGCCCCTGCCTCCCCTCAGGTGTAGAGCGTCCGAGGGCACGGCATCCGTACGGGCTGCCACTCTCTCATGCCGTCCATATGGGATGCCGCCCGCAAGCGGCAGCCCATACGGACTGCACATGTGTGGCATTCCGTACGGAGCGCGCGCGGGATGCCGCACATGCGCAGTCTGTACGGGGTGCTGCACATGCGCCGCCCCAGGTGCCGGAGAGGGTTCCTCCACCACTGAACAGGATGGGCCACTTCAGTGCTCTACCATTTACTAGGGAACTTCCATGTCTCTGTTATGGATGTGTGGTCATTTTCTACAGAGGCTCTCTCTGCAGTGCTTCAGGGGAATGCAAGGGGTCACTGCACTGCAAAGGAAAAGGTGCATGTGTGAATGCTCATTGCCCAGAACTTCATTCAACCCAGGGCTGTTTCGCAGCGTTACCAGCCGCACACAGAGACTCAACAAATGTATAGCTTACATTCTTATAGCAGTGGTAGAGAACCTGAGACCCTTCAGATGCTCCCTCTCTCTGAGCACTTGAACTCAGGGGCATCCAATGGAACGTTGGGAGAGTCAGGACAGATACAATACTTTTTCATGCAGCACATTGTTGAACTATGGAACTCCCTCCCACTGGAAGCAGTGGTGGCCACCAAATAGGATGGCTTTAAAAGAAAATTCATGGAGGGAAAAGCTACCAGTGGCTACTAACCTTGATGGCTATGCTCTGCTTCCATAGTTGGAGTCAGAAATGCTTCTGAATACCAGTTCCTGGAAACCACACTCGGGTTCTTCTTGTGAGTTTTCCATAGGCATCTGGTTGGCCATGGTGAGAATAGAATGCTGGACTAGGTGGGCCACTGGGTGCGACTGGGACAGAAGTACTGCCTTTATCTAGGACTAAGACTGACGGACTGTTGTTGCCACAACACCAGAGCTCCATTTGCCTTTAGTAGTCTAGCCTACAGGATGTCAGAGAATTTTAATGGAAACGGGAACAGAAATTGCTGAAGTTTACTTATCAGCCCTATGTCCGGAATGGCAATCAATCTTCTGACTGCAGCTGGCATTCGCTGCTGTTGCTTTCAGTCCGCAATTGATACTTAAAAGATTGCATTCTTTCCCGGTCACATTGTGTTTCCTTTGCATGGAAACATATGGGGGAAAATAATTCAACAACAACAAATGTTACGTGGTTATATCACAGTGGACTGCAAAATGAATAACGTAGCTTTTGAGCAGAAGATGAACTGCAGTGGAACGGAAGCGGTGCTGCATGCAAAGAACACAGAGCGGACCAAAAAAACAATACACCCCTACTTACAAGTGGCAAGAGCTTTACCAGTGGATAGGAAGAGTTGGGGGGAAGAAAGTTAAACCACATCACCTGTAGTAGGCACTCAGTAGGCAAGCTGCTCGCTTGCACAATGAACATATTTGCAAACTCCTAATTTAGACATGCATATAAAATATTTAACAAACGTAAGGTGTAAAGGCAACCCTTGGAGAGTGCCAGTAAAACATTTAATCCACTTTTGTTGCCAAGAGTTGGTAATAAAATGATGGCACCTTCAATCGCACCAGCTTTTAAAGTGAATAACTTGTATGTTCAAAGCATTTATCTCTTCCTGCAGCCCTGGGTGCTACAACCCGAGATCTTTTTGCAGCAAGATGTGCTTAATTAAGAACAAGCTGAAAGTCTATACCCACTTACCTGGGAGTGTGCCTCGGGGACTTCCGGGTTTGGCGCCTGAGCAGCCGGCTGCGTTCCCTGCGCGCTGCGGGGGGAGCGGCTGAAGAACGGCTTGGGGGTTCCGTTCCGTGCAACGGACCCCCGTTAAACTTCTGGCGGGGCTGCCAGAAGGCTTGGGGAACCGGCGGGTGCCCCCTGCGACCTCCCCCCTCCTTTAAAGACCCCGCTAGGGGTCGGAGAAGGCAGAGCGGGTTGAGAGTCAGGGCACTGCGGCTCCGGAGAGCGGCCACTTCAGCGAAGCGGCAGAGCGGGCTGTTCCTGAGCGCTGAACTTCTCCTGTCAAAGAAGAAAAAGGATCAAAGGAACCATGAGTTATTGGGCCCAATTAGGCTTTAATTTGAACATTGATTTGGCCACGGGAGAGGTAAAAATCAGGAGGTCAGTCTCTCCCGACTGTGAACGTTGCGGCAAGACTTTACCTGCAAATAGCGCTTTGTTTTTCTGGTTTTTTTTTTTCCGACTTTTGACAGCTGTCAAATGCCCCCCCGGGACTTTGCAGCACAGGGGGGGGAGGATTATTGATATATTTGGTTTTATTGGTTTTATTGACTATTGAAGTGTTGGATTAGACCCACTGCCACCCTCTGGATTAGCTGGAGAAGCCGGGTCAGTGCGGGGGTCGAAGACAGGTTAAGACTTGGCTGTTTGACACTTTGTTTCTGGTTTTGATGCTAGTTGTATTAAAACTGCTACAACCCATTTGGATTACAAATTTTTTAAAAAAAACTTTGCAACAGACTAACATCTTCCTGAATTGCTTTAAGGGCTGAATTGCCTTAACTCCTAAAAGTGAAAGTAAAGTGGCCAGACTGGTGTACTGTTAAATTCCTGAGCTCCCTCTGTGCTTATCATTTTAATAACAGAGCAGGAAGCCACGGCTGAG
Organism: Darevskia nairensis; assembly: GCA_034642065.1. Taxonomy (NCBI): domain Eukaryota; kingdom Metazoa; phylum Chordata; class Lepidosauria; order Squamata; family Lacertidae; genus Darevskia; species Darevskia nairensis. The sequence continues at coordinate 213,813 of JAWWNI010000351.1, read as the reverse complement.
AGTGACCTTGACGGTGTTTTGTTCTCAAAGACAAAAAGACCCTGTTGCTGGGCAAAAGATTACTGTGCTGGATTATAGAAATATAAATAGCAGCTGCAGGACATATAATATCAAGACATCCCCTGGGACTTTGCTTTTTGCTGAAAATAAATGTCTAAAGGGGTAGGAAGGGGGGTGACAACAAGAAGTGTGACTAAAGCAGGAGAAAGTGAAGGCAAAGGAGATAAAAGGAGGGCCTCCCAAACATTAGATCTACCCGCAATGAACCAACTACTTGAACAATTTGAGGCCTTGCGGAAGGAGAATAAACAAAATACAGAAGAACTGAAAAAAGAGCATAGAGAGACTTCCGCTGAACTACGGAAGGACATCGCAGGTATCAAAGCGCAATTGGATGATCTAGGGAAGCTCCAACAAGATTTGCAACAAACCCAGCAACAGGTGGCTAAAGTCGAGACACAGGTCCAGGCATTGGAACAAACCCATCATAGGGACAACTACAATACACAAGTGGCTCTTGCTTTCATTCAATTGAGACAGAGATCTACGAATTTGAGATTGAGACATCTGCCACAGGAAGAAGAAGGAGACCTTAAGGCCTACATTGTAAAGACCTTTGCAGAATATTGGCAAATTGATCCAGAAGCCCTAAAGGCTACAATCATCAGAGCCTATCGTTTTGGACCAAAGGACAGGAAGAATCCAAAGACAGTGAATGATTGTCTTATTGAGTTCCAGACCAAAGCACAAAGGGATGAAATTCTGAATTTGCACTACGGGAACAACCTTGAAGTCAAGACCAAGAAAGTCATCTTATATAAAGATATTCCAAAATTCTTTCTGGATCTAAGACCCAACTATACTGACCTGACACAGGCCCTGAGCAAGAAGAAAATCAACTACAGGTGGGAATTTCCACAGGGTCTCTCATTCAGATTTAAAGAAAGGATCGTCAAAATCAAATCAACTGAAGATAAGGCCAAGTTCTTACAAGATAACGCACAAGACTTTCCTGAGATACTACAAGGAAGAGCGGATCCATCAGGAGGCCCAGAGGGAGCCACAGGAGGTGCAATCTAAGCACAATGGCCCTCAGGATTTTAACTTGGAATGTTCGAGGTTTAAACATACGGGCTCAGAGGAACCAGGTGTTCCACACCCTTAAAAAACAAAATTTGGACTTGATTTGCCTACAAGAGACCCATGTTATAAGAAAACATAGGAGAGTCCTCGAGAACAAAAGATTAGGACAGGAATTCATTTCGTCTGCAAAAGTCAAGAAAAGAGGAGTGGTGATTTATGCCAAAGAAAAATATAATCCAAAATTAAAATTTAAACATGAAGATGGAAGGTATGTTGCGGTAGAAATTACAGTAGAAGGCGAAAAATTTATAATACTGGGACTGTATGCTCCAAATGATGCTAAATCGGAATTCTACAAGGAAATCTACGATAGGCTGACAGATTATATGGATTATAAGATAATTCTGCTAGGAGATTTCAATGCGGTGGCCTCCACTTTGATGGACAGATCCCAAAGACTGAATCTTACAAATGACGGGAGGCTACCGAAGACATTTTTTGAGATGACAGAAAACCTTGACCTGACAGATGCATGGAGAGTAAAAAACCCATTAGAAAAGGAACAGACCTATTACAGTGAAGCAGCAAAAGCCTGGAGTAGAATTGACATGATATGGGCATCCAGGGACCTGGTGCCCAGGATGCTCCAAGTAGAAATCCATCCAAGGACATGCTCAGATCACAATCCTGTACAGCTGGATTTGAAACTATCACCGAGGGGTTCCTATAGATGGAGAATGGACGATTCACTATTGAGAAACCAAACAATCTGTGAAAAAGCTCAAAAGACAATGAAAGATTATTTTGAACTAAATTTGAATTCAACAGTAGAAAACAGTGTGGTTTGGGATACTAGCAAGGCTGTTATGAGAGGATTCCTGATACAACAGAAGGCGATTAAAACAAAGCAACAGAAAGAGAACAAGAATAAGATTTTAGAACAATTGAAAGAGAAGGAAAAACAATTGAGGAAGAATCCCAAGGATGGGAAAGTATTAGAGGAGATAAAACAACTTCAAGTGGAATTCTCTAAATTAACCAATTGGGAAATTGAATGGAAGATAAAACTGTTAAAGCAGAAATCATTTGAGTCCGCCAATAAATGTGGGAAATTGCTAGCTTGGCAATTAAGACAGAGACAGAAACTTAATACCATAACAAACATCACAGTTGATGGAAATAATATAGTGAACCCCTCAGAAATAAGGAAGAATTTTGAAAAATACTACAAACAACTGTACAAGGAAAAACCACGAGAGTCGGGAAAAATAGAGCAATTCATAAGAGATAATGGACTGCAGAAAATCCCAGAGAATTTGAAAGGCCCCCTAAACCACCCAATATCAACAACAGAAGTGGATGCTGCTATCAATAATATGAAACTAGATAAGGCCCCAGGACCAGATGGACTTTCAGCAAAATATTATAAGACATTGAAAGGTTGGCTAATCCAACCATTAACAGAAGTCTGCAATGATATACTTAAGGGAAAGAGGGCACCGGAGTCTTGGAAGGACGCTTTTATCACTTTGATACCGAAACAGGATGTAGATCGGACACAGATGAAAAATTATAGGCCTATCTCCCTCCTTAATGTGGATTATAAAATATTTGCAAATATTATGGCTAGCAGACTCAGGAAGGTCTTGAAGGAGGTCATCCACGACGACCAGGCCGGGTTTTTACCGGGCAGACACCTAAATGTTAATACAAGAAACGTGGTGGACATCCTCGAAAGACTGGAACAAAAGATCAACTGTAAAGCAATCCTGATGTTTGTGGACGCCGAAAAAGCATTTGACAATGTTTCCTGGAACTTTATGAAAGAGAATTTAAAACACATGGAGGTGGGAAAAGCCTTTATGAATGGCCTAGAAGCGATCTACACTGAACAGAAAGCAAAGATAATAGTCAACAACGTGATTTCTGACAACATAAGAATTGAGAAGGGAACAAGACAAGGTTGCCCTCTCTCCCCTTTACTCTTCATCACAGTCCTGGAGGTACTGCTAAACATGATAAGAAAAGATCCAAATATAAAAGGGGTGGCAGTGGGGGCCAAGGAGTACAAGTTAAAAGCCTTCGCCGATGATTTAGTACTGACATTACAAGATCCGAACCACAGTGCCAAAAGGGCACTGGAGGTGATACAACAATTTGGGGAAGTAGCAGGATTTAAATTAAACAAATCTAAAACAAAGGTTCTAGGGAAAAACCTGACGCAGGAGGAAAAAGAATATTTGGAAGAAGAAACGGGCCTGCAATTTGTGAAGAAAGTTAAATATCTGGGCGTTAACTTGACATTAAGAAATCAAAATCTCTTTAAAGAAAACTATGAGAAAGTGTGGAATGGAATCAAGAAAGATCTTGAGATCTGGAATAACTTGAAGTTGTCCTTGATGGGCCGAATAGCAGTTATAAAGATGAACGTTTTGCCAAAGTTACTATTTCTTTTTCAGTCAATTCCTATTATTGACAAGATGGAACCATTCAGGATCTGGCAGAAGACTATATCTAAATTTATCTGGCAGGGGAAAAAACCCAGAATAAAATTCAAGATATTAACAGATGATAAGAAAAGAGGGGGATTTTCCCTGCCGGAGTTAAGTATCTATTATGAAGCAGCAGCCTTCTGCTGGCTGAAAGATTGGTTCCTATTGGAAAACTCGGATCTACTAGACCTGGAAGGACATGACAATAAATTTGGATGGCATGCGTACTTATGGTATGATAAGATAAAGGCACACCAAGGCTTCAAAACACACATAATAAGGAAGGCTCTTTATAGAGTCTGGATGAAATATAAAGACTTGTTAGAAAGGAAAACGCCCAGATGGTTGTCCCCGTTGGAAGCTAAGGCCCACAAGAAGATCAATACGGAAGGAAACTGGCCTAAATACTCTGAAATATTAATACAAGAAGGAGAGCAAGTCAGGTTGAAACCCTATGAACAATTGAAAGATAGAATCACTGATTGGTTACAGTACCATCAAATTAATGAACTTTTTAAAATGGATAAAAAGATCGGCTTTCAACTGGAAAGATCAAAACTGGAAACAGAGTTATTAGAACCAAAAACTAAGACTTTGTCAAAAATGTACAAATTGCTGCTGGAGTGGCACACACAGGACGAGTTTGTGAAATCTGCAATGATAGACTGGGCGAAAGATGTCGGACACAATATCATGATGGTCGACTGGGAAAGACTATGGAGGAGAGGGATAGAATTTACAGCCTGTAATCTGCTAAGAGAAAATTTAATGAAAATGATGTATAGATGGTACCTGACCCCAGTAAAACTTGCTAAGATCTATCATTTGCAGGATAACAAATGTTGGAAATGTGAAAAGGGCGAAGGAACATTCTACCATATGTGGTGGACCTGCCCCAGGATGAAGGTCTTCTGGGAGATGATATACAACGAACTAAAGAAAGTGTTTAAAAACACATTTTTGAAGAAACCAGAGGCCTTCTTACTGGGAATGGTCCACCAAGTATTACCCAAAGAAGATCATACCTTTTTCATGCACGCCACAACAGCAGCAAGAATATTGATTGCCAAAAATTGGAAGACTAAAGACTTACCGACTTTGGAAGAATGGCAGACAAAACTGTTGGAATATATGGAGATCGCCGAGCTGACTGGCAGAATCCGCGACCAGAGGGAGGATGCAGTGGAAAAAGATTGGAAAAAATTTAAAGATTACCTTAAAAGTTAATATAAAAAATAGTTTATGACTCAAAAGTCGAGAATAGTAGTAGCTGTTTGCTGAATTAGACAGGAATTAATATAAGATAATTTAGAAGCGTTAAGAATATTTTAAGATGATTTAGAATGATGATAGAATATAATGTGTTAAGATGATTTAGACTTGTGATAGAGTACAATGACAGATATATTGATGATCTAGAAATATCAAAGGACAAAGGATAAGGAATTAATTAAAGATTGATTATAATGACAATAATTAAGGTTGATAGTAAAGAGAAGATAGATAATATAAGTAATATGTAATAAGAAATTGCCTATAGAAACTGTTAAAAAATAAAGGGCACAGAGAGAGAGGCTGGAGGAAGTCCAATTATAATGTTAAGGAATTTAGAATAAGGAATAATGAATTTTTCATTAGTAATGTGCTTTATTTGTTGTAAGAATGTTAAGTTTGTCCGTTTGTGTGATGTCTTTGTGTTTGAAATTTAATAAATATATTTGGAAAAAAAAAAAAGAGTGTGCCTCGCTGGGGATCAGGGAGTATTTGATTTGGTTCACATTTAAAGGTGAATCTATCTCATTTGCACTTCCTGAAACAATATGCGGCCTGAAAGAAAGCCTTCCTTTGATATTCACACGTCTCTGAATTTTGCAATGCAGTTCTCCAGCCAAGTGATGTGTGCCAAAAGTGTGCCTAGCGCTGCCTATATTGGGGAGAATAACATACAGAAATGCCTTAGATTAAGGAAAATATGAATATCAGAGCAGGCATATATCAGATTGCACTCTAACAGTGCAAGCCCGTTCTTCTTTGCTCAGAAGTTAAGTCTCCCTGTGTTCAGTGGGGCTTAAAGGTAAAGGTAAAGGTACCCCTGACCATTAGGTCCAGTCGCAGACGACTCTGGGGTTGCGCGCTCATCTCGCTCTGTAGGCCGAGGGAGCTGGCGTTTGTCCGCAGACAGCTTCCGGGTCATGTGGCCAGCATGACTAAGCCACTTCTGGTGAACCAGAGCAGCACACGGAAACACCGTTCACCTTCCCACCGGAGCGGTACCTATTTATTTACTTGCACTTTGACATGCTTTCGAACTGCTAGGTTGGCAGGAGCAGGGACCGAGCAACGGGAGCTCACCCCATCGTGGGGATTCGAACCGCCGACTTTCTGATCAGCAGGCCCTAGGCTTAGTGGTTTAGACCACAGCACCACCCGCGTCCCTTCAGTGGGGCTTACTCCCAGGTAATTGTGTTGAAAGTTGATGCCTTAGGCTTCAGTCCTAAGTACACTTCCCTGGGAGGAAGCCTCATTGTACACAGCAAGGCTTCCTTCAGAACGAACATGCGCAGGATCGTCCTGTAAGTCTGCACAGCAGCCCCTTCACTCCATTTTAAGAACATCACAAACTGCAGCTCGGCTTCTCTCTCCACCACCATTATACCCATTTTTACACTTCATTGATGCAAGGCCAGGAGGCCCCAGCAGGTGGCACTATTCACCAGCCTATGATGCCTTGAGCTCAGCTGTAGTGGCTGCTGCCAGATCTCTCTCTCTCTCTCTCTCTCTCTCTCTCTCTCTCTCCTGTATGCCTCAAGCATGTCTGCCAATGCATGAATCTTTCATACAGAGAGCATGTGGGAGAACATTCTGTAGCAGGGGTCAGGAATTGCCTGGGGATCTGTGCTCCAGACACAGAGCATGCTTCAGGGCCTGACTTCTGTCTAGGTATTTATTTATGTCAAGGCCAGGGACACTTAACTGCATTTTTCTGCTAATGTGCGTTCAGTTTGCTGAACCAGTTTGGAACGTCGACACTCAGCCATTCCCTGAAACATGGAAAGTGCTAATGGACAAGAGTGCCTCTGATCATCTGCAAAGTGTGATTCCGTAATCACAAATGGCCTGTGCACCTCCTTATTTTTTTTAAATAGTTTAGTAGTTTTTAATTGTTCCTGTGCTTTTAACAGTGGCTTGACACACAGAAGCCCACCTGCTGAAGAATATCCTAGGATAAGGATAGGAAAAAGCTTCAGCCAAAGAGGAAAGGCAACCATCTAATCAGATCCAAGTGTTCCTATTTACAAAAGCCATCCCGGTTTCTGATTTTATCTCGGAATGTCCCACTTTTCCTTAGGACGTCCCTATTTTCATTGGAGAAATGTTGAAGGTTATGGAGTTATTTGACCTCCGAGCCATCTCAAGTCAAGAAGTGTGTATGCACACGAAAGCTCATACCAAGAACAAACTTAGTTGGTCTCTAAGGTGCTACTGGAAGGAATTTTTTTATTTTTTATTTTGTTCTGTATAGCGAAGTTTTGTTTAATGTTTGATGTTTTATTATGTTTTTATATATGTTGGAAACTGCCCAGAGTAGCTGGGGCAACCCAGTAAGATATGTGGGGTATAAACAGTAAAATTATCATTATGGAATGGGACGTCCCTATTTTCACCATAGAAATGTTGGAAGGTATGTGTAATGGGTTTCTGCTGGTTGGAAGGAGGCCTCTTGTTGAGGTGTGGACCTCATCAGGTACCCAACAATGCCAACTTCAGCATCAGCCTGGGTCTTAGTTCTGGCCCTACGGCAGCCTTCAGAGAGGTGAGGGGGAAGGAGCTGCTGCACCAGCTCAAAGTGCTGCTTGTATAGCTGTCGCTCACTGATTCTCCAATGAAAGTTTGAACTTCCTCCATTGAAGATCAAAGGGTTGAAGGCGGAATTTGTTTGGCTTGTGCATTCTTGGCATTGAGCAATCGGAACAGATTAGAGATTCTGCTGGTTTACCGCCCGCTTCGCTGCCCAGCAGTCTCCCTGCCTGAGCTGACAGAGCTGGTCTCAGAGGCTGTGTTGAGGGCTGCTGGTTCAAATCCCTACTCGGCTATGAAGCTCACTTGGGTGGGTAACCTTGGGCCAGCCTCTGCCTCTCAACCTAACCTACCTTGCAGGGTTGTTGTGTGGATTAAATGAGGAGATGAAAAACCATGCATGCTACCTTGAGTTTCTTGGACTTCTGTTTCAGTGTATCTGAAGAAGTGTGCATGCACACGAAAGCTCAAACCAAAAACAAACTTAGTTGGTCTCTAAGGTGCTACTGGAAGGAATTTTTTTATTTTTTCTTTTGTTTTGACTACGGCAGATCAACACGGCTACCTACCTGTAATTGGAAGAACAGGTGGGATATGTTCCAAAAACAAATAAATGAACTTCTGGCTCCATTTGCATATATATACATGCCTGCACAGATATCCATACACATTTTTTGCATGCATTTATCCCGATGTACACTCCTTTGTGCACAACTTTTTAAAGTCTATGCATTTTTCTGCAAGCGACATAGATTTCTGTATGTTATTTTGCAGCCACTTTTTACCAGTATACATATTTTATATGTCCTTTGGTCGAAGAACTGCATTACGCAAGTGGGATAAGTGGAAATTTCCTAGTAGAGCTGCATTTAGGTTGCATCTGTTGTTTTGGGGGAAGTGTGAATTTACTAAAGATTGCCTCTTCCATCCCTTAGTCTCAGGTGATGTGAGATGACAGTCCTCAAACCGCCTCTGTACCATTGCCTCCAAATCCAGACTCTGGCTCTGAATTTCTCCTGCTTCTGCATTTCAGAGAGCCTGGCACTGAGCTACCTGATGTCCCCTACTCCTATTCTTCCTTTCCCCAGGGTTTCTTCCTTCTTGTCACTCCGGGAGGAATGCCATCTCTCTGGGGAGAAGGGAGAACAGTTTTATCCGATGGCCACTATAGTTCTCAGGGTGGTTCTTTCTTCTCCCTTTTTTATTTGATCACTTATTCATGAAGGCATTAAAGCTGATGTACGACTCGCTCGGGATCCCCTCCTCCATTCCCCAAACAAAATCAAAAGCGCGTCACTGGCAAATTTATTAGCCCTCTGTGAAGTCCCCAGAACTAGCCTCCAGGGAGCCATAGTCGTAGCGTGCGTTTGACTGCCTCCTAACACAATAGTAAACTGGGAAATCTGTACCGGCCTGCTTTTTCCGCAGAGATAGACAACCAAAGGGGTGAATTTTAAGATCTGACGATACCAAACAATGCAGCACTCCTTTATAATATAGCAGCACCCAGCCACCGTCTCGATGACTGGTTTTAAACAGACAGAAGTACTGTTTTGAGGGGACAGGGGGTGGGCTGGTAAGTAGGCCTCCTTGGTCCTGAATGGGGTAAGTGTGCCCCTGAAGGACCAGGTACGCAGCCTGGAAGTAATTTTGGACTCACAGCTGTCCATGGAGGGCAGGTCGATTCTGTGTCCAGGGCAGGTGTCTACCAGCTCCATCTGGTACGCAGGCTGAGACCCTACCTGCCTGCAGACTGTCTCGCCAGAGTGGTGCATGCTCTAGTTATCTCCCACTTGGACTACTGCAATGCGCTCTACGTGGGGCTACCTTTGAAGGTGACCTGGAAACTACAACTAATCCACAATGCGGCAGCTAGACTGATGACTGGGAGTGGCCGCCGAGACCATATAACACCAGTCCTGAAAGACCTACATTGGCTCCGAGTATGTTTCTGAGCACAATTCAAAGTGTTGGTCCTGACCTTTAAAGCCCTAAACGACCTCGGCTCAGTATACCTGAAGGAGCATCTCCACCCCCATTGTTCAGCCTGGACACTGAGGTCCAGTTCCAAGGGCCTTCTGGTGGTTCCCTCACTGTGAGAAGTGAGGTTGCAGGGAACCAGGCAGAGGGCCTTCTAGGTAGTGGCGCCCGCCCTGTGGAACGCCCTCCCACTAAATGTCAAGGAAATAAACAACTATCTGACTTTTAGAAGACATCTGGAGGCAGCCCTGTTTAGGGAAGTTTTTAATGTTTGATGTTTTATCGTGTTTTTAGTGTTCTGTTTGGAGCCGCCCAGAGTGGCTGGGGAGACCAGGCCAGATGGGTGGGGTATAAGTAATTATTAATAATAATAATAATAATAATTATTATTATTATTATTTTCTTTTTGACTCCAGTTGGTTGCCTATTCGGCTGCCTTTCCCTGCTGGGTGGCCAGAATCTTGTGACATGGGTGTTGCAAGTGACATTGGCAGTGAGCATCTGTGCCACACCTGGACTGTGCAGGTGAGCCTATCAGCCTGGAAACACAGGTGGGGAACCTTTTTTTTCACCCTGAGGGCCACATTCTCTTCTAGGCAAACTTCTGGGGGCTGTATGACAGTTGTGGGCGGGGCCAGAAACAAAAGTGTGCACAATAATGCTAATTTTACTTCAGTACAGTAGGCTTGCTTCTGTGTGCACCTTCTAGAGGCATTATCAGAATTCAATAGTATATTCTAGCTTCAGGCTTGGACCCAAGGTGGATCTACACACAGGAAAAAAACCACTATAAATAAATCATAAATTAAATTGTTATAACCAAAGAAAAAGAAAAATGCTGTGTAAATTCGCATAGAAAAGTTTTGTGCTCTACAACGCCATCTGGTGCTGCATGTTTATAACGCAGTTAAAACACTGTGTTTTGACTAATGTAGCTGAGTCCCCAATGTGGCACTAAGTGACCATCCCTTCAGTGCAAGGACTTACCCTTGTGTAACAGGATCCCCCTGCCTCTCCCACTCCCGTCCTCTCTAAATCTGTTCTGCTATTCCCCCCCCCCAACAATCCAGAGCAGATTTTGGAAGCTGCAGAGCATGCATGGGGAGTGGAGGTGGAGGAATTCCCATTGCACAAGCACAAATCCTTGCACTGATAAGGTGATTACTTAGCACCACGTTGTACACAAACCTCAGCGAGGCATGTATAGCCTGGTGATAAGCAGATTTACTGCCAATAAGAAAATCCCATGAGTTCAGTAGGATTTACATCCTGGTAAGGACGCTTTGGAATACAGTGTTATAGGTTTGGGGGTCAGTCTGGATGATGCCCATGGGTCTCCTCCAAACCTGTGATCCTACGAGGTTAGAATCTATAAGTGCAAACCTGCTAAACCAGCCAAACCAACTTCTTTGTTCAGGTAATGGCCATAGCTGGTTAGTGAAGTGATGCCATTTACATGTCCAAAGAGGTTGCCCTGTTGCCATAGAGACAAATGGGGTGGGGAGGACTTTTGCCAGCTCACCTGGTTGGATGCTGTGTCATCCTGCAAGGGAGAAAAATAGGCCAAGGAGGACTGTGTGTGAGAGAGTTTTGGGTTGATGCTAGAAGCTGAGGACAGAGAGGCTTATCTGCAACTCCAAGCTATGGCTTGGGGATCTTCCTGGGAACCTTATAGGGGAGGCGAGATCTGTGGTAGGTTGATGCTGCGGGCCCCTCCATCCTGTACTTAGGTTGTATATATGTGTACATAAAACCACATATCCTAAAGACACCAGTCTCTGTTGACCTTCTGCCCAAGGAAAACGCTGGGTAAGCACTGGAACCACTGTTAGCCCTCACCGCTCAGAGACTGGGGTTTTGTGCAACATCAGTTTGAAAGGCACTTCGCTGGGGAACTACAATAGCAATTCCACCCCAGCCAGTCCACCACTTCTGCCCTCTGCCTCCTTCTGCATGGTGTGCACCACTCCTTTGGAAGTCAGGTGGGCTTTTGCCAAATGCCAGGCATCCTTTGCAAAGACATAGAGGTGCTCCGGACCACACACACCCCTCTGCTTTTCCAGCCAGGTAATGAGTGCCTGACAGTGGGTACCTCTTCTTCAGCGGTGCCCACTGAAACTGGTAGGGCAAAAAGCAGGGAGCCCAACAGTAGGTGGCGCCAGAGGCAGTGACAGCAAAGTTCCAGTTTTATCCCACATCCTCCTCTCTGCTGGCATCTACAAGGGCAACACCAAGACGAAGGAAGAGGAAGGTGACAGGCAGGATCACCCCCCCCCGACTGGTTGCAAGTAGGAAGGCAGGCAGTTGGGGGCTGTGTGAGAACAGAATGAGGTTGGTGGGACACTGCCCCGTCTGCCCCAAATGTGGACCAGCCTCCACTGATCCTCTCTCCTTCCTGCCAACCCATCAGCCGGCCTCTCTTTATTTCCCAACCTTCGACACCAATTTCACAGCAAGCTGGTTCCATCATTCCCAGACTTTCTGTGCCTGTTAATCATTCCTCTTCCACGTCAACCCCAGCCCACCAAAAAAGGAGGAAAAAACCCCCTCTCTGCTTCTTGTCTCAGTCCAGGCTGCCTTGATCACTAGGGAGACACCTAAAGCCGGTCTGCTTGTCTTCGCTATCTGCATTTGCGAACTTTTATCAGTCTGTATCTGTTTTATCCGTTGCTGGCAATCTGCAGGGCTATCATTTAGGTAGAAAAGATAAGAGCGGGGGAGTGCTGGATTAGACATGATTAGATTAGAATAGCTTCATTAGATTGAGAGACTTAGATGAGTAAAGATAGATAGACCGATAGATGGACGGACAGACAGGCAGACAGGCAGACCTCGAGGCTGTTAGACTGAAATGATGGACTGCCACCCTCACACAATTCTTCATCTGGGGTATGGAGGAAACACCAACCGACTTTGTACAACTCCCATCCATTTAGGGTTGCCATGTGTCCTATTTTACAGAGGACAGTCCCCTGTTTGAATACATCTTCTGTCTGAAGGACTTCCTGGTCCCAAGTCTGGTTTAAAGATAGTGGACGGAGCCCTAAGAAGGGGGTGCTGTTGTGAGTAAAGCAACAAGGCTTGCAATATGTTACTTGAAGCAGTTGGAGGCCATAGAGAGAAAGGCAACCTGTTCCTCCTCCTCACTGGTTCCTTCTCTTCTTCCTGATAAAGTGGGATGCAGGTGGCGCTGTGGTCTAAACCACTGAGCCTCTTGGGCTTGCCTATCAGAAGGTCGGCTGTTCGAATCAGCTTGACGGGATGAGGTCCCGTTGTTCTGTCTGAGCTCCTGCCAACCTAGCCATTTGAAAGTATGCCAGTGCAAGTAGATAAATAGATACCTCTGCAGCGGGAAGGAAAATGGTGTTTCCCTGTGCTCTGGCACTCTCATGGTGTCCCGTTGTGCCACAAGCGGTTTAGTCATGCTAGCCACATGACCCGGAAAGCTGTCTGTGGACAAACGTCAGCTCCCTCAGCCTGAAAAGCGAGATGAGCGCCTCAACCCCATAGTTGCCTTGGACTGCACTTAACCGTCCAGGGGTCCTTTACCTTTACCTCCTGATAGAGTAGATCACTTCCTTTTAGGCTTTGCATTCTGCATTTTCATCAAGTTAGTTAGCTCAAGCCGGTTAAGGACCGAGTAAGCGTGCGGCTGTGTTAACCCCTTGACTCCATTTCTGGCCGCATATTAAGCCTGTGTTCAGAACGGCTTTGTTTGCCATGAGTCATGAACCTCAAGTTTTCTTTATCCTTTCAACCAGCAGCCTCGCCAGACTCTTTCAGCACATTGCTGCAATGTATTTGCCAAACTCCATCAATGCCCTCCAGATGTTCTTGCACCATCATGGATGATGGGGCCTGTAGTTCAACAACATCTGGATTGGGACTTCCAGAAACACTCGAACCAAGGCTGTTGTTTGAGACATCGCACTCAAGAGCTTAATCTCTGGATTCCCCAGAATCAGGCAGGTCAGGAATGGGTATATGGCACAAACTAGCTGGGTCACAGCAGAACCTGGAGTTTACTGGCTTCTTGGATATCAATAATGGGTATTCCTGAAGAACGTGATTTTACAGGGGCTGTAGCTCAGCAGTGGAGTGTCTGCTTTGCTCTGGTTTAATCCCCAACATATCCAAGTAGGGTTGGGAATGTCTCCTAGAGAGTCACTATTAGTCATTGCAGACATTAATGAGCTAGATGGTCCAGTGGTTTTCCTTAGCTTCCTGTGTTCCTACCTGCTAGACCAGTAAAGCACTGGTATATTGGCAACCTTGCTGGAAAGAGTATGGCATTATGTCTATGGAATATTCTCCTTTGAGACCTAGAGTTGACCATGATTCCCCCTTTTATCTCTGTGATTCCTGGGTTCATAAATCAGCCCACCAAATCTCCATCAGAATGGGCACAGCAAGTTGGTACAGCATGTCTGGAGTGAGGGTTGGACCGAAGGCAGACTCTACAGAAAAGGTTGTCCAGGGCTCAGAAGAAGGTTCCGGAAAGCAGTAGGCTGGCACTGGCAAGCGTTCCATTGTATGTCTCCAACCTCACAGCATTTTGCAGGTGGGATTCAAGCAGATTGCATAACTTTGGTTTTGCAGAACTGAAGTGGTTCAAACCCACTTGATTCACACACACACACACACACACACACACACACACACACACACACAAAAAAAAATACATGCACGACTTTTTGCTGTTTGGAAAGAGATGGGGAAATGCACTGAAAAGTGTGGGATGGGTGGATGATTAAAGGTAAGACGTGTGAACACCCAGTAAAGCAAATCAGAGTGGGTGCAGGATGAATGCTGATAGTCATAGTACCGCCCGGCAAACAAATCACAACAAAGGCTCAATAAAGACTGGCCATAGCCTAACCACCACATAAGGTTTGAGCAAGGAAATCAAGGTAGATGCTTAGTGAACAGGTTCATGGAATCATAGAATTGGAGAGTTGGAAGGGACACCAAGGGTCATCTAGTCCAACCCCCTGCAATGCAGGAATCTCAGCTAGAGCATCCATGACAGATGGCCACCCAACCTCTGCTTAAAAACCTCCAAGGTTGTTTGGAGGAACTTAACAAAAACATCCTTTCTCTCCCCCTCCTCCATAGCAAGAGTCAGCAGCGCAGAGACATGCACCACTCTCTAACCACTAGACCTCACTCTCCTTCTAGAAAGCCAGGGATCCCAACTCCCATCTCTTCTCCCCCTGCCGCTGCTACCAGCCAGCCCCCCCCCCCCGTGTGCAGGCACTTAACCACTAGACCTCACTTCTCACTTGCCAATTAAATTCTCCGGCTGCTGTGTGCATTATTGGTTCTAAATTTTTATTTTCCTTTGGAAATTGCCCTGTAATCTGCTTTGTAATCGCCACGGTGCTAATTATGCAAATGGAATGCAAATGAGGCACTAATCATTGTGAGGTTATGGGGAAATGGCAAAGCGTTTAAGGGCTGGGGAAAGGGGGCATAGAGAAGCGACAGCCTGCGGCGGCGGGAAGGGAGGGAGGGATGTCGGAGGCCTTGGGCGCGCAAGGGTTACGGAGGGATACTCGAGAGAGCAGAACAGGCAGAGCAAGGAGAAAATGTTATATGGACTCGCTCACCCTTCTGCTCCGCAACCAACTGACCCCCTAAGAAATATCACAGGCGATAAAATTGACCTTGAAACAGGAATGCTTTCCCCTTTTTTTGTATGTGTGTACAAAAGACACGTCCAGGGCTAGTCCTAAGTCTTTGGGTGGGCTTGTAAACAGAGACGTGGCGATGAGGCCTGGGGGGTGGGGGGTGGGCAGGGAATAATTGTCGAGCAGGCAGAGCATAAATACAGGTAGCCTAATACGTTCAAAGTCATTTAATTACTTCTCAGCGAGCTATTGGATGGAAGGCCGCCTGATCGCTTTCCCTTAGATTTTTCCTCCTTATAGCTAGGCAATCGAAAGGACTAAAGGCTTACTTTAAAGAAATGGAAGCTGAACATTCAGGCAGTGGGGGAGCGGGATACCCCTGAGGGAGCCGGGAATTCGCAGCCTCCCTTTTTTGCAACTTCACCACCGTATTTGAGGGGAAAACTCCCCCCCCCACCCCAGTGGCTCCCTCTCCTTCAAATCTGCAGCCCACTTTCCTTTCCAAGATGTGCATGCTATTTTAAATTGTTTATAGGTCGCCTTAAGCTCAGGGACAGCAGGGGTTTAAAATAACTTTCAATTTAAAACCAAAAAGCAAAACACGCACCATTATCCTATGAGAGGGAAATTGGATCCAGACAGCAGATCCTGATCTCCTCCACTGCAGTGGACCACACGGGATTGGTGGATGAGGCTTGCATTCAGAAGGGATCAATTCCTGAAAAGAACCAGGTAGGTGATGGTGGTGGGGTAAAACCTTTGCCTGACACCCTGGAGAGTGGCTGCCAGTCAGAGTAGGCAACACAGCAAGGCAGTAGTTGCCAGTGTGCCTCAATCCTGATGTATGAACACGGATAGGGGAGGAATTTTGTTCAGTTGACATGTAAAGGCGAATTTACATAATTTCTACTTCTCAAAGCAACGCACGAACCAAAGCACTTTGAAATCCACAAATTTCCGAATTTTGCAGTGCGGTTCGCCAGCCAAATAATGTTTACAAAAACATGTACATTGAGCAGAAGTGTGTACAAAAAAAATGCATATGTTCATTAAAGGCAATGTGGAAGAATGCATTATACTGGGGAAAGGGACTGCTTTTCAGAAATGTGTGTATGAGGCAGAATTGCATACAGGATGCTGATGAATTTTCATGAGGACTAAAAAAAAAAAGGCAAACGGATGTGTAAATGTGGATAACTGAACTTAAGTTGCCTACCCAGACATGTTGTCATGGTCTTTAATCTGGTTTAAATTTAATCTGGTTTAATTAATTTTTAACTGCTTTTTAAACTGATAATTTCATGGTTTTATTCCACCACCATCCCGTAAACAGTTTTGATGTGGTTGATGTGGTTACACACACACACACACACACACACACACAAAATCATGTAGCATGGAGATTTTATGAAATAAATAAAAAGTACAATAGACAAATTCTGAAACATGAAGAAGATGAAGAGTGCCTCTGAGCATGCACAAAATGCTCCCTCACTCCGAAAAGCAAGCAATCAGAACCATAGCCGGGGGGGGTGCACGTGCCTGTCTGCAGAACATGTGGTTTACAGGCAAGCCTCTGGTGTGCCCCAGAGGCACTCAGCACCTTAGAACCGAAAGCTTGGCAGCAAGTCTGGGTCTTCATCTACAGTTTCCAGGAAACACAATTGACAACAAAAGGTTTCTTCCCCGCTCCATCACTCAGTCATTGCTGGGAAGTCTCCCACAGCTGTCTGCAAGTTATTCCAGCTGCTACGGTCCAGGCAGAAGCAAAGGAGGGATGATGGAGGCAGGAAGGCGGCTGCAGAAGAGCCATTAGCACCACCACGCCACCCTCATTAGTTCCACTCCCTCCCCTCGCGAGTTCTGTCTTTCCTTGGGTGCCATCCAGGAAAATTTAGTCAGGGGGCCGAGTTGGCAGCGAAGCAGTAAACCAGCAGAGGTGGGCCGTCCCAGGGGCCCTCTGTCCCAAAACTCTCTCAAACCACTTTCTTCTGCATAGAAAGGAACAGCAGAGCAGCCTTTTCTTTCTGTGCTGATTTTCTACAGTCTTTTTCTTCTTTGGCGATCACTCGTAGCCTAGTAAGATTGTCTTCCATGAACACGGGTCCGTAAGTGACTGTGGAGGCCAATTCTGGATCCACACGTCCTTCCACAGTGGGGACATAGGTTTCCGGGCGGGAGTTGAACACAGTGAGGGCTTTGCCAAACGTGCCTTCTTCTTGGCTCGCTTAAATGTTTAGCTTGGAAAAGAGGAGTCTGAGAGGAGATAGGATAGCCATCTCCAGATATTTCAAGGGCTTTCACACAGAAAAGGGAACAGGCTAGTTTTCGCCTGCTCTGGAGGGTAAGACTCGAACCAATGACTTCAAGTTAGAAAGGAGATTCCGAGTGAACATCAGGAATGGCTTTCTGACAGTAAGAGCTGTTCAACAGTGGAACGGCGTCAGGAGGTTGTGGACCTTCCTTGGAAGTTTTAAGCAGAGGTTGAATGGCCATCTGTCATGGATGCTTTAGTTGAGATTCCTGCATTGCAGGGGGTTGGACTAGATGACCCTTGGAACCCCTTCCAACTCTACGATTCTATGATTCTATTATATATATGGAAGATCATCCAGCCTTGTGACACCTTTCCCTCTACACACACACATACACATACCCTCCAGATGTCCTTATTTATTGTGCATTCATGATGGTTTGTCCTCATGATATTTATTGTCTATATCATAAAATTTATACACTACTTGATGGGGTGTGGGAACCTGCAAAGCGATTTACAAAAAAGAACACAAGAAAAATTACCGTATTTACGCAACTCTAATGCGCCATTGAATCGAATGCGCACCTCAATTTTCAAAACCTTGAAACCAGAAAAGTATCTGCTGGCAAATGTAAATGTGCCATCGAATCTAATGCGGGCCCTATTTTTAATAATTTGGCCCAGAAAGGTGCGTGTTACATTCGAGTAAATACAGTATCAGTAAAAACAGCCAACAGCAACTATTTAAAACATTCAAGGAGGGGAATTAAAATCAGCGATAAAACTAAAAGCAGATTAAACATCCAGCAGCACTCTACATATCTGGGTAGGCTTGTCTATTAACAAATAAGTTTTTTAGCAGGCTCCGGAAAGGGTAGAGTCAACGTGTCCACTTTATGTCAATAGGCAGGGAGTTTTGAATTGTAGGTCAATTTCTTACAAATGCAGAACAGGGATTTTGTGGCACCCGGAGCAGTGCCTGTTGAGCTGGTCAAAGCGGTTGAGTGGGGATAGATGGGGTGGTATTATTGGGACAATTACACACATCCTGCTTTCAGTACTTCTTCTTTGGCGATTACTCATAGCCAAGTAAGATTGTCTTCCATAAACACAGTTTTAACAATGAGTCTGTAAGTGACTGTGGAGGCCAATTCTGGATCCACACGTCCTTCCACAGTGAGGAAATAGGATTCCGGGTGGAAGTTGATCACGGTGAGGGTTTGCCAAGCGCGCCTTCCTCTTAGTGTGTTTCTCCCTTTCGTCCTGTGTTCGAGTCTTCAAAACCCATGGCACCTTTGGTAAAGGCTGTTCTCCACTTGGAGCACTCACAAGAATGTAAGACCATTGGTCCTTCTCTTTGGGGTTTATAGGAGGTTGAGTCCAGGCAAGCGAGAGGCATGATCAGAGTTCAAGGACACATGCCAGCCAGGCAAAAAACATTCAGAGTGTGGAGGAAGGGCCAGTGTTCTGGGGAGAGTTCTGGGGGCCACAAAGAGAGTTCTAGAGGGCCACCTTTTGGACGTCAGGCCTGAGGTTTCGCCTTCTTGAGCTACGGTATAGTCATGTCTGAAATATTGTAAGTACGTTGCAAGGCAGTGTATGAAATTTTCGCAAGGAGAGAATGAATAGTTCCGCTTCTCTTTACCACCACCCCTCTCTGTTACACCCACACACCATGGGATAATTGCGCCATAAGAAAAAAAAGCTCTTGTCTGCATTCATAGCCATCTTTTCAAGTGAAATGGCTCCAGGTATCTCTGAAAGCCAATTAATTAGTTGACAAATGAGTGCCTAATCCAATTAAGATCCATTTTCCAGGGTGTAATGAAAAGGGTTTCAACACAGGAAAAGGTAGCAGCGGAGTTAATTTTTTAAATGGTCAATTTGGCCTCCGAACAGGAAAAATAATCATAACATCTTAAAAGTGTTTGTACAGAAATCGGTCACCGACCACTGAGAAGCATCTGCCTCCGAAAGGGATGAGGCGGAGGCCTGGTATTGCAGCGATCCTTCGGATATGAAAAAACATGTGCCGGGGGGGGGGGGAATAATGTGGCAGGTGTTTAACAGCGCCATTTCAGGGCAGATAAAATCTGGTTCGTGCGTTTTTGCTGCGGCTACATCCACCAGCATCACCCAGAAGAAAAATGTTGAATATGAAGTAGAGTAAATGGGGCCGGCCCTACCACTGGACAGAATAAGATGCTGCTTCAAGCTGCAAGTGCCAAAGAGTTGCTCCGTGAGCCTCAAGGCCTGCACTGCACCCCTGAGGTAGTCTGCTGGTGTTGGGTGCTGAGGAGGAATCTCTTGCAATGCCTGTATTCAGTGTAAGGTCACTCTGCACCATACGTTTAAAGCTCTATGACACCCATATCTTCCAACATTTCTCCAATGAAAATAGGAACGTCTGATTCCATAGTAATAATAATAATTGTATTATTTATACACCACCCAGTAAACATCAAAAACCATCCCTATACAGAGCTGCCTTCAGATATCTTCTAAAGGTCATTACTTATTTCCTTGGCTTGGGGGGGGGGTCACATAACTCCATGCCCTTCAACATTTCTCCGATGAAAATAGGGACGTCCTAAGGAAAAGTGGGATATTCCAGGATCAAATCAGAAACCGGGACGGCTTCTGTAAATCCGGGACTGTCCCTGGGAAATAGGAACATTGGAGGGTCTATGATACCACTTTAACTTCCCCCAAAGAATCCTGGGAACTGTAGTTTGTTAAGGGTGTTGAGCGTTGTTAGGAGACCTCTGTTCCCATCATAGAACTACAATTTCCTGGCTTTCTCTAGGAAAAGGAATTGATTGTTAGTCCACTCAGGAACTGTAGTTCTGTGAGGAAATCAGGGGCCTCCTAACAGCTCTCACCACCCTTAACAAGCAACAGTTCCCAGAATTCTTTGGGGGAAGCCATGACCGTTTAAAGTGGTGTCATAATGCTGTAAATGTTTAGTGTACGGCAACACAAGAAAGCCGGCAGAAGTCCCAGGGTCTGGTCAGAGGGACCGCTGTGGGGGTTTAGCCCCCCCGCCACTCCTCAGTAAACTACCTTGGGACACATGAGGGAAGAAAAGTAGCATATAAATGTAAGAAAATACCTAATTTAAAAACCACTTTTAGTGGTTTTACCTATGCTAGCAGGTGCTGCTTTTCCATTTGAGAACCTTTGAGGAGGGGAGGAGCCTTCGTTTCAGACTAAACTGTAGCATGAAGGGCAATTGGGTGGTTATTAGAAAAAATAACTGTCGGAACTCACCACGAATGCTTCCCTTGTTCTCTTATAACGGCAATGGCACCCACCTAAGAAGTGCTGGAACTGAGTTCCAGTGAGTTCTGGCTGGAATAAAAAGCCCCACTGCTAGGAAGGGGAGAGTTTTGGCACACCTGTGATGCCAACAACCATTTCTCAGAACAAAATAAAAAATAAAAAAATTCCTTCCAGTAGCACCTTAGAGACCAACTAAGTTTGTTCTTGGTATGAGCTTTGCTACTGGAAGGAATTTATTTTTTTATTTTTTACTTTGTTTTGACTATGGCAGACCAACATGGCTACCTACCTGTAACTGGAACCATTTCTCAAGTTTGCAAACATAGGTGCCAACTCCCTGGAGACCTGGGTGCCTGAGCACCCACAAAATTCCCCATGAGGGGGCTGGGCACCCACAAATTTCGGTGCCACGGCCATGCACAGTGTGTGGCACCCACGGCCCTGGGCACCTACAGTCACAGGGCCAAGCAAACTCCAGTTTGTGAAAATACTAATACTAATACTAATACTAATTTATTATTTATACCCCACCCATCTGGCTGGGTTTCCCCAGCCACTCTGTGCGGCTTCCAACAAAAGATGAATGTGCCAACAGGCCCAAAAGGTTGACAACCGCTGTTTGACTGGCTTTACCTCTGTTCACATATGCCAGTCCAGCCCAGCCCATGGTTGTTGAACAATCGATCCCACTTCACAGAGAACTCTGGGAATTGCAGCTCTGTGAGAACATGGGGTCTCCTAATAACTTTAACGAACTACGATTCCCAGGGTTCTTTGGGGGAAGCCGTGGCTGCTAAAAGTGGTATCCTAGTGCTTTAAACGCACAGTGTGGCAAAACAGCTGCAGGCATGGGAAACCTTTGCCTCATAGTGGTGGGCTGTGCCACGGCAAGTGGGCAGCTGGGCTCCCACGGCCAATGTTGCGCGTGGCTCCTTGCAAACTGGGATTGCCAGCGCCAAGGCAGAAGGAGGGAGACGATGTCACTTCCATTTACTTCACAAGGGATGACACTGTGCAGAAAAAAGAGCCACTTCTTCTCTCATTAAAAGGTCTCTGTAAAAGAAAAGGAAGCGCAAACATTTCCTCTTCCTGGCGATATTTGTGGTTTCACTTTGTGGCGCGATAATGGCAGCTGCTCAACTGCCGGCGCACCTTGCGGTTTAAGTAAGGAAGCTGTTTGGTGAGCATTCATCCTGATTTACTTGTTCAGAACTTATGCGGTGGTGAGTCTTAACTGAGTATTCATTCCTCAGATTTGTGGATATATGACAATGAGCACCCATCCTGATTTGCTTGCGGGGTGTTTTCACGTCTTCCCATTCATCATTTGTTCACCGCACATTTTCTCTCCCTCCCCCCCCCTTTATTATTAAAACACATTTATTCAAAAGTTACCATGCAGCTTTGCCCACTGCCATAATATCACAGAATGATCCCTCCAGTCGTCTACCCCTCATCGCTGTCATGTTGACACGCTAAATATCCTCAATAGAAACCCAACTACAGATCTGGTTTACTTATATATCCCTTCCACAGGCACCTCTGCGATGAGGATGGCATTAAAAGAACCTGTTCTTCTTCAACGGAAGAGAAAAAAGGAGACCAAATTGTGTCAAAGATATCTTTTTTTTTAGATGCCTTTGATTAGTATGTGAGGCATTCTGATAGAGCAGTGCTCCAGATGTTATTAACCCATGCCTCTGTTGGTATATTAGATGTTTCCTTTCATTGTCGGGTATTTTTTTTTATTTTTTAATGCATTTCCCTTGTCACTTTCCTCATTGCAAAAAGTCTGGGTTTGTTAGTTTGTTTTCAAGTAGAATTCTTGTGCTAAGGCTCCAGAGTGCTTTCGTTCCCTTTAATTGCACAAACCTGAAGTTCTGAACATAAGAAAAGCTGTGCTAGATCAGGTCCATATCCCATCTAGTCCAGCATCCTGTTCTCACGGTGGCCAACCAGATGCCTGAGGGAGACCCACATGCAGGCCCCGAGCACAAGAGCCCTCCACCCTCCCCTCCTTGATCCTTAAAACGCATTGGCGTGTTTTGATCTCAGCTCCTTTTTTTTAAATGAATGCTCTTTCTGTTTTTCATTAATGAATAGGAAGCCAAAAGGACGATGAAGAAATGATATACAGTGGTACCTCTGGCAGGGGCGGAGGAAGCCTCCTCGCCACCCGGGGCGGAGAACGGAGGCTTCCCCCTGGGGGCGGGGCGTCGTGATGTTCCGTCGTGACGTCACGCCGCAACGTCCCGATGGAGTGCGCATGCGCGAAATGCCACACGTGCGCACTCCATCGCCGGGCCACCACTGCTCCCGCGGCACACTTGCGAGGTGCCGCGCCAAAAGCATCAGAGGTGGGGCACCCCGACGAGCCGCCGCACACGACCGGCGGCTCGTGGGGGTGCCCCGCCTCTGCTGCTTTTGGCGCGGCGGCTCGCAAGGGTGCTGCGGGAGCAGCGCCGTGCCAGCGGGCGGGCCCCGCGCAGGGTGGGGCCAGCCCAAGTGTCACCCCCTCCTCCCCTGGAACCCAGGGCGTACCGCCCCCCACCCCCCTTGCGACACCAGTGACCTCTGGTTGCGGACGGGATCCATTCCGGGGCTCTGGTTGGATCCCAAGGTTTTCGCAACCAGAGGTGCCTGTTCTGCACATGCGGGCGGCGTGGTAGAGTGCTTCTGCGCATGTGCGCAGGTACGCGGGGCAAAACCCGAAAAAATACTTCCCGGAGGATACGTAACCAGAGGTGCTCATAAGTAGAGGTACCACTGTGCAATGAATTGGAAAGGATGTTCAAAATAATTTTTGTAAAAACAAACAAACAAACCCAGAAACTTTTCTTTGGGGAATTATAGGGACAGAACTACCTAAATTGTATTGAAATTTATTTATGTATGCTACTACAGCAGCAAGAATGCTACTTGCCCCAAAGTGGAAAGAAGCAGAAGTCCCAGCGAAGGAAGAATGGATGCAAAAACTTGCGGAACATGCAGAAATGGCGAAACTTACCGGAAGAATAAGAAATCAAGATAACAAACTTTTTTTATATATAAAAGAATGGAAATGGTTTATTGAATATTTACAGATAAATTGCGAACAGATAAAACATTAGCAGGATTATTGTAATAACCTGCAGTTTCATAAGAGTATATATTTGAAGTAGATAATTAAAGGAGCAAATTAAATGAATTTGGATATGCAGAAGATATTGAAAAATACATTTAAGGAACTGCAGAAAGAAGGGGAAGGAAGTCAAACTTTGAAATGTTGAATTGATTGTAAAACTAATGAAATGTATAAACTTGAAAAGTATAAATAAAAACTTTTTAAAAAAGAAAAAGAAAGGACGACGCAGAGGTTTTAAATACGAAACAGGCCAAGTTTGGGGCTCTGCGCAACTTTGCCCCTCAAATGTAGTGCCTTTGACTATCCTCCAAAGAAAAGCACAGTAGGTCTTCAGTTATATGGGAGAACAAAGGACCATAAGAATCATAGTTGTCAACTTTCGGATTTGAAAATATGGGATTTTTTCAAACTTTTGGATTTGAAAATAAGGGATGCCGCCAGGGCGGTGCAATGGCACCAAGTAGCCTCGCCACCCTGCGCTCCAGAGGCTGCGCGCAAACGGGTGAGCGGAAGAGCGAGCGCGTAGACGGCAGGCAGGCTGGCTGGCTGGTTGGGCATGAGGGTCTGGCTGCACAAGGCATGCAAGCTCCGCCCCCAGTCGGTCTCAGACTCCTTATTGGCAGCCGAGCAACGCAGCTGAGGAGCCTCCCTGGCCGGCAGGGAGGGAGAGGAGCTGCTTCCTTTGAAATCCGGGAAATTTAAGGGATATCAACAATCCGGGATAGCAGCGGGAAACGGCATTGGAATAAGGGAGTTTCCCGCAAAAAAAAGGGAGGGTTGACAGCTATGATAAGAATAGCCTGCGGGATCAGGCCAATGGTCCATTCAGTCCAGCATCCTGTTCTCACAGAGGCCACCCAGATGCCTGTGGGAAGCCCTCTAGCAGGGCCCAAGCACAGGAGCTCTCCAGCGGTTTCCAGCAATTGGTATTCAAAAAGCTTTTAAAGCAGAGATTGGATGACCTTCTGTCACGGATGCTTTAGTTGAGATTCCTGCATTGCAGGGGGTTGGACTAGATGGCCCTGGGGATCCCTTCCATCTCTACAAGTCTGTGATTACTGCCCCCAACCATGGTGCCAGAGTAGAACGAGTAGCCATTGAAAGCCCTGTCATCCATGAATTTATATAATGTTCATTTAAAGTTATCTACGCTTTCTGATGTGTTTGAATTTCTTCTGTGAGACACTGGTATTCTGGAGGAACCCTAAATTCTTTCTTTCTTTCTTTTTAAAGAAGAGATACCATTGCTGACCATTTTATCCCACAGTTAAAATTCCTCCTGCCTCCAGCACCTGAAAGGAATCATGATGTGTACCTTATTTATTTTTAACTTACCAGTAATTAATTAATTTTTTTTGAAGATGTGGGATGGCAATAATTTGATGGTTAATGAATGGGGGTAACCGGAAGAGAAAATGATTTTGCAGCAGGAACTGGATCATCTGGGTGGGAAATTAATTAGAGGTAATGGAGGAAAATTAATTGAACTGATCTGAGTGATCAGGGTTGGGTGCAAATTAATTGAAAAATTTATTGGGGTATTTGATTTTGGATATGGCATTAATTGGCTTGCCTTCCATGAAGTTCTAGTAATTATTTTTAAACCGCCATATAAATTAACATATGCAAATGTATGCAGATTTGTGCAAATAGGGCTGGGCCACAGGTAGCAAGGCACCATGGTGTACTCCCTAGCTGTTGGGGAATGTGTGTATGAATATCACCACTTTAAGGTTGGGTGCTGTGCTAGCCAGCAATCAAGAGTGTCTTTTCACCCAGTCCACAGTCTACTTCTGGGTAGGATGCTGACCATGGGGACAGGGGTGAGGGAAGAGTCACATAATCATCCCTGAGCCACATGGATACTTAGCAGCATTGGCTTGCGAAAGTACTGTTTTTGGGGGACAGGAAGCGGGCAGGTGTGTAGGCCTCCTTGGTCCTGAATGGGGTAAGTGAGCCCCTGAAGGACCAGGTGCGCAGCCTGGGAATCATTTTGGACTCACAGCTGTCCATGGAGGCGCAGGTCAATTCTGTGTCCAGGGCGGCTGTCTACCAGCTCCATCTGGTATGCAGGCTGAGACCCTACCTGCCCATGGACTGTCTTGCCAGAGTGGTGCATGCTCTGGTTATATCCAGCTTGGAATACTGCAATGCTCTCTACGTAGGAGACTACGTAGATCGTCTCCACCCCCATTGTTCAGCCTGGACACTGAGGTCCAGCTCCGAGGGCCTTCTGGCGGTTCCCTCCCTGCGATAAGTGAGGTTACAGAGAACCAGGCAGAGGGCCTTCTTGGTAGTGGCGCCCGCCCTGTGGAACGCCCTCCCAGCAGAGGTCAAAGAGATAAACAACTATCTGAATTTAGAAGACATCAGGGAAGTTTTTAATGTTTGATGTTTTATCATGTTTTTAATATTCTGTTGAGGGCTGCCCAGAGGGGCTGGCAAAACCAAGCCAGATGGGCGAGGTATATATATATATATATATATATATATATATATATATATATATATATATATATATTGTAGTAGTATTATTGCATCATGGGACAACAGTAACCACATGTGTGTGTAAGAAACCGGGGATGGCAGCATTGCGATGGGGGGCAGCTTCTACCTTACAAATATTACTTTCCCACGAGCTGCTTTTAATGCTGCTAAAGCATTGCTTTCCCACAATTAGCCAGAAATGGAATTAAAATGATGGTTCCACACTGCGCTTAATGTATCGTTATATTTTCTAGTAATGCTTATCCTCTGGCCACGATCCTACTGAAACCTTTCCACAGAAGTACTTTCTGTTTAAGCAAACGTCCTCATCATCTTTAATTGCAACCTCCCTGCAGCATCTGCCTCTAATTGTTTCCTGTTCATCATGGCCAGGGGTCCTTAGCTGAACTTTAATTTACTTATCTTTTGCTCCCTTTGAGGGGGGCGGGTGGGAATTTAGCTACTTGTCTCCTCCCATTTTTCTTTTCTGTAGTTGCAAAACAGCTCCATTTGAAAAAGGAGGAGTGGGAATGAATGAGAGCAATCGCTTAATAACACTCTCCTCACCAGCACCACAATGGAGAGGAGAAAACAAGAACTAAGTCAGTTAAGGGATTATTTCACTAGTAATCGGTTCCTTGTGCTGAACAGGAAGTAATTAAAGGCAGACTCCAATAGAAGAAAGCTTCTCATTTAATGCGCCGAAGCACCGAAAAGCAGCGATTTGCTAGTCCACATTAAACAGAAAAGCACGCAGTCTGAATAGAGAGAGGTGAACCACACAAGAAAGACTGAAATGCAATAGGGTGGTAATGACGCCTGGATTCTTTGTAAAAGGCGAGTTCAAAAAAAGGATGGGTGTTTCAAAGGAGTGTGGAAGTAACCCAAGTGACAAGGTTTCCACCAAGAAATCCTCAGATGCTCAATGCGGTTTTGAGATCTGCACATACTCGCTGCCAATGAAACTTCAGTTTTCACCATTTGAGCCTGTACTGCAGATATACATGTCTTTGTATTGTAAGCAGTTGCACTCTGCAACTCCTTGCCCATTGACCTTTGCTGTACTGCTTACCCAGACATGTAAAGCTGGCATGTATTTTAAGGTGCAAGTTTATTTTATAATGTGTGTACTGCTGGTTTTATTTCTATTTTCAGTTTGCTTTTTGGAGCCAATTTGATTTGAACTCCTGGCTTAATTTTTAATGCATATTTTGTGAAGTATACAGGTTCCACTGAATATAAATAAACAAACACAAATTGGTCAGTTAGGAATTATTCCTGAATGTATGTCTGCCTTTCAATGGTTTATGTGTGTTTGGTGCTGGAAAGGTTGGTGCAGTCATGGCCAAATGGAATTGGATGATGATGATGATGATGATGATGATAATAATAAGTCCTCCAAAGATCTCAGGGTGGTTAATAAGATAAAAATACAAGATAAAAACACTAAACAAAACAAACAAACAAACAAACAAAAACAAAATAAAGCAATAACCCCCTCTCCCATCAAATTTTAGAAGGATTGGGGAAGTAGGGGTGCCTTTGAAAGCTAATAAGTCGTGCCAATCAGGAAGCTAGACAAGAACCTTAACATCTCTCCTGAAAGAAAGGAAGGAAGGAAGGAAGGAAGGAAGGAAGGAAGGAAGGAAGGCACTTCTGACTCCACCTAGATGCAACCAAATCCTGTGCCACCTAGTGACTAAATTACATGACGTTATTTATCCACTCAGATGGATTGAGGCAAAGAGAAAATCACAATTTGAAAAGCATTTAGTAGGTGAAACATATGTGATGTCATTTATGCACACAATGAAGTCACAAATGATGTCACCATTGCCTTAATCGAGAGAAGGAGTAAACTGCAACTTAGCAGGCACTTTGCAGGCATGATGTAAGCGATATTACTTCTCAGCAAAGTGATGTTGCTTATCCACACTTATCCATCACTTAAGTGACTGGCACCTGTCCACACAGAGGGAAGGACTAAACCACAACTTATCAGGCACTTAGAAGGTGGCGTGTAAGTGACATGACCTATCCACACTTATCCATCACACAGGTGAAGGAGTAATCCACAACTTAACAGGCATTTAGCCCTCAGCTTTAGAGACCGCTGAGCTCCTTGCCAGGAAAGGCCTCACCATCTAAAGATCTGCCTGACTTACCTCTGCTAAAGGCAGTCAGGAGAGCATGAGACTCTTAATCTCAGGGTTGTGGGTTCAAGTCCCACGTTGGGCAAAAGATTCCTGCACTGCAGGAGGTTGGACTACATGGCCATTGTGGTCCTTTCCAACTCTACAATTCTATGATTTTAAAGAGGAGCAGGGCTGATATAAAAGGCGACACCCTTACCCACAGCAGGGATTGGCTGGTGGGACTTGTAGGGGTCAGCCCAAGACATTACGGTGCCTGAAGCGAAGCCTTAAACTCCCACTGCTTTAACAAGTCCAGCTGAATCGATCAGACATAAGATCCTGCCATCATCTACCGTCTTCATCATGGTGTCCTCCCGAAGTTGGTTCCTTCTCCCCGATGCACAGCAGAGCCAGGTCTGGGTAGGAGGTGCCACATCAGCCTGCTCCTCCACCTCGAGGCAGTAGAAAGCCAAGGGTGGCTCAGTGGTCAGAGTGCTGGACTTGGATCTGGGAGAGCAGG
Organism: Darevskia nairensis; assembly: GCA_034642065.1. Lineage (NCBI taxonomy): Eukaryota > Metazoa > Chordata > Lepidosauria > Squamata > Lacertidae > Darevskia > Darevskia nairensis. Next base: position 185,025 of record JAWWNI010000351.1, on the reverse strand, counting down.
GTTCAAATCCTGTAAAGCGTGTTCTCCTTCATGGAGAGCACGTGTTGCGGTGGGGGCCAGCAAGTCACCCCTCTGGTGCTGGGTGAGAATGTATAAATGACCACTGCTGTGATTGGACCCAGGGTGTTGTTGGGGAGATTTGTATGTTGCAATTTGTTGATGGACACCCCAGTGTATATATAAGGGTTGGTATGCAACGTGATCTCCCTCTTGGCTGCGTGCTTCTGATCACCCTCCCTCCCTCCCTATATTTTAGGCCTCTGCGTTGACCTTGCTATGCCTGTCATGGGGTCGTCTGCTGTTGGGGCAGGGGCCTGGTAGGAATTTTTCCATTTGGCTGATTGGCTGGTGCCATCTGGTTTTCGCCTACTGCGTAGCAAAAAGTCACAACTTGTAAGGTTGGCGGTTAGGCATTGGTTATTATGTTGGTTGGAGGAGGGGTTATGATTGACTGTGTCTGCCCCTCCAATTGATGCTGGTGTACGGGGAATTCCGTTAAAGGAATCCAGGGGCTCGATATGCTTTTGTCCGAACCCCCGGTCGGGAGTCGGGGTCTTACAAGAGCCCTGGGAGCCTGTGGGGAGAGGGGAGGGTCAGACCACCCGGCTCCCTTTATCTCTCCAGAGTGTTTTCCTCTTACTGACGGTGGTCGTCAGTTCTGTCCCCAGTGGGACAGATAGTCTTAACCAATGCCTAAGCAACCACTCACATTATTTGTAATTTTAATAAAGTTGTGGCCAAAATCATGCCAAAAACCAAAACTAAAATTCAGTCTGATGTGTGAATTATTTGAGGGGTGGTTTGGGGACCTCGACACGCAAACCCTTAGCAGTGCTGAATAGGCAGCAGTCGGCGCCCTCACTATAGGTTCACCACTCCTGCAGTAAGGGGAACCCTGGGATCTCCATCAAGAAGCCTCTCACCCCTGAACCAGGAGCCAGGTCTTCCTAAGGGGTCGCCTGCTGTTCTTAAAAGCCAGGGTTGAATGGATGCCAAGTCATCAAAAGGCCTTGCGGCAAGTTCTGAAGCACTTCCCTCCATTAACTACTATTCTTTCCTTTAGCTCAGTCGTTCTGGCAAAAAGAGCAGGTATTGATTAGGAGGGGAGGAGATGGAGGTGAAGAATTTACAATCTGGCATCCCCTTGAAGCTTTCTTGTGTTTTCAGCCGGGCGGCGCAGATTCTCCCTCTGCCTGCGAGGATGTGTGTGTGTGCACCGTCATGGGGTCCAGAGCCTGGATTCTGGCGCGACATTCGCAGAGCGCCCTTTGCCCAAGGATGCTTTTTGCCACACTTGCACACCGCAATTTCCCCCAAGCACAGAACGCGGTACTGGTATCGGGTGCAGAATCTCAGCTTGTGTTTCAGAATGGTAAACTGAAAAGCCATCCTTGTGGGTGCAAAATGAGGCAAAGAAAGCGGGTCAAGCAAACCCTATCCCAAATTCTGCTCTTCTAGTGGGGTGGATGCCACTAGTCTTTTGCTTGGCTCAAGTAAACAAAGCTGTTTATCTTTGTGGGGATGATACAGAGGGTTTTTAATATTCTAGTTGGACACTCCCTCTGAACACAGAGGCTGTGCTCTTAGATGCTAATAGCCACTGGGGAAGACTGCTCTGTCCATAGCTGTCAACCCTCCCTTTTTTGCGGGAAACTCCCTTATTCTAATGCCGTTTCCCACTGCTATCCCGGATTGTTGATATCCCTTAAACTTCCCGGATTTCAAAGGAAGCAGCTCCTCCCCCTCCCTGCCGGCCAGGGAGACTCCTCAGCTGCGTTGCTTGGCTGCCAATAAGGAGTCTGAGACCGACTGGGGGCGGAGCTTGCATGCCTTGTGCAGCCAGACCCTCATGCCCAGCCAGACAGACAGCCTGCCTGATGTCTATGCGCTCGCTCTTTCACTCACCCGTTCGTGCACAGCCTCTGGAGCGCAGGGTGGCAAGGCTACTTGGTGCCATTGCACCGCCCTCGCAGCATCCCTTATTTTCAAATCAGAAAGTTTATAAAAAAAATCCCTTATTTTCAAATCCAAAAGTTGACAGCTATGGCTCTGTCTTGCCTTTGCCTTTGATGCTTTTTAAAAAAGTAATCTAAGCTAGTGATCCTGGCTACATATGCTATGAATCTGTCTTGTGCTGAATCAGCCCATTGGTCAGTCTGGCTCAGTACCACCTAATCTGATGGGCAGTGGCTCTGCAAAGTCTCTGGCAGAGGTCTTCCCAGGCCTTTTATGCAGAAATACAAGGGACTGAACCCAGGGCCTATTTCAGACCCTCCAAGTGCCCCTATTTTCCAGTCCCGGATTTACAGAAGCCACCCAAGTTTCTGATTTGATTCCGCAATTTCCCGCTTTTCCTTAGGCCGTCCCTATTTTCATTGGAGAAATGTTGGAGGGTATGGTAGGATGTCCCTGTTTTCATTGGAAAAACTGCCATCTGAAGGCAGCCTTGTATAGGGAAGTTTTTTTAAAAAAAGTTTAATGTTTTATTATGTTTTTATATATGTTGGAAGCCGCCCAGAGTGACTGGGGCAACACATTCAGATGGGTAGGGTATAAATAGTGATATTATTATTATTATTATTATTATTATTATTATTATTATTCTCAAAAAAACATATTTTCCCCCAAATCTATATTTTCTAACCATTCCCCTTTTAAAACACACATAGGAAGTGCCTACCTATGCACTTCCCCTGAAAATATGCATCTTTTCTTCAAAACGTGTGGTTTGGTCCTCGTTTTATGAACCAGAAAGTGCATCGCAGAGAGCGCCTGATGGTTAACTCGGTTCTGATCTCGCGAACCACAAACTAAAATACGGATTGGAATAAATTCTCCTCCATCTCTCTCTCCCTTCCGGCATCCTTTTACGAGAGCTCAGGGGGGCTGCTCCCCTTCCAGAGCTACTGATGGTCCCCAGGAGACCTGGCTCAGAAGATCCCTGCTGTGACCATTAGAGAACGCTGCCTTTCCACGGATCGGAGAGCCCCTTTTCATGCTCTCTGCGATCTTTTTAAAGCCCAGAATAAGTTATAGTTTAATGACGCTTCTATTCTGTGCTTTGCTTAACGGCGGGGAAAGGAACATGTCTCTTTGGAGCGGTGATGGATCATCCAATTTAGACCCAACAAAATGAAGTGTGAGTGAAGCCAACTGACAAACTAGTGGGGAATTAATTTCCATCAGGGTTAACTAGTGGAGCGCTGCAGCCAGGATATTTCTGAAAGGAGGGGGGGGACATGCAAGAAGATCACGCAATGCAGATTAGTTACCCCTTAACACCCTTTAAGCAGCTTGTCACGCTCCCAGTCGGGATGGGAAATATGGGGTGAATTCCCTTCCCTGCCCCCCCCCGCCCCACTTTTCAATTTGCGTTCTTATGGTGATTCTCATCTACATTAGCGGTTATGTGGATTGAAGCAGAGGATGGTAGTTATTCCAGGTTAATTAACTTATAGAGTGCTACGGGTATGATCTTACATATGTATGGTTAAGGGTTGTTTATATATTTTAATGGGAATTTGCACAGGGGAAGCTCAATTGCCTTTTCTACTGTTGCTGGTTCCTGTAATGGGATTGCATGTGGGCTAGGAAGAATGGCTCCCAATATTCACCAGGACTGTCACTGGATTTGTCAATTGATCCTATTAACTGATATAATTGAAACACGTCGATTAAGCTTGCAGACATCCGCACTGGAGCAAAAGCAACGGTTCTGAAAGGACCGTGCCTTTGTTTTTCGATGCAGGCAGATGTCGCAGCACACAGAGACCGCGGCTTGGCAGGAGAGCACATGATTTGCATGAAGAAGGCCCCAGGTTCATTCGCTGGCGTCACCAGGTAAGGTTGGGAATGACAGGCACTCCAACATTTCTCCCGTGAAAACAGGGATGTCCTGAGGGAAAATGGAACCATCCGGGATCAAGTCAGAAACTGGGACGGCTTCTGTAAATCCGGGACTGTCCCTGGAAAACAGGGACACTTGGAGGATCTGCTCTGTAGCCCTAAGCTGCGGCTCCCCCTGTAGAGAGGCCCCACTGATACAAAACAGGCTGGTGCTATTATTATGGTTAAACATATTGCCCACCTTTCCACAGCAAGTCACATGGAGGGTTGCAGCAATTTAAAACACAGAATTAAAAAGAGTTTAAACAGACGGCAGCCACAGGAATAGGATGGGTCCTGCAAACACACGTCTCAGGGTAAATAGGTGCATTTTAAGCCCCAAGGAGACACAAGAGGTCATTAGCTGACATTGACTGGAAGCGTCTCCTCAGGGATTCAGATAGCAATCTTTATCAGGAACAATCGTGGATTTACAGAAGCCGTTCCAGTTTCTGATTTGATCCCGGAATGTCATGGCTTCCCCCAAAGAATTCTGGGAACTGTTGCTTGTTAAGGGTGGTGAGAGATGTTAGGAGGTCCCTAATTCCCTCACAGAACTACAATTCCTGACTGGACTAACAATCAATTCCTTTTCCTAGAGAACTCTGGGAAATTGAAGTTCTATGACGGGAACAGGGATCTCCTAACAACTCCCAACACGTTTAACAAACTACAGTTCCCAGGGTTCTTTGGGACAAGCTGAAGTGGTATCACAGCCCCTCCAAGTGTTTCCATTTTCCAGGGATAGTCCCGGATTTACAGAAGCCATCCCAGTTTTTCATTTGATCCTGGAATGTCCCGGTTTTCCTTAGGTAAAGGTAAAGGGACCCCTGACCATCAGGTCCAGTCGTGTCCGACTCTGGGGTTGCGTGCTCATCTCGCTCTATAGGCCGAGGGAGCCGGCGTTTGTCCGAAGACAGCCTCCGGGTCATGTGGCCAGCATGACAAAGCTGCTTCTGGCGAACCAGAGCAACGCACGGAAACGCCGTTTACCTTCCCGCTGGAGTGGTCCCTATTTATCTACTTGCACTTTAACGTGCTTTCGAACTGCTAGGTGGGCAGGAGCTGGGACCGAACAACGGGAGCTCACCCCGTCGCAGGGATTCGAACCGCTGACCTTCTGATCAGCAAGCCTGTGGTTTAACCCACAGCGCCACCTGGTCCCAACTCCGGTTTTCCTTAGGATGTCCCTATTTTCATCAGAGAAATGTTGGAGGGTATGGAGTTATGTGACCCCCAAGCCAAGGAAATAAGTAACTATACAACCTTTAGAAGAGATCTGAAGGCAGCCCTGTGTAGTTTTATTGTGTGTGTGTGTGTGTGTGTGTGTGTGTGTGTGTGTGTGTGTGTGTGTGTGTGTGTGTTGGAGTCTCCCCAGGGTGGCTGGAGCAACCCAGTCAGATGGTTGGGTTATAAATAATAAAATTATTATTAGAATAGGATGTCCGTATTTTCATTGGGGGAGTGTTGGAGGTTTTGATCGATCTTAGGAGAGGGGGACCTGTTGAATCTCAGCCTTGCCATTCAAGGGCAGCAGCTCTACCACAAAGCGTGTTCTCCCTTTATGGAGAGCACGCGTTGCTGTGGGGGCCAGCAAGTCACCCCTCTGTTGCTGGGCGGGATTGTATGGATGGCCACTGTGGTGATTGGGCTCTGGGTGTCGTTGGGGAGATTTACATGTTGCAATTTGTTGATGGACAGCCCAGAGCCTATATATTGTATTGCACGTGGTTTAGGAGCCCTCTTGGCTGCGTGCATCGGATCTCCCACCCTCCCTCCCTGTTTTTAGGCCTCTGCGTTGACCTTGCTATGCCTGTCATGGGGTCATCTGCTTTTGGAGCAGGGGCCTGGTAGGAATTTTTCCATTTGGCTGATTGGCTGGTGCCATCTGGTTTTCGCCTACTGCGTAGCAATTAGTCACAACTTGTAAGGTTGGCGGTTAGGCATTGGTTTTAAATTGGTTGTTGGAGGGGCACTGTTGGCTGTGGTTGCCCCTCCAAGGCTAGAAGGGGCGGAGTTGGCTGTGGCTGCCCCTTCTATGCTGCTGCTGCGCGGGGAATTTCGTTAAAGGAATCCAGGGGCTCGCCATGCTTGTCCGTATCCCCTGGTAGGGGGCCAGGGTCCACGCAAGAGCCCCTGGGAGCATTAGGGGAGAAAGGCGCACATTCTCTCCCCAAAGTGTTTTCCCCTTTACTGACTCCATAGGCGGATGGATGTCAGTTCTGTCCCCAGCGGGACAGATAGTCTTAACCAATGCCTAAGCAACCACTCACATATTTTGTATTTTAATAAAGTTGTGGCCAAAATCATACCAAAAACCTTAAACAAACATTCTTGTGTGAAGTGTGTATCATTTGAGGGGTGGTCTGGGGACCTCGGCACGCAAAAAAGTGGCGGTAAAACTGAGCCCACGTGACAAAATGCAGAAGCAGAAAATAAAGCAGTTCAGGGAGCACGACTGGGCAGGGTGAGGGAAGAGAAAGCAAAAGAGCAGATTTGCTCTGGGGATCCTCAGAGCTCTTACTTTGCTTTTGTAAAAGGATCATGTACCCCACCTCCCCCTCACACCCCCTTCATTTTGTTGCTGTAACTCCAGGCTGGCACCAAATTGGTTATATATGCCTAGCTTTCCTTCTGGCCTCTGTTCCAGTGGCAGCTGAGCAGCATCTCTCTCCCTCCGCCCCATTTCCTTATCACCAGAAGCCACAGGCCTTGGATGCTGGCCAGAACCCTCCCCTTTGCCCCTCTGTCCTCGTCCTTCCCAGCAGGAGAGGGGAGCTGGCTGGCACAGAAAGCCCAACTTGAAAAGCTGGCAGCCGCTAATCCTGACCTCGACATGCCTTGACGACCACGTCGCTTTCCAAAGTGCTATCTCCCCATCGCCTCATTCGCATGCACACACAAAACACACCCTTCCCCCATTCCACCCCCACCCTGACTTTTTATTTGAATCTTTGCAAGCTCAAAACCTTAAATCCGTATAAAGAGGGCACACACATGCCCAAAGACCCAGTTTTCCCAGACAAGGAAGAGGTGAATCATAGAGCTGGAAGGAACCCAAGGGCCTTCTAGTCCTACTCACTGCAATGCAGGAATCCTGCCCACAGCCATCCCTTAGTGGGTTCGAACCCCCAACCTTCTGGTTAACAGCAAGGCACATCGACCCATTGCGTCACAGGAGGGAGAAGTAGAACACACCGAAAATGTTAAAAATGTTTTAAAAAAACATAGGCTTGGGAGAGACCATTTGAATGTTTTCTAGATTAATGATGGGAGAATCCGACAATTTCAGCTTCTCTGTTTCTTATATTTCCAGCCTGTAGTTCCGCTCTCCACATTTCCACATCACGAGTCAAGAGTCCTCATGTAAACATACCCATAAGACATACCCATAAAATAAGCCGTAGCAGGATTTCTATGCATTTGCGCAATATAATCCATACCCCCAAAATAAGACATACCCCGAAAATAAGACATAGTGACGCGGCGCCTCCCTTAAGACGGCCTGGATAGGCTTGGCTATGCAGCGTACCGACGCGGAGCGGTTAAAATAAGACGTCCCCCGAAAATAAGCCATAGTGTGTTTTCTTGAGGGGAAAAAATTATAAGACAGTGTCTTATTTTCGGGGAAACTCCGGGAGTAGGAGAAATCTGCCCTAAAATGCTTACGAATTTACATGAGGACTCTTGACTCGTGATGTGGAAATGTGGAGAGCGGAACTACAGGCTGGAAATATGCACGGTACATGCATTTTTAAATGCAATTTTGCCTACCAAACACAGCTTTGCAAAGTATTCCCCCCACCCCACCACTGATACAAAGCATTTCCTTTTTTTTTTAAAGTAATTTTTATTAGGAATTTTATACACAAACAAAAGAAAAGAATTAAGACAAACACAAAACAAACCCACAAAACATCTTCTCCCCTCCCACCCCTACATAGAAAAGAAAAAACAGTTAATATATTTACTTCCTAATTATCATATTTCTCTAACATTGTCTAGCAGACTTCCCCCTCTTCTCTCCCTTAACGTTGCATTGTAAAATCATTTTAGCAATTTCTATTCATTTTCAAATCTATTTCTTATTTCTTAAAATTTCTATTCATCTTATATTATATTTCTTATTTCTTAACAACTTCAAAATTTAAATTCCAATTTCAATAATTATTATCTTATCAATATCCATATCTATCTTCATATACAACATATCTTAATTTATTCTCTAATCTTATTCCTTACTTATCTAATAATTTTTTACTTATCCATATTCATATCACTTCTATAAACTCTTCTGTCTACTCAACAATAATAAACATTTAAACATTTAATCTACCCCCTTTCTCCCTTTACCCTGGTCTAATTTGACTTAAGATTTTTCTAACATCATTAACAATATTATTGTAAATCAATCATAACCTATCCATATTCAAAAATCCATATATATAAAAAAGAAAGACCGTCCTTTTTAAATTTGCTTTCTTCCCTCACCCCACCCCCTTCCTTTCCAAAATTGAAAACCATGCATTGTCCAGCCTAGGCTGATCAGATACTTCTTCTGCAGCTCCCTGCATTTTCCTGCTTTGTCCTTGATGTTCTCCTCCTTGTTTCATGTCCGTAAATTTCTTCCTGTGATGTTCCCTGCAGATTTTCCGCTTTTGTTGACTCTTTCCCTTTTGCTGTTGCTTAGATCTCCTGGCTCTTCTCCTCCTCTTTCTCACCATCCGTGATGTAGGGCTTTTGTGATTCACATGGCTTTCTCCCTCCTCCTTCTATTGCTTAGGAATGCATTCATCCTGTGTGTTGCTCCTCCCCTGGAAATACTTTATAATTAAGTCTTTCAGTTCATCCATGTAGGCATTAAATTTCTCCGAGATTTCCGATATTTCCGACATTTCCAAATTCTGGAGCAACTTTTAAAAGTCCCATACATCCAAAAAGTTAATTTTAAAGTTCCTTTACACTTCTTAGCCAAATTTCCCTGGGATTTGGGGGAAGGGGTACTTCAAACTTTCCAGCTTGCCGAGCGTTCTAAAGACAATTCAAAGTGCTCTGCTGTTTACAGTCTTGTGCCTTGCTTTTATGGCACGCTTCTAGAAGAGATAGACCTCCTTTTTAGATCTCTTCCTTGGCCGAATTCTGTTCCAAATAAGTCCAATTGTAAATCTTTTTTACTCACAATTCCTTTAGCTTAATTTTGGAAGGAGGAATCCAGCGCTCCTGGCAGCCCGCTGTGCCGCTTCTCTGAAGACGGTCGATCTCCTAAGTCACAGCGCTCCGAGCTCAATCCACTCTCCCTTCTGTGACCCTTTGCCGGGTCATCCGAAGGGGGGGAGAGCTCGTTCGAGAGCCAGCCAACTCCCCAAGCCTTCAGGCCGCCCTGCCTGAAGTTTAACGGGGGGTCCATTGCGCGGGAGCCCAGCCGGCTGCCAAGGCGCTAGACCGGAAGTCGATACAAAGCATTTCCTGATACAATGCATTTTTATACAGGATGGATGAAGGAAAGTTAAACAGTGGAACTGCCTAGTTAAACAGTGGAACTTACTCCCATAAGAAGCCGTGATGACCTCCAGCCTTTAAAAGGGGATTAAACAAATGAATGGGGAATAAGACCGTCAATGCCTACTGGCAATGAAACATCTTTGTTTTTTTGCTTAACAGGATTCATATACTGTTTTATCATCCAGACCTGTAAAGTGTTAGCGTTAAATATACTATATACATTAAAACGACAAATAAAATCAGACTTTTGTTGTCGGGCACCAAAAATAATATATATCAATGGGCAAGGAGATCCAAAGTTTAGGGGCTTCCATCCTAGAGGATTGATTCCTTCCAAGTATGGAACAGGCAGTATGTGCCACTGGCAAAAGTGCCAGTTCTGCTGATCAAAGTGGTTGAGTGGGCATGTATGGGGAAAGGCGATCCTTCAACTAAATTGATTCCAAGCTGTTACATGCTACCTCCAAGATCAGAGGTAATTTTCCGGGCAGGCAACTGGGAATAGAGCCTTTTCTGCTACTGTGCCTAGTTTGCTCACTTTGTTCTCCTTACTTTGGTTTGATGACAGCTGGAATGGATTTTAATGCTACATGTTTTCTTTCATGATTGTGTATTGGCATGCTTTTATTTCATCTGTTGCTCAGTGCTTTTTAAAGAATGCTCTTTTTGTTAATGAAATAAGTGGAAAGACGACGTACAGGTTTTAAATAAGCAAATAAATAAGGAACAGGGCAGGTTTTCGGCTCGCTGCAACTTTCCTGTTTAATGACTGATGTTTTAATGTATTTTTAATCTTTTGCTGTAAGCCGCCCAGAGTGGCTGGGGAAACCCAGCCAGATGGGGCGGGGTATAAATTTATTATTATTATTATTATTATTATTATTATTATTATTATTATTATTCCCCAAATGCAGCTCCCTCGACTTTCCTCCAAAGAAATGCACAGCAGCATTTCAGTTACCGGTATATAGGAGAAACTAAGCCTGGTGGCTGCCGCTGTGGTGGGAGGTATGTTGTTCAGAAACCCACTCCATCTTTTCCTAACAGTTCTAAGCAGTGTTGGTAAGTGAATTTGGGCAAATGAAGTGCAGCTCTACCATTTTTCGTCTGCCTTCCTCTTTACTAGTTGCTGGAGGCCGCAGAAGGGCCTTGATTGTGCAGGGCAGGGCTTCTCCCCCCCCCCACCCAGGCAGGACTCTGTTCCAGCACCTCTAAGCGCCATTGCCATTTCTTTTTCTAGAAAAATAACACTGCTGCAGGGTACTAAATTAAGTAAGGAGTCAATATGCACGAGATGGGCAGAACCAGCAATATGCATGAGTATAAATCAGACCCTCCGTGTCCCTATTTTCCAGGGATGTCCCTGATTTAGAGAAGCCGTCCCGGTTTCTGATTTGATCCTGGAACGTCCCGCTTTTCCTTAGGATGTCCCTATTTTCACTGGAGAAATGTTGGAGGGTATGGACTTATCCGACCCCCAAGCCATCTGAAGGCAATCCTGTATAGGGAAGTGGGGTTTTCTTTTGGTTTTTTAAAAAATGTTTAATGTTTTATTATACTTTTATATGCAGTGGTACCTCGGGTTACAAACACCTCAGGTTACAAACACTTCGAGTTACAGACTCCGCTAACCCAGAAGTAGTACCTCGGGTTAAGAACTTTACCTCAGGATGAGAACAGAAATTGCGCGGCCGCAGCAGGAGGCCCCATTAGCTAAAGTGGTACCTCAGGTTAAGAACGGTTTCAGGTTAAGAACAGACCTCCAGAACGAATTAAGTAATTAACTCGAAGTACCACTGTATGTTGGAAGCTGCCCAGAGTGCTGGGGCAACCCAATAAGATGTGTGGGGTATAAATAGTAAAATTATCATTATGGAAGGGGATGTCCCTATTTTCATCGGAGAAATGTTGGTGAGTATGATAAATGCCCAAGCAGGTCTAGGATGTTGAGAGAATAGGATGGAATTTGGGAAACTTCCCTTTGTTGTGAGAGGTCTTGTCCCGTCTCCTTTGTTAGGCACATTTGCTGGTTGATTGTCCAGCATGGTCAGTTGCCCAGCATGGTCAGTTGGTTCATCAAGGTGTTATTATGAGATGGTTGCCTCACAGATGAGGAACCTCCCTGTTGCAGTTCTGTAGCCATCAGAGCTTGGAGAAGGTGACCTCCCCAGCAAAGGGAAGGAAGGGGGGGCAGGTGTAAAATGTAAGGTGGGTGAGAGAGAGAATGGATTGGATAAAGCAACAGATGGAGAAAGAGTTGGGAGTTGAGAGGGACTGGGAAGAAATTTGGTTAGGTTCGTATTTTTATGTGAAAGCGTGTTCTCCTTCATGGAGAGCATGTGTTGCGGTGGGGGCCAGCAAGTCACCCCTCTGTTGCTGGGCAGGATCGTATGGATGGCCACTACGGTGATTGAGCTCTGGGTGTCGTTGGGGAGATTTACATGTTGCAATTTGTTGATGGACAGCCCAGAGCCTATATATTGTATTGCACGTGGTTTAGGAGCCCTCTTGGCTGCGTGCATTGGATCTCCCTCCCTCCCTCTTTTTAGGCCTCTGCGTTGACCTTGCTATGCCTGTCATGGGGTCGTCTGCTTTTGGAGCAGGGGCCTGGTAGGAGTTTTTCCATTTGGCTGATTGGCTGGTGCCATCTGGTTTTCGCCTACTGCATAGCAATTAGTCACAACTTGTAAGGTTGGCGGTTAGGCATTGGTTTTAAATTGGTTGTTGGAGGGGCAGTGTTGGCTGTGGTTGCCCCTCCAAGGCTAGAAGGGGCGGAGTTGGCTGTGTCTGCCCCTCCAATGCTGCTGCTGTGTGGGGAATTCCGTTAAAGGAATCCAGGGGCTCATCATGCTTGTCCGTATCCCCCGGTAGGGGGCCAGGGCCCACGCAAGAGCCATTGCAGAAGGGATGGACGTAGCTCGGTTTCTCCTGTGACGGCGGGCTGACGTGCTCGTTGCCTTGCTATTCCTGCTGAGAGCCCCTGGGAGCATTAGGGGAGAACGGGCGCACATTCTCTCCCCAAGGTGTTTTCTCCTTTACTGACTGATGGATGTCAGTTCTGTCCCCAGCGGGACAGATAGTCTTAACCAATGGCTAAGCAACCACTCACATTTTGTATTTTAATAAAGTTGTGGCCAAAATCATGCCAAAAACCTTAAACTAAAATCCTTGTGTGAAGTGTGTTTCATTTGAGGGGTGGTTTGGGGACCTCGACATGCAAACTAATTTGCACTTCCTGCAACAATCCAGAAAGGGAAACAGCTGTCCTGCAGGCATTTGTACTTATCTGAATTTTGTGGTGCTCTAAGCCAACTATTACTTCCCTTGATCAGGACACTATACTTCTATTGATGCAGCCTAGAATAGCATTCGATTTTGCTTGTTGCTGCATCACTCTGCTGACTCACGTGAAGCTTGTGGTCCACTAAGACCCCTGTTATCCTTTTCACATGCACTACTGGTAAGCCAGGTGTCTCTCATCTTGTATTTGTGCAGCTGGGTCTTCCTGATTACCAGGATTTCAAAGGCTGAATTGATGTCGGGGAGCAGGAAGGATTCCCGAAAGGCGGCACTTTGCCCTGGATCTTAGGCAAGTCAATCGAAAAATCACGGGGGTTTTGTGTTTTTGTTTTTTTAAAAAGTTCCACAACTTCGGGGTTTGTCTAAAAAAAGCTGAACAACTTTCGGGGTATCCTGGTTTTTACTTTTTGAAATATGGCAACCTTACCTGATGTGGAAACCTGTTGAACTGCATTTAATATTGTAAAAATGAGACCCTGAGAGAAGCTGAAATTGACAGGCTTTGTCAGTCCTTAGCTAAAATGGTATAACCTTGAAAGATGGGATCTCTCTCTCTCTCTCTAACTCTCTCTCACACACCTGTACTGCAACTAGGCACTTGCTGCAAGCTGTTCCATTGGCTGCAATAGAATGCTTCTTTCAATGCATTTTTTTTAATTTTTTTGGGTGGGAGGCAAGGGACCCTGTAGGTGCCAAGGAAGACCCCCCCTCTCTCTCAGGAGGAAGGACCTCTTAGTCTCCACTTTTCCTCTGCCTGTACCTTTGTCAATAAAGGATGGGATATTGTTCCTGACCACTGCCCATGCTGTCTGGAACTGGTGGGAGATGGAGCTCAACAACATCTGAAGAGCCCCAGATTCCCTATCCCTGCTTTAAACAGATATTACAAAGACACTACCAGTGTTCAGTGCTTTCAACCAAAGAAACTAAGCTCACCAATTCCGGGTAGTCAAAACAAAATAAAAAATAAAAAAATTCCTTCCAGTAGCACCTTAGAGACCAACTAAGTTTGTTTTTGGTATGAGCTTTCGTGTGCATGCACACTTCTTCTTCAATTCCGGGTAGCTCTGTCTGTCTGTCTGTCTGTCTGTCTGTCTGTCTAGGGGTAGGCAATGTAGTGCCCTCCAGCTGTTGTGGACTACAACTCCCATCATCCACAGCCAATGATCAGGGATCATGGGAGTTGTAGTCCTCATCATCTGGAGAGCATCACTTGGGCTACCCATATTCTATCTATCTGGAAGGTTGGAGGCAGTGGTAGAGTGATCTCAGCAATGGGCCTGGCGAAGGGGCAGCTGAGGACATGTGGTAAGCCCAGCACAATGCCTCTTAAAGACCTCCCATTCCCCCATTATTAAATTAAACCAAGTATGAAAAAACATAGTTGTTGTTTTTTAATTGGGGAGGGGAGCAAGAGAAGGAACTTGCCCCAAAGAGGTGAAGCCGACAATCTCCCCTGTTAGCCAGGGGGGACAATGTGGGGAGAACTTGGTAGCAAATGAAGTTAAATACCCTATTGTCACGGGGAAATTAACACATTATAAATCACCCCGACAGGCGCTGGTTAAGGACAATTTTCTTCCTGTCAGGTCTCCTGGTGCATGATGTATTGGACAATATTTCCCAGGCTGCGCGGAGAGGTTTAGGCCTGAGGTGTTGCCATAACAACATAATTTTGGTCAGAGGTTTTATCTATATTGCTCCCCTCTCAATATGAATATAATAGAAATATTTGGGGTTAGGTTGAACCTTGAAGAGACAAAGATTCAGCTGCATGGAAACGGTGGCTGGGGCAGGGGAGCGGAACCAGCACCCTGACGTGGGGAGGGCGCAGGTCACAAGCAATCGCTGGCTTGGAGGTTAATACAGTTGTGACTCTGCGTTACGGCTGTCTCCCCTCTATCATCGCGGCTTGCCCTTTATGTGAGCCTGTGAATCCCTGACACCCTTCTCCTTCTCCTTCTCCTTCTCCTTCTCCTTCTCCTTCTCCTTCTCCTTCTCCTTCTCCTTCTCCTCCTCCTCCTCCTCCAACAGCCCTTTGGGTGTGCAAGCGCCCCTTGCCATATTTGCCCCGTTCACCTTTGTATCAACACATCAACATGGCTTGGCGTTGCCATTCCCGTTCCACAGAATTGGGAGTCAATGTTGGTGCAGAGCCAAGTATTCCTCAAAAAGAAGAAGAAGAGTTTGGATTTGATATCCCGCTTTATCACAACCCGAAGGAGTCTCAAAGCGGCTAACATTCTCCTTTCCCTTCCTCCCCCACAACAAACACTCTGTGAGGTGAGTGAGGCTGAGAGTCTTCAAAGAAGGTCACCCAGCAGCTGCATGTGGAGGAGTGGAGACGCGAACCCGGTTCACCGGATTACGAGTCTACCGCTCTTAACCACTACACCACACTGGCTCTGAGTTTTATTGTTGCATGCTGCTGTTCCCAGCAAAGAAACACAACCAGAGTGAGCAGGATTTAACCCCCACTCATCAGCTGACAAAGGGGGGGGGTTAAATCCTGCTCCATTAGGCAGGTTTCCATGCAAACCCTTTCCTGATTCATGAAAGGTTGTGTATTTTGGAGCCTCTGCCAAAACAGAAGTTCTTTCCACATTGGGCGGGGGAACTATTTGAGCCCTAGTAATAAAACATAATAATAATTTATTACTTATACCCCACCCATCTGGCTCTGGGCGGCTTCCAACAGGATATTAAAAACACAATAAAACATCAAACATTAAAAACTTCCCTAAACAGGGCTGCCTTCAGATGTCTTCTAAATGTCAGATAGTTGTTTATTTCCTTGACATCTGATGGGAGGGCGTTCCACAGGGCGGGTGCCACTACCGAGAAGGCCCTCTGCCTGGTTCCCTGTAACCTCACTTCTTGCAGTGAGGGAACCTTGTGAGTAGCCCTTCTGGGGGCTGGATCTAGTGGTGGGTGGGGCCAGAGATAATACCTGGGCATGGGCAAAGCATACATGGGTGAAGCAATAGATATGACTCTTTCCTTTGCACAGTAGACTCAGTTCCAGCCAGGTTCAAGGGTTTCTAAACACACACACACCTCCATCTTCCATCCAGGACAGCAAAAGGCATCATCACAGCTGAAGTGGACAGATTCCACCCAAGCAAAAACACTTGAGAAGGGAGAGAATTGCATTTTGTTTGTGTGAAATGTTTTATCAGACTTTAAAATCTTTACATATAAATCCCAGCTTTTAAATCTGTTATACGTTTCTCTTTCAACTTTGATACCCCGCCATTCCTTCCATGCTGTTCTTGATCCCAACCCACCTGCATGCTGCATTCTAGCAAACATTTCACCTAAGACATTTTCTTCTATGTCAAACATCATTTTTCTTTCACTGCTCCTGTTTCAAAAACTGCTTGCGATTTCATCGGATTACGATATTCCTTCAGATCTTCCAAAAAAGTGGGGGCTTCCATTCTTCCGTGAATAGTCCGTCATGTTGCTTTCTTATTTTTGTTCTTAGTTTCTGTATGAGAAGGGAAATAATTGCACAGAAAGAAGAAATCAAGGAGCAGGTATGCTCCAAAGCATCCGCTTCGCTCTCCTCTTCCAATCCTGCCACTTGCACTCTGCACCTCAGCATCTGACCGTGTGTGACAGGAGTTTGTATATCTAAAAGCTGTGTTTATTAACTCCAGATAATTTTCAGCTAATATTAGCTTGCAAGCTCCATAATAACTTCTTCATCACCACATCGTAAACCTCTGACCTTCTCCTGCAGCATCTTCCAAGCAATAAAAACACACTGGGGACGGGCTGACCAGCTATTACAAACAGCAGGAGGAAAAGTGCCCGAGTGGTCGTATTTTTGCAGGGTCGTTACAACCGATTCTATTTGAGTGGTACTTCTGCAGTAACTACTCTGCTTCTGTTTTGTCCTCAGACTATCATCACTCCCGGTCATGTTAGTTCACCTGAAGGATGTAGGGTCTGGTGGCTAACAAGGAAGGGGCTTTCAAATCTACATGCTTCCGGAGACCGCTTTTTCTGCATTAACATCTCTTGAGGACAGTCCTGAGCAAACGCAGTTCCTTGAAAAGGATTGTGGGCATATTCTCATTCACTTGTGATCAAACTCCTGGGGGCAGAGGCGTAGGAAGGTTAGGTGGTACCCGGTGCGGAAAATTTCTTGTCACCCCCCCTTGATTCCCCCCCCCTGCAAAAATGGTTTAACGTTATTTCATATTTTCTTACAAAGGAATAATAATAAGTAATAATAAACTTTTATTTATATCCCGCCCTCCCCGGCCGAAGTCGGGCTCAAGGCGGCTAACATCAGATACATAACATGGGTATAAAATCAAACAATAATTAAATTACCCCCTAAAAACATGTCAAAATCAAATTAAAGTCTAATTAGATGGCTTTCGCAGGGTTAGGGTTGGGAAAAGTAAGTGCTCCACTGAGTTGAAATTCAGCCATCATGACATAGGAAAACGGCCAAGTAAACAGCTATTTTCGTGGAGGAGGGTCAAGAGATTAACTGATATGCATGAAATTTCATATATAGCTATATAATCCCTAGTGTAGTAAGATAAGACCTTTGGAGCAGGCATTTTTGTAAAAAAAAGTTTTTTATGAACCACCCTAGTAGGGCAGTAATTGTTCCTTGATAATTTGTCACCCCCTCCATGGTGGAAACTGGGGCAACCGCCTCCCACCTCCCACTTCCTATGCCCCTGCCTGGGGACCACATGGTGGGCTATCAGGGGCAGATGAACCAACCCCCACAACAGGTTGCCAGGAACGGATAAGACAAGGAAAAGCCCTTACCATCTGCTTTTTATTCAATATTTACAGAGAGAGGCTTGAGAATGCAGCCTCTTGGAATAATGGCGTTGTCCTGAGTAAATCTCCACTCCCCTTCTCTCATTTGTCAACAGCACCAACACCCCTACGGTTGCCGCTTAGGGCCAAATGTCTCCGAGATCTTTGATCTCCTACTTTTAAGGCTGAATCCTGACAAGACCGAAGTACTGTTTTGGGGGGACAGGGTGCGAGCGGATGTGGGGGACTCCCTGGTCCTGAATGGGGTAACTGTGCCCCTGAAGGACCAGGTGCGCAGCCTGGGAGTCATTTTGGACTCACAGCTGTCCATGGAGGCACAGGTTAATTCTGTGTCCAGGGCGGCTGTCTACCAGCTCTATCTGGTGCTCAGCCTAAGACCCTACCTGCCCGCAGACTGTCTCGCTAGAGTGGTGCATGCTCTAGTTATCTCCCGCTTGGACTACTGCAATGCGCTCTACATGGGGCTACCTTTGAAGGTGACCCGGAAACTGCAATTAATCCAGAATGCGGCAGCTAGACTGGTGACTGGGAGTGGCCGCCGGGACCACATAACACTGGTCCTGAGAGAGCTACATTGGCTCCCAGTACGTTTCCGAGTACAATTCAAAGTGTTGGTGCTGACCTTTAAAGCCCTAAACGGCCTCGGTCCTGTATACCTGAAGGTATACAGGTATACCTGAGGTCCAGCGCCGAGGGCCTTCTGGTGGTTCCCTCACTGCGAGAAGCAAAGCTACAGGGAACCAGGCAGAGGGCCTTCTCGGTAGTGGCGCCCGCCCTGTGGAACGCCCTCCCATCAGAGGTTAAAGGGATCAACAACTACATGACATTTAGAAAAAACACCTGAAGGCAGCCCTGTTTAGGGAAGTTTTTAATCTGTGATGTGTTAATGTATTTTAATGTTTGCTGGAAGCCGCCCAGAGTGGCTGGGGAGACCCAGCCAGATGGGCAGGGTACAAATAATAAATTATTATTATTATTATTATTGCCAGGTTCTGGGAGATGGTGGGTCTGGAATGCTTTCTAGTGATAACATGTCAGCCAACTGCTCCGGCTCTGCCTCCTCCTCTCCCATTATTTCCCAGCTTTCCCCTTCATCTTCCTCTGAGCTGTGACCTTCCTCAAACCCCTATTGTAATTTGGAACTGTCTCCTTCTCCTCTGGAAGGGTCAGGCTGGGGAGGCGGTCTCCACCATTCCTCCTTTGCCCAGTCCCTGACATGGGCAGGGCTAGCAACAAATGCAAATCATTGTACAGAAGGATAGTTTCTGTGCACACTCACACACCCTTTCCTGTTCTCCATTCAGACAACCAAGAGTCATCCTAGGACCTACATTTTCGGGGCCCTGAAGCTTGAACTGTTATGGGGACCCTTTCACAACCAGCAACGAGGTCTGGTTAACCACAGTTATCTTCTTCAATGGGGTTGCTTACAACAACATAAACTACATCTGTGCTACTGACTCTCAAACTTCGGGATTGCTGAAATGTATATGGCCGCCGGAACTAGGGCTGGGCAGTGCATCGATATATATTCCAAAATCGGTTTGAAGTCCACGTTGTGATAACGCTTTCATAATATTTAGCATGGCAATATATCATGATATATGACAATGTGTGTGCTATGTAAAAAAATTGTGATATGGGGGGAAACCGTGAAGCTGTCCATCGCTTTTCTCATCATTCCTGCTGCCCCCGTTGCTCTGCACTATAACAGATGCAACAATATGTTTAAGGTACCGTATATTCCGGCATATAAGATGACTGGGCGTATAAGACGACCCTCAACTTTTCCAGTTAAAATATAGAGTTTGGGATATACTCGCCGTATAAGAAATACGACCCGGCGTATAAGACGACCCCCAACTTTTGAGAAGATTTTCCTGGGTTAAAAAGTAGTCTTATACGCAGGAATATACAGTAAATAAAAATGGATTGATTTTAGACCCCTAAGTAGTAGCAGTTGCCAGGACATTACTCCGTTTGCCTCTACATAGTTGCATCCTTATTTCAGACATCGTGATATATTGGTATATTGTGATGTTTAGCTGATGATATATCACAATGTTTAAAGCCAGATATCGCCCAGCCCTAGCTAGGACCATATAACACTGGTCCTGAAAAACCTACATTGGCTCCCAGTATGTTTTCGAGCACGTTCTTGGACTAGATGACCCTTGGAGTCCCTTCCAACTCTATAATTCTATAATTCTATGATTCAGATGCAAAGGTGGACGAAACTCATGGAAGTTTAGGAGTTTAAAAAACAAAACAAAAACCTGCATCTGCTTAAATTCCCCCTTAAATGCAATTCAGAAGCCCTACCTTCCTTTGCATCTGGTTGTCCTATGCCAGAGGCATCTGCATTTTGAACCAGGTGAAAAGCAAACTACTCTTTTTTAAAAAAATAAAAAAAGAAAGGAAAGAAAGAAAGAAAGGAAATGAATTGTTATGCTTCCAAGTGGCCGTTAGGGACACAGATGGAGAGGGGTGGAAGGAAGGGGGAGGATTCTACAAAGGTGATCGATTTGGGTGGGGGTATATCAATTATGGAACCTGTTTGCTAAACGTCCGTTAATTAGAATTGAGGACGTCGATGGGGATTACGGCCTTGAATAAATACCCCAACCAAACATATGGCTTTGTTAGACTTAATAGGACAATTACTGCAAGTTCGATACAAATTAATAATTTATCCTTGAAATTATTTTTCCTCCAAGGTTTAAGTAATGTTGCAATCGGATCCATGCATTGATATTGATGGGCTGAAGGAGCATTTGCTCAGGACCAGAGGGAGGGAGGGAGGGAGGGAGGGAGGAGGGGCAAACAGGCGCAGAATTAGTTATGGTGCGGTGGGGAGCAAAGAAAGTGTGAGGCTGGAGGAAGACCAGGAACACTAGGGATCAGTTTGTGGTTCAGCCCTGGACTCACTGTGCGAGGAGGAACTGGCTTCTCTTTGCCCTGGCTTCCCTTTTGCTTTAGGTTAGAATGGGACTGTGTGGGCATTCAGGGATGGAGGAAAGGGGGCAGGGGCGGCGGTGCGCCCCGGGTACCATCACCAAGGGGGGTGACATTCAGCGCACTGCCTGCCCACGACTCCTAAGCCTACCCTGGGCCGTTGTGGGAAGGGGCGAAGCTGTGCCGCCTTGCCAGCGGCCTTCCCCCCCTTCTCCCTTCGTTTTGATGGCTCGGGGGAAGCTTGGGCGTTGTGGGGCGGCGGTGCGCCATTACCCCCCACTCCCGGGCTGCTTCCAGGGGGGCGGGGAAGCCTCCCTCGAGCTGTCAAAAGGAAGAGGGAAGGCAAAGCGGCGTGGCTCGAAGCAGCCCGCCATGGGCGGCTCGCTCCATCCCCCATGGGTGGCTCACCCCGCCCCTCTGGGACACTCGCCCCCGCCCCCATGGCCTCGCCCCCGGGTGCACAGCATGTGCGCTGCTCTAGGTGCTGGAGCAGCTAGCTCCGCCTCTGTGTGCATTATCAGCTTAAAACGTTAAGTGAAGTTGAGAGCCAGTGTGGTGTAGTGGTTAAGAGTGGTAGACTCGTAATCTGGTGAACCGGGTTCGCGTCTCCGCTCCTCCACATGCAGCTGCTGGGTGACCTTGGGCTAGTCACACTTCTCTGAAGTCTCTCAGCCCCACTCACCTCACAGAGTGTTTGTTGTGGGGGAGGAAGGGAAAGGAGAATGTGAGCCAATTTGAGACTCCTTCGGGTAGTGATAAAGCGGGATATCAAATCCAAACTCTTTCTTTCTTTCTCTTTCTTGTGTGTGTCCCCTCCGCCTTGAGCTGCATTTCGAACCACATTTGCAGCTCCTTGTTCACATCAGCATTATTTATTAAATTCACATCCCGCTCTTCCAAAGGAGCCCAGGGTGGCAAACGACACGTAATGAAGTGGAATCAGAAGAAATGATTCCAATACAGAGATGCAGGCTAGGAAAGAGCTCAACGGAAAAGGTTTGTTGGGAGACGAATGTCTTCATAGAATCGTAGAGTTGGAGGGGGCCATGCAGGCCAGCTGGTGCAATCCCCTGCAATGCAGGAATATTTTGCTCAACGTGGGTGAGTGGGCAAAAGGCAACAGAGACGGTGCCTGTCTAATGTTCAGTGGGAGGGAGTTTCACATTTGGGCCACCAGCACACCATACTTTTAAAGCACTCTGTTGAGCCTGCTGTCCTCCCAATATCTCACCACAGCTTCTCACCTGCCAGCATCTGTCACCTGAGGCAGCGACCTCACTCTGCCTTAAGGTAGGGCCGGCCCTCTTAGAATTCAGTTTTCCTACTTCTCTAACTGCTATGTTATTGAAATTGGGTTGTGGCGGGGAGTTAATGGTGACCTGTTGTGGCTGCCGAGACCATATACCCTGTTTCTCCTAAAAGAAGACGTAGCCATAAAATAAGCCATAGCAGGATTTCTACGCATTTGTGAAATATAAGCCATACCCCAAAAAGAAGACATAATGACGCGGTGCCTCTCCCTTAAGACGGCCTGGATAGGCGTGGCTATGCAGCGTACCAATGCGGAGCGGTTAAAATAAGACATCCCCCCAAAATAAGCCATACTGTGTTTTTTTGAAGGGAAAGAAATATAAGACGGTGTCTTATTTTAGGAGAAACACGGTAACACTGGTCCCAAATGACCTACGTTGGCTCCCGGTACGTTTCTGAGCACAATTAAAAGTGTTGGTGCTGACCTTTAAAGCCCTCAACAGCCTCGGCCAGAATACCTCAAGGAGCATCTCAACCCCCATCGTTCTGCCCGGACACTGAGGTCCAGCTCCGAGGGCCTTCTGGCGGTTCCCTCCCTGCGAAAAGTGAGGTTACAGGGAAACAGGCAGAGGGCCTTCTCGGTAGTGGCGCCCACCCTGTGGATGCCCTCCCATCAGATGTCAAGGAAATAAACAACTACCTGACTTTTAGAAGACATTTGAAGGCAGCCCTGTTTAGGGAAGTTTTTAATGTTTGATGTTTTATCATGTTTTTAATATTCTGTTGGGAGTTGCCCAGAGTGGCTGGGGAAACCTAGCCAGATGGGTTAATAATAATAATAATAATAATAATAGTTGTTGTTGTTGTTGTTGTTGTTGTTTTTCTGTTTTCAGTGCTGCCAACTACTCTGTGATCTTTGATGAAGGTTTGTAGACGCTTTAACTTGTTTTAGTCCATTCTATTGTGGTTTTCGGGGACCCAGGTGGCGCTGTGGGTTAAACCACAGAGCCTAGGGCTTGCTGATCAGAAGGTCGGCAGTTCGAATCCCTGCGACGGAGTGAGCTCCCGTTGCTCGGTCCCAGCTCCTGCCCACCTAGCAATTCGGAAGCATGTCAAAGTGCAAGTAGATAAATAGGACTCTTGAGAGTCCCATGGACTGCAAGAAGATCAAACCTATCCATTATTAAAGAAATCAGCCCTGAGTGCTCATTAGGACAGATCCTGAAGTTGAGGCTCCAGTACTTTGGCCACCTCATGAGAAGAGAAGACTCCCTAGAAAAGACCCTGATGTTGGGAAAGATTGAGGGCGCAAGGAGAAGGGGACGACAGAGGATGAGATGGTTGGACATTGTTTTTGAAGCTACTAACATGAGTTTGGCCAAACTGTGAGAGGCAGTGAAGGATAGGCGTACCTGGCATGCTCTGGTCCATGGGGTCACGAAGAGTCGGACACGACTGAACGACTGAACAACAACAACAACCGCTCCGTGGGAAGGTAAACGGCGTTTCCGTGCGCTGCTCTGCTTCGCCAGAAGCGGCTTTGTCATGCTGGCCACATGACCTGCAAGCTGTACGCCGGCTCTCGGCCAATAAAGCGAGATGAGCGCCACAACCCCAGAGTCGGACACGACTGGACCAAATGATCAGGGGTCCCTTTACCTTTTTATTGTGGTTTTAACGTTCCATACGTTTTAAATTACGGTTGGACATTTTTTAAAGTGATAATTTTATGGTTTCCTCTTTCTTGTAAACAGCTTTCAGGCTTTCTACAATCAAGGCTGCTGTTCAGCAGGTGAAGCTGACTCCTGGCTCATGACAGAGGCTCTTCTTACATTCTTAAGAGCAAAAGCAAGAGAGGGCCATTGCCGTTGTTGCTGCCTGCAGACTTTCCAGAGGCATGTGCTTGATCAGTGTGGGAACCAACGGTGGATTTGATGGACCCTTGGCCTGAGCCGGCAGGCCTCTTCGTATGTTCTAACGCTTGTAGACAGAACAGGCAGATCTCAGATTTGTGATAGTCAGAGGGAGAGGGGGTGAGGAGAGGTGATGAGCTGTGTGCATGGCTCTAATACCCAGGATAATGACTCGCCATATTTCACCTCAGAAGTCTCCGTTTTGAGTGGGAGCGGTTCTCCTGCGGACGAGGCGGCATGAAGGATTCCTCCTGCAGCCTGTGGGTTGGCAAGTGGGAGGGAAGCATGAAAATCAATGAGAATATCAGCGCCTGTGGTTTGAGAGACAGAGAACTAGACCGCAGCAGAGATGCATCATTTTTGACAGGCACCGTTCTCTCCCCCCCCCTCCGCCCCTTTTTTCCTTCTTTCACGCACCAGCGGGAAGTGAGTCAAAGGGCTCCATTGTACGTTCGATATGGGCTGGGCCTACAACAGTGACTCATAAAACCCTGTCCTCTCGATTCTAGCTATTCCTTATCCATTTTTAGACTAACTCACAGGGATGAGACACAACTAGAGGGGGGTCTGGCCTGTGAGTCTAATCTGGCCCACCAGACCCCAAAATTTGGTGATGAAAATAGAGGTGTCCTCTCCAACATTTCTCCAATGAAAATAAGGACGTCCTAAGGAAAAGTGGGACTTTCCGGGATCAAATCAGAAACTTGGATGGCTTCTGCAAATCCAGGACTGTGACTGGAAAATAGGGACACTTGGATGGTCTGCTATCTTAAACTACCATCTTACTTCAAGGAGATAATTCATGACAGAGTTACAGATAGGTAGCTGTGTTGGTCTGCCATAGTCGAAACAAAATAAAAAAAATCCTTCCAGTAGCACCTTAGAGACCAACTAAGTTTGTTATTGGTATGAGCTTTTGTGTGCATGCACACTTCTTCGGATAGTGTATCTGAAGAAGTGTGCATGCACACAAAAGCTCATATAGTGGTACCTCGGGTTAAGAACTTAAATCGTTCTGGAGGTCCATTTTTAACCTGAAACTGTTCTTAACCTGAGGTACCACTTTAGCTAATGGGGCCTCCAGCTGCCGTGGCGCCGCTGCCGCACAATTTCTGTTCTCATCCTGAAGCAAAGTTCTTAACCCGAGGTACTATTTCTGGGTTAGCGGAGTCTGTAACCTGAAGCGTCTGTAACCTGAAGCGTCTGTAACCCGAGGTACCACTATACCAATAACAAACTTAGTTGGTCTCTAAGGTGCTACTGGAAGGAATTTTTTTTATTTATGGCAGAGATAGAGAACCTCCAGTCTAATATGACTCGCTTGGCTGTAAATCTGGCCCCCAGCACTCTCCCTAGAGCACAGAGAGCCATCCCCCTCCTTACTTCACTGAGCTCCCTACACACCACGATAGGGATGGAACTTGTCCCATCTCCATTCCTCAGCTGATCAGTGTGGATCACCTGAGAAGGGGCTGGTCTTCACCCGGACTGCAGCACGCTGGGAGAATGTTGTGAATGTAACAGCTGCACTCGTCCTTTGTTTCCACACTCCAAGAAAGTTAGAGCTGAAGCTAATTATTTGCAAGCGATTCAAGATTAGGAAAGCTTCCCAGTGCATTTTTTTTTTTTAATGTGAAATTTTCAGTTGAAACTTCAAATTTGAATACTGGAGGTGAACAGACACCTCATAATTTGAAATGTAACTGTTTTAAGAGTAAGGCAGGGGTGGACCTTGGCTTCTCAAATTTCAGTGGTGGTGTGTGTGTGCCAACACCTCTTGCCTTCCCTTGGACTTCATGGTTGTGGGGGCTGCTGTAGCACCCCAGAAGCTCCACACCCAGTGTGACTGAACTGGTCACGTTCCCTTAGATCTGCCTTTGAGTAAGGTTACATTTGCCTCTTATCGAGACACTCATTCCAAGCTGTTGGCTGAGCTGCCATGATGTCACAGAGGGCAGTCAGCAATAGGATATTGATAAAGAGTGCAGATTTTGTGAGGCATGTTAATCAACTTGCTGCTAAACAGCTTTGATGAGGGCAAGGGATTGGCAGGATGGTCTGTGTGCTATAGATGGAGTTTGGGATGCTGGTGTGCTGGGGTTGCCCAGCTGGTGTTGGCCAATAATAATAATAATAATAATAATAATAATAATAATAATAATATCTTATTTATACCCCGCCCATCTGGCTGGGTTTCCCCAGCCACTCTGGGCAGCTCCCAACAGAGGACTTAAAACAGAATAAAACTTCAAACATTAAAAACTTCCCTAAGCAGGGCTGCCTTCAGGTGTCTTCTAAAAGTCAGATAGTTGTTTATTTATTTTACATCTGATGGGAGGGTGTTCCACAGGGAGGGCGCCACTACCAAGAAGGCCCTCTGCCTGGTTCCCTGTAACTTCAATTCTTGCTGTGTCATGGATGCTTTAGCTGAGACTCCTGCATTGCAGGGGGTTGGACTAGATGACCCTTGGGTTCCCTTCCAACTCTACAATGTATGACTTAATTTGGAATTCTGGGATTAGTTGTCCTATTGAACTCCCCCATTCAATCCATAGATTGGGCAGTTATTAGTGCTAATAATCTCAGCACAGCTATGAGGAGTGAACACTGTAAACGGGGGCTTCCCCACACCTTTATCTTCTCTGAAGAAGTATCTGAAGAAGTGTGCATGCACACGAAAGTTAATACCAATAACAAACTTAGTTGGTCTCTAAGGTGCTACTGGAAGGAATTTTTTTATTTTGCTTTATCTTCTCTGTTCGGCTCGAGGGAGGTGCTGCAAAGCGGGCCTTCCTGGTTCAGAAGTTCTCTGTGCCTGGGCCGCTCAGTTCTTTCAAGGACATGAAGGTAACACTGATGGCTTCCCATTGATCCGAGAGCTGCACTGGCTGCGTCAATATGGCCCAAGTAACCTAGAAACCACTTGGGAATCGACCAGACAGTAAACTGGCCAATTGATTTCCTATGGCAGCCAGACACACACACACATACGCGGGCAGAGATGGAGGGAGCGACTGGCACTAGGTCTAATGCAGGTGGGATTAAGCACTCCAGTTGCACAAATTCCTGGGGGCTGTGCTAAAGGGTGGGGAGAAGGGGGAACTTGCACCCTCCAGTTCAACTTTGAGAAGGTCCAGCCTGCACTCAGCAGACCTCAACCTCCAACCAGTGGAGGCGAAATGCAGCAGAATGATTGTAACTCTGGGACTTTTTTCTGGGTCGGGACCATGACTTAATCTGCCAGAGCGATACGGTCATGGATGGACCTTCCTTGTTTTAGCACAGGGGTGGGGAATCTGTTTTGTCCCACAAGCCAGATCCTTGCAGCAATTTTCATTCTGATCTGTCCTAATCACACACACACACACACAGTGCTGTTTCCATTCTGCTGCAATTTGCCTTTTAGTGTTTGGTGAGGGGAACTATGCTATTTTTCTTGCCGTCTGCGGCAGTCGAGTTTTTACATAATCTAATTACATTATTAGTAGCGTTATTCCCACGTTAATCCACTCTGTTTGCTTCAATGCATAGGGAACACAATGCAAATTGGGAGAAAGCAATTGATTACAAATCATTTACATAAGAGATCAACACGAGGGACAATATGTGGAAGAGTTCAAGCCTTTTTTGGATGATTCGAAATAATATCATAATCAAATCACTGGCAGGATTTGAAATTTGACCAATGGAAAGAAATGTTAATGTATGAAACAGAGGAATATATATTAAATGAAATGTGATGTAATAGAGGAATATTTATTAGGTGAAATGTGCAATATTATGCATTATACAAAACGGATGGGCATAAAACAGCATGGAAAGGAAGGTGGGAAGACAAATTATATGAGAAATGCATAACAAATTTGAAGTTTGAAATTAATTGGTTAAAGTTATGAAGATCTAATAAAAATCTTAATAAATAGAATCATTTGCAGACTGAAGAACAACAGCAAACAACAGTCCTATTCACTGGAAGTACTTCTGTTCCAGGCCTGGGACAAAATTCTGCTCCCATTTCTCTTTCCGTTCCAATTCTCTGACTGCCCTTTTCTCCCAAATTGGGGACGTAGCAAACTGAAACTGATACTGAGTCAGAATGCTGGTCCACTTCGTTGAGATTTGGGTGTTGTTTTGGGGTCCCAAGAACGCGTATCAGGAGGAAGCAGACCTTCTAAGCGCAACCGTCCTTTATTACTACAAAACAAAAACAGGAAACGAAAGTGCACTCTGGTTCTCTGCAATGTGCAAACTGCAGGAACTCAAGAGGCCCAAAAAGCATTAACCTGAAACACAGTGCCCCCTGGCATACATTAAACCAGGGAAAGCCAAAGGCAGCTGGTCTCACAGCAGAGGTGAGCCCTGCTTTCCTTGCTTTCCCTCTGCTCTGCAGCCTGACAGAATTGACACTGCCAGGTAGCAGTTGGGGAGGACCCCCCCCCAAAATAGCACCCCCTTCCTAGATATGTGCTCCTGACACCTTTGCCATTACAGTTGTACATTGGTACTCAAAGAACTTGGAACCCAAACACTGCAAACTGGAAGTAAGTACCGGTATTCCAGTTTGCGAACTTTTTTGGGGGAAGCCAACCGTGCTCCGTTTTGAGTCTTATGCTTCCTATTTGAGTGCCACACTTCCATTTTAAGTGTTACGCTGAGGTCTGTCTGTTTTTGCTATTTATTTTGCTTTTTTGTTTTTGCAGCTCTTTTGTGTGTGTGTTTGTGTGTGTCTGTGAGGAACTCAGTTCAGCTATTGATTGATTGATTGATTGTGTGACTGCCGTACATTGTTTATTGCTTTCATTTTATGGATCAATGGTCTCGTTAGATAGTAAAATTCATGTTAAATTGCTGCTTTAGGGGTTGTTTTTAAAAGTCTGGAACTGGGCACCACAGTTCAAGAAGGATACTGACAAGCTGGAACGTGTCCAGAGGAGGGCAACCAAAATGGTCAAAAGCTTGGAAACGATGCCTTATGAGGAACGGCTTAGGGAGCTGGGTATGTTTAGCCTGGAGAAGAGAAAGTTCAGGGGTGATATGATAGCCATGTTCAAATATATAAAAGGATGTCATATAGAGGAGGGAGAAAGGTTGTTTTCTGCTGCTCCAGAGAAGCGGACACGGAGCAATGGATTCAAACTACAAGAAAGAAGATTCCACCTAAACATTAGGAAGAACTTCCTGACAGTAAGAGCTGTTCGACAGTGGAATTTGCTGCCAAGGAGGGTGGTGGAGTCTCCTTCTTTGGAGGTCTTTAAGCAGAGGCTTGACAGCCACCTGTCAGGAATGCTTTGATGGTGTTTCCTGCTTGGCAGGGGGTTGGACTGGATGGCCCTTGTGGTCTCTTCCAACTCTATGATTCTATGATTCTATGGATTAATCCATTTTGCATTACTTTTTATGGGAAAGCGCGCCTTTGTTTTGGAACGCTTTGGTTTTGGAACGGACTTCCGGAACGGATTAAGTTTGAGAACCAAGGTCCCACTGTATCTTTTATATACTAGAAAAAGTCCATCCTGTTCTCCTGGGCTTTTAATGGTTGCATGGTATGCTAAGAATCGATCCTAGAAAGAAGAGGCAAAGTCACAAGGAAAGAGCACCTCTGAGCAAACCTATACCTTCCAAATGCCCCGGGGGGGGGGGGACAAGACATCCCATTTTTTCTCATGAGATCTCAGCAGCCACCTTGGGCGCCATGCTCTCATGCACTCTCACACTGTGCTTTCCTTTTGGGGCACTGTGCAAGATCTTGCCCCCCAAAAGCAGTTTTTTTTGGAGGAGGAGAGTGAGGCACAGATCTCATGAATCGCCTGGGAGCGCATCCCGGAACACACGTGTCCCGGTTTTGCATCAGAAAAAGTTGGAAGGCATGCATACCCAGACTGTATTTCTGTTTTCATGGAGGTCACACCTGCAGTGAAGGAGCAGAACCTCTGAAGGTAGAAGGGAAGAGCCATAGCTCAGTAATATTGCAGCTACCTTTCATGCAGAAGGTCCCAGATTCAATTCCCGGCAGTGCCAAATAGGACAGGGAACGTCTCCTGACTGGAATCCTGTAGAGTTGCTGTCAGTTGCATTTCCTAGTACAGAAAGTATTGATCTGATGTGTAGAGATATTTCCTATTCTACTTAGTTCAGGAGGGTTCTAGAAGCTTCTCTTTGTGAAAGAAACAAGCAGAAGGTTCATGATGTTTGGGTTATCCCTTCAGAGAAGCTGAGTACAGCTGGCTGAAACTTTTTCTGTTATCTCTTTCTGTCAAGGTCGTGCTGACTTTAATAGTAGGGCCAGAAGGAGCCTGGGTTTCACACTTTCTCTTTCTGTCTCTCTCTCTTTCTGGTGTGGTGTTCCGTATATAGTGTTAAGGTTTTAGTCTTATAAGTTTGTTAAGTTTAAGTTAAGTCTGCTGCAACTGGATTTCTTATGGACAGTGCCAATCCTGGATGTATTGGATTTGTGACCATTATGCTCCTTTGTCTTCAGCAGCTGCTGGATGAAATGCCTCTGGTCTATTTTTTTGGGAATCCTGCAACGTGTTTAAGTTTTTACTCTGCTAACTATACATTGATATTTCTTCTGGCAGAAGAAATATCAACAACCTCAGATATGCTGATGACACAACCTTGATGGCAGAAAGTGAGGAGGAATTAAAGAACCTTTTAATGAGGGTGAAAGAGGAGAGCGCAAAATATGGTCTGAAGCTCAACATCAAAAAAACTAAGATCATGGCCACTGGTCCCATCACCTCCTGGCAAATAGAAGGGGAAGAAATGGAGGCAGTGAGAGATTTCACTTTCTTGGGTTCCATGATCACTGCAGATGGTGACAGCAGTCATGAAATTAGAAGACGCCTGCTTCTTGGGAGAAAAGCAATGACAAACCTAGACAGCATCTTGTAAAGCAGAGACATCACCTTGCCGACAAAGGTCCGTATAGTTAAAGCTATGGTTTTCCCAGTAGTAATGTACAGAAGTGAGAGCAGGACCATAAAGAAGGCTGATCACCGAAGAATTGATGCTTTTGAATTATGGTGCTGTAGGAGACTCTTGAGAGTCCCATGGACTGCAAGAAGATCAAACCTATCAATTCTAAAGGAAAACAGCCTAGAGTGCTCACTGGAAGGACAGATCCTGAAGCTGAGGCTCCAATACTTTGGCCACCTCATGAGAAGAGAAGACTCCCTGGAAAAGACCCTGATGTTGGGAAAGATGGAGGGCACAAGGAGAAGGGGACGACAGAGGACAAGATGGTTGAACAGTGTTCTCGAAGATACCAACATGAGTCTGACCAAACTGCGGGAGGCAGTGGAAGACAGGAGTGCCTGGCGTGCTCTGGTCCATGGGGTCACGAAGAGTTGGACACGACTAAACGACTAAACAACAACTTTACATTGGAATCTACTCTGGATCAATATTGAGTTAGAATTTCAATGGCATTTGCTGCCAATCAGTGGAGACAACACTGAGGTAGATGGATCAAGGGGTCTAACTCAGGGCAAGGCAGCTTCCTGTGGCCCTATGACTTCTGCGTAGGTCTCAGGGCTTATCTACACTTACCTTTTGGGCCCTGGTTTCCAGACATAGGCCTGCGCTTTAAAGCTCCATATCTGAGCACTTTCCCCCTGCCCCAGAGTGTGGATAAGCCCTCAGTCTTGGTGCAGTTAAAGAAGAAGAAGTTAAAGGCACGTGGTGGGCTGCAGGAGTGGGCTGGAGAATAAATAAACATTGACTTAACCTGTGCAGCTATTACCGTTTATCCTAATTCTTCATCCCCTTTGATCCCACCCACCTTCCTCTCTGCTAGCCTTTAGAGGGATCAAGCTAATTGATAGCACTTAATCTTATACATTAATGTGTTTAAAATGATCCTTCTAATCTAACCCTGTTAATCTCTTCATCTGTTTAATCTAGTTAAACCATTAAATTCCAATCCTTAATCTGTGCACTGGAAGATTTTGCTCTCTCCTCTCTTTTTCCTACCTGCCAGCACCATTAAACTGTGGAATTGATCAGGGCAGAAGCTCTGGACCGTGGCCTCTAGAGATGCAAATGGAGGAGAAACTCAGCTCGGTTCACCCTTTGATGGAAACTCACCGAATCTGCATTCCCTGAAACCATTCGCAAAGCAAAATGCATCTATCCTTTGAAATTTGCACCTCTCTGAATTTTGCAATATACACTTTCTCACCCAGATAATGTTTACAAAGGTGCATATATTATAGGATGGAATACATTTTTAAAATAATAATAATAATAATACATGTATTAGTGAAAGTAACCATACAAAAACAACGTTCAATTAGGAGAAATTGGTTTGCACAAAAATGTGTATTAGGAGGAATGTGCACTAGCCTGCTGATGAATTTTGATGAGGACTTTTTTCTTTTTTCACAAATAAAATGCAAACTCATGCAGAAATGTGCTGAACTGAATTTGAGACTGGAAAAATGGGAGACTGAAAGGAACGCCCCAAAAGTCTGCTCACCTTTTACCCGGTGGGCGGCGTTGCGGCCAGGCAGCTTGGCCTCAACAGTTTACCGGCCATGGAGCGGAGGGACGATGCCTGTCCCCTACATCATGGCTGGCCATGTCATCTTTGCTGGGGGACAGCCCCAGCTAATCAGCTGGCAGGCTGGGTGTGGCCTATTGGTGATTTACCCTTCAGTGGACTCCCTGCAGAAGGGCAGGAGTCAAGATATAGCCTGGCTTCACCCCAATGCCTGAGCCAAACCGCTCACATCTGTAACCAATAAAGTTGTGGCCTATTTGAACCCATAAACCAAAATACTATGTGTCATTGTGTTTTATTGTTCTCCTGGGAACTTTGTGGCTCAGGTGCTTTGGCACGCAAATGACAGATGTGGCTATCCTTAACTTAAAACTATATTTCTACTTTGGGGGATGTTATGTACTGAGTTGAATAGGATCCAAAATGCAGCAGTCTGATTGGTCCTAGAACAATAGGATTCAGAATGCAGCAGTCTGATAGGTCCTAGAACAATAGGATCCAGAATGCAGCAGTCTGATTGGTCCGAGAACAATAGGATTCAGAATGCAGCAGTCTGATTGGTCCTAGAACAATAGGATCCGGAATGCAGCAGTCTGATTGGCCCGCAGGAGCCACCCAATCCAGCTCCAGGTGGAAGTGAATCCGCAACCTGATTGGCCTACAGGAGTATCCCAGAATTAGCCAATCACGTGGGGCCCATTTGTTGTGCTTTCTCAGTGAAAACCACGTGCATGTTGTTGTTTTTTTAAAAAAATAAATAAAATAAAAATAAAAAAGTGAGTAATTGTCAAGCGAAAACCAAGATAGAAAGCCTCTTCCTCCTCCAACTGAGCAGGCTGGATCCTCCCAGTGTCCCATGAGCATCATCGGCCCCCCAATCTTCTGCTCAAGCTGGCACCTCTGCCCCCAAACCCAAACCCAAACCCACCTCTGTAATTTTTTGTGTTCCTGTCAAAGGCGGTTTGTGTGTTTACAATTGTGCTCACTTTATTTTGGACTTCAAAGTCTACTGCCATGAGATAAAACAATTTAAAATGGTGTGGGGCGTGTGAGATTAAGGGGTGGGTCTGGTGGGAATAGGAGGAGCTATCTATCTTAGCGCCAGCTTCCAAGTTTCACCTTTATTCCAACACACACACACACAGAGCGCGTCTTTTTCACTTTTCCGTCCCCC
The DNA here is from genome assembly GCA_034642065.1 of Darevskia nairensis. Taxonomy (NCBI): domain Eukaryota; kingdom Metazoa; phylum Chordata; class Lepidosauria; order Squamata; family Lacertidae; genus Darevskia; species Darevskia nairensis. The sequence continues at coordinate 151,730 of JAWWNI010000351.1, read as the reverse complement.
CCCTCCCTTTTACCGTCAGTATCTCTCCTCTTCCCATCTGGGCCGACTGAGTATGAGATGGCTTCTTTGTACCTGTTAACCATCTTGGGCTCACCATCCATGACGCCACTTAAGACCTTCATTACTATGTGTGGCACGAGTTTAATGAAGTGGTTGAGCTCTTGTACTGCATAATGAGGAGGACTCGGCGAGGCTCATTATATTCTCCCCCCCTTTTTTTTGCAGATTCTGTTTCTGTACTCCAGAATTCAAAGAAACAATCATCAGAAACTCCCCTTCAAAATATTATTATTAATAATAAAAATAAGGGGGAGGGGGGAAGCGCTCCCTCTTCTTTTGAAACTATAACCCTGATTACAAATCTCGTTGAAAGCTTTTTTTTGCCCCTATTGAATCCTGTTGGAAATGAGGTTTAGAAAACCTACCTCAGGGGGCAGGGAGGGAGGGGCAGGCATTTTAAATCCACACATGAAACCCAGTGATAGATATCTTTGATGGTGCTTTTAAGCTCGTCTCTTCTCTTAGTTTTTCCTCGAAGGCGCCCTTCTAATCATTCTAAAGCAGTGTGTTTAGAATCGCATAAGAACAGAAGAATAGCTTGGTCGCATTAGACCAAAGGCCTGTCTCCAGGATGTTGAAACTTTGGCCATCGAGGCACTGCGGAGCCACAGCTTCCTCCATCATCCCTGATCCAGCTGGGCTTTTCTTATGGTCTAATGCATCTCACCTTCAAAGTTTGTGGGCTGACCTGTGACCATTGCACTTGTTGGCAGAGCATATGTTCAACACCACCCTTCCTCCTAGAATCATAGAATTGTAGAGTTGGAAGGGACCAACTCTAGTCCAATCGCAACTAAAGCATCCATGACAGATGGCCCTCCAACCTCTGCTTATAAACATCCATGGAAGGAGAACCCACCACCTTCCGAGGGGTTCTGTTCCACTGCCAAACAGCTCGTACTGCCAGAAAGTTCTTCCCGATGTTTAAAATTACTATCTGCAGTCTTAAGGCAAAACACAGCTTCTTCATAGTGTTGTACTATTGTGGGTGGCGCTGTGGTCTAAACCACTGAGCCTCTTGGGCTTGCCGATCAGAAGGTCGGCGGTTCAAATCCCTGCGATGGAGTGAGCTCCCGTTGCTCGGTCCCAGCTCCTGCCAACCTAGCAGTTCGAAATCACACCAGTGCAAGTAGATAAATAGGTACCACTGCGGCGGGAAGGTAAACAGCATTTCCATGCACTGTGGTTTCTGTCACAGTGTCCCATTGTGCCAGGAGCGGTTTAGTCATGCTGGTCACATGGCCCAGAAAGCTGTCTGTGGACAAAAGCCAGCTCCCTTAGTCTGAAAGCGAGATGAGTGCCCCAACCCCATAGTTGCCTTTGATTGGACTTAACCATCCAGGGGTCCTTTACTTTTACTTTTACCTTTACCTGTACTATTGGACAGGGCACACGGGGCATCATATGGTTATGATTTCATCTTCCTTCCAGATATGAAGAGAGAAATGCACTTCCTTCCTTCCTTCCTTCCTTCCTTCCTTCCTTCCTTCCTTCCTTCCTTCCTTCCTTCCTTCCTTCCTTCCTCCCTCCCTCCCTCCCTTCCTTCCCTTCCCTTCCCTTCCCTTCCCTTCCCTTCCCTTCCCTTCCCTTCCCTTCCTTCTTTTGAAGAGAGCTATGGTGCTTCTATAGAGCACCTTCATTGTTCTCCCACTTGGCTACTACTATGCCAGCGATGGCCATATTGGGATAGCGATCACTTGGCCACTGTAGTCCATGCCTTGGTGACCTTGAGCCTGAATGACTGCATTGCGCTCTATGCCCTTGGGCCTGGCCCAGAAGCTGCAGCTGGTGCACAACGCAGTGACTTGACTGCTGATGGGGGCAGGTGGCCGACAGCAGGAAACACCTCCGTTAGCTGGTCCAGGTTCAATTTTCTTGTGTTGATATGCGAAGCCCTGATCGTCTTGGGCATTGGGAGACCTTAATAACCGCTTGAGTCCTTATATCCGAGCTCCATCACTCTGAGAATTATCGTTAGTTGCTCCAAGTGTTACAGAGACTCAACCAAGGTGGTCTCATGCTGTGGAACACTCATCCAGCAGAGATTCAACAGGCATCCTCCGTTGTCACTTTCAGATGTCTCTTGAAGATGTTTTTGTGCTGATGGGCCTTTGTAAACAGCATGATTTTTGATTAGCCAGTCGCCTTGGCGATCATTTGTATTTATTTGTTTTCAAAATGATGTCTTATGTTTTAGTGGCATACCCCACCTTGATATTTCAAGATGAGGTTGTATAGAAATATTCCAATGGATAGACAGACAGATACAGTAGATAACAGTGCAAAGGCACTCTGGACATGCTCGTTAGCATGTTGCCCTTTTAAAAAGACAGGCCACCTTATCTCTCTCTTTTTCTTTTTACCTGTTTAAGCGAAGAATCTAAGGAGCACAGAGGAGTGAGGCCAAAAATCATGATTACACAGCTCTCTGATAAGTCATTTCCTAGGGCTCCCATACATACATCCTAGGGCATCCATACATTTCAAAGGCAGATTGACGTCCTGGTGTGTGGGGGTGGGGATTTCCAAAAGGCAGCACTTTGTTCTGGATCTTAGGCAAGTCAATCGTAAAAACCACCGGTTTTTTGCTCAACAACTTTGGGGTTTGTCTTTTTAAAAGCTCAATAATTTTGGGGCCTTCCTTCCTAAAAAAAAAGTTCAACAACTTTCGGGGTGTCTTGGTTTTTATTTTTTGAAATATGGCAACCCTACATCCCCCCCACCCCCCTCAGTTGCTTATGATAGTGCACTGAGTTGGCCGGCCACCCCATTCACTCCGAGAAATCACCCACATGAGCGGCACAATGAGGAAGGCATACTGACAGCAGCAAGCATTCCTCTTTGTTTGTTTGAGAGCATTAAATGCCATCAGTTTGGGGTGTCCTGGCAGCTGTTGGGGTAAGCAGATCACATGGTCCAACCAGAGATGGGGTAGAGGATGTGATGCTTTTGTGTTTATATGTGGGAGGGGGGAATCAGCCAGGACTCCTGCGGTCTCCCTCCTGGAGTGTTGCTATGGATTTTCTCCTCCGATACAATGGACTTAATGAATCCCTAATTAAATGTCTGCCGCAACCGCCACTAGTATTTACCATTTGTTTAGCAAATAAATGGCACGGGAGCAACAGGGTCCCCTACCCAGAGGGCACTGCTGTATGGCAGGGGCAGCCAATGCCAGATGCAATCCTGGTTTGTCTGTCGTGCTATAGCCTTCCCCCAACCAGGTAGTGTGCTGATGTTATTGGACTACAGCGCCCATCAACCCTGACCATTGGGTATGCAGGCAGGCGCTGGCGGGAGCTGGAGTCCTTAGCCACAACCCTTGCACAGTCTGCATAATTTGACAGCCACTGTTGCCTGTTGGACGTCTACAGCAAATGGCTAGCAAGCCATACCAATCAGGTTGCCAGCCGCCACTTTCGTTTTCACGCTCCTGTGCCTCTAACAGGAACCTGACAGAAATCAATTTAGCAGGAGATGCTTTTTCCCATCACTTTATCTCCCCAAGGGACCACACATTCTGCACTTAGAAAGCCCCAGGTTCAATCCTCGGCATCGCCGGCTAGAAGAATCAGGTGACATGGGAAAGACCTCTCTTTGAGACCCTGGAGAATATCCATGGATATTTCGAGAATCGCAAGTGGGGAGAGAACTTCGATTGCACTTAGGTATTGCTTGCAAACTTCCCATACTAAGCATTTGGTCATTGTGGTTGCCTGCATGCCATACATTGAAAGCACATGACTTCCCCCAAAGAATCCTGGGAACTGTAGTTTGTTAAGGGTGCTGAAAGTAATTTGTTGTTGTTTAGCCGTTTAGTCGTGTCCGACTCTTCGTGACCCCATGGACCAGAGCACGCCAGGCACTCCTGTCTTTCACTGCCTCCCACAGTTTGGTCAGACTCATGTTGGTAACTTCGAGAACACTGTCCAACCATCTTGTCCTCTGTCGTCCCCTTCTCCTTGTGCCCTCCATCTTTCCCAACATCAGGGTCTTTTCCAGGGAGTCTTCTCTTCTCATGAGGTGGCCAAAGTATTGGAGCCTCAGCTTCAGGATCTGTCCTTCCAGTGAGCACTCCGGGCTGATTTCCTTCAGAATGGATAGGTTTGATCTTCTTGCAGACTCTCAAGAGTCTCCTCCAGCACCCCTATTTGCCTGCCAGATCTACAATTCTCAGGGTGGTTTGACAGGCAATCCCTCTTCATGGGGGAACTCTGGGAATTCGAGCTCTGTGAGAGGAATCTTTTTTTTTAAAGCATTCAAAAACAGCCAAAATATTATAAAAACAGAGATAAAAGTATTCAAAAGGCAGTGACCATTAAAAACATTATTTCATCCAGTGAATTTGGAGTTGCAAGGAGCAATATTCTTCAGCCATCAAATTTCTGAGTAAACAGGGACATTTTTTTAAAAAAAAATCCCTCCTGAATGTTAATGATGAAGACAGCCATGCATTCTGCAAATGGGGAGCCACCACTGAAAAGGCCTTGTGGCAGGCTCAGTGCCAGCTGGACAGCTGTCCAAAGGTTAAGAGTCACATCCGTTGCTCCACCCACTTTTGCCTCTGGCCACACCCACTTTAATCTCTGCACTATATACCACTGGCACGTGTGCCCAAAAAGGTTATGCATGCAGAGAAAGCAGGCTGGACAAAGTTACTGTCAAACACCCCTTCCTCAGCCTCCCACATGCAACAAGAGTACAATACAGACCTACCCACAGAGTTGTTGCAAGCCAGGTTGCAAGAAGAGCTGTGGCTCAGTGGCAGAGCACCTGCTTCACACGCAGAAGGTCCCAGGTTCGATTCCTGGCATTTGCAGCCAGGAGTAGGAGAGACCCTTGCCTGAATCCCTGGAGAGCTGCTGCCAGCCAGTGTAGTCATTAATGGGTTACATGAAACAATGGTCGGTCTGTCGGTCGGTCTGCCTGGGATTCCTTAGTTGCGATTCCTGTTCTACAGTTCTGTGATTCTGTGACTGAGTATAAGGCAGTGTCCTGTATTCCTAAGGAAATAGTGAGTTGCTTTGACCCTCAAAAGCACTGTACAGTGATGCCAAGTCTTAACAATAACATTCCCCTCCTTTCTGCCAGCAGAGCCAGTGGGAGAGGCCCCTTCAGGCTCATCTTCCCGGTAGCAGGGAGGGGGCAGACCTTCAGGGCACACTGAGCCCAGCTTCAAGGTCGCTCTTTGGGGGGTGTCACTCCTGCCAAGGGACCAGGAAGGGCCAAGCCACCAGAGCTGGAGGTGGCTTTGCTGCGGATCAAGTCTTGCCACTGTCTATTTCTGCGTTAATATCTCTTGATCTTGTGTTCCATTGTGTTTTTAGCTCGTCAGCCACTTTGAAGGCCCTTGGGTGGCGAGGCAGCCTCAAAAACATTAATATAAACAAATAATATATAAACAGCAGAGGCGACGAATTTGGCAAGACAGCGGCTGAGTTATTTCCTAAGAAGTCAACAGTTAAATTGAAATTAGGATGTGCGGGCGGGCGGTCAGGGGTGGGCAGGAGCTGGGGGAAAGAACAGAGATGTGTGAATTCCAGATTGCTCCAGCGGGTAAATGATACAATTTAGCCAAAAGGCATTTATTATAGTGAGGGATAGGGAAAAGGTTTGGTGCCGAGCAGGGGGGGGGGGGGCAGAAGGGACAGGGGAGTGAGAGAAAAGTGCAGTCCAATCTTGCACGATTCCAAAGAACCCTGCGTTAAAAATAAACGCATCCATCCAGCGGATTCTGCCATCTGCACGTGTGGCGTGCACACACAGAGATCTGGAACGCGGTTGTGCCAGTTACCCTGCTTTGAGCAGAAGATTCCTCACTGTAGGGCTAGTCTCCTTCGCTACAACCCCTCTGGCTGTGTGCCAGAGATCATCATTAGTAGACAGCATTCATTCATGGTGCTGGCCGCTTGGATCTGTTCACGCACGTATCTGCCAAACCAATTGTCAAGGGCAGTGTTCTTGCGGAGCTGCAGGAAAACAGAATGTAGCACTAGGCACAGAACTCAGCTACCTGCGAATCCCAGATTTCTCCTTCTCTCTCTTCAGAAGGCAAGCTTCTAGTCCTCATTGGCATAGGATAACCTCCTCCTATATATGGTTTTCCCAGTAGTAATGTACGGAAGTGAGAGCTGGACCATAAAGAAGGCTGATCGCCGAAGAATTGATGCTTTTGAATTATGGTGCTGGAGGAGACTCTTGAGAGTCCCATGGACTGCAAGAAGATCAAACCTATCCATTCTGAAGGAAATCAGCCCTGAGTGCTCATTAGAAGGACAGATCCTGAAGCTGAGGCTCTAATACTTTGGCCACCTCATGAGAAGAGAAGACTCCCTAGAAAAGACCCTGATGTTGGGAAAGATGGAGGGCACAAGGAGAAGGGGACGACAGAGGACGAGATGGTTGGACAGTGTTCTCGAAGCTACCAACATGAGTCTGACCAAACTGTGGGAGGCAGTGGAAGACAGGAGTGCCTGGCGTGCTCTGGTCCATGGGGTCATGAAGAGCCGGACACGACTAAACAACAACAACAACAACAACAACAACAACAATAAATCTCCTCCTCCTCTCTTCTCTTTGGCGATTACTCATAGCTGAGTAAGGTTATCTTCCATGAACACGGTCTTAATAGTGCGCCCATAAGTGACTGTGGAGGCTAACTCTGGATCCACACGTCCTTCCACAGTGGGGACATAGGTTTCCAGGTGGGAGTTGATCATGGTGAGGATTTGCCAAACTTCATGATGTGCTGGTGGTGTCTGCTGCAATCTTAGAGAGGTGGCAAGTGCCCTTAAGAACATAAGGAGAGCCTGCAGGGCCAGGCCAGTGGGTCACCTCCTCCTGCGTCCTGTTCTCACACTGGTCACCCAGATGCATGTGGGTAACCCTCAAGTGGGACCCGAGCACAAGAGCCCTCTCCCCTCCTGTGGTTTCCAGCAACTGGTGATTCGGAAGCATTACTGCTTCCAGCCGTAGAGGCAGAGCACAACCATTCTGGCTATTCTGGCTGGTATATATTCTTCCTAGATTTTTAGCAGGCATAACTGTTATGTGAAACAGGAGACGTGATACAACTTTGGAGAGCAGATATTCATACCTAAGTTGTAGAAATTAGCTTTCCTCGATGCAAGATTCGGATTGTCAGGGTGCATTTTTATTTTATTTTACGTTTATGTATTTATCTTACGTTTCCGAGCACAATTCAAAGTGTTGGTGCTGACCTTTAAAGCCCTAAATGGCCTCAGTCCAGTATACCTGAAGGAGCGTCTCCACCCCCATCGTTCTGCCCGGACACTGAGGTCCAGCGCCGAGGGCCTTCTGGCGGTTCCCTCACTACGAGAAGCCAAGGAACCAGGCAGAGGTCCTTCCCGGTAGTGGCACCCACCCTGTGGAACACCCTCCCACCAGATGTCAAAGAGAAAAACAACTACCAGACTAGAAGACATCTGAAGGCAGCCCTGTTTAGGGAGGCTTTTAATGTTTAATATATTATTTTAATGTTCTGTTGGAAGCCGCCCAGAGTGGGCGGGGTATAAATAAATTATTATTATTATTATTATTATTATTATTATTATTATTATTTATTATTATATTGAAGAATATACACTGTCTTTGCCTTATTGCCCAGCAGTTTACAGTGTGTGTACAGAGGGTAGGGGAGGCCCTCAGTTCTTTCTGCATCAAGGCCGGGCTGAATGGTTGGCACCAGAGATGGGTGTTTCTGAGACCCAGGATCCCAGCAATCAGTTGATGGATTTAGATCTGAAGCCAGGAGCTTTGGTAGGAGATGGCAATGGGCTTGTTGACCAGGCAAGGGCAAATAGTGAGATTTCAAGGCTTACTCGCATCCTGGCCAATCAGGACTCCCCCCACCTCCATCTGCAATTTATGCTGTGGAATGGCCCTTAATTAACGACGAGAAGCCTTTTCTAAACCTGGGCTGCTAGTTTGCTGGCAGCTGAGTTCTTGCAAGGGCTGCTTAGCTCAGGATTTGCCACCAAAATAGAGTAAGGAAAAGAGCAATAACCCAAGAGCTTTAGCCCAGGTAGAGAGCTCAGCACCACTAAACCTTTTTTTTCTGCCATTAAAGGTGAGAATAATGAGCCAGCGGCATATCTCTTTCTGACCCACTCGGAGGCTTCATGCCAGACCAACGGGCCCACCTAACCTGGTCCTCCTGCCCCAATACATCAGACCAATGGCCCCCATCTAGCCTCGAAGCGTGAAATTCGATTACCACGTCCCTATCATTAGCCTCATTGCTATAGCAACAGATGTTATTAGCAGTCATAAAATTCCCCAACCCCTTTATTAAATCTAACTGCGGAATTTGACTCCTTGACCCGCTGCGTCTGCTGCAGCTGTTTGGTGATTAGCGTAGGGGGGATTGGAAGCTTCATCTCTGGGGCCTTTTTTCAGCATGCGGAAAGGGATGCCAAGTGGGGGCAGGATTCCTAGATGCCTACCAGCTCCAGAAGTGTAGGGTAGTAGTTGTCACTCGGAGTTAGTGCCTGTCTCTTTAAAGTCCCCGCAGCAATAAAGACGGGGCACACACAACAATGTACAAAGAGCCTGCTGGATGAGGCCAATCTCCCATTTAGCCCAGCATCCTTGAAAACACACTGGCCAACCAGATGCCTGTGGGCAGTGCTTCTTCTTTTTTCAGCCGGAGCGTGCTGGAGCGCAGTTCTAGCATCTCTCAGGTGGGCAACATTGTGGGCCGGCACACCCTCCTGACCTCCTGACCTCTTCATTCATTCATTCATTCATTCATTCATTCATTCATTCATTCATTTATTATTGAGTTTATACACCCCCCTATACCCGGAGGTCTCAGGGCACTTCACAGAAAAGATCACAACATATATAATCAGAATAAAAACAACTCAATAACACACACACACACCCCTCAGAAAAGAGCCACATTTTAAAAGGGTATAGGATGTCAAATAGATCAACCAAAGCTGGTTACGTTTTTGCCTGGCGCCTAAAGGTGTGTAATGAAGACACCAGACAAACTTCCCTGGAGAGAGCATTCCACAGACAGGGAGCCACTGCAGAGAAGACCCGTTCTCGTGTTGCCACACTCCACAGACAGGGAGCCACTGCAGAGAAGACCCGTTCTCATGTTGCCACACTCCACAGACAGGGAGCCACTGCAGAGAAGACCCGTTCTCGTGTTGCCACACTCCAAACCTCTTGAGGAGGGGGCACACGAAGGAGGGTCTCGGAAGATGATCTCATGGTCCGGGTAGGTTCATACGGAAAGAGGCGGTCCTTGAGGTATTGTGGTTCTTGCCTTTATGTACTCCGAGAAGCTCCAAACAAACATTTGAAGTCGAAACAGAAGCTGGTCAGTGTGTGAGTCTACACTTTTTAAAAGATCCATGAGTCCACCGAGCTCCTAGCCACAATTGATCAGGGCAGGGCCAATTCGTATTTCCTTTCCTTCATCTCCCAAGTAGCGGCGGCAGGCTTTAATAATAATAATAATAATTTATTATTTCTACCCCGCCCATCTGGCCGGGTCTCCCCAGCCACTCTAGGCGGCTTCCAACAAATATTAAAACACATACACATGTCACAGATTAAAAACTTCCCTGAACAGGGCTGTCTTCAGGCATTTTCTAAATGTCAGATAGTTGTTAGTACCTTTGACTTCTGATGGGAGGGCGTTTAAGCTTTCCAGCTAGGCTTCTCCTGTTGAAAGCCCACTTGTCTGCACAAGGGGCTTCCGAGACACCCTAGCCACCCTCCTGAATATAAGAGAATGAAGGAGGCGGGGGCGCATTTATTTGACTTGCACCAAACCAGCTAGGGAGACAGCTTGCCCTGGTTTTTAGCACCTCCACAGGCGGTGAATGCAGCTGCTGTCAAACCGGCATCTGTTCAGGGCTGCCCCGAGACGACCGGTAATTTAATGTAGCAATTTCATGTTGAGTTCCGGCACCTATTTTTCTTGGGGGGGAAACACTGCCTGTGGGTAACCCTCAAGCAGGACCAGAGCAAAAGAGCTCTACCCCTGCCAGTGTTTTCCTGCAACTGACATTCAGAAGCATCACTCCAGCCATGGAGGTAGGACACAGACATTGTAGGTGGTAGTCTTTGGCAGCCTCCATGAATTTGCGTGTTTAGACCTTTAACCTCCCCCTTAAATAAATTCAGGCAAGACTCAAATTTTTGGTTTGGTTTTTGACAGAATTTAGGCCACAACTTTATTGATTACATCAAGTGAGTGTTTGCATAGCTCCCTGCACTGTGGCAGGTAGCGTAGCGCTGACCCAGGGCACCAGCATAGGTCAGCCTAGGGTAAACACCTGGAACAGTGAAAAGCGGGAGTCAGGTTAGTCCACCACCCAGATGTCCCCCTGGACTCGGGCATGGGCACAGCCCATAGCTGTCAACTTTCGGATTTGAAAATAAGGGTTTTTTTCAAACTTTTGGATTTGAAAATAAGGGATGCCGCGAGGGCGCTGCAATGGCACCAAGTAGCCTCGCCACCCTGCGCTCCAGAGGCTGCATGCGAATGGGTGAGCGAAAGAGCGAGCGTGTAGACGGCAGGCAGGCTATCTGTCTGGTTGGGCGTGAGGGTCTGGCTGCACAAGGCATGCAAGCTCCGCCCCCAGTCGGTCTCAGACTCCTTATTGGCAGCCAAGCAACGCAGCTGAGGAGCCTCCCTGGCCGGCAGGGAGGGAGAGGAGCTGCTTCCTTTGAAATCTGGGAAATTTAAGGGATATCAACAATAGCAGCGGGAAACGGCATTGGAATAAGGGAGTTTCCCGCAAAAAAAGGGAGGGTTGACAGCTATGGCACAGCCCCTCTCAGGGTTGACCAAACCATTGAATCCCTGGATTCCTTTAACAGAATACCCTTCGCATAGGAATGTCGAGAGCGTTCTGCCACCCCATCACCTGAACCAGAGCCTATCCGCAACATTACAAGTTGTGGCGGTTTGCTACGCGGCAGGCGAAACCCAAATGGCAACAGCCAAGTGGGGAAAATTCCTGCCGTGCCCCTGTCCCAATGACAGACGACACACGACAGCATAGCAAGGTCAAGCGCAAGCCCTAAATATTGGGAGAGGTGGGCGGGTGTTCCGATGCACTGGCCCAAAGAGTAAGCTCAGGGACACATGCATGGGCTTATGTAGGTCCCTCAATTCATTTGGCTAGCGTCCCATTGGTTTGATTACACCCCAACATTGAGGGACCTACCAATAGGGTATTGGGGCTATCCAATAGAACCCACCCACAACACAGGGTTTGGTTGCCAGCTCGCACCACAACACGTGCCCTCTTTGATTTATCCAGTCCTCTCTCTCTCTCTCTCTATTTTTACAGTACAGTCGTACCTCTTGTTACAAATGCTTCAGGTTGCGTACGCACCCGGAAATAACGGAATGCGTTACTTCCGGGTTCGGGCATGCGCAGACGCGTCAAATGACATCACGCGCATGCGCAGAAGTGTCGACTCGCATCGCGCAGACGCTGCGCTTCAGGTTGTGGACGTCATGGGTTGCGAATTCCCATGCTGGTTTCCCGAACATTTTGAATCTATATTTTTGTTTTGTTTTTTACACATTTATTTATTTGGTTTCTGAAATTAAAATTTTACAGAGATATATCAAACATAAATAATAAAAACAAGATTCCTTGGAATCTCCTGGACTCTCCTGGACTTCCATCCTCCCCTTTGTGGGTCCTATTATTAATCATTTCCCCCCACATCTTTTATGATACTCCAAATCCTTTGCCTCTTCCATTTTGTCCAGAATTCAACCTTAAACTACAAGCGATATTCCCATCCTACTAACGATTTTAACTGTTTACAAGGGTCTTTAAGATAAGCTTTGAATTCTCCCCATTCCTTATTGAAATGTTGGTCTTCCTGATTTCTGACTCTTCCGGTCACTTAAGCCATTTCAGCATAGTCCCTTAACTTCATCTGCCATTCTTCTCTGCTAGGGACTTTATCTTCTTTCCATCTCTGGGCCAGTAGCATCCGCAGGACAGCTAAATGAAAGTCCTCCTTCGTGCAGCACAAAGGAGACAGCGATGGCCACCAGCTTGGATGGCTTTAAAAGATGATTAGATGAATTCATGGAGAAGAGGGCAATCGGTGGCGACGATGGCTTGGCTCTACTTCCATAGATGGTGGCAAAAAAGCTTCCCAATACCAATTGCTAGAAACCATGGGAGGGGAGAGGGCTTTGAGGATTATGTTCTGCTCCCTGGTTTCCCACGGGGACCTTGGAGCAGTGGCAAATGGAGCCGCTTGGCTGCCCAGGGCGGCAAACGCGGAGGCACCTCCCCGGGGGCGGGACGTCACTCTGCAGCGCTCATGCGTCCTGACGCATGCGCCGTGCATCGTGACGTCATGACACACAATGCATGCATCATGACGTCACAACACACGCATCAGGATGAACGGCGCATGTGCGGGATGCTGCACATGTGCAGTCCGTCATAGCTGTCAACCCTCCCTTTTTTTGTGGGAAACTCCCTTATTCCAATGCCGTTTCCCGCTGCTATCCCGGATTGTTGATATCCCTTAAAGTTGCTGGATTTCAAAGGAAGCAGCTCCTCTCCCTCCCTGCCGGCCAGGGAGGCTCCTCAGCTGCGTTGCTTGGCTGCCAATAAGGAGTCTGAGACCGACTGGGGGCGGAGCTTGCATACCTTGTGCAGCCAGACCCTCATGCCCAACCAGCCAGCCAGCCTGCCTGCCATCTATGCGCTCGCTCTTTCGCTCACCCGTTCGCGCGCAGCCTCTGGAGCATAGGGTGGTGAGGCTACTTGGTGCCATTTCACCGCCCTCGCGGCATCCCTTATTTTCAAATCCGAAAGTTTGAGAAAAATCCCTTATTTTCAAATCTGAAAGTTGACAGCAATGGCACTCCATCCATGCTGGTGCCCCTGCGGCAACCTTATGAGCCACCGAGCAAGTGGCAAGTCGTAAGGCTGCCGGGCGTGAACAGAGCGAACAGCGTGCGTAAGGCTGCCCCATCCGTGCTGCTTTTCGCGCGTGGCGGCCTTACAAGTTGCCGCGCGAGCAGCCACCGCACGGATGGGGTGCCAGGCGGCGGGGCTCAGTTTGGGCGTCACGGGGGGGTCGCCCAGAGTGTTGCCCCCTCCAAGGTGGAACCCAGGGCGGCCCGCCCCAATGCCCCACCCTTGCACCGCCCCTGCCTTGGAGAACAGGATACTAGACCAAAGGAGCCATTGGCTTGATCTAGCAGGTTAATCTTACGTTCCTTTTAATTGAACGCTTGAAGGGAAGGTGAGGGGAGGAGGAGGAGAAAACTCAGACTTGGCTAAAAGAAGAACTCAAATAGGGCCTTGGGACAGGAGTGCTTTTGGTAGAAAGGGATGTGGGTAACTGAACATAAGTAGTACATCCAGCCAGCTCTTGACAGTTGATAGCTGAATGTGTGAGCTGGCTTGAGTGAAAAGCAATGCCTTTGAGGTGACACCGAGTAGGACGAAAATTCTAGCTGTGATGCTTGATCTGTGATGTCTTTTACACACACACCGAGTCATCCCTTGATACTGCGTCCTCACTCGATTCTGCAGCCGTCGAGCGATGCTCCTAGGATTGGCAGCTTTGCAACCGGCTGCTGTAATTTGTTAAAGGTGATGGGAAATGTAGCTTCGTGAGGTAGGGGGGAAACTACAATTCCCATGAACCTTTGGAGGGAAATGCTGTGTCTTAGGTGTGCATTGAATGTGTTCCATATGCATTGGTGTAGTTTTGCCTTCGGTGCTTCACATTTCCCTTCTTAAATTCAATTCTTCATATTTCTGAATCAATTTTTTAAAAGTCTCTATGAAAATTCACCAGCATTTTCATGTGCCTTTCTCTAAATTGGTGCCTTAGTTTTGATTTTCCTCTTCCCTTTCCCCTTGTGTGCTGGATTTATTTTAAGATTGCAAGTCTTTGGACAAAGATGGTCTTTATATTGACTGTATGTAAGCCGCTCCGGGAGCCTTTTTGGCAGAAGAGCCGGGTACAAACGCTCTAAATAATTAAACTTGATGAGAGTTATGTCTGGGTAAGCATGCCTAGGTTTGCATTGCATGCTTTATAACAATAATGTCGTAGACAGATCTAGTATGTCAACGAGAAATGTGGAGGATTCTGAGACGGAAGGATCTCATAGGCGAAATGTTCCCTTTCCGAGACTAAACTTCCTGATCCCTGGGTTCAGATTATCTTCTGGGTTCCTGTGAAGCCTGGTTGCCAACTGATTTTCTGCCAGGGCTCCTGTGCGACTACTGTACCACAGGCAGAAATCCACCCATTCATTTTACACCCCTGCCTCTTTCTTCCAAAGAACTTAAGTAGCATGTACTGATTCTCTTCCCACATTATCTTCACAACAACCCTGTGAGGTGGGTTGGGGAGAAAGGCTATTACTAGCACAAAGCGAAATCAGTGTGCCTCATGGCTGACTGGGGGATTCAAACTGAGGCCTCCCCTGTCTGACCCCATCACCAGGACTTTAGCAAGTGAAGCATTCCTCCTCTCCCATAGCTGCTAAGCTTGGTTTATATTTCTTTGTTGCTTTTCTATCCCACCTTTATCTCCAAGGAGCTCAAGGTGGCGAACAAATGGTTTCCCCCTCCTCATTTAATCCAAACAACAACCCTGTGAGGTAGGTTATGCTGAGAGGCACTGAGTGGCCCAATGTCATGCCCATTCATGTGTCTGAATGGGGATTTGAACCCTGGTCTCCCATGTCCTAGTCCGACGCTCTAACCACTGCACAACACTTCCCTAGTGCATGGGGGGGAGAGTTGGCAGTGCCGCTAAAAGAGCAGGAAGCACAAAATGGGCATCGTGAACACTGTAGATAGATGGACTGAATGAAGCGGAAAGATGAGAGAGAGAGAGAGAGAGAGAGAGAGAGAGAGAGAGAGAGAGAGGAGCTCTCCCCGCCACATTCTTTCCAACCCAGCTCCCTGGGAATCGCTCATATTAATGATCCTCTCCCTATCCCAGAAGCTGAGTGGTTCGTAGCTAATGGTGTAAAGAGGAGCAATTAAACCCCTGGTAATTAGCATCCATCACTAGCTCACCAACATCAGCATTTCTGGAACGGTGATATTGTACTGAGAGTCTCCGGCCCACTAGGGGGCGCCCTCATTACAGGCACTGCTGACCCCGTCCCCAGTGGCCTGCAGCGTTGAACTGGGAGGTCAAGGCTGCCTCTCCTCCTTAAGGAGGAGGGGGGAGGGTTGTATATGGGGGAATAGACTTGACTCTGCCCTAGTTTTGACTCTGTGTGCACGCACTTGTGGATTTCGCAGCATGCAGGCGCATGCAAGTTCAGCAGGGCAAAGCTTTTACCAGTCTGGGAAGGGAGCAGAGGAAGGAAAGCTTCACCCGGTAAATTTCTGGGCAGCAGAAATCTAAAGATAGGGGGTGGAGGGTTCCCCCCCCCCCTGGATTTTAAGGTAGCAATCTCAAATAATCTTTGTTTGTGCCTCTGGGCTTGTGTTCCCTCCTCCCCTGGCCTGTTTCCAGTGCCTTTCTGACAGCCTAGGAGGTGGTTGCTCAGGGGCAGAGATCGCTTTGCACCAAGGGTGGCTAACCTGTGGCCCTCTGGGTGCTGCCAGACTACAACTCCCATCATCCCTGAGCATTGGCCATGCTGGCTGGGTCTGATGGGAGCTGGAGCCCGATGGCACCTGGAGGGCCACAATTTCCCCATCCCTGCTTGGGGAGGCAGCAGTGGAGCACTGCGTGCTACGGAGATGCCGTGCAGTGGAGCAGAGGAAAGGTTTCCCCAAGAGTTTGAGTGTCATTCCTTGCTTCCGGGATTGCAACTTGGACTCCTTACTGCGAGATAAATGTTGCGGCTAAGGATCTCCCACAGTTGGGGTTTCCATTTGGAAGAGGACCATGCTTTTGTATTTATGCGTTTGAATGATGCTGCATACCCATATTGGAGAAGAAGAGGGTGGTGATTTATTAAAGTTGTATTTAGTTCAAAGGATCTCTCTCTCTCTCTCTCTCTGTCTCTCTCTCTCTCTCTCTCTCTCTCTCTCTGTGTGTGTGTGTGTGTGTGTGTGTGTGTGTGTGTGTGTGTATGAGAGAGAGAGAGAATAGAATCATATAATTGTAGAGCTGGAAGGGACCCCAAGGGTCATCTAGACCAACCCCCTGCAATGCAGGAATTTCAACTAAAGCATCCATGGCAGATGGCCATCCAACCTCTGCTTTACAGCCTCCAAGGAAGGAGAGTCCACGACCTCCTAAGCATAGGTGTCAATTCCCTGGGACTCTGGGTGCCCAAGCACCCACAAAATTCCCCATGAAGGGACTGGGCACCCACAAATTTCAGTGCCAGGGCCATGCACGCTGCATGGCACCCACAGTCACTGGGCCAAGTTGGCACTCCTGCTCCATTCCACTGTCAAACAGCTCTTACTGTCAAAAAGTTTTTTCCTGATGTGTAGTCAGATTCTCTTTTCTTGTAGCTTGAAGCCATTGGTTTGAGTCCTACCCTCCCAAACAAACTTGTTCCCTCTTCCATGTGACAGCCCTTGAGATATTTGAATATGGCTATCATATCTCCTGCAGGGACGTGGGTCGCGCTGTGGTCTAAACCACAGAGCCTAGGGCTTGCCAATCGGAAGGTCACGCGACGGGGTGAGCTCCCGTTGCTCGGTCCCTGTTCCTGCCAACCTAGCAGTTTGAAAGCACGTCAAAGTGCAAGTAGATAAATAGGTACCGCTCCGGCGGGAAGGTAAACGGCGTTTCCGTGCGCTGCTCTGGTTCGCCAGAAGCGGCTTAGTCATGCTGGCCACATGACCCGGAAGCTGTACGCCGGCTCCCTCGGCCAATAAAGCGAGATGAGCGCCACAACCCCAGAGTCGGCCGCGACTGGGCCTAATGGTCAGGGGTCCCTTTATCATATCTCCTCTTTTGGCTAGAGAGAGAGAGAAGCATGAATCCCTGAATGCTTATCATCTGAAACACGGCAGGGGGGCCCATGGTTCATGAACAAATCCTGGCCTGCCAGGGGGTCCAAGTTGACCGGCAGAGCTGTTTCCCTCCAAACCACATCCTCCTGCCCGTCAGCTGATGCTACTGCATGGTGCCAACTGATGGGCAGGATTCAATCCTGCTAGGGTCTGCTTTGCCAGCATGTTCCCTGTAGCCCCCAGGATTGAACACCCAACTCAACAGCTGGTTGAGTAGAGGGTTCAATCCTGCTGGGCACTGCTTTGCTAGGATGATCCCTGTGGGAGACCCCACTCACCTCCATGGGCCAACTTTGACAGGTGGGTGGGACTGCCAACTATCAGTCACCTGATGTCATCGTGACATGCTATGATTTAAAGGTGGGTGACTAGCAGGGGTGAGGAGATATACGGACCTGTGCCCCCCCCCGAAATGTTCCCCAGCCCTTGTCTAAAAGACCTGACATAGAAGTCAGGGGGAGGGGGAATAAGGGGGAGGGAAGAAGAGAAAAAGTTCTAGGGTGGGATACATATATTCTATGGCTACACATCACTGTTTACAAACATGTTGACATATCATTAAAATGGCATCTTAAAAGACAATGAAAACAATGACAAATTATTACACTGCAGAAGGGGGGCGGTGTACATACATTCTAGAAAACATGCTTACAGAGTATTAAAACAGCACTTAAAACCATAATGGAAGCAGGAACAGGAATTATTACATTGCAGAAGGGGTGGTGGTGGGGAATAACCTGACCTAAAGTCAGTGAGTTTATCCCTTTCCCTGCTGCACCATTTTCCTGGTTAAAATCCCCACCCGCAAGCTTCTCCACTGGGCAATACATAAGCAACTGGGAGTCTGACTGTTTCTCCACCTAGCCCAGCCTTGGCAACTGCCAACGCTGCTTCCTGGTCTTTGGCACCCGGAGCATGTTCTCCCTCTGAGAAGTTACACTTGTGGAGACTCCCCTACATCTTGCTGCCTTAACTCCCCCCCCCCCAGTAAACTTCTGTTTACTGTGTTCTCCAGTGCTGGGTTTTTAATCCTCATTCACAGGATGTTATCCAAAATGCATATGGGTCCTGCACTACATTACTGCTTGACACCTCGCTTGTTTCTCAAACCGGCTTCACACCGACTGGAGTCCTTAAGCTGCTCCCAATTCACCTCTCACCAAAGTGTGAACATCTTTGCACAGGGCAAAGGCAACCTCGCCTTGCCAACACCCACTAGTGAGTGCACAAACAGAAATGAATTCGACAGTAATGAAACCGTGCTGATGTGAACCGCTGTGGGTGGGGGGAGAGTTGTGGAATGCACTGGAAATAACTTCACTGTGCTCTAAGGGGGTGATGTGAATGCACCCTGTGTTCATTTCCTCTTCACATTATTCCTGCCACCATCTTCCTCTAAGACTGTGGGATAGGAAACTTGTGACTCTCCAGACATTCCTGGACTATAGTTCCCATGAGCCCCAGGCAGCATGGCCAATAAGAACACAAGAAGAGCCTGCTGGATCAGGCCAAGGTCTCATCTAGTCCAGCATCCTGTTCTCACACTGGCCAGCCAGAAGCCTGTGGGGAGCCTTCAATCAAGGCCTGAGCACAAGAGATCTCTCTTCTTCTGCAGTTTCCAGCTACTAGTGTTCAGAAGCATTGCTGCCTCTGACCCTGGAGGGAGACCACAGCCATTGTGGCTGGTAATCCTGGCTAGTGGCCACCGAAAGCCTTATCACCCACGAATTTGTCCAGTCCTCTTTTAAAGCCATCCCTGCCTCCTGCGAAATCGAGTTCCATAGTTTAACAATATGCTGAATGAAGAGGTGTCTTCTTTTGTCAGCTTCATTGGATGCCTGCGAGTTCTAGAATTATGAGATGGGAAGGAAAACTTATTTCGATCCACTTTCTCCATGCCATGCAAAGATTCTATGGGTGGATCTACACACAGGGGGAAACCCCCCGCTGTAAATAAGTCAGAAATTAAAACGTTAAATTAAACAAAAGGGGGGGAAACGCTATGGGAAATCGCTTAGAATTTTTCTTTGCTCTCTGGTGCCATCTGGTGTTGCATGTTTATAATGCATTCAAAACGCTGTTTCTTGGCTAATGTATCTGAGTCCTATGTTCATATGGGCAGGGCTGATGGCAGCTGTCATCCAATGACACCTGGGAGGGGGGCAAAGGTAAGCAGCCCTTACTCTATGCCAAAGGTTTACAACCTTTTTGAGACCACGACTCCCTTGACCAACTACATTCTTTCTGGGGCACCCCTGTGGGACTCAGGAGCCCAGTTATGTCACCCCTTGCCTGCAGAGCCAGCACCCTCTCACCATTTTTGAACACCCTCCCTTGTGGAGTCTTCCCTCAGCCTCCTCCCCTCTCCTTGGGAGTCCTCTGGGCAGCCACAGCTGCTGCCCCTGGTCTTTGAGCTGCACCCCCACCCGCCCCAAAGAGAGGTTCCTCCTCACACTGCCCCACAGGGGCCTGGGAAGCACCCCCTGGCCTGCCCCAGAGGCACCATTCTCCTGGGGAGCTTGTAGCCAGGGTTGCTGCAACAAACAGCTGTGCAAGCCTTAAGGAGGCAGAGGTGTGAGAGGGCATCAGAGGAGGGATGGAAGGAAAGAGGGACAGGGGCCAATATTGCCCGGGTCACCCCTGTCCAGTGCTCTAACCACTACATCTCACTGCCTTTCTAGCACAGAGTCTAGGTAAGGTGACAAAAACATCTTGGATCTATGGGGTTGGCTAACTTAGCTGAAGGTGATCCAGGACTGCAGGGACTCAGGAAGGGGAAGCCTGCAGGGCCAAGAGGTCGTCGCGCTTGGAAAGGAGGGAAAAAGTGCTGAGGACAGCTTTGAGGCGAGCCGTGGGACGGAGGAAGTGGTGGAAAGACTTTGGAGGGGGCTAGACGAGAGACAGTCGTGAGAGAGCTGAGAAATGGGCTGCAAGAGTTAACTCCCTTCCCCCGTTCCATCCCCAGGAGGTACCCACAGAAGATGCTCCTCTATGGGGGAAGCCGGAGGAAGGGGGCTGGGTGAGGGAGGGAAGAGGGGGCTTAACAGGCTAGCCGGGATCTCTCTGGGTTTCCCTGGCTCTGTGTGCGTGGGGGGGGGGGTTGCTCTCTTCCCTCCCCACTCTCCTCATCCCCAGCATTGCTGCAGTAACAAAGAGCCCCTCATAAATCAGGCCCCCCCACCTTCCTCGGCCCGTCCCACCAGCCTCATCTCCCTCCCTCCCATTGGCGGCTCCTCTCCCTCCTCATTTGCATGCCCGGCCCCTTTCCCAGCCACCCGGACTCCGGATTGGTCCTGCCGGGCGAGTCCCTCATCTCTGCCCAGCTGTCTGTCAGAATTCTCACCCCCTTCAGTAGCTCCCTCTCTCTCCCCTCCTCCTCCTCCTCCTCCTCCTCCTCATCCCTCCTCTCTCCCCTCCACAATACACCCCCCCTCTCATGAGATGCAGCAAGGCTGGCGGTGGGTTGAATGCGAGAGCCAGCCTGTATCTCCCTCCATCGCTGCCTGTGTCTCGCTCTCCTCCTCCTCTGCCTCCTCCTCCTCCGGCAGCTGCTGCAGCATCGCCCCCCAGCCGGCACCCAGGACCAGCCAGAGACATGCACTGCGCACTCCTGGTCACGCTGCTCTACAGGATGGGGATGCTGTTCCTCTATCAAGGTGCTGCATTCCGGCTGCGCGGGGTGGCGGTGGCGGGGTGTGCGTGGTGGTGCTGGTGGTGGTTTGCGGGGGGCTGGGCTGGGAGAGCAGGAGTGCGCGGACGGAATACCCAATGCGTACCTGTGTGCGCGCCACGGGGAGACACGGCTGTGTGGCGTGCCACGGCGGTAGCGCAGTTGCACCGATGCGCTGGGAGCATCTCTGTAGCACAGTTGCGCGGTGCTCTGTCCCTGGGTCTGCAGAACAACCGAGCGCCACAGATGTGCGTGGCTGTGCGCACGATTGGGGTCTTTTTTTGGGGGGGGGAGCATTTCGCCGAGGTACCTTGGAGTTGTCCTAAGTATAAGCGTGGGGTTCCCCACCCCCAACCGCGTTGCAAATATTCGTGCGGCCCCTTAGGGATACGTCGTTCTTGGTCGCAGATGCATGCCACGGAAACCCAGATCTCTCTCGCCCCCCCCCCCTCCTCCCAATGAGGTGTCACAACAACTGCATGCGTGCTTTGTGAATGCACAATTTTGGCACCTCCTTTCCAACATCCGGCTCACTCTCTCCGCCGGACCGTTCGGTCTGCGTATCTGGATGCTTACTGTACATTTCCTGCCACGGATAGCTAACGTCGGAGATGCCGGTCGTTAATTAAGTGCGCCGCTTGCCTCTTTGCAAGACTTGTTTGCCACGGGGTAGTTGTGGGCAGAGAGGGAGCAAGCCGCCTAAAGATCTGCAAAGGGTTCTGGCGGGTGGAGGGAAGAGAGGGGCTCCTGGGCGCAGGGTGCAGATCTGGAGAGAAACAGGAGGGGATTTGTGTGTTCCTAATATGTTGGAGAGATGACCATACAGGAGAGAGATGGAGAGGGATGGAGACACCCTGGTCTATGAATGAACGGCTTGTATGGATGCTAATCACCAGATGGATACATTTGTGGGGGAATAAACAAAGAGAGAAGAGGGGACTTGTGTAATGCGTGTGTGAGAGAGGGAGGGAGGGAGAGGGAGATGGGATTGGGGAAAGGAAGAGAGGTGATGATAGGTGATGGTGGTGCTGATGATGACCAGAATATTTATAGAGGCATAGATGAACCCAGAGGATAGATGTTGGGGTGGACACTGTAGAAGGTAAGAGATACACAGAGATAGAGAGACCATGCCATGGTGCTCACTTTGGGACAGTGAGACTGCAACACTATGTGCAGCACTTACTTGGGAATGGGTCCCATTGAACTCAGGGGGGCATTTCCAAGTAAACATGCAGATGATCTGTTTGCTTGGGTTTCGATGCTTGGTTCTCATCCTTGGCCTCCCTTTGCCGCCCTTCCAAAGCCCATCGCTCCATCACCTGGTGAGAATTTTATGCCACCGACCCTGGCCTTGTGTGTAGACCTAATCTTGCCATTGGGTGGTGGTGGTGGGGTGGACAGGCATCATTGCCACGGCTTGACCAATGGTCCTGATCTCAGCGCAGATGCCAACATTGGCATTTTGGTGCGGTTGCTGGCACTGGCCGTGGGGTGGTTAGGTGAGGAGTTGTAAGTGTGGTTGCTTGGAGCTGTGGCGCTGCAGGTCAGGCTAATGCCAGGCTAGTGCTTTGGAACATTGTGGATGGCTTTATCATTTAAAATGGTTTTGTGAGAACCCTGATGGATCTGCCCAGAGGTCTACCTACTCCAACGTTCTGTTTCCAGTCGTGACAGGACAACCATCTCCCAGATTCTCCCTGCACCTGGCCTGCAGAGACACACAATCCCTGAAAGAGGAGCTCCCACATTCTATCCTGGGAGGCTGTCCTGGGTATCCGCCATCAACAGATCTATCTTTCATGAATTTGCCTAATCCATCTAAAGCTAGCGGACATCATCATCATATCCTGTGGTCGTGAATGCCATAAATTAATTATATGTTACTTCTCTCTCATCTCTCCTGAATGTACTGCCAAACAATTTAACTGAGTAGTCCTGAGCCTTCATACCTTATGAGAAAGAAAGAGGAAAGTGGGGGAGGGAAGGAGAAGAACTTCCTCACCCCCCCTCTCCCAATTTGCAGAGGTTGGTGTGACAGGAAACACTAGTATTAACAGTAGTAAAATCAAATCAAATCACAAGGGTCATTTGGGTGATTGTGACATCTGCATCCCCTTGTTGGCAATGAGGTTCTGGTGTGGGTACTGTTCAGTTGATGGAATTGGAAGACATCTGGTCAGCATGAACAACCAAGAGTCCCATACCACCTTAGAGACCATCAAATCTGTAGCTGCGTGACCTTCTGTGGACCACTGCCTATGTATCCAATAATGAGTTTGTTCATATTCTGGTGCTGAAGGCCTCTTCTGTTATTTTTGCTACAGCAAACTAACCAGCTACCTTTCTGTGGGCTGTAAACAGTTGGATCAGCCTTTTATGGAAAGACCTTTTCGATCAGTGCAACACTGTCTCTTCTTTCTTTCTTTCTTTCTTTCTTTCTTTCTTTCTTTCTTTCTTTCTTTCTTTCTTTCTTTCTTTCTTTCCAGTAGTGCCCATGCTCAAACCATGGGTCGGGTCTGTGGCAGAAGGTGCTCTGACTCTGGCCTATTTTGAGAGCAGTGTTCTCACTGGCTGCCGGGGTGACATTCATTGCCAGCCAGCCACTGTTGGTTGGTGCCACACAGTGGTGGCATGACCAGAATGAGCAGCTTCATTGGCAGAGCCTGATGAAGCTCAGAGGTTTTGATGTAAATACAATTGGGTGTCTGGGGTTTGCTCCAGCGTGGCTGGTGGGATTGGGATCTATGTGATGGGGGCAGGATGATGGAAGGCAGTTCAGCGGGCCCACCCAGCCCAACAGGACTACTTGCTGTGACTGCAGAGGGCACTTGAGGTTCCAGGAGCTGTTCCCCTCCTCCCCAAACCCATCTACTGTACCTAAAACCCTTTACAATTTAGGGAGAGAGACCATAGCTTAATGGTAGAACACATGCTTTGAATGGGGTAAAATTCTTCGACATTTCCACTTAAGAGGAGCAGGTAACTGGCATTGTGAAAGCCCACTTCTACCCAAGATCCTAGAGGGCTGCTGCTGGTCAGAGTGGACAATATTGGGCTAGGTGGGCAAATAGATGGTTGTGGTATGGGACCTGTGTTCCTATTATTATTATTATTATTATTATTATTATTATTATTATTATCTTATTAACAATACTTAGTTCATAAAATACAACACATTTATACATTAGTTATATACAGTTGTTAGAAAAACGTTATACATAAAAAGAAAAGCACTACTGTATTAGCATTAAGAGTTACAGAACATTATATTTCTCCTCTATTGCATTTGTGCTTCCAGAGGGACCTGTGTTCCTATGAGTTCCTATAACTGAAAATATCGGACTGAACTGCGAGCATCTCATGCAAGCAAAGTGTGGCCCTATCGCTGAATTCCTGATCCATAACAGATTCTAAATATTTTCTTCCCAGTTTCAACATCATTCTGCAATAATGTTTTCTTAAAAACAACAACAACAACAAAAAACCTGTAGGAAAAGGCATTTTTGTACACCTTCAAACGTAAAATACATATTTCGCACACATTCCATTCTAAAAAGATATATGTCTGCATGTTTCTGTATATGTTTCATTCTAAAATAAGCATTCCTCCCCCCCAGATTTGGAACTAAAATATGCATCTAATACACACGCTTATGTGCATGTGTGGGGTTTTATTTTAGATGAGAACTGTCTCACAAAATGCAGAAGTGCGAAAGCCAAAGAGTAACTCCACCCCAATCTGTGTATCAGACTGGGAAGTGAAAGTGTAAATCAGGCTTTAAGGTGCAGTGGCTTGTGGATTCCCCCCCCCCCCCCCGCCAACACCCCTATCCCACCCTGCTGCCAATGGTGGGAAATGGTTCAGTTGTTCCCGCGCAGGGAGCATGTCTGCTTCTCCCACTTCGAACATTAATCTAAGGCGTGTAACGTCAGGCTCAGGACACAGAAAGTACAACTCCTTGAAATTCCTGCTTATTTGCATGCATGATTGACATCTACTCCCAGCTGATATGATTGGGATTACTTTGTTCAGCAGTATTGGCAGTGGCGTGGAAGGCTGCAGAGGTATTTATGTTGCAGGCATTAGTATGGCTGGGAGTGTCAGGATGAGGTTGTCTGAGTTTGTGCTATTTGCACTGTCTGTAACTGACCCATGTGCCTACTGGTTTTGATTATCGGAACGCTGCAATTTTATAGACTCATAGAACTGTAGAGTTGGAAGGGACCCGGAGGGCCATCTAGTCCAACCCCCTGCAATGCAGGAATTTTGATGGAAGCATCCATGACAGATGGCCATCCAAGCTCTGCTTAAAAACCTTCATGGAAGGAGAGTCCACCACCTCCACTGTCGAAAAGCTCTTAATGTCAGAAAGTTCTTCCTGATGTTTAGTCAGAATCTCCTTTCTTGCAACTTGAAGCCGTTGGTTTGGGCCCCAGCTTCCAGAGCAGGAGAAAACAAGCATTCTCCCTCCTCCATGTGACAGCCCTTGAGATGGCTATCATATCTCTTGTCTGTCTCCTTTTCCAGGCCAAACATACCCAACTCCCTCAACCGTTCCTCATAAGGCTTGGTTTCCAGACCCTTGATCATCGGTTGCCCTCCTCTGCACACATTCCAGCTTCTCAATATCCTTTGCCATTGCAAAGGATGGATAGGAGCAACAGGAACACCGGTGAACAAATCTAATTCTAATTTTTTTGTGGGGTTGGAGGGGCTGTAACTCAGTGCCTCTGCTTTGAGTACAGAAGTTCCCTGGCTCAGTCCCTGGAGTATCTCCAAGCTGTGCTGGGGAAACCCAGGAAAGCTGCTGCCAGTGAGTGTGCACAATACTGGCCTAGATGGACCATTAGTCTGACTTGTCTAAAAGCTAATGAGCAAGACATGAAAGCTACATGGTACTCAGAGGTTGGCTATCACTGGACCTGAAGGTTCCATTCAGCTGCTGTGGCTAATAGTCTGTCAATAGCCCCACCCTCCGTGAATTTGTTGAAAAGGTCAGGTTTGCATCTTCTCCAAAAGTTCAGGAAGTAAGAAAAAGCATATCTGTGCACACCCCTGGGCAAGACCAAAGCTTCATCTAGCCTAGCATCCTGTTTCCCACACTAGCCAGTCAAATGCCTTTTGGAACTTTGTGAGGTAAGTTAGGCTGATGTGACTCACCCAAGGTCAGCAAGTGAGCATCACGGTGGAGTGGGGATTTGAACTCTGGTCTCCCAGGCCCTAGTCTTACGGTCTAACCACAACACAATTCTGGCTTGTCCCCAGCACTTAGCATAGAGACATACACTATCACACACCATACATTCACATTCACATGGCTTCCTGCAAAGATTTCTGGGAACTATACCTTCTCACACAGCTACAATTCCCAGCACCTGGAACAAACTATGGTTCCTGGGATTCTTGGGCAAGTCACGTGCTTTAAAAGTATGGTGTGTGTGCAGTCGCTGAACGAGCTAATATATCCCAGAATCATAAGAGTTGCTCAGTTAAGGGGAACTGGGTGGCTTTAAAAGAGGATTGGACAAATTCGTGGAAGAAATAATGCTTCTGAATACCAGTTGCTGGAAGCCACAGGAGGGGAGAACGTGCTTGTGTTCAGGTCCTGATTGCAGGTTTCCCACAAGCATCTGGTTGGCCACTGTGGGAACAGGATGCTGGACTAGATGGGCCTAGGGCCTGATCCAGCAGGTTCTTCTTGTGTTCTTATGAATCCAGAGCTAGACCACCCTAAACAGATGGCTGCCCAGCTTCTGCCTGAAGACTTCCAGTGAGGGAGAGCTCATCCACTGCCCTAGGTAATTGGTTCCTTTCTCAAACAGATCATAACATCAATAAGTTTCTGCTAATGTTCAGCTGCTATCTGCCCTCCTGCAACTTAAGCCAGTTTGGTCTTTTCTTGCCTGCCTTGGGAGCGCAATAGCAAACCAGCCTTGTTGGAAGGATGCTACTGTGCTGCTCCTCAGTCTTCTCTTACTCAGGCTAAACATACCTGGTAGATCTACCTTAGGTGACCAAAGAATAAGCAAAGGCAGAAGAACACAGGCTTTAAGCTTTCCAGGCAAGCCTCTACCATTGCACGTGCGTATGTTTGCTTGAGGGCCCTTCCCTCAAGCCAGTGTGGTGTAGTGGTTAAGAGTGGTAGACTCGTAATCTGGGGAACCGGGTTCGCGTCTCCACTCCTCCACATGCAGCTGCTGGGTGACCTTGGGCTAGTCACACTTCTTTGAAGTCTCTCAGCCCCACTCACCTCACAGAGTGTTTCTTGTGGGGGAGGAAGGGAAAGGAGAATGTTAGCCGCTTTGAGACACCTTCGGGTAGTGATAAAGCGGGATATCAAATCCAAACTCTTCTTCTTCTTCTTCTTCTTCTTCTTCTTCTTCTTCTTCTTCTTCTTCTTCTTCTTCCAAGCTGCCCTAGCCATCCGCCCAAATCTAAGAGAACAAGGGAGATGGAAGCACATTTATCTGGCTTGCACCAGAACCAGGGGCAACCCCTAAAACCAGCTAGGAAGACAGCTTGCCATAGTTTTAAGCACCTCCATGGGTGGTGAACACAGTTGATGGCAAACTGGCATCTGTTCAGGGTTCTCTGAGTCACTTGGTGACTTATTGTAACAACTTTGTGGTGAGTTGAGGCTCCTATTTTTCTTGGGGGAAAGCACTGAGTCAGACCATTGATCCATATTGCTCAGTGCTGTCAGCACCAACTGGCAGCAGCTCTCCATGGTTTCTCTATGAGTTTCTTCCAGTGAGATGCCGAGGATTGAACCTGGGAGCTTCTGCAAGCAAAGCATGTGCTCTGCCACTGAGCCACAGCACTTCACCACATCTACAGATCTATCCAGACTGCCATTTTGTTGGCTGCATCTCAGCCGCCTGGCCCAAGACCATGCGCTGCCTCATTGCAAATGCACCCCTGCCCCAAGTCAAGGTGCATGCTATCCAAGGCCAACTGGGTTATTTTGGCACCTGAGGCAGAAAATAAGCATCTCTCCAGCGCTCTGGAAATAGAAATGCAGCAACTAACAATTTGCTGCCCTTTCATGACATTCAAGATCAAACTGCCTGAGGCGGGTGCCTCATACTGCCTAATGGCAGAGCCAGCCTTCTGCATACAAAGGAGAAGCTGGGCCAAAACAAAACCTTTCCGACTCCCATGAAGCTTGAGAAAAGTAATCACCAGTTGATCCCCTCTAAATTTATCCAACTTCCCTATGTTCACAAGGGTCTTTTCGCTCAAATCGGCATTCCGGGGAGACTGCCCCACCATAATTTTACACCTCTTAATATTAACTGCCTTCTGATTTCCAGTCTAAATCTGTTAATGTCCAATTTGTACCTGTCGGTTTTGATGGCACGGGCTGCCAGCTACTTGCAGAGTTTCCACAGCAGTGGCACCAAACCATACTGTACGTACCGAGTGGTCAGCCGCTGAAGATTGCTTTGATCCTGATTGTTGAGTACATGGCGGTGATGCCACACCATTGGCCTTGCTATAGGTTCGATATGGTTGGCACTCTCAACTTTGTCAATGGCAGAATAGTCGGTTGTGATTTCTCCGAGTTAGCTTCGGTGGAAGTGGCACCTGGAAAACCTGTGCCTGGCAGTGAGGTTGACATGATTAACCTGAGTCCATGTGCTATCATGGCATCCATCAGAAAGAACCCTACTGGGTCCCAGACCAAAGGCCTATCTAGTCCAGCATCCTGATCTCACGGTGGCCAATGGGGAGCCCACAAGCAGGAGCTGGCCAGCAACTGGTCATTGCCTCCGACAATGAAGGTAGAATATAGCCAGCATGGCTAGTAGCCATTGATAGCCTGATCTTGCTATCTAAAAGCCATTCAGGGAATGGTCCCTCTCGGTAGGTTGTGGACTCTCCTTCCTTGGAGGTTTTTAAGCCATCTGCCATGCTTTAGTTGAGATTCCTGCATTGCAGCGGGGATGACCCTTGGGGTCCCTTCCAACTCTACGATTCTATGATTCTGTGATGCTAGGTTGGTGGCTATCGCTATCTCTTGCAGCAGTGAGTTCCATAGTTTCGCTCTGCTCTACTTGAAGAAATGCATTCCTTTGTCCATCCTGCATATTCTAACATTCAGCGTCATTGGATGTGCCTGACCAAGAATTACAAAGGGTGTGTGTGTATATGTGTGTGTGTGTGTGTGTGTCAGTCATAAATTTTAAAATATTTCCCTTTGTAAAATAATATAAAATATCCTGCAAACTAGCTCAAGGGGGAGTGGGTAAAACTCTTGAGTTACAAGGAGTTTGTTTCCTCCCTCTCCCTTGCAGAAGCATTCAAAACTGGAGCCTCAACCTTTGGATTGAAGTGGTACAGTCCACTCACTGCCCCTTACCTTGGGATTCCACCATCTCATTCTGCAGCATGTGTCAGCCTTAGTCAGCACCAGGCAAAGGTGTTGTTTGCTGATTGGCTAGCCGCAGGCTCTGGTAATGTCCGAATCTTGTGCCAGGAGCTGATCATCAGCGAACAGTTACGTTCTTAGCACATCAAGGGTTGTGATCTCAGGTTCAGGGACCAAATGTTCAGGCTTCTTTTCCTGGCACTTGGGACATTCTCCAGGCTAGCCCTGCCTCTTCTTCCAGTACAGTGGTACCTCTGGTTATGAACTTAATTCGTGCTGGAGGTTCATTCTTAACCTGAAACCATTCTTAACCTAAGGTACCACTTTAGCTAATGGGGCCTCCCCCTGCCGCCGCGCTGTTTCTGTTCTCATCCTGAGGTAAAGTTCTTAACCGGGTACTACTTCTGAGTTAGCGGAGTCTGTAACCCGATGTGTTTGTAGCCCAAGGTGTTTGTAACCCGAAGTACCACTGTA
Organism: Darevskia nairensis; assembly: GCA_034642065.1. NCBI lineage: Eukaryota > Metazoa > Chordata > Lepidosauria > Squamata > Lacertidae > Darevskia > Darevskia nairensis. The sequence continues at coordinate 122,166 of JAWWNI010000351.1, read as the reverse complement.
CTTGTGAACAAGGCTGTGATCCTTGGATGAAGGGCAGTATAATAATAATAATAATAATAATAATAATAATAATAATAATAATACTTTGCTTGGCTGAAATGTATCAAACTGTAATAACACCTATTGCCTGAATGGAGAGAGAAACCTCTGACTTTTGCATGCTAGGACTGTCACCTATTGGCCAGCCGTCAGAAAGCTGCCCAATAAGAAATGTGGCCCTTGGGCGGAAAAGAGTTTTCCGCTCCTGGCTTATATGATGTTGGCTAAGTTCGCATCTACACTGTACCTTTAAAGCATCATCATGACACTTTAGAGAGTCATGGCTTCCCACAGAGAATGCTGGGAATTGTAGTGTGTATTAAGGGTGCTAAGGGTTGCTAGGGGAGCCCTCACAGAGCAGTGATTCCCCAGCCCCCTTAACAAACTGCAGGTCCCAGGCAGGAGTGCCAACTTGGCCCTGCAACTGTGGGTGCCCGGGGCCACAGGTGCCACGCAGCATGAATGGCCCTGGTACCGAAATTTGTGGGTGCCCAGCCCCTTCATGGGGGATTTTTGTGGATGCTCGTGCACCTAGGGCCCCAGGGAGTTGGCACCTATGGTCCCAGGAGTCTTTGGGGGGAAGTGGTGACTGTTCAAAGTCGTATAAAAGTGCTTTAAATGCCTGGTGTGGGTGTCGGCCCTCCTACCAGTTATTTGCAGTGGCTATAGGCACTTCCTGCCAGAGGATCACCAGCCACTGCTGATTTCGGTGTGTGAGGACTCTGAGCAGAAGCCGCAATGATCTACATCTTTGCCTTTTCCCATGTCTAACTGAAGCTGAATACATTCTGTATTTCTTGGAACAGAATCTCGAATGTTTTCATTGTTTAAATCTGTAGACTTGTGTAAGGTGCATATTTTCTTTTATTTCTGTATTACGGTAGTTGGCTTGGGGCCATCGCAATATCCTGCTGCAAAGAAACGGTTAAAAAAAGAAACAGGTAGGCAGGGAGACAAACTCATGGCTGGGATAAAAAGCAGCAGACAGGTTTATACGTCCGTCGGCGCAATTTGGATCATCGAGTGGAACAAATGTTCCTCCTTGCAATTAATCGGATTTACTTCTGCAAATTTCAGTCTGATTCTGGCTGCACGAATGCCAAAATCGGTCATCCTTTGTGTGACGTTTGCCTCAAAATCCGCCAAGTAGTAGGACTTAATTCTGAGAGAGGGATCCTAGACCACTAACTGATATAAAAAGTCAGCTAAAGGTCTCGTTTCTCAGTTCCTTGGGAGAAAGGACATTGGAGGAGAAAGTAAAGAGAACTTCTCTCTCCCCAGAACTACAGAGCCCTAACAAGGGTTGTGAGTGCTCTAAAATAAATTGTAAAAAATTAAACCTGCACCGTATAATTAGTAACATATAGCCCTGCACCCAGGTATACAAACTTTGCACAAGGAGAAACTGAATTCTGGGGCTTGTCTAAATTATGCAAATTGAGCCGTGTTGCCTGATTTCTATTGCATAATTAATTTTGTGGTCTTTACTTAAAATATTCCATCATTTATTCTGGTTTGACTCATTACAGGGAAGGACAGTTTGCTATTCAGGAATTCTACTTCCCTTCAATGACCACTGAGAAACTGTTTTCAGTCACCTCTCTGGCACCTGAGATTTCAGCAGGTATTGCCCACACTCTTTCAAGCACATCTTGGAAGTTGTGTGTGTGTGTTTTTGTTTTTAAGACAACTTGCGGTCTGAGAAATGAGAGCAAGGAGTCTCAGAAAAGCCCAAATTTCTCCAGCCAGTTTTGTGCGTTCCCCCCTGCACATGATAGTGGCATGCACAAAAATCTATGTGTGGCTATCCTTCCATCCTGCAGGGCTTCAATATTTAGGTTGCAATGCTAAGCTCAATTGAGAACCTAAGAACATAAAAAGATGTCCTGCTGGATCAGACCAGTGGCTCATCTAGTTCAGCATCTTGTTTGCACATTGGCCAGACACATGACTGAGGGAAACCGCCAAGCACAAGAGCATTGCCTGCCCCCCCCATGTTTTCTAGCAACTGGTATTCAGAAACATTACTGCCTCCAACTGTGGAAGCATAGCAGGAATTTGTCCTTAACCAGGGAGGAATTTCTCCTTACTAGCTTGTCGTCGGCATCCGCCTGACTCGAGAGCAACAGAGTGTGCCTCTGGGGGTGAAGTCAAGCTGCTGGAGAATCACAGCGCCTGCCGTGGCTGCAGAGGCTGGTAATTCATAACTGCTGCCTCCTGCATTGGCAGCACTGAAGTGACCTCACCGGGGTATAAGCCTGGGCAGTGTGTGTGCTGGTCCTGTCCTGCCCAGACGACAAGACCCTCTTGACCTCACCGATGGGGTCCAAAGGAAAGCAGAGCAACATGTTTGGCACCAGCTCGGCTGCAGGAGTTGCCAGAAGGAGGAGTACAAGGCGACATCCAACCGTCTTAGGGCATAGTAGCTGTCAACTTTCGGATTTGAAAATAAGGGATTTTCCAAAACTTTTGGATTTGAAAATAAGGGATGCCGCAAGGGCGGTGAAATGGCACCAAGTAGCCTCGCCACCCTGCGCTCCAGAGGCTGCGCGTGAACGGGTGATCGAAAGAGCGAGCGCGTAGACGGCAGGCAGGCTGTCTGTCTGGTTGGGCGTGAGGGTCTGGCTGCACAAGGCATGCAAGCTCCACCCCCAGTCGGTCTCAGACTCCTTATTGGCAGCCGAGCAACGCAGCTGAGGGGCCTCCCTGGCCGGCAGGGAGGGAGAGGAGCTGCTTCCTTTGAAATCCGGGAAATTTAAGGGATATCAACAATCCGGGATAGCAGCGGGAAACGGCATTGGAATAAGGGAGTTTCCCGCCAAAAAAAGGGAGGGTTGACAGCTATGGTCTTAGGGACTCCAATCCGGGTTTGTGTAGGGTTTACTCCTTAGCCTTTTCTTCTCCTGAAGATGTCCCACAAGGCAGTGGGTGCAGATTTTACCTCGGGATTTCTTCCCAAAGGCTTTCTCACAAATGACTATAGCCGCAAGGCAGCAGAGGTTTAGCACCAGAGTTTCCCTTCTCCTAGGTGGGCTACCTTCCCAGGTTGACAAGCCCCATCTGTCCCTAACTTCCCTCTATTCACATGCAGTAACTGCTTTCTTGACCATTGGACCCACTATTAGTCTCATGCGCTCAGTCCACCAGAGAAGTCCCTCACTGAGGGTTTGAGACCTATCGGCTACCCTCACAGTAGGGCAGGACTGGGGAACCTGTGCGCCTCTAGATGTTTCTGGGCCACGGGTCCCTCATCCCTGCCCATTGGCTACGTTGACTATGGCTGATGAGAGTTGGAGTCTAGTAACTTGGAAGGACTCACGTCCCCCACTGCTGCAGTAGGAGTTATTTCCAAGTATATATGCACAGCGTTGATTAATCAGTTGGGTTTTTTAAAAGCCTTCTGATCAATTAAAAAGGAACTCCAAATTAAAGGGGGACAGTTTATTTTATTTTATTTTTTTGGAAAAGTAAATGTAAGTACTCAACTCCACTAACTTAGGTATTTTTAAATGGGAATCAGACAGCTTGGGAATCAGGCAGCTTCATTGTAGATAAGGCTATCAATAACTACTAATCTGGGCGCAGAATCAGAGGCAGCATGCAACTGATTACTATGTCCTAGGAGACTTCATACCGTGATGAGGGGTCTCCCAGATGGCATCTAATTGGCCACTGTGGAAAGAGGATTCTGGACCTCAATAGTCATTTAGGATGATCGAGCGGGGCGATTCTTAAATCCATGGTTGGATTGTTCATTCTTAGTGAGGTCTACCTCCTATCTTCTGACACAGGAGGGAGTGTCTTCTCTGAGATAATAATAATAATAATAATAATAATAATAATAATAATAATAATTTATTTGTACCCCACCCATCTGGCTGGGTCTCCCCAGCCACTCTGGGCGGCTTCCAGCAAACATTAAAATGCATTAACACATCACAGATTAAAAACTTCCTTAAACAGGGCTGCCTTCAGGTATTTTCTAAATGTCATGTAGTTGTTGATCCCTTTAACCTCTGCTGGGAGGGAGTTCCACAGGGCGGGTGCCACTACCGAGAAGGCCCTCTGCCTGGTTCCCTGTAGCTTTGCTTCTCGCAGTGAGGGAACCGCCAGAAGGCCCTCGGTGTTGGATCTCAGTGTCCGGGCTGAACGGTGGGGGTGGAGACACTCCTTCAGGTATACAGGACCGAGGCCGTTTAGATTATGACACATGCATGCATAATCTAAAAACAAAGAAAGAGTGCCCCTCCCCCAGTGTTGTATTCATATGCAAATGTATGCAGATTTAATCAGCTGATCAATCAACTAAAACTCACAGTTAATTGATTTAAGATTTCCTTAACACAGAGAGAGGGCTTTAACAGTTAAGACTCAGGCTGTGTATATTGTTTAAAGCACATTTAAAGCACCCCTCCCCCCAAAAAAGAATCCTGGGAACTGTAGTTCAGCTCTCACAGGTCCACCATTCCAGCACCCTTAAACTATTGTTCCCGTTATTCTTTTTCAATGTGTGTGTGTGTGTGTGTGCTTTAAATGTATACTGTGTACACAGCTTTGGTAAAACAGCTCTCAGTTATCATTGAAGGCATTGATTGAAATCAGAGGCTGCCTTTCCTATTATTGTTGGGAGCGTCCTTTATTAATAATGCAAGTGGGTGGGCACCGGCCTGGACATCATTTGCAATGCTGATGTTGATTCTCGATTATCAGCACTAATGGAGAACAGCCCCAAAGATTCCAAAGAACTCACGCAACTAGTTTGGCACACCCAAGAGAGATTTGGAGATTTGCCACATGGCAAGGGAATCCCAAATCAATTTGCGAAATGGTACTGACGGGGAGTGGGGACTGCTTTTCAAAGGAGGGAAGAAATCCCACTGGATGTACCCAAGCCCTCGGGCATGCCTGAAGTACATCTCTGGATCCCGGCCACAGCATTCTTGCTGGTGTTGTTATAGTTACGGCAGAAATGATTTGGTTGTGAGGCTGTTACAAAAGCTGCGTTCTGGATTTCCAAGAAACTTTCACCTAAGCTCCCAGTAAAATTCCATTACTTCCCCTAACTGCTCCATGTTCCAGGACATGTTGACGATGCCGAACAACAAATTTCTTTGTGTGTGTCTTTTAATTGAACCATTATTAATATGCATTTGTTCCAACGTTAAGAGACGCCTTGCTGAATCAAACCAAAGCTCTGTCTAGGCCAGTTCTTGGTTTCCACTGATGGGTCATCTCAAATTACCTTCTACTCCAAGTAGACTCATTGAAATTAATGGAGTTAGTCATGTCCATTGACTTTAGTAGGACTGCTTTGAGTAGCACTAGCGTTGTATGCCATCCCAAGTGACCAAACAGATTCCAATAACACTTTCTGCTGAAACAGCAGAGTTTGGAATTGGGACAACAGGGTGAACGTGCTGAAGGCAGAGTTTTCAATGAATTCCCTGTGCTACCAAATCTGATGAAGTTCCTGTCTGGGCATCTTTGGTGACCTCGGGACCAGATAGCTGAAAGTCAGCAATCACAAACACCCTCCCTATTCCTGCTGTTCTTGCATGAGTTTAGAATATTTTTCCAATCCTGGCTGGTACTATCAGTTTGCTGTTGGCATAGGGGTTAGTGTAGTCAGCAACTATGGCATATGTCAAATTTGAACGGCTGTAGATCACCAGGCAGTGATTGCCACATTGGTCTTCTACATCTATGCTTCCATGGGCACCAATAGTGGCTGCCCACACTGCCAACCGTGCCAACGCTGCCAACAGTTTAAATCTGAGATGTTGTTAGCCTCAAAATCCCATTAGCCCCAGCCAGCATGGCCAAGGGAAGATGGGAGCTGTAGTCTACATGTTCCCCATCTGTGCCACTCAGCTTCTTAGGGGTAGGTTTGTGGTTGATTTGCGGCTGTTTATTTAGCAGTTTCACATCCTGCTTTTCAACTGCAGGCCTCTAATGCACCTTGCAGCATTTATGGACATCAAATGGATACACCTAGAACCACACACTTAAAATGAAAACAGAGCATAAATATGTTGTTCCCTGCAGGGCAATTGGACACCAATTGGAGAAAGGCCCCATGGTGGGAGAGGAGACAGTCCAGGTGGAACAGAACTATGGATCTACTGCTGTTGGCACTGGTTAGCTTTAGTGAGGGTAGGAATACTTTGAGTTGCCTTTTCCATAAGCAGAAGCATCTTCCTGGATGGTGGAGCCTCTACCAGCCAGCAAGTGGTAGAGCATCTGCTTTGCACCCAGAACATCCAAAACTCAATCCCCAGCATCTCCAGGTAGGGCTGGGAGAGACCCCTGCCAAAATTCACAGAAAGCAGCTGCCAATAAGTGGAGGCAATATTGAGTTAGATGGGGCCATGGTCTGTATAAGGCAGCTTCCTATGTCCCTATAGGTCAGACCAAAGGTCTACCTCTGTGTTTCCCAAACTTGGGTCTCCAGCTTTCTTTGGACAGCAACTCCCATCATCCCTAGCTAGCAGGCCTAGTGGGCAGGGATGGTGGGAATTGTAGTCCAAAAGCAGCTGCAGACTCAAGTTTGGGAAACACTGGTCTATCTAATCAAGCATCCTGCTTCCCACAGTGGCCAAACAAATGTCTCCCGGAAACTCACATAAGACGAGCCTGCTGAATCAGGCCAATGGCCCATCTAATCCAGCACCCTGTTCTGGCAATGGCCAACAAGAAGCCAGTGGGAAGCTGGCTGTCAGTGCAACAGCACTCTGTGATGCTTGTGACAATGGAGGTGGAGCACAGTCGTCATGGCTAGTAGCCATTGATAGCCTTGTCCTCCGTGAATGTAAGAGCAGCTCATGAAGGCAACAGTCCTTGCTCAAAGTTGCTCTTCAGCAACTGGCATCTGGTGGGACCTGGAGGTTCCACATAGAGATAATGACAAATACCCATTTCAGCACCTCCTCTTTCAAAGCCGTCTAAGCTGGTGGCCATCACCACATCTTCTGACTGCACTGTCTTCCCTTCCACTTTGTGTATAGGAAGATATAGTGTTTGGAAGACATAGTGCTGTCCTGAAATCTGTCCTGCGGTTGCTCAAACACTTTCTTCCTCTGCAAAAGAAGCTCCCAGTTTTCTGCCTCATTCCTGGGAAATTCTGTACAATTTCAGTGGGTGTGGAGCTTAACCTCAGCACGGCAAGGACTCCAAGGATGATGTGCATGTTTTTCTTCCCTTTCTAGACAACATATATCCACTATTCTGCAGCCTCCCTGACTGCCTGAGCTTTCTGATCTGAAAAAAGGTCTATTGGAGGAGATAGCCATGCACCCCTATAATGCCATTCCCTGGGGTTTAATTGAAAGGTGGGCACCCAGGAAGGCTGCAGAGCACAGGCCACTGGAGAGATGATTTGTAGAGTGACAGAAAGGACACTCAAAGATGCCCCCCAGCCATCTCAGACGTAAGGTAAACCGTGAGCACAACAGAAAAGTTGCACCCATGAGCATTGCAGTGAAATTTTCTCTCCCAGTTGATAATTTCCAAATGCATTTCTTATTAACCGATGGAGAATAGTTAGGGTCAAGCACATCCAAGGGAGACCTTTTCAGCACAGCACTAAGACAGAGGAAGCTGCTTAATACCATGTGAGATTAGTCCATCCTTGCTCAGTGTCCTGCAAACTGACGGCAGCGGCTCTCTGGGATTTTAGATAGGACTTCCTTCCAGCCCTGCCTGGAGACGCCAGGGACCTCCAGGGACCTTCTGCATGCAAAGCAGATGCTCTACCACGGAGGTGCAGTCCTTCTGCCCTCGTTGGAGCCAGCTGGAAGAGGAAGCAGAGGCATTTCTGCCCCTTCATCCTCCTGCCCTCTATCCAGAAGGCTTTCTGCAGGGTCACAGGAGCCAAACAAAACCATGGGCCGGATGCTGCCTGCGGGCTGCCAGTTGGCTACCCCTCATCCAAGCCACCCCTGCCAATGTCACAGAAAGTGTGAAAGCAGCGTTTCCAGGACAAAGTCATTTCTTTACCAGCCTCCTTGGCCAGAACAAATGCTAAACTGGTGGTCTGAGGCTCTCAGGTTATCAGTTCTGCAGACTCAAGCGGTAAAGGTTTTCTGGGTTGGGCTGCTTCAGCCAGAGAAGCATTGCTGCATGTGTGTTTTGGTGCTCCTCCGTGAAAGAGAGAGGGGGAAAGTACGGTGTGCAGAAAATTAGCAGGTCAGGAAAAATGACCTGCACATAATTTTTTCTCCTAAACAGTCTGTTTCCCACCCCCTGCACCAGGCAGATGCTTCATTCCTCATGGGGGGGCATGCAAATAATGCCAAGCAAACAGATGAAAACCTGACAACAACCCACCTAGACGGAGCCTGAAGTGGCACCGTCCGGGAGAAGCTATGCCGCCTGGATCCTGCCGAATGTATAAACTGCTCTTAAACCTGTCAGGGAAGCGTAGCAAGGTGCTATTGTATCCTTGAAACGGTTCGCAGCTGTACTGTGTGTAGCAGGAAACCTTCAAGGAACATGACAAGTCAGACAAGGGTGCAGAAACCTCTACAGGAAACATTTGGCCCTCCTCCAGCCCGCCCTGTAGCAGAAGCTCATTCACTTTCCCAGATAGACTCCTCAGGGGCCCTCTGTGTGACAAGGACCAAGCTGGATCTGCATATGAATTGCAAGGAGACAATAAAGGTCACACCGAAAGGCCCCTCCTCTGCCCACGTGCTCCATGTCACAAATCAAAACCCAGATTCTGTAACTGAGTAGCCCAGTTGCTGTGATCTGAAATAAACCCATGCAAACAAGCCAAGGGACACCTGTTTACTTGGGTTTGTGGGCTTCAGCTCCTTCTCTGATTCAAGCTCTGTGCATGTGTGAAAGTGGGAGGAAAGGTGGGGAAGTGGACCGAGATGTTTCTCATTGACCATGAGATCTAGAACCTTACTTCTTGGGTCAGATCGAAGCAGAGAGCCTCCTGAAGGTGCAAACTACAAGAAAGAAGATTCCACCTAAACATTAGAAAGAAGTTCCTGACAGTAAGAGCTGTTCGACAGTGGAATTTGCTGCCAAGGAGTGTGGTGGAGTCTCCTTCTTTGGAGGTCTTTAAGCAGAGGCTTGACAGTCACCTGTCAGGAATGCTCTGATGGTGTTTCCTGCTTGGCAGGGGGTTGGACTGGATGGCCCTTGTGGTCTCTTCCAACTCTATGATTCTATGATTCTATGAAACCTGTAAAAAACACAGCTTTGAGCCTACCCAGGTTTGCGTGTGCTCCTCACTAAAAAATGCCGTGCACAAAGTTAAGATTCATGAGAATCATTCAAATTAAGCATTATTTTTTTTTTGCATGAGCTTCTTTCATTATGCATATTTTATTCTGCTTGCACTGGTCATGGCAAGGCCTAAAATGTTTTGAAGGGCCTTGACCCCGTGGCAGGAAATCTAGCTCTGCCCTGCCTAAGGTTTCCAAGATTTCATGAGATATAGCTCACACAAGTGTTCCAATTTTACTGGGACTTCCTGGATTAACAGAAGCCGCCTTGGCTTCTAAACCCAATCCTGGACATCCCATTTTGGCTCCTGTGCTCTGGCCATGACAGAGCATGGGACCAAACGATGGGTGTTTTTTGGTTCTGTGCTGTGGTGGAAGTCAGTTGGCTCACACCAGAGCGCAGGAACAAATAACGGAAGGAAAACGTACGTTGGCCTCATGCATCACCACTCCTCTCCCTCCTTTCGCCATGGCACTTCTGGAAGTACATCTACAGTGCAGGAGGAGGAAGAGAAAGCTGGTCTGGTCTGCGTGGTATCTCCAGACCCTGTGCAGGCTGGGCCAACCTCTTGCTAGGCTGCGCCAGGCATTTCCCAAGGCTGCAGAGCAGGACTTGGAAGACGGCAGACAAAGGTAGGAGAGGGGGACGGGGCGAGCGAAAGAGTTGTAGCAGTGAGTGGGTGGGCAAGGAATGGGCAGGGCAGGGAAGGGGCAAGCAACTGGGTCATGGGGTTAGGGGATGCTCTGAATTAGCCTCCCAAAACGTTGCGGGGTATGCATTTTCTTGACATCTGGAAACTTGAATGCTTAAAAAAAAGAGCTGAGACATGAAAGATACTGAAGCCCAATGTCTGCCCTTGAATTCCATGGTTGCACCAAGGATAGTCAACGTGGACTATCTCCAACCTCCACATGTTGTTGGACTCCATCAGCCCCAGCCAGCTTGGCCAATTGTCAGGGATGATGGGAATTGTGGTCCAGATTGAGTGGAGTGTGACTGGTTCAGTTGCATTGAGCTAGGGGACGCCAAAACTATTATTTAGAATGTGGCGTGAGAGGCGAGGGGGCACCGAACTTTAGCATCACAAAGGGTGCTGCTGAAATTTGAGGCCCCAAGGTCAGTCACTGCCCCTGGGCTACAGAATACATGCAGGTCTAGCCATAGTCATTATTGCACAGTGACTGGCCCTGAGTCTTGTGAGGCCCAGCCATTCTGGGCCTGAGATCACACGGCACATAGTTAAACTATGGAACTCCCTTCCACAGGAAATAGTAATGGCCACCAACTTGGATGGCTTTAGAAGAAGACCCTGATGGACTGCAATTCTCACCATCCTTGCCCACTGGCCATAGTGACTAGGGCTGACGGGAGTTGGAGCCCAACAGTGAGAATCTAGAGGACCACCAGTTTCCTTATTCCTGCCCTAAGAAGCCTCTTAAGCCCCAAACAGCCAGGCAGCTCACCTGATCAGTGGCGGTGCTTCCTTTGCTGGTGCCTGGGGCATGTTTGCACATACACACGCACCAGGCAGGACTGGTGGCAGGGCACAGAGGGTGAACAATACCCATTGCGCCAGCCCAGCCCTCACCATCGCCGGGTGGGCATGGGGCATGGAGAGTTCACAGGGCTGTGCTGCACCACCTGCCTGCCCGCCCATGCAGGGGGGAGCTCAGCCAGCCAACATGGCCCTTGGCAGGTGCATCCCTCCAAGGTTGTCCAGGTGAGGGTGCCGGGGTCATGATGGCAAGGCAAGGCTGGGCTGTGGGGTCCAGAGACCCCTGGCGGCAAGCAGGACGGGTGCCTGGTTTTGCCCCCGCCCCCCAATCATGCACTCAGGGATACCGTTCCCCTGGCCGCCCATGCTATGCCCCTGCACCTAGCTACGCTCTCACCCTCTGTGATGCTTGATGGAAGCTCCAAGAGCTGTCAAGGACCCAGATTTAAGGCAGGGCAGCTCTGGGAATGGGCGTGAGAGGCATCTGCCTTGATCGGATGTGTTATAAAGACTGAGCAGGGCTAGCATTCAGCAGAGTGATGCGGCGTCTGCTTTGTCAAAAGGGAAGGTTGCAATGGCAGGCTGTGATTTGTACCTGTTGTCTTATACCGGGGGAGCCGAGGCTTAGATGCTGCTGCTAAACCTCATCCCCTCCACCTTCCCCTGGGGGCGGGGGAAACACCCACAGAGGAGACAAATCCGAGAAGCAGCAGCTGGACACCCTTTCCTGAAGGACAAGAGAAGCACCGCTCTCGCGATCTGGCAGCTCGGGGAAGGGAACCGATGTCATCATCATTTCTGCAAAGGGATGGGGAGGAAGTGACAGGTTAGGTTGCCAGCGACAGCCACGAGGAGATCAGAGGAAAGGTCGTCCAGGAAGGATCCTTGAAGGGTGTCTTGCAGACTGTAAATGAAGCGGAGAGCCAGATGGGGAAACAAGCTGACGGGGCGGTTGAGGGTTTACCTGGCCAAGAACAGCGCAGGACAAAAGGAGCCGTGCTAAGCCTCCAAAGCCTTTGTCCGGCGCCTTCCAAGCTGCAGCCCAGGGAATTCCTTGGAAGCCTGTCTGCCTGTCTGAAAAGAGAAGATCAGTCATAATGGCTCAGCTTCCCTGGAAGGCAGAAGCGCTGCTCATGACTCCAGGTGTTTGCTAAATGTGCAAAGAGGAGGGTGATAGGCTGCGCCCTCTGGGCCCCCTCCAACCAGGCTTGGCTCTGGGTTTACAGGGGCCTGGGGCCCGTTGTGGCCTGTTTCATTGGTGCCCCTCCTCAGTTTGATGAATGGCCCTATCCCTTTTCTTCTTGTATATCTCTCCACAAACTGCAGGGGTGGACCAGTTGGTCCAGCTGGCCTTATAATGAGTCAGACTATTGGTCCCTCTCACTCAGTATCATTGGGTGACAGTGGCTCTTTCTGGGGTTTCAGACGGGGAAGATTTTCACGCTTTTCTGGAGAACCCTTCAGAGCAGATTTGGGGAGGGCACGAGGCAAGCACAGTGGGAGGAGAGCAGGCAAGGTGCTCTTACTCGAGTGGAAGTCCTCGTGCCCCTGGGACACGGTAGCTGCAGAACCCCCCCCCCCTCCCTGGCTGCACAGGTGTGCTTGAAATTGTGTAGACAATGCCTGACAAAATCCCAGCAGCCAGAATCAGGGTTCATTCCAGGAGACGCTAAGCCTCAAGGGTTCAAAGTGTGACTGTTTAAAAAGTAAAAGCTGAGATTCGCAGCAGGGTCGAGATTTAAGCACTTGACAATGCTCTTTGCTTTTCTTACAGCAAACAGGCCAAATTATGCAATGCAAAGCGAACCAGTTTCATTTGAAAAATTCACACAGGTTGCGGAATTCTGCTTTTCCAGGCACAGAAACTGGGCTACTTTGGCACATCACTCAAACGGAGTGTCTGTCTATACATTCGGAAAAATCACGTTTTAATGGGTTTCTGGGCCTGCACTATATATTGGCTGAATGTTGAAAACTGCATGATTGAACACTCTCGTGCTGCAGCCATTTTCACAGGATGGGAGATATTGATGCAAGGAGAACATTCAAGCATGCAAACCACCTTCAGTCAGAAACAGTGCGGTCCCAGAAACAGTGTACCCATCTGAGTGTAGACTGGCCATATGGTGGACAATATACAATTTTAAATTCCAAAGGTGACACACAGAGAGATTAGTCAGCTTTCAAATGAAAATCAGTAGAGGCTGATTTGGAACCTGCATACCCTCCAACATTTCTCCGATGAAAATTGGAATGTCCATAATAATGATGATGATGATAATAATAATAATAATAATAATAATAATGAAATATAATAATAATAATTATAATTTATACCCTGTCCATCTGACTGGGTTGCCCCAGCCACTCTGGGTGACTTCCAACATATATAAAAACATAATGAAACAGTAAACACTTAAAAAAAAACCCTTCCCATACAGGGCTGCCTTCAGATGTCTTCTAAAGATTGTATAGTTACTTATCTCCTTGGCTCGGGCGTCGCATAACTCCATACCCTCCAACATTTCTCTGATGAAACTAGGAACATCCTAAGGAAAAGTGGGAAATTCTGGAATCAAATCAGAAACTGGAATGGCTTCTGTAAATCCGGGACTGTCCCTGGAAAATAGGGACACTTGGAGGGGCTGTGATACCACTTTAGCTTCTCCCAAAGAATCCTGGGAACTGTAGTTTGTTAAACATGCTGAGAGTTGTTAGGAGATCCCTGTTCCCGTCATAGAACTTCAATTTCCCAGAGTTCTCTAGGAAAAGGAATTGATTGTTAGTCCAGTCAGGAATTGTAGTTCTGTGAGGGAATTAGGGGCCTCCTAACAGCTCTCACCACCCTTAACAAGCAACAGTTCCCAGAATTCTTTGGGGGAAGCCATGACATTCCGGGATCAAAGAAGAAACTGGAATGTCTTCTGTAAATCCAGGATCTGTCCTTGGAAAATAGGGACGCTTGGAGGGTCTGAATATGTGTGCACCACAGAGGGTTCTGGGCAGGGGCGTAGCAAGGGAGCGGGGGGGCGGGCCGCCCCGGGTTCCACCCCAGAGGGGGGTGACACTTTTTTAAAAAAAAACAATAATAATTTTTAATTTTTATTTTTAATTTTAACTTCATTGAAAAAAAGAGATAATAGACACACACACACAACCCCCCACACCTCACAAAGTGGCACCATCAGAGGGGGGTGACACTTTTTAATTTTTTAATTTTTTTAAATTATTATTATTATTATTATTATTATTTATTATTATTTATTTTAACTTTATTGGGGGAAAAAAGAGATAATAGACACACACACACAAAACCACCACACCTCGCAAAGTGGCACCATCAGAGGGGGGTGACACTTTTAAATTTTTTTATTTTTTTTAAATTATTATTATTATTATTATTATTTATTTATTTATTTTAACTTTATTGGGGGGAAAAAGAGATAATAGACACACACACACAAAACCACCACACCTCGCAAATTGGAACTATCAGAGGGGGGTGACACTTTTTAATTTTTTTTAATTTTTTTAAAATTAAAGTGGTGGGGGGTGACAAAAAAAATTCCGCCCCGGGTACCACCTGGGCTTGCTACGCCTCTGGTTCTGGGGCAGGGTGCATGCCTTTCTTCCTGTGAACTGATGGCACACCCAGATCTCCCCTTGAAAGACCAGAGGTTTGCAAACATGCCTAGATCCAAGACAATTCCCCTTCCAATGCTAATCCCAGTCTTCCTCACATCCGTGCCAATGCTAGAATTGCGCTTCTAAAAGACCCCTGCTATGCCAGTAAGGCTGACCCAGCCCCTCACCCTCATCTTTCCCTGCCAGTCTGCAGAATTTTCAAACAGGCATCGCCTTGCCTGTAGGCTGGAGACGGAAGCAGCACAGTTGCATCCATGTTAGGAGTTTTCCAGGAAGGGCTGCTGCCTCCTCTGTCAGCCTTTTTATGTCTCCTTGGAGAGACTCACCTCCTGCTCCGAGTGCCACGCTGATAAAAGAAGCAGCCAATCAGCCCTAGATAACAAGAAGCGCCTGCCAAAACCGGGCCGTCAAACTTTGTGCGAGTGTCAGGGCTCTTGCGAGAGTTTGCATTTAGGTATGTTTGTTTGCAGAAAAAGAAAAAGCGAGTGAGAGAGAAAAATCTGCCTATTTATATCACACCGGAATCTTGTGGCGGAGGAATATTTTATGCGTTGGAGGAATGGAGACATAATCAGGATAAACATCAGCAGCTGGGCACATTCCCTCTCTGCAATAAGCAATACAAATAAACAAAAGCAGCAGAGAAATTGGCAGCGGTGGTGGCTCTAAGGGTGGTGGTGGTGGGTTTTTTTTGGGGGGTGTCTTTGCACATGATGTAGTTTTCTTTAACCTAGAAGAGGTAGAGAAGCAAAACTCCCCTTGGTTTCTGATGCGCTTGGCTCCCTCAAATAGAGGCCTGCCCTCTTCAAAGCAGGACACACAGGCAGGTGCGGAGAACCTTTGTCCCGTCATATCTTTGCTGAACTACAACTCCCATCATCCCCGGGCATCAGCCATCCTTTCTGGGGCTGATGGGTGTTGTAGTTCAGCAACATCTGGAGGGCCAAGGGTTCCCCCCATTTGCCCTAACGCTAAGCCACCATACCAGGTGAGGGGCTTGGGAGGAGGCTTTGTAGCTTGGATGCAGAGATGTTTTGGGGCCTGCAGGTGTGTTTTGTGCCTTCTCCCTCTCAGTAAGGATGGGCAAATTTGTCCATTTCAGTTTTCCACTTGTAAGTTGATGGCACTGCATTTCCCCGCTAGGGTGCAAGCGTCTTCCTTTCTTTTTAGTGTGTATATCTCCAGATGCACACAGTTTGCAGGCAGATTTGTCTACACACATTTTTTTTTATCACCAATTCCTCCACAAAAGAATACCTTTTCGTAAGTTATTTTCACACACACAAACACATTTCCATGCAGTTTCTCCTGCAACATACAGTATGCATTTTTGCAAGCAGTCTTCGTACGGAGAACTGCCTCGTGAAATTCCAAAACCTGCCAATTCCAAAGGACACTTGCGTTTCGTTCCACGTAACGTTGCAGGAAGTACGAATTGGGCAGCTTTGCATTACAATCAAACCGCCCTGAATCCCTCCCATCCATCTCTGTTCAGTGTGCAGATGGCGCCCTCTGTGGGACTGGCATCATTGATCAAGTGCTGGCTGCTTCATATATACATGTGAGCTGGGGGGCTCCTCTTCCTTCATGCTCTGGTTCCCCAGGCTACTTTCTATGGACTGTTACACCTGTCTCCTGTTTGTTTATTTATCCCCTGCCTCTTAGGTCAAGCCTCTGTCTTCCAGTTGCTTGCATCAGTGAGCGAGGCTTACCTGGTCACCATTACCAAGGCCATACTCTGACCTGTTGTTAAGAGGCTTCCTTTGTGGTGTGGTTAATCACTCTACATTTCCTCGCCTTTGACCAGAGTGGGTTAGTGGAGCCCACAGACTGGGATTTCCTGCCTGACATCTCTTAGGTTCAGAGCAGCCTGGAGGCACAAGAGAACCAGTGTGGTGTAGTGGTTAGAGTGGTGCATGCTCTAGTTATATCCCGCTTGGACTACTGCAATGCGCTCTGTGTGGGGCTACCTTTGAAGGTGACCCAGAAACTGCAACTAATCCAGAATGCGGGAGCTAGACTGGTGACTGGGAGTGGCCACCGAGACCATACAACACTGGTCCTGAAAGACCTACATTGGTTCCCAGTACGTTTCCGAGCACAATTCAAAGTGTTGGTGCTGACCTTTAAAGCCCTAAACGGCCTCAGCCCAGTATACCTGAAGGAGCGTCTCCACCCCCATCGTCCAGCCCAGACACTGAGGTCCAGTTCCGAGGGCCTTCTGGCGGTTCTCTCCCTGCGAAAAGTGAGGTTACAGGGAACCAGGCAGAGGGCCTTCTCGGTAGTGGCGCCCACCCTGTGGAATGCCCTCCCATCAGATGTCAAGGAAATAAACAACTACCTGACTTTTAGAAGACATCTGAAGGCAGCCTTGTTTAGGGAAGTTTTTAATGTTTGATGTTTGATCGTGTTTTTAATATTCTGTTGGGAGCTGCCCAGAGTGGCTGGGGAAACCCAGCCAGATGGGTAGGGTATAAATAAATTATTATTATTATTATTATTATTATTATTATTATTAATAATATTATTAAATGGACTAGGACCTGGGAGACAAGGGTTCAAATCCCCACTTGGCCATGAAGCTCAGTGGCTGACCTTGGGCTAGTCACTGCCTCTCAGCCTAACCTACCTCACAGGGTTGTTCTGAGGATTAAATGAGGAGGGGAAGAACCCTGTATGCTACCTTGAGCTCCTTGGAGAAAATGATGGGGTGCAAATAGGATGTATGGGGTGTTAGGGGACAGGTAGTACCTCCAACGGGGGACATGCCACGCTCCTTCTGGGGTAGTTTGCCCAGCTTTGGTCCCCACCCTGCACTCAGCTCTCATCTATGGCTCCTAGAAACTTAGCATGTGACAGTGGCCACACCCCAGGAAATGGCTTTGACTGGCCGGCTAAACCAGGTGAGGGTAGCTGATGGGTCTCAAACCCTCAGTATGTGAAGACAGGCACCAGTGGATTGACTGGACAAGACCAATAGTGGGTCCAACAGTCAAGAAGGCATTTTCTGCAGATGCTGAAGAGGGAATTGAGGGGCAGATTGGGCTTGTCAACCTGGGAATGTAACCCATCAAGGAGGAGGAAAACTCTGATCCTAGCCTCCCACTGCTTTGTGGGATAGCTTCCGGAGAAGAAAGGAATAAGGAATAAACACTACTCAAATCCGAAGTGGAGTCCCTAAGACGGTTGGATGTTGCCTTGTACTCCTCCTTCTGGCAACTCCTGCTGCCAAGCTGGTGCCAAACATATTGTTCTGCTTTCCTTTGGACCACATGGGTGAGGTCAAGTGTTGGGGTCTTGTCGTCTGGGCAGCCCAGGACCTCCATGCACACTGCCCAGGCTTGCACCCCAGAGAAGTCACTTCAGTGCTGCAAATGCAGTGGTTTGACTTCACCCGTGGAGGCACACTCCATTGTCTCTTGAGACAGACAGATGTCAACAACAATAAATGCAACAAATAAAATTAGTAAGTCCTGATGACAGCTAGAGCATCATTTCTGTGTCTTTTCAGCAAGTTCACCCCCTTTATGCCAGGGATGGGGAAGCTGTGGCCCTCCAGCTGTTGTTGCACTCTTGGTGGTCCAGGATGATGGGTGTTGTAGTCCAAAAGTATCTGGTAGCATAACTTACAGACCAGCAGTATATGGTAGTTGAAGTCCACCAGCACATGTGAGGTCACAGCTTCCCCATCCCTGCTTTGCTCACTCTCCAACTTCACCTTCATTGACCCAAGAGTTTCTTGGACCACTTCCACATCATCTTAGCCTGCATCTCTGCTGCTGTCAGACTCTTGGGTCTCTTACAACTCCCTCGCCTCATTTGGCAGTCGTTGACCTTTCCCACCATCTCTGTCTCAGCCCGTCTTGTCGTTTGCAAATCCCACAGAGAAGCAACCATGTCACACTTCGCGGTTGTTGTTGTTCTGCACAACAGCTAGCACACCGGGGACAGCCTGATTGCTTGTCTCCTACCCATCCTCCAAAGCTCTTGGGTGGTATAGCCCACCTGGGACTGTAGAGAAAAGGTAAGAGGTGACATGATAAAAGTTTGTATAATTATGCGTGGCATGGAGCTGGTGAGAAAAGGATTTGTCCTGCTTTCCTAACACTAGAACTCATGGGCATCCAATAGTCTTGGAAGATTCAGGACCAATAAAAGAAAGTATTTCTTCATCCTGTGCATAGTTAAACTTTGGAACTCCCTGCCACAGGAGGCACTGATGGTCACCAACTTGAATAGCTTTAGGATAAGACTATCTACTGTCGCCTTCCCTGGCGATGCTCTGCTTCTGAATACCAGTTTCTGGAAACTGCAAGAGGGAGGTGTGCACTTGTGCTTAGGTCCTTCTTGCAGGCTTCCCACGGGTATCTGGCTGGCCGCTGTGAGAATAGGATGCTGGACTGGATGGGCCAACGGCCTGATCCAGCAGGCTCTTTTTATGCGCTTATGTATGGCTTCATAATGTGGGTAGGGAAATCACATGCATGTCTGCCCTCCCACAACAACAGCTCATTTCAAGTGGAAAACTATCTGGATTAGATGCTGGATAGAAATAGGATTGATACATAATTTTACCCTTCTAAGATTAGGCGGAGACTGACTCATCCTAGGCTACCCAGCCGGGGAGCTTGATGGCAGCTGAGGCAGGCTTGCAAACAAGGAAAGATTTGGGAACTGTCTGCAGTTTGGATCGGGGATGCTGTGCCATGCTTATGTGTACTTAATGCGGTGGGGTCACTTGCAGAATTCACAGACTTTCTAGGCAAAGTGAGGATGGGGAGTAAGAATTTAGTCCAGAAATTCCTCTTTGCCAGCCTTGCAGTTAAATGACTACTGCTCTTTATATTTACAGAGTAGAAAACACAGGTCAAAATGCGTGTTAATTGTGGTTTGCTTCTGATGGTGCTCCAAACTATGAACTCACCGCCGTACTCTCAAATGGTTTCCTGTTACGGGTCAAGCCACAATGTCCGAAACGAAGCTATGGTTTGTTCTTTCCTTCTGGAGCAGGACTGGAAACCCAGTCCAAACCACGGTTTCCGATTTCCACTTTGGGAGAAACTAACCATAGTTAAAAGGGACCCAGGTGGCGCTGTGGGTTAAACCACAGAGCCTAGGGCTTGCTGATCAGAAGGTCGGCGGTTCAAATCCCTGCGACGGGGTGAGCTCCCGTTGCTCGGTCCCAGCTCCTGCCCACCTAGCAGTTCGAAAGCACGTCAAAGTGCAAGTAGATAAATAGGAACCGCTCCGGCGGGAAGGTAAACGGCGTTTCCGTGCGCTGCTCTGGTTCGCCAGAAGCTGCTTTGTCATGCTGGCCACATGACCCGGAAGCTGTACGCCGGCTCTCGGCCAATAAAGCGAGATGAGCGCCACAACCCCAGAGTCGGACACGACTGGACCAAATGGTCTGGGGTCCCTTTACCTTAACCATAGTTAAACTAAGCATAGTTGGACACTTTGAATGGCAAACAGTGGTTAAGGCTATGCAGGAAACAGGAAGGGGAGTGCAGAAACCGTGCTCAACTCTGCAGCTAATTGATGATGATGCAGAACATGGTTTGGAGGATGAGCTGAACTGAGCCCCTGTCTGAAATTGGAAGGAGAAGGCCCGAAAGTGCAGTGTTACCTGCGGTGCTTTTCTGTGTGTGTGTGTGTGTGTGTGTGTGTGTGTTTGTGTGTGTGTGTGTGTGTGTGTGTGTGTGTGTGGTTTTGTCTTCCTCTGCATGCAGAACTCTCTCCTTCTGATTCACTCTGTGATTCATACAAGGGGAGGCATAAAATGCTATTCATTTAATTAGAGCTAAAGATTTCAGGCCTTGTTTGTTCCCCAGAAGCATCAGAACATGTCACAGCTTTGGACGTTCCTCCTGCCACCTGACATTGACAGAGTGGGGGAGATGTTTGGGGGAATCAATGATGCTCAGAGCATTGGCACCAAGAAGCTCAGTTTCTCTGCTCTAAGGTCTGAGTGAAAAAGGTGGAGTTGTTATGCAGGAACCTTGGGTCCAAATCACACACCAGTATGGCCCATCCACACTGGTATGACATCAGCACTTAGAGCAATTGGATTTAGACCATGGAGACCTGGGTTTAACTACTTACTCAACTACAAAGCTTACTGAGCAATCTTGGACTGTGTTCTACCTCACAGGACTGTTGTGGGAAATAGAAGTGGGAAGAGACGCATCGAGGAATCTCCGGAGGAAATGTGGGGGATAAAAAATCCATAAAGGAGTAAATAAACATATGGATTTTTAAGTCACGCTGAAGAGATCAGACCTGTTTGCTTCAAACAACATGGTCTGTGGAAACAATTTAAAGCTATTTTTTTAATTAAAAAAAACCCCACCCAAATCAAATACAAATAGCTAATCTGTTGTTTTCCCAAGTATCCATTATTTCTTTCCAGGATGCTTGCCATGTTTGATGCAACGTGCAAGTCTAAAACGCAACTATTCCATTGCATCCTCATTCCATGCCATCACAACTCATGATCATTCGCCGGTTTTTATTCTAAGGAAGGTACTGCAAAAATAGCACATCAGAACAACTCAAAGCCTCGGCCTGAGCTCTTGTCTGCATCTGAAACAGAAAAGACACCTTCCATCAAGGCTGTGCCTCAGCTTTTCATCCCCTTGTATCCCCAATGGTGAGGTTAAGCTCAGAAACCTGGATGGCAAGCTGTCCTGTAACAGGCTTAAGACCCACCAAGCTGAGCGTGGCCTGTCAGCTAAATAAGGCTGCCTGCTCCTGAAATCAGACATTCTGGTACCTAGGTGGGGCCTGGGATGGAGCCCTGTAGAGTTTGGCAGGCCTGGAAGGCAGGGCTTGCGGTTTATGGTGGGCTGGGCTCCTAATCAAGCTTCTCTGAATTTTGCATTGCAGTTCTCCGGCTGAGTAATGTATACCAAAATGCAGCCAATCAGAAGCCGTGGAAGCTGCGCTGGGTGTTCAGCTTCCAAAGAGCATTCAAAGCAACGGAACAATTACTTCCGATTTTCATTCGTTCGGGAGCTGGAATGTTCGGCTCCCAAGGCGTTCAGGAGCTGAGGTTCCACTGTATACCAGGCAAAGTTGTTCAGCTTCTTTCTTTTTTGACTAAGTTGTTGAGTTTTTGAGCTATTCTTAAGGAAAGTTAAGGACTTTCTTGAGCTATTCTTAAGGAAAATTAAGGATGCTATTTCCGATGGACTAATCCCGGATATGTCTGGGAAATCCCGGACGTATTGCAGTCCTAGTACATGGTTCAAAGGAATGCATTCCCCAATACCAGCCAACCCAGGCTCTATGATCTATGGGAGAGGCCTTACTGAGTGAGTGTCGCCAGTGGGACTATCACATGCCGCAGGGCCTTCTGGGTGGTGGCACCCCAGTTACGGAGGAATATCCTTGTAAAGTTCTAGATGCCAGGTTGAAACATACATATTTCTGCAGGCCTTCAGAACGCAGAGGAAATGAGTTTACCTGCATAATTTTTCACTGACTGTTATGTCTATACACATAATTTTGAATTGTGCTCTTAATGTTGTTTTAAGTGCTATTGATAGCTGTTAGCCACCCTGGGCTCTTCATGAGAAGGATGAGATACAGGAGAAACAAACAAATCATGAGCCCATGAGAAAAAGCAGAATAAAATTCTGAGAATACCAGTTTTATTGTAGTTGTTTTCTCTCCCCCCCCCCCAACCAAGTTTCTGGCCCTCAGGGTTTTGTCTGGGAAGACAGAAGGTACAGATAAAATCAAAGGCCAGACAGTTTGCAATCTAATTTACCATTTCTGAATTTCTTCTCTCTCTCTCTCTCTCTCTCTCTCTCAGTGCCCCAACGGTGCCGTGTGATCCGCAATTATTTTGTTACGTTTTTAATGAATGTATGGTAATGAGACCAACGTTTTGTATGATATCAGATATTGTTGATGAACGTTGTTTATTCATCTGTTGGTGGTAATTGTTCCTCTGTTTATTTATAACAATTCATTATAGCTATCCAATATAAGAGCTGGTTGAGGGGGGTGGGAAAGGCAGGATAGCAACCTTCTAGCCCTTCTGACTGAACAGGCAGAAGTTCCACAGGGCATGGAGAAAAGGGCCTGGAAAGGCACAACCCAGATATGACAGTCCTGGCTTACATTTTCCTACTCCTTTGTGCTAAATAACACCTTTCACCACCCAGTCCATAAGAGGTTTTGGCATGCTGCAATGCCAGCCTTTCATTTTCCGTTTGAGCACCTCCGTCCGAAAAGGAGATTGGTGTGTTTCGGAAACTTGCACCGTTTTCCGTTCTGCCCTGCATTGATAGCACGCAGTGCTGTTTCCATTCTGTTTCCGTTCGTCTTCTGCCGAAATCTATGCTATCCATCTCGTTACCCGATGTGGCGAAATTATGTGAGTTACATTGCTGTTGCTCTATTCCAACCCATTCATTTCAGCACAAAGGAATTGCAATGCAAACAGGGGGAAGGGGAATCAATTGTGTATGAGTTGTGGACCAAAAGCCACAGCCTCAACAAATGCCACTCCTATTTGCTGGATTGGTTTCCATTCAAGGCATGGGACGAATAAGTGAACATCAGCAATTTCTGCTCCCATTTCTGTCTTTGTCAGAATTCTGCGGCATCCCTATTGGCAGGTAGGACATACGAGGTTTTCTGCTGGGTGTGCATGTGTGTGTCGGATTGCATAGCTCTCTTTCTCCTCTTTTGATTGGCAGCAGCTTGCCAGAATCCCAGACGGGTCTTTGCCATCCCTGCTATGAGATCCCTTTAAAAAACTAAACGAAAACCCCCAGTTCTATGCCCTTATCTATGCAAAATATGAGTTCTCCCTTTCAAAAGAAGAAGAGGCTGCCTTGTATACTGAGTCAGACCACACCTGGGTCTAACCTAGTCTATATAAGGCTTATCACAGTCTAAGGTAAATGACCCTTGGACAGTTAAGTCCAGTCAAAGGCGACTATGGGGTGTTGCGCTCATCTCGCTATTATTCTGGCCAGCAACTGTTTTCTGTGGCTGGGTTGCCATGCAGCTGTGATGATACCAATCCAAGCCACAAAATTTCTGTGTTGTCCATACTGGGGGGTTGGGGAAAACCCCCAGGTAAGCTACAGATTCTGACAGAGCCCATCCCAGCATGGCCCAATGGTCATGGACTGTAGGAGGTAGAATCTAACAACATGTCCCTCACGCTGGTCTACCTTATTGAAAGGATTCTAAGCTGTTGCCATTCTACTACCAGGCCAAGTTCAGGAACATAGGAAGCAGTCTTATACTGTCAGACCATTGGTCCATCATTTGGGATGTGGGTGGCGCTGTACTCTAAACCACTGAGCCTCTTGGGCTTGGCGATCAGAAGGTCGGCGGTTCAACTCCCCACAGCGGGGTGAGCTCCTGTTGCTCTGTCCCAGCTCCTGGCAACCTAGCAGCTCAAAAGCACGCCAGTGCAAGTAGATAAATAGGTACCACTGTGGCGGGAAGGTAAATGGCATTTCTGTGCACTCTGGTTTCCGTCATGGTGTCCTGTTGTGCTAGAAGCGGTTTAGTCATGCTGGCCACATGACCTGGAAAGCTGTCTGTGGACAAACACTGGCTCCCTTGGCCTGAAAGCGAGATGCGCACCCAACCCCAGTCGCCTTTGACTGGACTTAACTGTCTAGGGGTCCTTTACCTTTACCTTTTACCAATACCCAGGAGGTCACCGTGGTCTGTGGGAGAGCTTCTCCTCCAAGCACTAAGGAGTTCAGAAGCCCACTCTGCACTAATTCGGAACAGGGCTTTCAGTGTGGCTGCCCCTATTATGTAGAACAGCGTCCCTTTCAAGATTCGAGAGGTGCCCGCTGTCTGCACATTCCAGAAACAGTTGAAGACATTTCTGTTCTGATAGCCTCTCCCAGCTGGATGAATGGATAGATCTCTGGGTGTCTACTTGGTATTGTCTTTAAATGTATGGCGCAGATGGGGCCCAAGCAGTGGGCTTGTGTCACGAAAGGACTTCTTCAGTTGATAACTCTGCTGAATGAGAGCTCTGGTTCGAAATGAATCAAGGAATAGGGCTAAAGATGTTGGCCGTGAGTAAAATTATTTGCAGATCAGGGCTCTCTATCCACCTCCGAGTCTGGCCACTGCTCTGTCTCTGCATCCACCTCTCCCCATCTGATATCATATCATATAATCATCGACTCCACGCTTTCATATTATGTATCCGCTCTGTTATTCAGACCATACCTAGGGGTTTGAAACGGATCCAGTTCTCCAATCTCTTCCGAAAGCAATGCAAGGCCTTCAGGTCTGAGCAAGTAATCCTTTGGAGGCTGGCTTTAAAAATAAATTTTAAAACATTTAAGTGTTTCGGTTACGCTTTCCTAATGGCTTCCCCACTGAGGTACTAAAACACAGCAGGATAGAATCAAAACACACACACACCCATACCCATGCTATATTATTCATCCATCCGGTCTCATAAAGGCAGCTTTCCGCATGGGCATCGGAGAAACATGTTATCTTACCACAGCAACCCTGCGGGGTATATTCAACTACTCTAAGTAAGATTGGTTGAACAAGTACTTCAATTAGAGTGAAGGTCTGTCTAATCGAGCCTTTCTTGATCGCCTACATTGGCCAACCAGAGGCCTTTATGAAGTCCCTTAAGCAAGGCATGCCACTGTTGGCTGTCACCCATTATTTATTGCTAGCATTTGACATCTGATGGTATACTGCAACTAAAGATGGAAGTTCAATTTAGCTGTCAGGGCAAATAACCTTCAATAGAGCTGCTACCCTTCCCCATGAATTTGCTGAATCATCTTTTCAAGCCATCTAAGCTAGTAGACACCTCGTATCTTCCTCTCGTCCACCACAAATGTAATACCAATCATTTCTCTTCTGTCTTCTGTATGCTAACCATATACTCCCTCTCTCCCCCGCTCTCTTGTTGGTATCTCTCCTCATATGATGTATCTATTCACCCACCTCCAGATTATCTGCCTATCTGATCCAGGACTGGGTGAATTGTTCACTACGGAGTCCCATGTTGGGATCATTTCCCGAGATGGAGTGTCGCCATTAATTTGCATATCATTAACATACTTTGCATATTTTTCTTCTGAATGGAGCAGATGCCAAAGTACAGCTGGGTGAGAAGGTTCCACTTGTTCTACAAGATTCCCCGTTGCCCTCAAGTGTGAAAAACCTGTGTCAGCCATTGAAATGTCTTGATGTACGGACCTTGAAAGCAAAATAGTTGAAAAGCAAAGCATCAGGGCTTTTCTTTCTTTCTTTCCTTCCTTCCTCTTCACTACATAATTCACTTTTTCGGATTCATATGGGTGCTTGTGTTATCAGTTCTATATGTTACCATGTGTTGCAAAAACATTTTTTTAAAAGTTTCTTAAAAAGTACTCAAGTTTCTAAAAGAACAACAACCCACAGGTCAGCCTTACACTAATCCATCCTTGTATTATTTGCTTATGACTTTGGAAATATTATTACTATTATTATTAGCTCAATGTGGTATACATTGTTGTTGTTGTTGTTGTTGGCCACCCAACTGACTGGGTTGTCCCAGTCACTCTGGGCGGTTCCCAACAAAATATTAAAAACACAATAAAACACCAGTCATTAAAAGCTTCCTTGAACATGGCAGCCTTCAGGTGTCTTCATAGTTACAGTATTCTGCCATGTTTCATCCTCCCAGAAAACCCTGTAGGGGTAGATTGATCTTACAGAGGTTGATGGGATCAAGGCTGCTCCACTGAGCTTCATGGCTGACTGCTGATTTGAACCGTTACCTGGGCTCCCCCAGTCCCACTCTGATGCTCTAAGGACCACAACACAGAGTGGATAATTCTTTATATGTGAGCCAGACACATCTGGTACTGAGAACATAGGATGTTGCCCCATGGCAAGTCGGACTTTCCTTCCATTTAGCTTGGCGTTGTCTACAATAGATGCATTTTTGACCCATTGCTTGGCTGGAGAACTGCTTCAGCAATGCAAAATCCAGAGAAGTGCAAATTCCAAAGGATGGCTGTGTTTCAAATTCTCGTATTGTTCAGGTGGGTTGACCTCTAACGGTGCACTGAATCGAATTTCTCCCCATCCCTACTCCCAAGTAAGCAGGTGTAAGTCTGTGTTCTGCATTCCCAGGAATCTCCATCGCAGGCTGATCCTGTAGAGGTTCCCACAGCCATCACATTTACTTGGGGAAAGGGGGTCTGCCAAACCAAATTTCCTTCCCCTCTAAGATAAGACTCAGAGATCAGTGATTTTCACATTATGTGTGTGTGCGTGTGTGCATATGTGTATATTTCCACCTCAGCTTTTGGACATCTTCCTGGTCCAGCTCGCTTAAAAACCAGCCAACTTGCATTGCTATCTCTGGAAAGCACAGACCCTTCATCTCAGCAGCCCCCAGCCTCTCTGCCTCCCTCCCTCCCCCTCGTATTGATTCTCCTGCAGTCTGTTAAGGAATCCTGACTCTGCACTAACCTACTAAGCCAGCTCCGACATCCCTGGGGCTCGTGTTAAGATGGGTTTTCTTTTTTCCCCTTTTTGGTCTGTCTTGCATTTAGACAGCAGCTCATCTCTGCAACCGGGCAATCCAGCATTGTAGAAGCCTCTGCGTATCTCGGGTGGAACA
The DNA here is from genome assembly GCA_034642065.1 of Darevskia nairensis. Taxonomy (NCBI): domain Eukaryota; kingdom Metazoa; phylum Chordata; class Lepidosauria; order Squamata; family Lacertidae; genus Darevskia; species Darevskia nairensis. The sequence goes on along the minus strand of JAWWNI010000351.1, from coordinate 95,119 downwards.
ATAAGCTGCCTGTTCTGGGCAGTATTGGGTTGCGTCAGGATAACCTCCTTGATAATGCCACCCTTGCATGGCATGCCCTCCAACATTCACTCCCCCCCACACACAACTGACCCTCCTCAACCCCCCCTTTGTAATGTGTCTCACACACAAGGAGCATTTCCTATCAGAAGAAGGGTGAGTGTCACCCCTACTGCACCAATGGGACACAACACGCATGCCCTCCACCATCCCGAGAAAACCCCTTGACCCTGATTTTATTTTATTATTTGGGTGGCGCTGTGGTGTAAACCACTGAGCCTTGGGCTTGCCGATGGGAAGGTCGGCAGTTCAAATCCCCGCGACGGGGTGAGCTCCCGTTGTTCGGTACCAGCTCCTGCCAACCTAGCAGTTCGAAAGCATGTCACAGTGCAAGTAAATAAATAGGTACCACTATGGCAGGAAGGTAAACGGCGTTTCCGTGCGCTGCTCTGGTTTCGCCAGAAGCGGCTTAGTCATGCTGGCCACATGACCCGGAAAAACTGTCTGTGGACAAACGTTGGCTCCCTTGGTTAGCAAAGCGAGATGAGCGCCACAACCCCAGAGTCGTTCGAGACTAGACTTAACTGTCAGGGGTCCTTTACCTTTACCTTTTTAGATTTACTAAAAGAAAAGCACACGCCAATAAATAACTTTTAGAAAGGGGCAGGATTAGACACAGATGCACAAAGATTTTGTTGTGTTAAAAAAAAAAATCAGGACTCCTTGAGCTCTACTTTGCTCCCCCCTTTTTCCCACCCAGCACGGCCCTGTCTCCTCCTGCCCCTCAGAGCCAACTCATCACGTGGGGCTGGGCCTTGGTGATGGCAGCCTCTCTTCCTCCTTGCCTGCTCTCCAGCAGCTGCTATGAGCTGCCCAAAGGAGGAAGCTGGCAGCAGTGGCCATGGAGAGATCGCCACTGTTTGGGACAATCGCCAGCTCAGCCTTCTTCCTGAGCTCGGTGGCCGCAGCACTGGCAGGGGAAATGGGGACATTCTGGGATCAAATCAGAAGCTGGGGTGGCTTTCGTAGTTCTGGAGCTGTCCCTGGAAAATCGGGACACTTGGAAGGTTGCTTGCCCTCTTGCTTGCTTGCGATTCCATGTTTGTGGAACCTTCTGACTTTTGCATGGCTGAAACGTAGCCTGTAACCATCACAATTATTGCTCTGCCCACCTTAGTGCCTGGCCCTGCCCCACCAATGGAATGCGGCAGTGGGGACGTGTGGGGAATAACAAACTACAACTCCCAGAATTATTTGGGAGAAGCCATGACTGTTCCAAGTGGTTCCACCCTGTGGACGCCCTCCCGTCCGATGCCAAGGAAATAAACAACTATCTTACTTTTAGAAGACCTCTGAAGGCAGCCCTTTTTAGGGAAGTTTTTAACGTTTGGTGTTCCATCGTGTTTTTAATATTCTGTTGGGAGACGCCCAGAGTGGCTGGGGCAACCCAGTCAGATGGGTGGCCTACAAATAATAAGATTATTATCATTATTAAATGCATGGTGTGAATGAGGCCATAAACTAACCATCATAGAAGCTTGTCCAGAGGAGCTCACCATTTCCAATGATAGCAGAAGAGCGTGTCCCCTTTTTTTCTTAATGTGTCTGGGGCTGACATGGCAAGTGTCATCAGCAGAGACTGTGCTTCCAACTTGTCCACCATTTTGTATCGTCCATAGTGCCCCAACCCTGGCATCATTATGGGGCACTGAATGCACCTGTGGTGGTGGTGGTGGAATAATGAGGGTCACAAAAATAATGGTAGTGTTATTTAGGCAATGCTCTGCAGCACCGCCTTCCCTTTTCTGAAGTATGTGATAATTTATGACTTCTGCATGGCTTCTGATTTCTGAGGGGGGGGGGAAATGGTTTAGGTAGCTGCATCTGTAAAACTCTGTCCCCTTGCCAGTTCATCAGGAATCAGTAGTGGCATCTTCCTGGAATCAGGTCAAGTCTTTTTTTAAAAAAAATCTCCATGGCTTTAAACGGAGCGATCTGTGTCCTCGCTGCCTTTATCTGCTGCTTTTATCTAATCTCAATGGATCTATTTGATTTAAATTGGTGGTGGTGGGGGGGGGTTAACAGTTCCCTGCTACCATCTTCGTTTCTAATCTGTGCATGTTCCTTGTTTTAAATTGGGCATGGGTTGTTTTTTTTGTAAGCTGTGTATGTGTATATTAAAAAATAGATTGTGTTTTCTTTATATATATATATATTAAAAAGGATCACCATCCTGCTTTTCTATATAAATTAACCAAGCTATGTCATGGGAGGGGTTGAAATCGAAGCAACCATGATGCAAAAGCAAAGCAATGACACATTTAAAAATGAGTGTTTTGAAAAATGCACCCAAGGCAAACACTGACATAAAAAAACAACAGTGCCAGGGCTGCACTCCTGTGCCGATTTATTCAGAAGCTAATCCCAGCATATCCGGTGGGGCTTGCTGCCAGATAAGTATGTTTAGGATTACAGCCTTAGATGCAGTTAGGCCCCGCCTGTACTATGCTACTTTAAACAGTCATGGCTTTCCCCCAAAGCATGATGGGAGCTATAGTTTGTTAGGGGCGCTGAGAGTTACCAGGAGGCCCCCTATTCTACTCACAAAACTACAATTTGCAAAGGTTAGTCCCTTTTCCCAGGGAACTCTGGGAATTGTTCTATGAGTGGAACAGGGGGTCTCCTAATAACTCCCAGCACCCTTAACAAACTGCAGTTCCCAGTATTCTTTGGGGGAAAGGTATATATGACTGTTCAAAGTGGTACAATACTGCTTTAAATGTATCGTGCAGATAGGGCCCTTATGTACTCTTACCTGGGAGTATGCTCCACTGTACGCTCTGGGAATATAAATAAATAGGTTAAGAACAACATCGGTAGCAAAATACTCTGTTGAATTGCCATGGCACCAGAAGCCCTCTGAAAGAAGAGGCTCTCTTGACCTTCTGCTGGTTAAACCCCGAAGGAAGAAAGCCACAAAAACCTCCATGGGGAAAGGCTCCAGAGCTTGGGGGCAAGCGGTGAAAAGGCCCTCTTCATGCGCATAGCCGCCTGCTCCACTTCAGAGAGTGGGAAGAGCACAGAGCAGCGCCTCTGATGAGGATGACCTAAACCTTCGAGCAGCCTCTCGTTGGTGGAAGTAGTCCTTCAAGTACTCTGGGCCCAGGCAGTTTCGGCTGGCTTTAAAGGTCACTGCCGACACTTTAAATTGAATTAAAACAAACAAACACCAAGGGAAATGGGAAAAGAGAAGCCAAGGTGCATACTAAGGGGAGGGAAGAGAGGGCTGAGGTACCCCTGTGCCTGTATGTATGAGCTATGTGGGAAGAAGGGGCTGATAGTGCAAACCTATGTTTACTCAAAAGTGTTGGATGAAGACTGGGGAGGACAGGGTTCGAATCCCCACCTGGCCCTGAAGCTCGCAGGGTGACCTTGGGCCAAACACCGGCTCTCAGCCTAGCCCACCTCATAGGGTTGTCATGAGGATAAACCATCTGTTCTAGCTGGAGCTCCTTGGAGGAATAGTGTAATATAAATGCAGTAACATCGAGTGATCAATCAATCAATAGAGGACTTTTTTTCAGCCAGAACTCAGTTCCGGCACTTCTCAAGTGGGTGCCACTGCCATTCATGGTGAGTTCTGGCAACTCTTTTTCTAGAAAAATAGCACTGAATAAATAGATGATGATAGATATAGATAGATGATAGATAGATAGATAGATAGATAGATAGATAGATAGATAGATAGATAGATAGATAGATAGATATTACTCTAAGATGTGATCACATATGATTGCAGTATGAGGCCGCATATGTTTAAAGTATCTGCAGACCCTCCAAGTGTCCCTATTTTCCAAGGACAGTCCCAGATTTACAGAAGCTGCCCGGTTTCTGATTTGATCCCAGAATGTCCCACTTTTCCTTAGAACATACCTATTTTCATCAGAGAAATACTGGAGGGTAAGCAGTTATGTGACCCCCTGAGCCAAGGATAAAAACCTTTGGAAGGCATCTGAAGGCAGCCCTATATTGGGAAGTTTTATTTTAAAAATGTTTAATGTTTCATCATGTTTTTACATATGTTGAAAGCCACCCAGAGTGGCTGGGACAACCCAATCACATGGGCAGGGTATAAATAATAAAATTCTTCTTGTTGCTGAATAGGACATCCGTATTTTCATGGGAGAAATGTTGGCGGGTATGCATATGCCCCCTTCAGAAATAATCCTGGGAACTAGTTTGTTACAGGCAGGCAGGAAAACTTGCATGATAAGAGAAGACATGAAATTAGGTGCTACAACGAGGGCTTAATGAGAAGTCTGCTACAGCTGTAGATCAGAAATTGGAGCCTGTGACTCTCCAAATATTGTCAGAATCCAGATTCTGTTCAGACCCAGCTAGCCTCCGGCCAGTGGTCAAAGATGATGGGAGTTGTAGTCCAACAACATTTGGAGGGCCGTAGGCTCCCCATACCTGTTGTAGGCAGGTAACTGTTCCATAAAGTTTCCCTCTGCTGCAGTTTCTCAGGAGAACAGGATGCTCTTTCCTGGTAGCCTTTGCTCGGCTGCAGCTCCCCACCTGTTAGCTGGCTCCCTAGAGAACGAACTACTGTTCCTCCCTGCTCTCCTCCTCCCTGAGGCAGGACAGATGGAAAACTTGACACTTGCACCAGTCTGGAAAGCCTCGTGGTGCAGCCACGGAACGAGGTCAAAGGAGCGCTTTACCTGTGACACGCAGAACGCAGCCCAATTTGTAACCGTACAGACTCTTGGAGCGTCAAAACCATCTGGGCACTGCAGGGCCTTTCAGGATCTTTGGTTTGTTATTGCGGCCTCCTTTGCCCCGGGTCAGGACAAGGCCAGTTGGTTATTGTTCTGTGTCTTGGTATTGCAGCGCGGCGACTCGAAAGTCTTGGCTGGTTATTTCGCAGGGCGGGGGTCTTCTGTTCCTGCCTGCTCTGCCCACAAAGCCGACGCAGGTTCCCCTGGGAGCATTGATTTGTTGTTGCGAGGCATTATTTACACTGGACGGCATTTGCAGAGTCCCTCGGCTCCAACTGTCTCGCCTCTCTCCATCTATCACGCGGCAACCTCCCATGCCTGTCCATCAGCCTGTGACCCTTCTGGATCCATGCTAAGTGATTCCTCTGCCTTCCTCTCTTCCCACCTGTCTTGGGGTACCACCACCCCACTCCTATCTTGTTAGTCACGCCTATCTTGGGCCTCCTTATGTATGTCCCACCACCACCAGCTGCGGGAAATGGCGGGAAAGAACGACGTGGAGACAGGATGGATGTACAGGAAAGTGCCCCAACTCTTTCATGAGGGTCCCTTTTATTGACAATCTTACACCTTGTTAATAGTTAACCACATAGGTACATCTTAAGGAACCAAATAAGGAAACATCTGCCCCAGCAACAGCACATGGCACCATGTAAGGCAGTGATGGCTAACCTTGACACTCCAGATGTTTTGGAACTACAACTCCCATCACCCCTAGCTAACAGGACCAGTGGTCAGGGATGATGGGAGTTGTAGTCCCAAAACATCTGGAGTGTCAAGGTTAGCCATCACTGATAAGGAGTTGTTTTCCAAAATGTGACACCCCCAAACTCCCCTCATGTCGTCTCCATTGCGTACGTGACTGTCCTGCATGCACCAAGCACATGTTCTCACCATGCACCCTCCCCGTGCTCACCTCATGTATCCCAGTACTTTTCCAACCACCCTCCATTGTTCCTTTGTGTCCCTGATTCGTGTCTGCCTTTCTGACATTCAGCGCCGTGTGGTTTGCCAGCGCAACACTTCTGACTTGAGCTAACTATCGTGGCATGCCAACGCAATATTTTCCTTTAATATGTGTAGCGTGGTGTGCCAACACTCCAGTCCAGAACAATCCCAACAACCAGCAGCGATTCGACCCCAGGCAGCTGCTATCCTTCAGTTTCCTATTGTATTTTAATATTCTATTGTATTTTAATATTCTGTTGGAAGCCGCCCAGAGTGGCTGGGGAAACCCAGCCAGATGGGCGGGGTATAATAATAATAATAATAATAATAATAATAATAATAATTATTATTATTATTATTATTCCCACAATGCCCTGGAGCAACGTTTCATTTGGGTCCGTTGTGGAAAATCCAAATGGTAGCTGCTCAGCACTGATAGAAGGAAGAACACCACCAGGTGAGCTTGCTGCTGGTGGCTGGCTGCTGGCTGCTGGTGGGTGGGGGACTGGTGTACTGTAAGAGGAGGGTATTATGCTGAGCATGTCCACACACACAGCTCCTCCACAATCCTGGAACTGGCTCTGATTTCAGAGGCAAAAATAGGGACATGCTTGTAATGTCTCGATTCTCCAGTCAAAAACTACTTCCTAAGCTCCCTCCTCCACTTATTGGATTGGATTTTCTGAAAATCTTTATTTCAGGCTTATCAACATGCTTTTCTCTCTCCCCTATTTCTAGTCTTGTTTCTTATCTTAATCTTGACAAGAAGCAAGCTCATTTCCCCCTGGTTCGTCTAAAAATATGAACGATTCTTGCATATCCTATGCATTCTTATACACATTGTTACATGCAATAAAGTGTGTGATATTTTATGCACTGTCATATGTATGATATTACACACCTATTATTATTATTATTATTACACATTTGCAGTCTATGTTTCCTAAAGTAGCCAGCACATAAACGTACTGTATAGCACATTTGCAAAGCTAAGCAGGGTCTGGTATGGTTTCAAATTGGATTCGGGACTGCATGTTGAGATCCCTGCATTGTAGGGGGTTGGACTAGATGACCCTCAGAGTCCCTCCAACTCTACAGCTCTATGATTCTATATGCCTACAACAATACACATAGAATCATATAACTGGTAGGGTCAAACCGCTGGACAATCACAGTACCTGCTTTGGCTTCAGGAACCTCAACTTAATTGTATAAAACATAACTGTATCTAAAACTGTATATAATTATTGTAGCCATCCATGCAGAAGCAGCTCAGACATATAAGTTGGGGCTTGATGTGAGAGATGTGGGTGAAGTTCAGCTGGGTCAGAACTGCCAAATTCCATGTATAAAAGGTAAAGGGACCCCTGACCGTTAGGTCCAGTTGTGGACGACTCTGGGGTTGCGGCGCTCATCTCGCTTTACTGGCCGAGGGAGCCAGCTTACAGCTTCCGGGTCATGTGGCCAGCATGACTAAGCTGCTTCTGGCAAACCAGAGCAGCACACGGAAACGCTGTTTACCTTCCTGCCGGAGCTGTACCTATTTATCTACTTGCACTTTGACGTGCTTTCGAACTACTAGGTTGGCAGGAGCTGGGACTGAGCAACGGGAGCTCACCCCATCGTGGGGATTCAAACCGCCGACCTTCCGATCGGCAAGCCCTAGGCTCTGTGGTTTAACCCACAGCGCCACCCGCGTCCCTTAAAAATTCCATGTATAAATCCATTTAAAAAGGATTCCTCCTCCACCCCAGTCCACCTATTACAGATTGCTGAAGGTTCTACCACTGTCCACTGTGGTCAAATTCTTTGCAATAGCAAATCCTTCGCTGATTTAAAAGCCAGAAAGGTGTTTGTACTTGTCCAGTTTTTACATTTATACCCCACATTTTATATCTTCCAAGGAACCCGTGCTCGCGTACATGGTTCTCCTCCTCTGCATGTTACCGTCGCGACAATCCTGCAAGGCGGATCATTCAGATCGCACCTCTGCAGCTGTAATGTGTGGCATTTCAGGCAGTGGTCTTGCTGAACGTGAGCACGCAGATGGGCACTGCGGATTGTAAGAGCCACCTACTCTCCCTATTCTTAGATTTCGCTTCTGGGGTTTTGGAAAGGGAGCGAAGCTCTGAAAAATAGCAACTTGCCCAACTCGTCCCGAATGGTTTAACAATGCATGCCCAAGAGGCAGAAAGAGAGCCTGCCTGACTTGCCCTCAGAAAGCAGGGACTGTCCCTGGTGAATCGTAAGCGTTCGGAAAAAAAAAAATGAAGTGTGTTTTCATATCTGGCTGTCCTTCTCTCCCTCCTTGGACTGCCTGTTTGATATTGTTATTTTTTTTACTTTATGAGAGCTGAGGATTTCATCTTGGAGGTCTTGCAAGGATTTGAGCAGAATTGAGGCTCTCAGAACTAGAGATGCACGGCGCACTCAGATCATAGTTTTTCTCGGATTCTCCTTTTCCCGATCTTAATTCAGTTCTCCACATTTCCAGAACGGTTTGTAAATTATAATTATAATTATTTTATTTAAAAAAATCTTCGTCAAAATTCAGCAGAAATTTGCTGTTAATTATCTCTAACAAGCAAAGCTTCCCTTTGCACTTTGGGCGGACGTAACCATTTTGCAAGCAATTCCCCCATAGACAATGCATTTTGCGTATTAGTTGCACTACTCTGCCTTTTTAAAGCACACCTTCCCCTAATATATGTGTATTTCTGTACACACGGGTTAGAGAGTTGCATCCCAAAAGTCAGAGAACTGTTAAATTAGGAGAGGTGTGTTTAGGTTCACAAATTGTCGCTGAAATGCAAACAAAACAAAAAAACTCTCACCCTGCATCCCTACTCACAGTCTGCTCCAAGTAGGTCCCTTCTCTCAGTTGATCTCCTTTAAAAAGTGGGGAATGGATGCGACATGTCTGGCTCAAGCTTTGAGTCTTGTTCCCTTCTGGCTGCTATCCCACGCCAGTGTGGTGTAGTGGTTAAGAGCAGTAGACTCGTAATCTGGTGAACCGGGTTCGCGTCTCTGCTCCTCCACATGCAGCTGCTGGGTGACCTTGGGCTAGTCACACTTCTTTGAAGTCTCTCAGCCCCACTCACCTCACAGAGTGTTTCTTGTGGGGGAGGAAGGGAAGGAAGGAGAATGTTAGCCGCTTTGAGACACCTTCGGGTAGTGATAAAGCGGGATATCAAATCCAAACTCTTCTTCTTCTTCTTCTTCTTCTTCTTCTTCTTCTTCTTCTTCTTCTTCTTCTTCTTCCTGTTCCCCTTCTCCAAGGCTGAAAATAACTCACCAGGAATCATTCCTGGTCAGGGACATGTTGATGTGGTGGCCAAAGCTCTTGGGTGCTCAGAAATGGAGGTTTCGTTTTGCAAATGCGCTACTCAGATCATGCTCTTGGCTTCCACACGTTCTGTTGGTTTCCACACACAGTCCTGGGTATTTGTTGTGTTCTGCTGTTTGCTAGCCACTTCCCCGGGTGGTATGTACCCATGATGCCCTTCTTGCCCCTCTCCTCAGTCACTCTTCACCCTGCCCTCCACTATCATTTTCCATTCTGAGCATGTGCACAGCTATTTCTGGTCTGAGCATCTGTGCATTAAAAAGGGGGGGGGAGAAGAAAGGGTGTAATAACAAGTGTTAGGTAAAGGTAAAGGGACCCCTGACCATTAGGTCCAGTCGCAGACGATTCTGGAGTTGGGGCGCTCATCTCGCTTTACTGGCCGAGGGAGCTGCGTACAGCTTCCAGGTCATGTGACCAGCATGACTAAGCCGATTCTGGCGAACCAGAGCAGCGCACGGAAATGTCATTTACCTTCCCGCCAGAGCGGTACCTATTTATCTACTTGCACTTTGACGTGCTTGCGAACTGCTAGGTTGGCAGGAGCAGGGACCGAACAACGGGAGTTCACCCCGTCGCGGGGATTCAAACCGCCGACTTTCTGATCGGCAAGCCTTAGGCTCTGTGGTTTAACCCACAGCGCCACCCGCGTCCCTAGCAAGTGTTACCTGCCATCATTTACCATGTCTAATGTTTTACAATTTTCTGATGTTTTACAATTTGTTATATATGCTGTAAGCCGCACAGAGGGGCTGGGGAAACTCAGCCAGAGGGGCAGGGTATAAATAATAAAATTGTTGTTGTTGCTGCTGCTGCTGCTGCTGTTGTTGTTGTGTTTCACAAGAGTTAGAATGGAGACTAGTGCTTTGGGTGGCAGCAGGGAGTTGCAGCTCAACCATGCCTCTGAGCCTGGGCTTCAGAGCTGGTAGAGTCCCGCAAGCTGGGAAACATGCAGTTTCTTGGCTTTAGGTTAGGGATGGATGAATTTCAGTTTCTCTCAGTTCCTTACATTTCCAAAGTATGGCTCTTCACATTCCCAGATCAGCATTTTAGTGCACAGCGCCCACCCCCACCCCCCAGTATGCACATGGCTGTATGCAACTTTGCTTTGTGCGTCTTTGCAAAGCAATGTTCTCTAATAGAATGCATTTTTGGGTGTGCTATTTTCACTGGTATCTGCATGGAAACAGAGGCTGCCAATCCTTCTCCTCACTCTTGGGATGCCTTGCACCCACGGAGATGGCAGGAGAATAGGTAGCAGTGAGAATAGCCAGTCTCCAAGCAGTTTTCCCTAATGCAATGCATTTTTGCATGTTATTCGCAATCACAGACTCGTAGAGTTGGAAGGGATCCCGAGGATCATCTAGTCCAACCCCCTGCAATGCAGGAATATGCAGTTGTCCCATACGGGGATCGAACCTGCAACCTTGGCATTATCAGCACCATGCTCTATCCAAGTGAGCTATCCAGGCTGATAGGTGCATTTTATTGCACACTTTACCCTGGTCTGGAGCTGGAGGACAGCAGTGCATAATTTGGAAAAGGGCAAATTTCAAAGGATGGTTGTGTTTCGCTTTGTGTATTGCTTTTGGTTTTTGGAATAGCTGCCTTCCACCTGCAATATGGGGATACTGCCCACTTTACAGTGTTGTTGTAAGGACTGCCAAGACGACGTGTGCGAAAGTGCTTCAGAGGCTGGTGTGCTATTTGGGGGGCTTTATTTCTTTATTTAAAAGGCTCAGAAAGCCTCCCTCTCCGAAGCGGAAGGTGGCTTGCAGCAACATTCTCCGGCCATAAAAAGACAATAACAACAAACAAACTCTCCTCAATTTTAAAAACAGCAATGCAAGAACCAGAAAATTTCGGCAATGCTCATATAAAGCCTTATAAAGCCTCAAATTTAAAAGCTTAACAGCCAAAAGCTTCACTCTTCTCTCCCCCAAAAGGCAGGTTTTACATTTCCTGCAAAAAAAGATGGCAAGGAGAAATGATTCTGGGTCCTCCTAGGGACATTTTACCCTTCAGCCTTGGAGGTATGTCTGGAAATACTCTGATCCTCATCACAAGAGTGGGGAGGGAGGGAGAGGGGCAGAGCCCAACCCACAGATTTCAGACAGGGACTGGTAGGGTGGTCAGAGAGCCAGTGTGGTGTAGTGGTTAAGAGTGGCAGACTTGTAATCTGGTGAACCGGGTTTGATTCCCCGCTCCTCTACATGCAGCTGCTGGGTGACCTTGGGCTAGACCTTGGGACGTCTCTCAGCCCCACTCACCTCACAAAGTGTTTGTTGTGGGGGAGGAAGGGAAAGGAGAATGTTAGCCGCTTTGAGACTCCTTAGGGTAGTGATAAAGCGGGATATCAAATCCAAAACTCTTCTTCTTCTTCTTCAGTTATGCATTGCCCCCAAATTCGATTTACATCGCAAAAAGGGCCCAGATTTGCATGAGATATGCATATGGTAGCTTAAGACATATAGGTGCAAATTTCAAAATGATTAGTATAATTTAAATGGAACAATAATTAGGGACTTAAGATGGTATCACTTTCCATTCTACTCGGTATTTGCCGCCTGCAGCACTGGTTCCATTCTGCTGCAGTTAGTCTTCCAACAGAAATGTTATCCATCTTGGTGTTCGCTGTGGCAAAATTACACAACTTACGGAATTTGCATAATTACATTAGGAGTTATGTAAGCTACGTTGCCATTGCATTATTCCACCCCATTTGTTTCAGTGCAAAGGAGATTAAGTGCAAATGTTGGGTAGGGGCGAAACCTAATCAGTTGTGTGTCGGCTGTGGACTGAAAGCAACAACACTAGAAAATACTGATCGTGTTTGCCGGATTTATTTCTGTTCAGGGCACGGGACGAGTAAGTGGACGCTGGCAATTTCTGCTCCTGTTTCTGTTTTGGTCAAAACTCTTTGACATCCCTAGCTCTAATACTGTGGTACCTCGGGTTACATACGCTTCAGGTTACAGACTCTGTTAACCCAGAAATATTACCTCGGGTTAAAACTTTGCTTCAGGATGAGAACAGAAATTGGGCAGTGGCGGCACAGCGGCAGTGGGAGGCCCCATTAGCTAAAGTGGTGTTTCAGGTTAAGAACATTTTCAGGTTAAGAACGGACCTCCGGCATGAATTAAGTACGTTGCCAGAGGTACCACTGTACACCTCACCATAGTGAGGAAGACACCAGGAGATTGGTGTGTCTGCTCAATATGCTGTCCAGGGTCCTGATCTCCCTTTTTATGGTTTCTTATCTTTAAACCGGGACCCAGGTGGCGCTGTGGGTTAAACCACAGAGCCTAGGGTTTGCTGATCAGAAGGTCGGCGGCTCGAATCCCTGCGATGGGGTGAGCTCCCGTTGCTCGGTCCCAGCTCCTGCCAACCTAGCAGTTCGAAAGCACATCAAAGTGCAAGTAGATAAATAGGAACCGCTCTGGTGGGAAGGTGTGTAGCTCTGGTTTGCCAGAAGCTCTGGTTTGCCAGAAGTGGCTTTGTCATGCTCACCACATGACCCAGAAGCTGTATGCCGGCTCTCGGCCAATAAAGCGAGATGAGCGCCGCAACCCCAGAGTCTGTCACAACTGGACCTAATGGTGAGGGGTCCCTTTACCCTTTACTTTTTTATCTTTAAACCAGGTTTGAATTAGACAGCCCTCCAATAAAGGACAGCTTTAAACAGAGGACTACCCTCTGACATCCTTTTAAAATAGAGGATAGTCCTGTGTTGAGTAGAACACAAGACCAACCTAGTGATAATCCTACATAAATGTACTCAGTATATACAGCTTTTGGCAACAGGCATTGATTGGCCAAAGCATGTTCAGATGCATATTCCTGTTGTGCTTTTCAAGTGTTGTGAATTATTACTAATCAGATGTAGCATTATGGCCTTTGCTTTAGAAGCAGCCTCCAGAACAACAACAACAATTTTATTATTAGTATCCCGTCCATCTGACTGAGTTGCCCCAGCCACTCTGGGCAGCTTCCAGCACATACAGAAGCATAATAAAACATCAAACATTTAAAAGTTCCCTATTCAGGGCTGCCTTCAGATGTCTTATAAAGGTTGTATAGTTACTTATCTTGACATCTGATGGAAGGGCATTCCACAGGGTGGGAGACACTACCAAGAAGGCCCTCTCTGGTTCCCCGTAACCTCACTTTTCACAGTGAGGGAACCAACCACCAGAAGGCCCTTGGAGCTTGATCTCAGAGCTAGAAGGAGGGACGATTTTGACTGGAACTGCAGCACAATTGTGGGATAACACTTTTTCTCCACTTCGTTTTTCCTGGCTTAAATCCATCCCCTTGCTTCATGGCTAATGGGGGGGGGGGAGGGAGAGAGGGAGGGAGAGAGAAGGAAGGTATATTCATTGAGGACATAATAGAAATCAGGCTTGCTTTAATAGGCAAAAGAAATTAACAGCACAATCCTATGCATATTGTCTTGGAAGAAAGTCCCATTAAGTTGCATGACGCTTTTTCCTAAGTAAGTTTGCACAGAGTTGCAAGATATCTCTAGGCTTTTCTTTCACTTGTGCCGACATAAGAGAAAGTGTGCAAGCAGGATTCTGCCCAGTGGCTCACCAAAAAGTAATGCATTAAATAAAAAGAAAGCAATCTTTAAACATATCAGGCTATCTGTACTGATGTTCTGTCTGCTCTACAATTCCTTCCCACAACCTGAGGCTGCTTCTTGCCTCCCAACACCTGCCTGCAGCTCTTGGAAATAGAAGCTTTGATGGGGAGATTTCAATCAGAAAAATACTGCAGGGAGAAAGGGTTAAAAAAAGACACACACTCCTCAAAGCCCTCCACAGTGTAGTGTGGCTACTTACACGCACCCCCCCCCCCAAAAGGCAGTGAAACAGATTTGCATGAAATATGCATGTGCTGGTGTGTGTGTGAGTGTGTGTGTGTGTGTGCAGCTGCACTGAGAGCTTGGGACCCCCCATTTTACTTCCCCACAATTCCACATCGCTCAGGGGACTTGAGGGATATTAAAATGGCAGCTCCTGTCGGTAAAAATGCAAAGGAAGGCCCGTGTGTGTGTCAGAGGTGGCCTCCTCTGGGGCACGGAAGTGTGCTGACTCTGGGACTGTGTTGCTGTTTTGTTTTATCCCCTGCCCTTCACCCCAGGGTCTCAGGGTGGGTCGCTGCAATTTGAAATACAACAGCTGAAAACAGCTGAAAACAAATTGTAATCACAATAATAGGGTTGGGGCCTTAAAATGTACTTCTCTTGTGTCAAAGGCCAGGTTAAGAGGTGCATCTTCAGCACACAATGAAAAATGTATAGTGAAAGTGCCAGACAGACCACATGGGTAGGCTGCACTTCCGTATAATTTTATTCAGTTGCATTGATTTGAGTTTTAAATTGTGGTTTGTTTGTGTTCCACTTTTTTCTTTTTTTTGCTGTTTTATACTTTCTATGAGTGTGTGTGTGTGTGTGTGTGTGTGTGTGTGTGTGTGTGTGTGTGCTTTTTGAGCTACCCAAAGAACTTTGTTTATAAGAGAGCTATATAAACGTAGGAAAGAAGATAAATAAATGCAAAATGTAATAAGGACTAAAGCTGAGTAAAGCAGTTACTCCTGGAAACTGGCAAAACAAGGAACCTCAAGAAGCCGTTCCCCACCCCGGATTGTGTCTAGCTGTGGCTATGAATGACTTTGCTTTGCTTTGGTTCTCTCTGTGTTTTAAGTGCGTAGCAGTGCGGCCTGTCCGTCTTCTCTCTCTGAGCCACCGTTCTGTTTGTCCCCCTGCTGCCTAGGCCCTGACCTCCTTTTCCAAACAGGCAGAGAAAGATCTTCCCTGAGACGTGGTGTAATCCCATCTCCGAGACGCTGAGCGTGAAGACTCTCCTGAATTCTGGCCTGACGTACAGGGCATTGCGCTTCTCGGCGTGTGTGCCTGTGTGCATATGTGCATGAATGTATGTAGCTCTGTGCTTTTGAGAGGGAAAGTTTGTTCAAGTATTGTGTGTCGAGGTCCCAAACCACCCCTCAAATGAAACACACTTCAGACAGAAATTTAAGTTTAAGGTTTTTGGCATGATTTTGGCCACAACTTTATTAAAATACAAAATATGTGAGTGGTTGCTTAGGCATTGGTTCAGACTATCTGTCCCGCTGGGGACAGAACTGACATTTGTCAGTAAAGGGAAAACACTTTGGGGAGAGAATGGGAGCCGGGGGTCTGACCCTCGCCTCTCCCCAAATGCTCCCAGGGGCTCTTGCGTGGCCCTGGCCCCCGACCGGGGGATACGGACAAAAGCATGGCAAGCCCCTGGATTCCTTTAACGGAATTCCCCGCGCAGCAGCAGCATTGGAGGGGCAGCCACAGCCAATCCTGACCCCTCCACCAACCAAGTTAATAACCAATGCCTAACGGCCAACCTTACAAGTTGTGACTAATTGCTACGCTGTAGGCGAAAACCAAATGGCACCAGCCAATCACCCAAATGGAAAAAAATCCTACCAGGCCCCTGGGCCCTGCCCCAAAGCAGTTGACCCCATGACAGGCATAGGAAGGTCAAACACAGAGGCCTAATAAAGGGAAGGGGGGGCGGGAGATCCGATGCACGTAGCAAAGAGGAATAACACGCTGCGAGCCAAGCAGTATATAGTCACTGGGCTGTCCATCAACAAATTGCAACATAGAAATCTCCCCAACAACACCCTGGGTCCAATCACAGCAGTGGCAATCTATACGATCCCGCCCAGCAACAGAGGGGTGACTTGCTGGCCCCCACCGCAACACGTTCTCTCCATGAAGGAGAACCCGCTGTGTGGTTGTGTGGAGGTCCAGCATAAATGCACAGCTACCTGGGGGAACCGCTGAGGCCATTGAACATGACCAGGACTCACCACACATCCTCCCTTTACCTATGAACTCTTTCCCCCTCGGCACTCACAGTTGTGTGTGGCAATTACCTCATTAGCACCTGGTTCCTTCTTGTGGCTCTGTAAGCCCCCCAGACGCCAGTGTACGAGGGGTCCCACCACAAGGCATTTTGCTGAGGACCCCCTCAAACCTGGGACTGAGCCTGTGTGCAGCTTGTAGGTTATTGTAGCTTTGGACTGGCCCCCTTTACAATGCGCAGAGTTTCTGTGGCAGACGCAAACTTCCCAGAAGTAGAAAGTTTGAAAAACTGCTGGACTGCATTAGTAAGGGCCTTTCGACGGAGACATTTCTCAGGAGAATTTCTCTTCGAGGCCTGTGCGGCTTTAAAGGAACGTTGCAGTGAAGTGCCAGGGAGCAAACGGAGAACTGCACAGTGGTCACATTTTCGATGGGGAGAGAACTGGTGTGAAGAGAATGAGCTGTGGAGAGGAGCCAGCCCTACCATTAGGCAGAGTGAGGAAGCTAGAGAGTGGAGAGGATGCTAGCACATCAGCAAACCTCCTAGCCATTTCTCTTGAGTCCCTCTTGGGCAGAAAGACAGAGCTGTGACAGAGCTAGCCTGCTGCCCTCAGGTGTTGTGGAGATAGGGCTGGGGGAGAAAATGAATCCCATTTGCATTTAAAGGTGAACCCACCAAATTTGTGTTTTCCAAAACAATTTACAAACTGAAACACAGCCCTTTGCGCTTCTCTAAATTTTGCAGTACAGTCCGTCCAACCAAGTCACAAGTACAAAAATAGCTCCCAGGATCCTTGTGCTTTAAATGTGCTTCGGATGTATGGTGCCGATATGACCATAGTGAAATTTAGCTGTGCTTTAAAAGTGAATGCTAGTAAACTTTTAGGCATTTCACTCCTCCGCTGCTGCTGTTGCGCGGCAAGGAAGCAAGCCACGGGTTGGCTGAATGTTATGAATGAGCCCAGGCCCATGATTCATTTCTCCAAAACAAACCACGAGCTGTAAGCCAAAGGCCATGGTTATAACTTGTGATTTGCTTGGAGAGAAAAAGCCAACAGCCTAGGTTTGGATGCAACACTGAGCTAAAGCAAGGTGCCTGAATTTCAGCAGCGTGCTTGAGTGTGCTGGGTTCTCGCCTTGAAACCACAGGTTCCATTTTAAACTATGGTTTAAAATGAACATCAAACCATGGTTTAATATGTTGTGCTAACAATGCCTTTGTGCTTATCTTTCATACACACACTTCTATGGATTCATATATACACATCTGTGGAAAACCAGGAGAGGGAGGATTTATTTAATTTATTCCGATTGCAGAATCACAGAGTCCTTTCCACAGGATTTGCTGGGGGCGAAAAGCATGTCCTGACATCAGATCAAAGGATGTGAGAGTGTGTTGGCTTCTGCATTTTAAAGTGTAATTTGGGGATGACTTTATGCTGAGGACTGTGATGGAGGGGGTTTGATTATGTGTGTGAAAGAGAGAGGCTGAGTACAGCTCTCTCTGTGTGTATACATTGGGGAATCTCCCTCCCTCCTTCCCCCACCCTTGCCGACACTGCAGCCCTGGCTGCTTCCTTATCCCCAGCTCTAATCCATCCCCTCACCCCCTCCATGCTTCCATCTCTCCCTTCTGCTGCTTCTGCATTTTCCACCTGGCTGCTCCCTCCTCTTTTTTCTGCATCTCAGCTGGGCGAGTAAACGCGTTGCAGTGTCCCTCCTAGGCAGATGTTCCCCCAGCTGCCCCAGAGCTGGCTGCATCTCTGCACCCACTACAAAAAAAGGAGCAATGGCTGATGCAGGTGCTCCGGTAATAACTGCAGAGGCAGCCTGCAATCTCTCTCGTTCGAAGTCTGTTCTCTGGGGCACGTCCCCCAAAACTGGCTTTTGGGAAGTTGATAAGGGAGAGAGATCAGAGGGATCATAAGCATTAATGGAGCTAATCCCCAGAAGGGTATCCTGTTGTAGTGAAGGCAACTAAATCGGTGGTTCAAGTGTAACGCCAAACCAAGGTTTGTTGTGATGTCCAAACCGACTCCATCTGATAAACCATGGTTTCTGAACAGATGTCAAATCAGGTTCTGTTTACCTCTGAACCAGCATACCATGGTTTGTAGCATCACTGCATCCTCAGATGCCTCTGTTCAAGTTATCACCCAAGTATTTTCAGAAAAGATGGGGGTAAGGAAAGCTGCAAAACCATGGTTTGCCTTTTTTAGCTTACAGTGCTGTTGCTAGGTACTTAAAGCAGTGACCCATGACCATGGTTGAAGCACTATACCTCTGAATGCCATGTTCTGAGGCAGGATATCTCTGTATACCTTGCCAAGGCACACCCAAAAAAATCACCCCAGAGTGTGTTTCTGTCCAGCACACCACTGTGGTGGACTAAACGGACCTTCATTATGATCTAACAGGGCTCTTCTTATGTAGTTTTGGAACACAAATCATCATTTGGATTCTAAATTATTGCTAGTGCAAAACATGGTTTGGCATTGCAACTGAACCAACCCAGAGTCCTGTGGACGTTTTAAGGTTAACAACAAATGGTTTGGGACATCTACATCCGGGGTCTGAAGCTGCCCATGGGGTTGCACTACAGAGGAGCGGTTTCCATTCTGTTGTGGATAAAAGTGGATCTCCTTCAATATCCATAAGGAGTGTGACTGATTAGCAGGGTGACCTGGTGAAAGAGAACACACCTTTAATAGTTGTGCAAAAGGGGGCATTTCAGCAGGTACATGCCAACTATTCACCTTAGAGGCTGCTCGGGGAGGCAAATATCTTGGTGCTGTCCTATTAACCACAGCTGGAAGTAAACAGCTGAACACAGCTAAGGCAGCAAATCCAGCAACCTACAGTCCTTCCCCATGCCTCTTACCATAGAACACACCAACCACTTTTTCCCTACGCCCCACACATCTGCTCCTGTTGCCCTAATCCTCGGCCTTTGGCCATGCTTGTTGGGGCTGCTGGGGGTTTGGACGGGTCCAACGACCCTCAGAGGTTCTCAGTCTTTTCAAGACAAGCTAACTCCTTGTTTGTACTCCATGCTTTCTTCATCTCAGCAGTCTAACTTAGTGGGAAATGGGGGGGGGGATTCCTATTAAGTGATTGAGAATCGGGATCCATGCGGATCTACTGCAATTCCCACAGAAGATCTGCCTGTGGGAACGCTCTGTGCCCAGCCCTTCCCCATATATCCATTGGTATGGAAAGCTCTGGCTGGCTGTGTGGTACGTAGTCTGCGAGGGCTCTTTCACCCATGCAAATTGTCTTGCGATGATTCATCACAGCAAATCATCGTTTGAGGAATCATCGCAGGCGTTGAAGATAGAATTGCCAAGTTGAAACATGCAGAATTTCCCTTTCCCTCTCAATCTACCAATGAATGCCTACCCCTGCTCATTTCCTCCCAATTTTTTTTAAAAACATTTTTTTTGCCTGCCCCTTCTCCCTATCTCTTCTACAGTGCACCTGCTTGCCGCAGAAGGAGGGATCAGGAATGGGGGGGGGGAGGGGGGCAAAAAGCGGGAGAGTGAAAAACAAGTAGGAGCATTTCAGCAGCTCAGTCCCCTGAATCATCACCCGGCAGGAGTTAAATGTGCAGAGAGAATCACTGGGTTATAATCTCGCAGCCCTGAGGGATGAGTGCGCTTGCATGAATTCTCCTCTCAACCTGTGTCCATGTTAGAGGAGCTCCCTCTATCTCTAATGTTAAGAGATGCGTGCTGTTGCTTTTGTATCCAAAACGGCACCATCCATGCTGGTGAATCTGTCCATTTCGGTTTCTTTCTATTTAGATCCCTTTCCCCTGTTTTATCTTCAGTTCTCCACATTTCCACATCCATTTGCAATTATTATTATTATTATTAAGCGAAGTCCTCATGAAAATTCATCAGTGAAGTTTTCCTAATATACGCACGCCTGCTCGCAATTTAGTCTTACATTTTTTTGCAGAACGATTCCCCTAATATAACACACCTTTGTATGTTACTTTCGCTAACATACACACTGCAAAGTGCACAGTTTACCTGGATGTCTGCGTTTTGCTACACATTAGTTGCCTGCAGAACTGCGTTGCAGAATTCGGAGAAGTGAGAATTTCAAAAAGGCGACTGTGTTTCGGTACGCTTAATATTTTGGAAGGTTTGCCTTTAAATAAGAGCTATTTTGGATTTCTCCGCTCTCCCTAATCCACCAACAAGAGGGATATAACAGCCAGTAGTAGGAGAACATAGAGATTTGAATAATACCTTCCCCCAAAAAACTATCCGACTTTTAGAAGACATCTGAAGACAGCCCTGTTTAGGGAAGTTTTTAATGTTTGAAGTTTTGTTCTGTTCTGTTGAGAGTTGCCCACAGTGGCTGGGGAAACCCAGCCAGATGGGCGGGGTAGAAATAATAAATTATTGTTGTTGTTGTTGTTGTTATTATTATTATTATTATTATTATTATTATTTAGAAAGGAAAAAAAGGCTTTAAAGGGGAGGACAAAAAACAGCCCAATAAAGACTGAGCATGCTCAGAGGCCACCAGAGAAGCATAGAATAGAACCATAGAATTTTAGAGTTGGGAGGGACCATGAGGGTCATCTAGTCCAACCCCCTGCAATTTAGGGATCTTTTTGCCCAACATAGGACTCAAACCCATGACCCTGAGATTAAGAGTCTCACGCTTTTACCAACTGAGCTGTTTGAACTGTGCACTGCAATATTTTGTTGCAGAGTACCTCCGGTGCCTCTGAATGCTGTGTGTGTGTGTGTGTGTGTGTGTGTGTGTGTGTGTGTGTGTGTACATGGGGTTGGGAGGCAGTCCACTACCTTCAGGATCTGGTGGTAACATTCTGGGTGGATCTGTCCGGCTCCTGTGTGATGCCGGATGCTGCCCTCTTTGGGGGGCTGCTGTTCGATCCATCAGGTCTGCTCTTATGTTCCCTGTCCCTCTGTCTGTTCCCTGCTTTCTAGTTTGGAATGTAAGCTCCTTGGGAGCGGGGACCTGCTCTTCATGTAGTTCTATAAGATGCCATGTACAGCGAGAGCGCCAGAAAGGGCCTTTAAATTCCCAGCTGGTACGAAAACTGTGCTCCTTCCCTGTCTCAGACAAAGGAACTTAGGTGTCTCTTGCAGGTTAAATACAAAAGTGCCATGTAGTGAGTCAGACTCTTGTTCCATCTAGTTTAGTTTAGTCCTCTCTGCCAGACAGCTCTTAGGCAGAGTGGGGGTGTCTTTGCTACCCAGCCTAGAGATGCCTGGGATTGAACCTGGAATGCTCACTAATCTTGCAGAACATGTGGTCGACCACATATATTTGTGTCTCCCTCTGACCCCCTCCAACATTTATTTTTCCAAATGTTAATTTTTTTATTACAAAATCAGCGTTCCTTATAGGGAATGGTCAGTTTTGGTTTCTCTCCGTTTCTCATTTCCCAGTGTTCAGTTCTCCGCATCCCGACATAAAATTATTATTATTGTTTCTAAAAATTTCATCCTGAAAATGACCGGCGTTTTAATGCAAATTTCTCCCAATTACACATTTTTGTATGCAATTTCCCCTAATAATAATAATAATAATAATAATAATAATAATAATAATAATAATGGTTAGTTGCTTTATACAAAAATAAAAAGGTCTCAGAGTGACTTAACTAGATCACACAGTTTTGTATGTTATTTTCAATAATATATGCCCCCTTTTTTGCACATTTTTACCTTTCTGTATGCATTACTCGGCTGGAGAACTACATTGCAAAATTCAGACGAGTGTCAGTTTTGAAGGATGGGTGTGTTTCAGTTTGCATATTGTTTCGGAAAGTGCACATTAGGGGAGTTTGCCTTTAAATGTGAAAAGAATTGAATCCACCCCCACCCCCACCCATCCCGACTTCTTTAGTGTATGTTTTGCCTCCTAGTTACTTTTGGGGAATCCTATGCCTTACTGCAGAGGGTAGTCACTGGGGAAGATAGAGATGAACGAGTGTGACGGCTTTCTGGCTACATCTTAAAACCCCTTCCCTTCTTGCAGGACTGGAAGGGTGTGTGTGTGTGTGTGTGTGTGTGTGTGTGTGTGTGTGTGTGTCCCCGTCCAGGGGGAGAGCTGGGTGGTGATTGCTATTCAGGTTCCTACTGCATTGTGTCTCGGCGAGAATCGAGCAGATCCTTCCTTCTGCTGCCCCTCGCAGTGCACAGGGATTAACTGCAGCTGTCTTCCACCGCAATGGCCCCCCACCACAGCATCAGGAGGTGGGCAGGTGAAGTGAACCGGGAAATAGCGCCAAGGCGGTTCTGCCGCAGACTCAGTCTCCACGTTTATCAGATCAGCTCCCTCGGAAAATGCCAGCTTGGGGGAGGAGGGGGAAGGAGGGGGGTCACATTTAGATTCCTGATTCCCTGTACGTCAAACAAAGGGACAGGGAAACAATAGGATGGATGGTTCTTACAGGGTGGCCAAATGCTACAGCTTCCAATATCTATCTATCTATCTATCTATCTATCTATCTATCTATCTATCTATCTATCTAATCTATCAGCTACTCCCAGCTCCCGCTTCTTCCCCTTGCCTTTCCACCACCTCATACAAAACCTTTGAAAAGAGGGACAATTCATCCCTTTTTAATGTTTGCATTCCCCCCCCCCGCTTCAAAATAACCCCGGATTTATTAAGGAAAGAAACTCTGGGATGGGAACCAGACTTAGATTGTGGACAACCGGCTTTACCCCTGGCACTGGAAGGGAAGTGCACTCTAGTGGTTGGAATAAGAGAGTGTGGCTGGTGGGAAGGGGGCTTCTAATGCTGTGGGGCTGGATCGGAGCCAGCAGAGAAGAAGAAGAAGAAGAGTTTGGATTTGATATCCCGCTTTATCACCACCCGAAGGAGTCTCAAAGTGGCTAACATTCTCCTTTCCCTTCCTCCCCCACAACAGACACCCTGTGAGGTGGGTGGGGCTGAGAGACTTCAGAGAAGTATGACTAGCCCAAGGTCACCCAGCAGCTGCATGTGGAGGAGCGGAGACGCGAACCCGGTTCCCCAGATTACGAGTCTACCGCTCTCAACCACTACACCACACTGGCTCATCCTGCCGGAGGCAAGATGCCCTCTTTCCCCCCCTTTTTTAATCTCCAAACCCCAGGCTTCCTACACAGCCAACCTGGTCTCCAACGTAATCTGTGCCTGGAGTGAGCTTGGATTTTCCATCCAGCAGATGTGCGGCAGTTCGGGGTGACCTTCTTCCCTAGGGGATGCCGCAGGCTGTAAAAGCACTTTTCCTCCCAGTTTCTAATCACTTGGTGGCTGGGATCAGGAGACGGAAAATCCTTGAGTAATTACAGTGGCAGGAGGTTGGGTTCCCTCCTCCTTCCCACCCCCCACCTTTTTCCTTTTTTTTGCTGCCGTCCATCAGTTCTTTGCAGGCTGCTTTGCTAGCAGAGAGCGGTGGGTCAGCGGTGGTGTTGTATAGTTTTGTGGGCAAAGGTCCCGGGCTTCTTTTGGAAAGAGGCGATCGAGGGAAACAGGCATTCGTTTCAGATTTAGACAGGCTGTAAAGGCTGTAAACTATGCAGCTAGGAGGCAGTGATGGTCACCAACTCAAATGGCTTGAAAAGAGGATTAGACAAATTCATGGAGGATATTGATGTCAGTGGCTGTTCTGCCTCCATGATCAGAGGCAGTAATGCTTCTGAATCCCAGTTCCTAGAAATTGCAGGAAGGGAGAGATGTCTTGTGTTCGGGTCCTGCTTCCAGGTTCCCCATAAGCACCTGGGTGCCCACTCTGAAAACAGGATGCTGGACTAGGTGGGCCATTGGCCTGATCCAGCAGGCTCTTCTCATGCTCTAGGTCAGGCACTCGAGCAGATTCAGTCAAGCTTTAACCACTAGGCATTCCCATCAGATTCTATGAGGCTCCATCATACTCTGTAAGGCAACAGCCATGACACTTTGTGCCCTTCCCTGAGCCATCAGGTTCTGCAGGGATTCATCCAGATCTTGCCAGGCCCTCATCCTTGCTTGAATATACCTGTATACCTGAAGGAGCGTCTCCACCCCCATCTTTCAGCCCAGACACTGAGGTCCAGCTCTAAGGGCCTTCTGGTGGTTCCCTCACTGCAAGAAGTGAGGTTACAGGGAACCAGGCAGAGGGCCTTCTTGGTAGTGGCGCCTGCCCTGTGGTTCGCCCTCCCATCAGATGTCAAAGAAATAAACAACTATCTGACTTTTAGAAGACATCTGAAGGCAGCCCTGTGTAGGGAAGTTTTTAATGTTTGAAGTTTTATTCTGTTTTTAATGCTCTGTTGGAAGCCACCCAGA
This sequence comes from Darevskia nairensis, assembly GCA_034642065.1. Lineage (NCBI taxonomy): Eukaryota > Metazoa > Chordata > Lepidosauria > Squamata > Lacertidae > Darevskia > Darevskia nairensis. Next base: position 70,857 of record JAWWNI010000351.1, on the reverse strand, counting down.
GTGGCTGGGGAAACCCAGCCAGATGGGTGGGGTATAAATAATAATAATAATAATAATAATAATAATAATAATAATAATAATAATATATTATTATTATTATTATTATTATTATTATTATTATTATTATTGAACTCCAGAGAAAATTCGGCCCTCACTTCTTGCCTGGCTTGCTGAATTCAATAGGGACAAATGTAAGCATCTGCATTTAGGCAGGAATAACCAGCTACACCAATATAAGATGGAGAACACCTGGCTTGCCATTAGTACATGTGAAAAGGATCTAGGAGTCTTCGTCGACCACAAGCTTAGCATGTCAACAGTGTGATGCAGCATCAAAGAAAGGCAAATGCTATTCTAGGTTGCATCAAAGGAAGCATAGCGCCTTGATCAAGGGAAGTCATAGTACCACTCTATTCTGCTTTGGTTAGACCACACCTGGGGTATTGTGTCCAGTTTTGAGTGCCACAATTTAAGAGGGATATTGATAAGCTGGAATGTGTGCAGAGGAGGGTAACCAAGATGATCAAGGGTCTAGAAACCAAGCCTTATGAGGAACACTTGAAGCAGTGGGGTATGTTTAGCCTGGAAGAGAATCATAGAATCATAGAGTTGGAAGAGACCACAAGGGCCATCCAGTCCAACCCCCTGCCAAGCAGGAAACACCATCAAAGCATTCCTGACAGGTGGCTGTCAAGCCTCTGCTTAAAGACCTCCAAAGAAGGAGACTCCACCACACTCCTTGGCAGCAAATTCCACTGTCGAACAGCTCTTACTGTCAGGAAGTTCTTCCTAATGTTTAGGTGGAATCTTCTTTCTTGTAGTTTGAATCCATTGCTCCGTGTCCGCTTCTCTGGAGCAGCAGAAAACAACCTTTCTCCCTCCTCTATATGACATCCTTTTATATATTTGAACATGGCTATCATATCACCCCTTAACCTTCTCTTCTCCAGGCTAAACATACCCAGCTCCCTAAGCCGTTCCTCATAAGGCATCGTTTCCAGGCCTTTGACCATTTTGGTTGCCCTCCTCTGGACACGTTCCAGCTTGTCAGTATCCTTCTTGAACTGTGGTGCCCAGAACCGCCCAGAACTAAGAACACTTAGCCTAGCTAAGAGGAGACAGAGAGGAGATATGATTTGAAGATAGCCATCTTCAAATATCTCAATGGCTGTCACGTGAAGGATTGTGCAAGCTTGCTTTCTCCTGCTCTGGAGGCTAGGACTCAAACCAATGGCTTCAAGTTACAAGAAAGGAGATTCCGACTAAACACCAGGAAGAACTTTCTGACAGTAAGTTCTGTTTGACAGTGGAACAGACTCCTTCAGAAGGTGGTAGACTCTTGTTCACTGGAGGTTTCTAAGCAGAGGTTGGATGGCCATCTGCCGTGGATGCTTTAGTTGAGATCCCTGCATCGCAGGGGGTTGGACTAGATGACCCTTGAGGTCCCTTCCAACTCCACGATTCCATTATTTTATTATTCCATTTCCATCTAATGCAGTGTTGGGGGACTTCAGGCTCAGGGGCTGAATGTGGACCTTCACACCTTTCTATCTGGCCCTCAGCACCCTCCATAGGCCACACCCCCAGACTGGCTCTGTTTCACACTCCCAAGTGTTTTTACCTGGGTGGGATGTGTCTTTGAACTGCTCATAATGCCCCGGCTTGTCTGGATGGAGGGTGGAGAAGGGTGTGTGCAAGTGTATATAGATACAGGCCTGCTGTGGAAATGCAAATTTTATATACGTTGCTCTGCCCAGATTTGCCTCTGGCTCCACCCACCACCAGCATGTGGTCCTTGGAAGGTTGCCAAGGAAGAAATGTGGCCCTCAGACCAGAAAATGCTCCTTGCTCTTAATCTAATGCAAAAAAAGTCACCTTGTCTTTACCTCTTCTGCTTTTTATGACTGGCCTGCCTTTGTGCTTTTCACAGCAGTCTGACTCATGACATCAGAAGCAAGTGAAGCTTTTTCTCTCACCACCTCTCTCTGTGAAAGAAAAAGTTGCACAGGCTTCATTTCTTTGTGTGAAAAGGAACAGGAGCAGAAATCCGAGGTCCTGCCAGTGCCTGCCAAAGTAAAAATAAGGGACATCTTTCAGAATGGGAATGTTGACTCTCCTCCAGAGTCAATGTTTCCTTTGAAATGGGTCAGGATCAAGCATAGGCCTCCATGATGTCATCATTAGGCGACAGGGCTCAATAGCCTCAATACTCTATTACATCTTTAAATAAAGTTAAGGTGCAGCTGGCCCCCCATCTACCTGTTGGTATTTCACGCCTCTGATGCTGCAGATGAGATTGGTGTAAATCACATGCCTGTCTGGGAAGAGTGTGGGAACAGAAGACAGTCTTATCTCTTCCGTTTTATTAGCTCGGAGTTTGGGGGCTGCAGGGGCATCCCAGAGCGTTTTTCCAACACTACCTGCCTTCTTACCTACAACCAGACCACAAGATGGCCCTGTCTGTCAGCTTTTTTGAGAGCCAGTGCGGTGTAGTGGTTAAGAGGGGTAGACTTGTAATCTGGTGAACCGGGTTCGTGTCCCCGCTCCTCCACATGCAGCTGCTGGGTGACCTTGGGCTAGTCACACTTTTTTGAAGTCTCTTAGCCCCACTCACCTCACAGAGTGTTTGTTGTGGGGGAGGAAGGGAAAGGAGAATGTTAGCCGCTTTGAGACTCCTTCGGGTAGTGATAAAGCGGGATATCAAATCCAAACTCTTCTTCTTCTTTTTCTTCCTCATACTCCTCACCCGTCCCAGTTAAATCAGGATATCCCATTTTGGGGCACTGTGCTCTCTCACAAGTCATGTGACTCATGCGGGAGCACACCTCTAAAGATGGGCATCCTGGTTTTCCGCCGCAACACATTGGAGGGTGTGCTTCTTTAGTCTCAGTGTTGGCTTCATGGAATTCAACAGAGAAGAGGATGGAGACTAAATCTCCCCCTCCTGCCATTGGCTTGGGCCCCACCTACTGCTGGGCTCCTTGCCTTCCTCCCCACCAGTTCCAATGGGCACCAGCCCCCACTGTTATGGCGTGGAGCTATCCCTCCTAGTCACTTCCCTTGTCCTCACTCCACCGAGAAGATGGTCAGGAAACCAAAATAATACTATTAAGGCTGCAAGTGTCAAGGGAATCTGGACTTCATGGGAACTACATATCCCATGAGGCTGCTGGGCATGCACAAGAACACCGAAAGTCTTCACAATGGCTGTAGCCTTCGTGAGATGAAGTGGATTCTCCCAGCGTTTCCCTTATTCACCATATTTATATGCCACCTATTCACCACGTTGCCTAGATTTATTCTGAGGACGTAATGAAGGGGGAATAATGCTGACTGTCATGAAAGGCTTAGAGGACATATCAGTGTGGAAGCTAGGTAAGAACTTTATTCTCTTGTACAAGAACAGAACAGAGAAAGTGAAACACTTAACTCCACCCGGGTTCAGCTAAGTCCAGTGCCACCTTGTGACTAAGCTTTATAATCACACTATCCATTGTTGTTGTTGTTCAGTCGTTCAGTCGTGCCCGACTCTTCGTGACCCCATGGACCAGAGCACGCCAGGCACGCCTATCCTTCACTGCCTCTCGCAGTTTGGCCAAACTCATGTTAGTAGCTTCGAGAACACTGTCCAACCATCTCATCCTCTGTCGTCCCCTTCTCCTTGTGCCCTCCATCTTTCCCAACATCAGGGTCTTTTCTAGGGAGTCTTCTCTTCTCATGAGGTGGCCAAAGTACTGGAGCCTCAACTTCAGGATCTGTCCTTCTAGTGAGCATTCAGGGCTGATTTCTTTAAGAATGGATAGGTTTGATCTTCTTGCAGTCCATGGGACTCTCAAGAGTCTCCTCCAGCACCATAATTCACTATCCATACACTTATTTATTTAATATTTACAATATATCAAAGGAATGCAGCTTTAAATCAACACTGTTGAAATGTTTGGTAGTGCATTTGTCACTGATTTGCAAATCACAGAGTCTTCCAAATGATTTGATGGGAGCAAGCAATGATCTGAGCGCATCACTTTCTGGAAAAAATTGAAGACATGTGTTTGTTTGGGCAAGGTTTTGCAGCTGGATGAAAAAAATATCTCCCCCTTAGGTGTTAATTTTGCATTGTTTTAAACTTATTTTTAGTTGCTTGTACTGTTTTAAACACATCATTTTTAGCTGTTGTTTTTTTTAATGATATATTTGTAATTAGCCTTCAGACGCACTTGATCCTTTAATATTAATAAATCATAGCCAGGGATTTCAACTGAGTGAGAAGCCTTCATGGGTAGAGAAGTCTCCCCACATCAGACCTTTGCCCTCAAATGCATGGGTGGCAATATACTGTAGCAGTCACACACTAGAAAGCGTGGGGTTGGGCACTGTGGCCTTGCTTCTCCTTGCATGTTTGCTTACATGCAAGGACTATTGAGATTTCGATCTTTGTCCACCGAAATCAAACGCAGCGGGCTGAGGTGTGGGGTTAACGAACCCCGGCACCCACAGCCGATACCTTCGTTGCGTTATTCCTCGCCCACGCGCTTCCTTCTGCGTGGACACTGCTTTCAAAACAACTTCTCCTTCTTCAAAGCATAGCAGAGCTCTTGGCAAACGGAAGAAGATTAATGAGTCCTTGGCAATAAATCAAACAGCAAAGTCCGGCTGATTATTAAGATTTATTGATTTAAGGGCTTCGTGCCCAGAAGGATGTGACCCATCCGCTGGGAGCCAAAAGACGAACTGACTGCGTAGTCCGAGACACACAAATATCATATATACACTTCATATATACAGATAAGACATATCACATTACACAGGAACGTCCGGTTAAAGGTTTACCGGATGTTGTGCAATGTAATCACTCTGTGGGCTGGGCGAACAGTCTGAGCTTGTTAACCCTGTAAGCTCAAATTCCTCACAAGGACAATGAACACCTGAAAAGGACTACGGTCATTCTTACAAAGTGGCTGTGGCCATAGAAGACAGGCAGGGAACCTGTGGCTTTCCTGATGTTGTTGGACTCCCATTAGCCCTGACCACATCTACGAAGTTTGTTCGATATGATATGATATATGATATATGATATATGATATATGATATATGATTATGATATGATATGATATGATATGATATGATATGATATGATATGATATGATATGATATGATATGATATGATATGATATGATATCAGTGTTTCATTTATTCCTTATACAGTAACTGGAGTCTGCCATGTCTTTTCTCCATCAAATTTGATATAAACTCTCTCTCCCAGTTCTAAACTTGATGGTTCTTGTGCTAAATTGTACCGATTATAGAAATGTTCATAACTTCTGTTACCATGGTAATCTGAAGAGGCAACCTGTTCCAGGTCACGCCATGTTGGAATGAGATTCTTCTCTAGACGTGGAAAGGGGTCTTCTTCTGATTTGCCTTTCCTTTAGCTGTTCTGCTGGGATACTTCCAGTAGCTGTCAGTGATGTTGACCTGTAGCTTAACATAGCGGTATATCATTATTCTGTCTCGAGATTTACAACCTGTCCTGCTTTCGCTGTCTCACCATTTGCTTGAGGGTAGTGAGGGCTAGTGGTAATGCGACAAAAGTTATAAGATGTCCTCAGTGATGAATGCTGCAGACATGAATTGGGTTGCATTGCCGGTCACAAGTTCATCCGGAATGCCAAACAAACAAAGGTGCATTCTCCAGTTGTGCAACAACAACTGCAGCAGTTAATGTCAGGCAAGGGCAGTATCTCAATATATCTTGAATATAGTCCACAGCAACCAAATAGTGTTGACCTTCTAATTCGCACAGGTCAGCTGCTAGTCTTTTCCATGGTCTGTTGGGTAAGGGACTGATGATTAAAGGTTCCTTCTGTTGCACTGATCTATTTCTTTTGCAGTAGCCACGGGAACTATTCTTTACATCACTTTCAACCCTAGGCCACTACAGTATCTGCTTCGCATGGCATTCGTGTCCTTTGTGAATAAGGTTTAGGATTTCTTTCCACATAGCAATACAGTTTCCTTTCACTCTCAGGCCTTCTGATTCATTCAGTTGTCCACGGTGAGCAAAGTTATCTCTGAAGCATTATTAAGCTAGTTAGGCATTCCGGTCTGATATATGTATCTGGATGTCTGTGAGTAACTGCTGGAATCTGATGAAGCCTACTTTCAGATGTTGCTAGGGAAGTACGCACAACGTGAACATAAACTTTAACACCCTCCTCTAACATTTAAGTGTGTGCTTGCATTGTGGGGTTTGTGATAAAAGTGTCTGCTGTGAACAGCCCATCCCAACTCCCGGAAAATACTTGCCTACTGGGTTGAATTTCATCATTTGTTAAAAGATGTTGGCACTGCAGTGTTACTCTTTCCAAATCTTAGAATCATAGAATCATAGAGTTGGAAGAGACCACAAGGGCCATCCAGTCCAACCCCCTGCCAAGCAGGAAACACCATCAAAGCATTTCTGACAGGTGGCTGTCAAGCCTCTGCTTAAAGACCTCCAAAGAAGGAGACTCCACCACACTCCTTGGCAGCAAATTCCACTGTCGAACAGCTCTTACTGTCAGGTGGAATCTTCTTTCTTGTAGTTTGAATCCATTGCTCCATGTCCTCTTCTCAGGAGCAGCAGAAAACAACTTTTCTCCTTCCTCTATATGACATCCTTTTATATATTTGAACATGGCTATCATATCACCCCTTAACCTTCTCTTCTCCAGGCTAAACATACCCAGCTCCCTAAGCCGTTCCTCATAAGGCATTGTTTCCAGGCCTTTGACCATTTTGGTTGCCCTCCTCTGGGCACGTTCCAGCTTGTCAGTATCCTTCTTGAACTGTGGTGCCCAGAACTGGACACAGTATTCCAGGTGAGGCCTGACCAGAGCGGAATACAGTGGTACTATTACTTCCCTTGATCTAGATGATCTAGGCCACAAAATGTTTATGGCAACCCTCCTATGCCTGGTGCCCTCTGGAGAGTTGGGTGGCAGGAGCATCAGATTGTCTCTGCTGCTACACCTGGACCACATTGTGCTCCCCATGCCTCTTTTTGCTCCCTCTCAGTAAGCGAAAGTATTGCTTGCCATCTGGAAGCTGGCTGTGCAATGCCACCCCACTTTCTCTGCCCCACCAACTGCTTCTGGGCACTGATAATGCTGGTTACATTTTATTTTATTATTTTATTTTATTTTATTTTATTTTATTTTATTTTATTTTATTTTATTTATTTACTGTTAACCGTTTTCCTACTTTATTCTTATTCTTGTTTTGTTGTATTGGGTGGACAAAATCATCTATTTTGCATTGATCTCCTGTCCTTTTTCTTGTTAAGCTTTTTTTTAAAAAAAAAAGTTCATAGTTAAAACAAAAATAAATAAAGTATGGCGGAATATTAGCCGCTGGTTAGGGATGTACAGGGTTTCTTTTTATTATTATGATTGGGTTTTATAAACAAGAATAATGTTATACAGACAAGTATACCAAGTTTTCTCATGTCATTTGTGTATCACAAGAATAGCATAATAAATGTGGGAAAATATCTTTCATTAATAGTGGTCAATGTATAAGTTCTTGGTTTATGAATTGGTTTAAACAATTAGGAAGAAGAAGAAAAGGAAAAAAGGAAAAAGAGAAAAGAAAAGAGGGGAAAGGGGGAGTGGGGAATGGGGTGGGGTCAGGTGGTTATGCTTCTATTACAGTGGTACCTCAAGTTACAAACGCCTCAGGTTACAAACGCTGCAGGTTACAAACTCCGCTAACCTGGAAGAGTTACCTCGAGTTGATAACTTTGCCCCAGGATGAGAACGGAAATCGTGTGCCGGTGGCGCAGTGGCAGCAAGAGGTCCCATTAACGAAAGGACGCCTCTAGTTAAGAATGGCTTCAGGTTAAGAACGGACTTCCGGAACGAATTAAGTTCATAACTAGAGGTACCACTGTATTCTTTGGTAGAAGCAGAAAAACAACTGGCATCAATGCAGTTGTTACTTAGTCCATAGCTATTTGCTTCAGCGGTGACTTTTGTGGGCTTGTTAACATCATAATCATGTAAGATTGCATTACTGGGGAATCATATCCTTTAATCTGTTTAAAGACAGTGTTATGATTTGGTCCCCCTAACCAGGATATGGCGGTTTCAGTATTAGTAGTTGTGCTTCTTTTGAGATATCTTGGGAACACAGACCAAGATAATTTAGCATTCCTAGAAAGCATCTCAGTTCTGTAATGTTAGTTTGCATTTTCAGCTCTCTGGGGGCATTAACCTCCTCTGGTCATGACTTCCCCCCATGTTGTGTAATTATTAGTCCCAAGAACCATATTTCACTTTGACCCTCCCCTCCAAAAAAACCCCCCAACAAATCTCTGTTTAGCTTGAGTCCTGCTTCAAAGATCTGATTCAAGATGATGCCCAGCAATGTGTCATAGTCTTCCATTGATATGCCGTGGATTAGGACATCGTTCATGAAGAAAATAGCTCTTTTCATGTCTCTGAGGAGTTCTGTCATCTTCCTTTGAAAAATCCCAGCAGCGCTTGTGATCCCAAATGGCAAACATTGAAAACAGAAGTTCCCAAAGGGCTTGATTCCTGTAGTCAATTTTGAACTCTAGTAGGCCAGTTATTTGCTAGAGACCAATTGAGAGACGTCTAATATAGAAAATACTTTTGACTCCTGTCACTTTCAAGAGAAGCCCCCCTAGTGCCTTCATTAGACTTCATTATACTTTTACAGAACTGCACAGATCTGTATTTTCACATTATTCTTGATGACATGGACAACAGAATCATGAAAGCTCAGGCGGTAGAGCATGGGACTCTTAATCTTATGGTTGTGGGTTCGAGTCCCACATTGGGTGAAAGACTCCTGCATTTCAGGGGGCAGGACTAGATGACCCTGGTGGCCCTTTCCAACTCTACAATTCTATGATTCTAACTGTTGCACACCACATGGCAGATTTGGTGACTGCCTTCCATATCCCACCTTCTTCCATCCTTATCAACTCCATTTCCACCTTGTAAAGTAATGGAAGAGTAAAGTCACTAGGCTAGCCGTGTGCCCAACTTAACAGAGGGCAGTCCTCTATTTGAAGGGCTGCCTGTTGCAAGTAGGGTTTAAAGATATAGAATCATTTAAAAAGCATAGTGAAGGCACTGGAATGCCCCATTAACAGACTCTGGCCAGAAGACTGAGTTTGGCCGGTGCTGGATTTACTTACTGGCTGAGTGGGCTATAGCCCAGGGCCCCATAATTCGGGGGGTGGGGGGGCTCACCCAATTGCAATTAAAAAAAACACACAGGCAGATTTTACTATCTAGTCCCAGTTGCTTAGTAACATTAAACACGTGACGTATGAGTCAATGACTGTAAACCAGTTACGCAAGTGCGTACTTACTGTTGAGTGAAGTTCGTGGAGACTTTAAAGTTACTCAGAATCAAATGATAAAGTCAGCTGTGAAGCAATTCAAGTCTTCATATCATTGTCTGTCATTACAGTGTGTGTTCTGAGAACAAGTGGGGATTCTTTTATATCATTGTGAATCCCAATAATATTTAATTTTGGCTTTTTGTGTGAAAATAATGAGTAAGCGACATGAAAGTGGTGCTGGTAAACAAAAGTGATGGAAATAACAGATGGAAACACTCAAAGACAAATCACGTTTCAGATTGTTCCCATGTTCCATGGTTACAAGCAGTACTGGCAAAATATCATTTTATAGGCTAAAGAATTATCTCTACGGTAAAGAATGTCCCAAGATTGGTTGTCCGATCCAAGCATTCTCTGCATAGAAAATGATAAACCGTGACTTACTGGTTTTAATGACATAACTGATAAGTTTGCATCCAGAGGAGCTTGAAGGAAATGGTTCTGACTTTGTACATAAAGGTAAAGGTAAAGGGACCCCTGACCATTAGGTCCAGTCATGACTGACTCTGGAGTTGCGGCGCTCATCTCTCTTTACTGGCCGAAGGAGCTGGCGTACAGCTTCCAGGTCATGTGGCCAGCATGGCTAAGCCACTTCTGGCGAACCAGAGCAGCACATGGAAACGCCATTTACCTTCCCGCTGCAGCGGTACCTATTTATCTACTTGCACTTTGACGTGCTTTCAAACTGCTAGGTTGGCAGGAGCAGGGACCAAGCAATGGGAGCTCACCCTGTCGCGGGGATTCAAACCGCCGACCTTCTGATCGGCAAGCCCTAGGCTCTGTCGTTTAACCCACAGTGGTTCCCCTATGCATGTTCTGTGTGAATGCCTTCATTAATTCCATACTTTTGTAAACTTATTAAAGGTTATAAAACAGTGCTATTTTTCTAGAAAAAGAGATGCCAGAACTCACCATGAACGCCTCCCTTGTTCTCTTATAATGGCAACGGCACCCACCTGAGAGGTGCCGGAACTGAGGTCCGGTGAATTCTGTCTGAGATAAAGCCCTGGTTATAACTTTATAAACAATCTTTTTATCAATGCTAAAATTTGAGCCAAGTTCTGCTTTCATTGAGTAGATAAAGAAGAGAAAGAGGTTTTGTTTCTCATGATCCAATGCTATTAAGGTTGTGCCTCCCAAGCGCTCCAAGCCCAAGGCCTCCAGTTGTTTTGATCCGCACCCGGGTCAGCCACACAAAGAGATTCAGGAGGAATCTGCTGAACTTGGATCTCAAAGCAGACTCACCTGATTCATTCATAAACAGGATTGGATCACAAGCCATCTTTGGAATCTCCAATGCTGTGGATCGCTTTACAAATTACGTATGTGAATGTTTTTGTTTATTGCCTTTATGCCACACCTTTTTCTCCAAGGAATTCAAGGTGGTGTACATGGTTCTCCCCCTCCTCATTCAATCTCCGCAACAACCCTGTGAGGTAGGTTAGGCTGAGAGGCCGTAGCTGTCCCATGGTAACCCACTGAGCTTCATGGCCAAGTGGGGATTTGAACCCTGGTCTCCCAGGTCCTAGTCCAACACTCTAACCACTATACTCTACCACCACCGGGACTAAAGTGGCTGGTTCCTCGCTTGGTGTTGTTCAGAGTTTAATTCTGCACTTTCTTCCTGCCCAAAAGACCCTCAAGGTGGTTCACAAAGGGCAGTGCAAAAATACAAAATCCAAGGTGCGGGAAATGCAATTCACAAACAACGCTGAAACCTTAAGAATGGGGGGGGGAGAGGCTAAAAGTGAAATTTATTCATGCTTCTGTGTAAAGGGTAGTGCCTGCAAAAATGTCAAGCAGAGCAGAAGCAAATCCTTAGGGAACAGGTCCTCCTTATAATGTCGCCAGGCAGGGAGATGGGACAGAGCAGGCAGAAATCTTTGCCCCTTGATGGTCTGGCACAGCCTCTTCTCCGCAGCAATGTCTCCCTGGCAGCAACTCCTGCTGCCCCAGGTGGGGTGGGGTAGGGCTTCCCTCTTGATGGTCCAGCTCTCCTCTTGTCCTTATGTCTCCCCCCATAGCTGTCAACCCTCCCTTTTTTGGCGGGAAACTCCCTTATTCCAATGCCGTTTCCCGCTGCTATCCCGGATTGTTGATATCCCTTAAATTTCCCGGATTTCAAAGGAAGCAGCTCCTCTCCCTCCCTGCCGGCCAGGGAGGCTCCTCAGCTGCGTTGCTCAGCTGCCAATAAGGAGTCTGAGACCGACTGGGGGCGGAGCTTGCATGCCTTGTGCAGCCAGACCCTCATGCCCAACCAGACAGCCAGCCTGCCTGCCGCCTACGCGCTCGCTCTTTCGCTCACCCGTTCGCGCGCAGCCTCTGGAGCGCAGGGTGGCGAGGATACTTGGTGCCATTGCACCGCCCTCGCAGCATCCCTTATTTTCAAATCCAAAAGTTGACAGCTATGGTCTCCCCCCCCCAAAAAAAAACAAGATCAGCCAGCTGCTTGGAGGAGCCAGCGTATGGGGCTCCTTGCTGCCATGGAGGTTACACTGAAATACCGCAAGTCCCCCTGGGAGCAGCACAACTTGATGGCAATGTCATTGCTCTCAGGGGCAACCTGTATGAAAACAACACACGGGGGAATGTGGGGGGGAACCCTGGGTGAGTTGCCACAGGGGGACTTGCTGTATTTCAGTACAAAGCACACAGCAGCTGGGCCCCCCAAATGATAGCCACTCCAGGTAGCTAGAATATCTTCTTCTTTTTTAATGTAAAAGGGGGGGGGGACCAGCCTGCACTGCAGACCTCAGACCACCACTGCTTTTATCTTCCTTTTTGTTTCTTTTATTTATATATATATATATATAATCACGTTGTGTTTCCCTTGCAGATTTTAAAGGATTTCCCCCTTTTTTTAAAAAGCCACATGGAAACAGAACGAGGTAGACAAAGCTGGGATGGGTGTGACTTTAAAGGTCTTGTCCATACCTGCACATAGGCCACCTGATCACAGTCTTTCCCACTAATGAGCCCCCCCCCCATAAAACATATACACCGCTTGATACACACACAGATTAAAAGGTTTCCAAAACAGATAAAACAATAAGATTCTCAATCAGAAGAATTAACAACAATAATGGAAGACTTTCTTTTTTCTTTTTTTTAAAAAAAATATTTATTTGGTTTTTCAACTTAAATTTTTACAGAGATATATCAAACGTGAATAATAAAAACAAGATTCCAAGGAATCTCCTGGACTTCCATCCTCCCCTTTGTGGGTCCTATTATTAATCAATTCCTCCCGCATCTTTTATGATAATCCAAACCCTTTACCTCTTCTATTATATCCTGAATCAGCCTTACACTACAAGTGATATTCCAATCCTACTAACGATTTTAACTGTTTACAAGGCTCTTTAAGATAAGGTTATAAATTTACCCTGTTCCTTATTAAAATTGTGGTCTTCTTGATTTCTGACTCTCCTGGTCATTTTAGCCATTTCAGCATATAGTCCATTAGCTGCATCTGCCATTCTTCTCTGGTAGGAACTTTTATCTTCTTTCCATGTCTGGGCCAGTAACATCCGTGCAGCCGTGGTCACATACATAAATAGAAAAGACTATACAGTATAATGGAAGATTTTCAGAAAGTTAAAATAAGAATATGCTAAAAGCAGATGAAAACTCCTGCCAGCTTTCTAAATACCGGGGTAGGCGTGTCTCACCAAAAATGTTTTGAGCAGGCACTGAACACAGTACAGTGAAGGCACCTGCCTGGTATCAAGAGGCAGGGAGTTCCAAAGTGTAGGTGCTGCCACACTAAAGCATTGAGCTTTTACAAATGTGGAACTGGTGACTACCATGCACACAAAAGCTCATACCAAGAACAAACTTAGTTGGTCTCTAAGGTGCTACTGGAAGGAATTTTTTTATTTTGTTTTGACTATGACAGACCAACACGGCTATCTACCTGTAAATAAAGCAGTGTGTTCAACACACAAGCCTGGTAGACCTTCATCTTGCTATTGGTCATTAGCAACACATTCTCCCATACCCTTTTGGAGAAGCAAGTGATTGCCATGGATGCCTTGCCAATCAATACACTTGTCCAGCTCAGCGTTGATGGAGAGGTTTCAGGTTGTGGCAGTGCCCAGGTAGATAACACCATCAGAGGCGTAGCAAGTCCAGGTGGTACCTGGGGGCGGAATTTTTTTTGTCACCCCCCACCACTTTAATTTAAAAAAAAAATAAAAAAATTAAAAAGTGTCACCCCCCTCTGATGGTGCCACTTTGCGAGGTGTGGGGGTTTTGTGTGTGTGTGTGTGTGTGTGTGTGTGTGTGTGTGTGTGTCTATTATCTCTTTTTTTTCAATAAAGTTAAAATAAAAAAAATGATAAAAAATAAAAATAAATAAAAAGTGTCACCCCCCTCTGATGGTGCCACTTTGTGAGGTGTGGGGGGTTGTGTGTGTGTCTATTATCTCTTTTTTTCAATGAAGTTAAAAAAAATAAAAATAAAAAATAAAAAAAAATTAAATTTTTTTTTAAGTGTCACCCCCCTCTGGTGTGGAACCCGGGGCAGCCCGCCCCCCGCCCTCCCCGTTGCTACACCCCTGAACACCATCTCTACTGCCTCAAGCATGTGTTCGCCATTGTTGAGGCACAGAGTGCTGGCAACATCCTGACCCAGAATACTGATCGTAAGGCCAAACTCATGCAGGCTTGGGCAAAACGGTTGAGGAGACTCTTGAGCAACCTCAACAGCAGATGGCACCAGAGCCAGTGACAGGTGGAGGCAAGTCACCCTAGTTTTGTCCTAATCTTCCTTCCTGCCGAATTTTAAAATGCAACACTGAGCTTAAGGGAGACCGCCGCTTTCCATATGAACCTACCCGGACCCTGAGATCATCTTCTGAGGCCCTCCTTGGTGTGCCACCTCCTCGAGAGGTCCGGAGGGTGTCAACACAAGAAAGGGCCTTCTCTGCAGTTGCTCCTCATCTGTGGAATGCTCTCCCCAGGGAAGTTCGCCTGGCGCCTTCATTATACACCTTTAGGCGCCAGGCAAAAGCGTTCCTTTTTAACCAGGCCTTTGGTTGATCTGATTGAAATCCAACACCCTTTTAGAACGTGGCTTGGGGGATGACGGCGTTGTATTATGGGTTATTGTTCTTATTTTGATTGTATATATTACGATCTTTTCTGTGAACCGCCCTGAGACCTCCAGGTATAGAGTGGTATATAAATTCAATAAATAAATAAATAAGAGAAAACTGACCACAAGGGCCACCTCCTGGACTAGATGCAAGTAAGAAGTAAGTAAGGGTGGGGGCGGGTTGAGGGCAGACTGAGGTTGGTGGGGCAGTGCCCCAGTCACCCGAAAGGACCACTGTACAATTCCTTTTGAAGACATCTGAAGGCAGCCCTGTATAGGGAAGGTTTTTTTAAAAAAGAATGTTTAGTGCGTTATTATGTTTTTTTATATATTGGAACCTGCCCAGAGTGGCTGGGGCAACCTAATCAGATGGACAGGGTACTATTATTATTATTATTATTATTATTATTAGGTGCAATGGGTACCAGTCATGGCCAAAACAGCCTCACTTACTATCCACTTGGCAAAAATAAGGAACTTAAAAATATCACTGGCTGCTATGCCCATAGCGTGAAGGATTGAATTTACCTGCAGTATTCTTTCCTCTTTGTGAAGCTTTGTGGCCAGATAAAAGCAAGCAAATATTTCTTTCCTGGTAGTGCTGCTGGATGATTAAAGCTGAACGCTTGTCCGTGCAGGTGACGGTGCAATTTTCTGTCTTGTTAGGAATCTGTGGTTTTAAAGCTCGACTCCTGACAGCGCATTTGTGGAAGGCTTAGGGGACACACCATCTGGGCAAGAATTTGTATTATCTCGTAAACAAGAACAAGAAGAGAAACCTCCTGATCCAGTAGCACCCAGTGATTATTAAACTATACCAAATCTATGCACAGGCCTACCTCAAAGGGTTTTTGTGAGGCCTCTTCTGAAAAGTTATGTTTAGTACCAAAATGGGGAGATAGGGAAGTGGTTGTGAGACTGCATGCATCCCAGATGTTAGTCTCCCTGGGCCCATCTGTGCTTGGTAGTGAGGATTCTGAAGTCTCCTACAGATCAGTCTCACATGCCCTTCCCAGGGCACTCGTATCAGTGTTCGAAACTCCCATTGTTCTTGGCGCATTTTGCGACAGGGAATTTCATTAGCGCAAGCAGTTTCTGAGCTCTGGGTGCAGTACTGTGCCTAAGATTTCAGATAAAAACTGCAGAGTGGAAGGAAAGGAGGACCTTTTTCTGCCTCCCCACTTCCAGCTACTCTCTGAAGACTGGAGAAGAGACCCTCTTAAGAATATTAGGAGGGCTGGGCAGGGGAAGGACTAGACCGTGTGAAAAATGAACATAACATTTTAGCTGCAGTTCATTCATTTTCAGCTTTGTATTCTTGTTATTAAAAACGTGCACCTAGACATTCCGTTGTTGCGCCCATAACTTGGGTTTAAGGTGCCATTCAGCTCCTTGCTTTCATAGCTCAGTTTCTAACACAGACTCTTATGGCCTTTCAGAAACTTAGGTGCTTTTTATGCCGGTTATGATCAACATGATAGGCTGGGGAAGGTGCTTATCAAGACGCTGGATATGTTGGGTGCATTGCAATAGGCAGTTCTTTTCTGTTTGGTCATTAGAAGACAGTCCCTCCAAGGTATCGTATAGGCAACCTGTCTCCCATGCTTTGATGCAGGGGTGGGGGAACTCAGACCATAGCTGTCAACTTTCAGATTTGAAAATAAGGGATTTTTTCAAACTTTCGGATTTGAAAATAAGGGATGCCGCCAGGGCGGTGCAATGGCACCAAGTAGCCTCACCACCCTGCACTCCAGAGGCTGCGCGCAAACGGGTGAGCGAAAGAGCGAGCACATAGACGGCAGGCAGGCTGTCTGTCTGGTTGGGCATGAGGGTCTGGCTGCACAAGGCATGCAAGCTCCGCCCCCAGTCGGTCTCAGACTCCTTATTGGCAGCCGAGCAACGCAGCTGAGGAGCCTCCCTGGTTGGCATGGAGGGAGAGGAGCTGCTTCCTTTGAAATCTGGGAAATTTAAGGGATATCAACAATCCGGGATAGCAGCAGGAAACGGCATTGGAATAAGGGAGTTTCCCGCAAAAAAAGGAAGGGTTGACAGCTATGACTCAGACCCATGGGCCAAATTTTGCCCAGCATGGATCCCAGTTTTGCTCAGGAAGCCATTTCCCCCAAACCTTGACCATTTGCTGCAAACTGGACATCGTTTGTGACGTCAAATGTGGGGCAGGTCAAGATCCATGGGGAACTCTACCATGGGGGACATCGAACCTGCTGGGTTGGTTGCATCGCCGACATGAATTTGGTCATGCAGCCGATTCCTGCAGAAGCCAGGTCTGAAGTCACTGCCCATCACTGGTAGGCAGTGACTTTCAGCCTGCTTATCGGCACCTCTTCAAAGCACCACACAGGGCTCTTTGAAGTCCCAATGATCATCGCCTGCCATCCTCGTGACATCAGATGCTTGGCAGGCAGGTGGCCCTGTGTTGATGTGTGTGTTTCTGGGGCTTGCTCAACTTCTGCTTTGTTTTTCACCTCCTCTTCCAAACCCTGGCTTTCAAGAATAGAACACTCCAAAATTCTGGATGGAGCGATGATGCACACAGTGGTGCCTGCAAGATCTGGTAGGGAGCAAAGCAGGGACCCCAACAGTAGGTGATCCTAGAGCCAGTGGCAGGGAGAGCCAATGCATTCTCGTTTCATCTCCATCCTCCTCCCTGTTCAGTTCTATAAAGGCAAAACGGAGATGGGGCCAGCCCTGGGCTATTTAGAAGTAAGAAGGCAGGCAAGTGGGGGCTGGCTGAGGGCAAACTGTGGAACAGTGCCCCATTCACTTTAATGGAGCAGCCTCCATCGGAAGCAGGTCTCAATCTAGGGAGTGGTGCTGTCTGTCTTTCTCTCTCTTTCTCTCTGTTTGGTTTAACTGCTGCCTCAGTGACAGCATGAGGCTGAACACGGCTGGCAGACCCATCTCGCTCACTCGCTCGCCACTCCCACCCCAGTGGCCTTTTCACAATCAATAAGCTCGCAGAGAGCCACTTTCTTATTAAAATCCAGACATCTCCCTGCTTTGGCGTTCCCTGGCTCACTTTTCTTGCCTCTGCGATGATGAAGGGATGTGGTCACAGCAGACAGAGACAGCTAACCGTGAGCCCCGGGCCCAAGGAGAGACAGACTGGATTAGGTCGGCGGAGGTAGAGAGAGAGACAGGTGGATAAAAATTAGACAGGAAAGGAGAAGAGAGACCCAGAAAAGATGAGGTCTGGCGCTGAACTAGAAGGAGCCCTTGAGATACTGTTAAGGCATACATTCCAAATGTGCCAAATTTATCAGGTGGGTGCTCTTGTTTCCTGGCCCCTGGCAAATCACTGTCCTTTATTCTTTTGCCTGTTGGAGATGTCTTATGGAAATGTTATTAATAATAGTTCCTGGAGTTGTCAGTCTTTTGGCTTCAGACCCCCTCCCCAGTCTATAGCAGTCAAGATGGGTGATGCATCTTATCTGTAGTATGAACACCTGCAACCCCATGTGCTTGGACATGAAAGCTGCAAGTTACCTTAGCTGTGTAACCACGCCATGAAGTTCAGGTTCATTTTGGGTGTTTTTGCACGAACTGCCACTGCTGTGTGAGAGACCCAGGTCGCAACCCTCACATGGAGAGCAGGGGGAATGTACACCTTTCCTACTCATCGTGTCCTGATCCGTGCTTTCCTTCTGGGGGGGGGAGTGCTGGTACTGTGTACCCTCGAGTAGCCCCCAGGAAAAAAAGCACCGGTCCTGATCCAAATCGAGTAGTTTGTGTTGCTTCAGCAATTTGGATCGGAGGAAGAGCTCTTCTTCACATCAGTGTAAGTTTTTCACTTTTGTAAAAGGGCCCCCGTTCACATTGGGCCCATCTCGGTGGCCAAAGGGTTAATGCCCCTCATAAGAACTGGGTCAGGCCAATGGGCCATGCAGTCCAGCATCCAGCACAGGGAAAACCTTGAGCAGGAACTGAACATAAGAGAACTCTCTCCCTCCTGTGGTTTCCAACAACTGGTATTCAGAAGCATCACTGTCTCTGACTTGGGCTTGTATATATAGGGACTGAGGTCCCTTTGCGCCCTCCCCAATAAAATATTTGAGGGGATCAGCCTCCCCCCCCCCAGCTGATAAGCATTGCCATTCAAATGGTGTGCATGTGCCATGCCTTGTGGTCGATTATGCGGGGCAGGGCTTACCTGCCCCCCTCCCCAATATTTTATTCAAGTTAGCACCCTTGTTTCCCCCCCCCATTCATCTGTATCAGTCTTTTTGCTGTGGTAAGGGCACAGAGAGTCCATTCGTATTGTCCTTTTGTAAGGTTCCATGTGCTGGGCATATAGTTCAAGAGGATATTTTGCTCTGCAAATGTAAGGTTGTTCCGTACAGTTCTGTTGATGGTTTCAGTTACCTTCTGCCAAAAATCTTTCAATATAGGACAATGAAAAAGCATATGTTTTAGAGAAGCGTTATCCCTATTGCATCTCCAACAGTTAGATACCTTAGATAGCCCCTTTTAAAACAAACATAATGGGGTCCAGTATATTCTAAATGCAGCGCCTTTCTACGATTGGATTGAAGACTTATATAAACTCGCAACATATGATCAACTTGCATATAAACGGAGACTTGCCATGGACAAATTCAATGGTATTTGGAATCCATTCTTACAAATATTGTACTGTAATAGGTTAAGATCTGGTGAAGTACAATAACAGCCTTGTAAAGCATACAATTTTGGGTTTTTTCCATAACTACACGGGTTCTATTTCTCTTTTTCTCTCTTTTATTTACATCTCACCATGTTTAGTGCACATATAATTATGTACTTTTTGAACTTTCAATAAAGATGTTTTTTAAAAAAAAGTTAGCACCCCTGTTTGCATCAACAACACTTCATCCATTCACCCTTCTAGGATCCTAATGCAGCTTGCTTCCCCACCCAGACACACATATTTTGGGGGATGGGGAACCCTGCGCATAAAAGCACATCTACACATTTATTGCCATTCTTATATAAGATATGCATTTTCATTTTGTTTCATCTGCATATATCTATAGCAACTGTAAAATTGCATAAAGGCAACGTATAGTTAAAAAGAAATACTGTGGAATTACAGTGCGAAACCAAACAGCAGCCAATGAGTCAGTCCAGGAATAAAAGGCTGAATCCAATGCTACTCAGAGTAAACCCATTGAAGGTAATATGAACAACTAACTGAGGTCCATGCATTCCAATTTATCTGTTTTGAGTTTGACTCTGTTGGCTACAATCTGTTGTTAATAAATGAAACCAGCTGGTACTGATGGCCTGCAAAAGCCTGAGAACATGTGCACTTCCACACATTTTGCAATGCCGTTCTCCAGGCAAGTAACGTGTACAAAAATGCATGTACTAGGGTACGCATAAGTGTGCACATAAATGCATATTATGTATAAAAACATACAAAGAATGCATTGTATTTGGGAAAAGTGCGGTGCAAAAAATGTGCATATCAGGCAAAATTGTGTCTATGGAGAGAGATTGCCCCTTAAATGTTGATGAATGTTCATCTACAGAACAAAATATGAAAATATGGGGTATAGAACTGAAAATTGGAAAAATGAGAACCAAGGAAATTTAGGCTGATATAGTCACCAATTCCACTCCTGCGCTTTCTGTTCTCACTTTTAAAAAAACTCCTTTTTTTACCTTGCTTACAAAGCAGCTGGGTGTGCTGCGGATTACAATGCCTATGAGACCTCAGCCACCCACCAGCTTAATTTGCCCAGAGGCAATTTGTACATTTTATGCATGTTTGTGTCATGGGCCTGTGCCCTAAATCCTTGAAGTAGCTTGCAACTCCCCTGGAAGATGGAGCTGCACACAATGGGGTTTGGCAGAGTCTTTGAATCATAGAATCATAGAATCATAGAGTTGGAAGAGACCACAAGGGCCATCCAGTCCAACCCCCTGCCAAGCAGGAAACACCATCAAATCATTCCTGACAGGTGGTTGTCAAGCCTCTGCTTAAAGACCTCCAAAGAAGGAGACTCCACCACCCTCCTTGGCAGCAAATTCCACTGTCGAACAGCTCTTACTGTCAGGAAGTTCTTCCTAATGTTTAGGTGGAATCTTCTTTCTTGTAGTTTGAATCCATTGCTCCGTGTCCGCTTCTCTGGAGCAGAAGAAAACAACCTTTCTCCCTACTCTATATGACATCCTTTTGTATATTTGAACATGGCTATCATATCACCCCTTAACCTTCTCTTCTCTAGGCTAAACATATCCAGCTCCCTAAGCCTTCCTCATAAGGCATTGTTTCCAGGCCTTTGGACTGTGTTCCTTGGGGTGAGAAGAGGGGTTTTATATGCGTGCCTGCAGTCCCTTTTTTCATGGGTCCCCATGGGTCCCCAATTGTGCAAAAACAGCCTACATTAGAAGAGATACATCACCACAAACGAGGGCACAGAGTTAGATGAAATTTGCACGTGCTGATTTCCACATATAGATGCAAATTCTAAAATGATGGCCGTCATTGAAAAAGAAATACAACACATGCCACCATAGTGGGGAGATGGTGAGCAGGGGACCTGTTCTGTCTGCTGTGCAAATGCTCAGCCGCTGATGGGCAACTTCAAGGCCCCTCCTGATCTCCCTCCTTGGGCTTCTTTGTTTCTTGAAGCTGGGCTTGGATTAGACAGCTTTCAAACAGAGGATTCTCACCTAAAAGTCATTCAAAATAGAGGACCGTCCTCTGCAAAGTAGGGCGCATGGCCCCCTTAGCCTACGTGCAGACAAGTTGGATGTGACGTGCTGTCTTCACACAATCAAAGCACGGAGGTCAGGGCAGTGGTGGAGGAAGAGAAGAAGAAGAAGAGTTTGGATTTGATATCCTGCTTTATCACTACCCGAAGGAGTCTCAAAGCGGCTACCATTCTCCTTTCCCTTCCTCCTCCACAACAAACACTCTGTGACGTGAGTGGGGCTGAGAGACTTCAGAGAAGTGTGACTAGCCCAAGGTCACCCAGCAGCTGCATGTGGAGGAGCGGGGAAGCGAACCCGTTTCACCAGATTACGAGTCTACCACTCTTAACCACTACACCACACTGGCTCTCTCAGGAAGCCACTCGGGTGCCTGGGGCGGGGTGCACTGCCCATAGGGGCGAGGCGCACCGTGGGGCGCCTGGAGTCTGCATGCCACCTGCCACTCAGCCGCCCTACAGCTCGGGGGAAGGCAGTGAGTAGACCGTTTGGGCAGAGCGGAGCCTGCGTGCGCCCAAGCCACCCCGTCTCTCCCAGGAGAGACGTGTGGCTCGGGCGTGCTGCAGGCCCCGCGGTGAGTGTCGTCCAGCATTTTGTCACCCCCCTCAGTGGTGACACCCGGGGCGAACCGCCCCCACCTCACCCCCTTCCTCCGCCACTGGGTCAGGGGCAGAGAAGCGAGTGTGACCCCCTCTCCCCTCCCCCAGCTTCTGCACATTCACTTAGCCTGCTTTCTGAAGGTCTGAAACAGATTGAGCTGAGCTGATTGGAGGCAGAGGGAGTGCCAAAAAGTGCCAAGAAGAAAACTATAAGATGGAAACATGCGTATTATCTTATTCCTGGACATTGCCCCTCCAGGGTGGCAAGGTCTTCCAAACATTGGATGAGACACCAAATGAAGACGCTGCCCCGGACACCTCTGAACAGATGTCATCTGTGAGTAGCTCATTAGAGCTTCCTGCCTATTTGTCTCTTCTCCCAGCCTCCTTTGATTTCTAAGACTCTCCAGCTGGAGACTTGGAGCTTCCTACCAGTTGCCCCCCACCCACCCTTAAAAAAAAGATTTATTTATTAAACAAATTTATAGACTGCTTCATGGCACTGAAGGGTAAAAACGGAATAAGCACAGAAGCACAAGCTGTAAGAACAATAAAGATCTATTTAATACTCTTAAAAAAAAAAAGAACATCCATACAAATGCTGAAAATAATGAAAGCATTTCGTCAAAGCTTTTGGAAATGGCTGGGTTTTCATTTTGGGGTAAGTGTTCCTAAACCAAATAAAAAAGTCTTCAGGAAGCACCTAAGCACCTGTCTGGTTTCGGCCTCGACTCAGTTGGTGAGCTGGATCTGTGCTGGCGCCTAGAGAAGGAGGGCAGTGACACACTCTGCCCAGGTGAAGAGTGATTGATGGCACATCAGAGGGGTCAAGAGTTAATTGAGTAATTGGGGAATGCCAGCCATTTATTGGCAGAGATTGATTGCGGGGGCAGAACGGGAGAGGAGGAGGTGAATCCTGCGGGCTGCGGGGACGGAAGGCGTGGGGAAGACGAGTCGGAAAGGAAAGGAAGAGGAACAAAAGCTTACATGCCCGGATAACGGTCTCAAGGTGTCCGATGTGATTCTCTCTTTTGAAGCCAAGCAAGGTGGGAGGTGTGGTTGCCAACTCATCAGGGAGAACAAACACCTGGTCTGCTCCTGTGCCTTTTATAGAAGCTGGAACTGCAAATTGACAGGTGAGGCTTTTCACAGTCCAGAGATAAGCGCAATCACCTGCAATTGGCTGCACGCCAAGCTGATTATAAAAGCATGGGAGCGGAAGGAAAAGTTGGCAATCCTGTAAGTCCCGTGCATGCTCCCCCTGGGGTCCTTTGAGGAGCTGGGGGGGGGGGCACAAAAACAGAGAAGTGGTAAAATATGAAACAGGGTTAACATAATGAGAGGCATGCTGGATGAGACCCAAAAGCCCACCTCATCCAGCATCTTGATCTCACACTCCCCACTTGAAACCCCCAGCAATTAGTATACAGAGGTGCAGTGCTTTTTTCCCTGGGAATACGCAGGGGTACGCATACCCCTAAACATTTTGTGAATCTAAGTTTGGCCTCATCGAGGGGCAGTATTTCAATTTGAGTAGGAAAATGAGAGTGCCCCTAAGCATTTTTTTAAAGAAAAAATAGCACTGCATAGGTGTCATTTATAGCCTTAATGGCTAGTAGCTATTTAGCAGCTTGCTATTTAGGTGAGTATTTCAGACCACATGTGATTTTTCCTTCTTCCTGGCCAGCTTACTGATTCAACATTCAGAATGGTGATAAAAAAAGGTAAAAAGGACCCCTGACCATTAGGTCCAGTCGTGTCCGACTTTGGGGTTGCGGCACTCATCTCGTGTTACTGGCCGAGGGAGCCAGCATACAGCTTCCAGGTCATGTGGCCAGCATGACTAAGCCGCTTCTGGCGAACCAGAGCAGCGCATGGAAACACTGTTTACCTTCCCGCCGGAGCGGTACCTATTTATCTACTTGCACTTTGATGTGCTTTCGAACTGCTAGGTGGGCAGGAGCTGGGACCGAGCAACAGGAGCTCACCCCGTCACAGAATGGTGATAGTCTTAACCAATTAAATTTTCTAAGCTATCGTGCCAAAGACACCAGTTCCTTTACAAGAGAGGAAGAAAGATGAGGGTAGCTCGTCTCTGCCCATGACACGACTGTAGTTCGGAGATCTAGGGCTCCTCCCAATGACCTGTTTATCGAGCTTTGCTCCTTACTTGCTTGCACGAAACTTCTATGGTAGTTAGACCATGGCCACATCAGATTGATGCCTGTCAGCCTGCTCCACTCCATTCCACCACCGTTCTGCCCCCTTCCAGTGTTGGAAGCCATGCATCAATTGGACACACACATTGCATGCGCTGCCAGTATGTCCAAGAGTGAGCCATTAAATGTAGCTGAGAATCTTGCCTCTTCCAACCCTATGAAAGGGACCCCCATAAAAGTATAGCACACTTTTAAACGTCTTTTGAACCCAGTCATCTCCTTGCCGCATTTCTCCCTGCCTCGCCCCCCCAAACACACTGCTCAGACAGTGGCAACTTTCCCCCTTCGCCCCTTCTATGCTACCCCTCCCCTGCTGTCACTTGAGGCGTGACAGACTTGATCAGCGGCCCCACATCTGAAATGGCGCCCATGATCTGAAACGGAGTGAGCATTCCTTATGCTGGTGCAGCACATGAAGGATAAGAGACAGCCGTGATAAGACTGTTAAATGCTAATCAACACAGAATACTGGCACAGAGGGGGGAGCTGGAGAGGGCAGCTTCTCTCCCCTATATTGTGCCTTCTGGGAAGAAGCAGCACTTGTCAAAATTCCCCTTCCTGGTGCACCAGGGTTAGTTTGTTTCATAGGGGTTTTTTTTTATTATTAGTGTCAAAAGTACACACAACAAAACAAAGGAGCAGCACAGAGGTTGTAATTTTTTATGTAAAAAAAGAGACTCTGAGAAAGATAATTTAGAAAAATAAAAGCGGAAAAGCACATCCTGAAAGCCATATTTCATGACTTGGTGGGGGAAGAGAGTTTTGCATAACTGAGTTAGACACATAATAAATAAAATCCCACCAAATGGTATACAAATGTTCTGGGTCTTCCTTACCCTTAGAAACATATGTAGTAGTTGGTGAGTTATTTTCTCTGCAATAGCCAGACTTCTTGTTTTGCCTGCACAAAGCTTATGCAGAGGTTCGGTTGCTTCCAGATGACCTGTTGATAAGGGACTCATCCTGATTTGTTTACAGGGAGGATTAGTCTATGCCAGCTGTTTATTGAGCATTCATTCCAATTTGTGTTTCTTTCGGGGGGGGGGGGTTAGAGGACGTTGTGTCTGGGGTGAAGGGGAGCCTCTCTCACACATCCTTCCTTGTCTAACTGCTACACAACAGCCCTGCGGTGTTGCCAGTGAGCCTCACTCTCTGGTAGCTGCTTCTACCACCACCCTTTCTTAGTCACCCACAGCCCCAGAAACAAAGGGGAAGGGGGAAGTAGGGATCTACAATTAATGGTTAAATCCTGGGATTCCAAACTAGTATGCCCCCAGCCTGCTCCCTTGCAATTTACGCAGAGTGTGAAGCCAGCTCTCCAACCCTTCCCCCTGAAAATAGGGCAAATCTCTGGCTTTACTGACTCTCGTATTGGACTTCCAATGGTGTGGAACCCAAGACTATTCAGACATGCGGGAATTCCCAAATCCTGAGATTGGTGAACATGCACAAACTCCACTAGCCCAATTATGAAACTGTTATATAAGTTTCTGCCCTGAAATGTTTTGGGTTTTTTTTGGGGGGGGGGAGGAAAACCATACTCATAGCAGGATCATGTACAGTGGTACCTCTGGTTAAGTACTTAATTTGTTCCGGAGGTCCGTTCTTAACCTGAAACTGTTCTTAACCTGAAGCACCACTTTAGCTAATGGGGCCTCCCGCTGCCGCTGCGCCACCAGAGCACAATTTCTGTTCTTATCCTGAAGCAAAGTTCTTAGCATGAAGCATTATTTCTGGGTTGCGTGTTGAGGTCCCCCATTCCACCCCCCAAATAACATACACAACAGACAGTAATTATGGTTTGGTTTTTGGCATGATTTTGGCCACAACTTTATTGAAATACAAAACGATGTGAGTGGTTGCATAGGCATTGGTTCAAACTATCTGCCCCCTAAGGGACAGAACTGACTTCCATCAGTATGGGAGAGCACTTATTGGGGTTGAGATTATGAGCGGGGTCAAGACTCTACAACCTGCCCCACACAGGCTCCCAGGAGCTCTTGCACGACCCTGGCCCCCAAGCGGAGGGATACGGACAAGCAATGGTGAGCCCCTGGATTCCTTTAACGGAATTCCCCGCGCATCACCAACCATTGGAGGGGCAGCCACAGCCAGGCTTATCCCCTCCACCAACGAACACAAGGAACCAATGCCTAACCGCCAACCTTACAAGTTGTGACTAATTGCTATGCAGTAGGCGAAAACCAGAAGGCACCAGCCAATCAGCCAACTGGAAAAATTCCTACCAGGCCCCTTCCCCAAAAGCAGATGACCCCATGACAGGCATAGCAAGGTCAACACAGGGGCCTAATAAAATGGGAGAGGACGTGCGGGAGATCCGTTGCACGCAGCAAAGAGGAATTAACAAGGCGTGCCCAGGGGTTATAAACCTGAGCAGACCCGGGCAAAATTGCAACATTTAATCTTCCCCAACAACAACCCAGGGCCAATCAGAGCGGGGGCCAAAGTCCCTCACTCCCTAGCACAGAGGGGGGGTGAATTAGCTGGCCCCCACCGCAACGCGTGCTCTCCTCGGAGGAGAACCCGATTTAGCGGAGTTCTTAACCTGAAGTGTATGTAACCTGAAGCGTATGTAACCTGAGGTACCACTGTATAACCAACCCAATAGCATCATGAGGACAAATCATCCTGAATGCACAATAAAAAAAATATTTCTGTAGGCAGTGACGAGGAGTGAGGCAACGAAGCATTATCTCCCACTGGCCATGTGCTCTCCCTTGGGGCAGTTTAGACCCAGAAGGAGATGAGGAGGCGAATTGTCAGCGGTGACAGTACGGTGGCAGTGGGGACCACTCAACACATCTTGCCTGCCAGCCCTCCAAACCCAGGAGTGGGTGCTGCCTTGGGGCAGACCCGTCTCATGGCAGAGCCTTGGAAAGAAGCATGCGGTAGGAACATAGCGGCAGCCTCAAACTTCTCCACTGCGGTGGTTGTGGGGAGAGGAATTGACTGAGCCTCTGGATTGGATTCTTGCATTTGAAATTGCGCTCTCCACTTGAGGCCTAGGCCCGGCCTCCTGTCTCAGTTTCCCTGGCGATGGGTGGATCGGGGAAGGCTCTGAGTGGGGATTTTGTGTAAAAAAGAGATGAGAGGGAAGAAGAAGCTCCTGAGGCCCTGCCAGGAGATTTCAGTTCCTTTAAGTTTCTTTGTAGGATTATGGAGGTTTTAAGGAGGAGGGATGGTCTTAAAGGGGGGATTAGACAGGCTTAAGCAATTGGGGGTGTGTGTGTGTGTGTGTGAGAGAGAGAGAGAGAGAGAGAGAGAGAGAGAGAGAGAGAGGCCCTGTGTATCAATATTTCAAAAATATTGAAATCGGTCCCACTCTGTCGCCTTAAATGTCACGTGGATGAGTAACTGTGTGTGCAATATCACTGGTTATTTCATTTTAGGGCTGAGCACCAGGTCGGGCTGAATCCGGAACAAAATTGGGACAGTTTCGGTGGATCTGGGCTCTGAGACAACCCTGGGTTGCCCTGAGCTGGGTAGCCCCAGTAGGAGTCATCTTGGGCCGTCCAAAGGGAACATGGTTAGACAGCGAGGGGGAAGATGGAGAGGCAGGCAGGCAAGGTTTAAGGAATAGTTGTGTGCAGAAGGGATTTCAAACAGCCCCACACTGCGCTTTGACTGCATGAATCTGTACCCAGCAGGGGTGCGTGCACACGCAGTCAAACTGAACAGGATTGAATCCTCCATTCACCAGCTCATGCAGTGCCTGCTTCTTCTCCTTCCCACTCCTGACTGTAGGTTTAAAAGGTAAAGGTAAAGGGACCCCTGACCATTAGGTCCAGTCGTGTCCGACTCTGGGGTTGTGGCACTCATCTCGCTTTATTGGCCAAGAGCCGGCATACAGCTTCCGGGTCATGTGGCCAGCATGACAAAGCCGCTTCTGGCGAACCAGAGCAGCGCACGGAAACGCTGTTTACCTTCCCGCCAGAGCGGTACCTATTTATCTACTTGCACTTTGATGTGCTTTCAAACTGCTAGGTTGGCAGGAACAGGGACCGAGCAATGGGAGCTCACCCCGTCGCAGGGATTCGAACCGCCTACCTTCTGATCAGCAAGCCCTAGGCTCTGTGGTTTAACCCACAGCGCCACCTGCGTCCCTGAATACATAGTAGGAATGGCTGAAATATGGGAAAGTGAGCAAAGAAAGAAACAGTCAGAATTTATTGGGGGGGGCTCCTTTTAGAGCTGAAAGGCAGCATAATCTATTTGATACAGGTCAGGATCGGATGTGGACCCGATTGGGTTGGGGGGGTCATGCACAGCCCTCTTTATTATTATTATATAACTTCATCAGTGTGCAAGGCACATTTACATTTACAGTTCATGCTCCTAGAAGTCTACAGTTTGGATACAGGCAGTGGGATGGTGCTGCAAAGCAATGGAGGGGGAAGGATAAACAAGGGATGAAATACAGTGGTACCTCAGGTTAAGTACTTACCCGTATTTTTCGCTCCATAAGATGCACCTGACCATAAGGCGCACCTAGTTTTTAGAGGAGGAAAGGGGGAAAGCCCCATTTTTTTGAGGATCAGCTCAAAGTTGTGCAGCTTCATTTCAAAGGGGAAAAGCCCCTTTTTTAAGGATCAGCTCAAAGTTGTTGAGCTTACTTTGCAAAGGGAAAAAAATCCTGTTTTTATGGGGTTCAACTCACAGTTCTGCAGCTTCTTTAGGAAAGGAAAGGGAGCCGTTTCTACAGTTTCCAGACAGATAATCTAATCAGCCAGTCACATGTCGCTGGGGAAACAAACAGCCTCCCTCTGCAGAACATTCAACAATGGAGGCCTGGGCAAGGGGGCGGGGCCAGAAACGGACCCAGAGATCGACCACACATTCGCTCCATAAGACGCACAGACATTTCCCCTCACTTTTTATGAGGAATAAAGTGAGTCTTATGGAGCAAAAAATACGGTAATTCGTTCCGGAGGTCCGTTCTTAACCTGAAGCACCACTTTAGCTAATGGGACCTCCTGCTGCCGCTGCGCCACCAGAGCATGATTTCTGTTCTTAGTGGAGTTCTTAAACTGAAGCGTACTTAACCTGAAGCGTACTTAACCCGAGGTACCACTGTACAGGCAAATGCATTACATATACCGTAGTTATGGGCAGAAAAGGTAGAGTTAGGCCAGGAGAGAGCTTTGGAGGTAAGCAGGGCTCACTAGGCAGAATGGGGCGGTTGCCTCTTAGGAACAGGGCAGAAATTGAAATTGAATGAGATGTTACTTTATTCACACTTTCTGAACTATTATGCAAACGAAAACTTAGTTATCCTTTGAAATTCGCACTTTCCTGAAATTTTTGGTGCTATGTTCCAACGAAGAAATGTGTCCAAAATTAATTAAGAGGGTGCATAAATGTGCATGTATCAGTGAAAATGACATACACAAATGCATGGCATTAGGAGGAACTGCTTGGTGAAATGTAAATGTTAGTCAAAGCCACATATAATGGAAGTGCTCAGCAGGAGAAATTCACATTAAAATGCCGGTAAATTTTCATGAGGATCTAAAAATAATAATCACAGATTGCTGCAGAAATGTGGAGACCTGAATTTAAGTTCAGAAAATGCGGGCTAGGTTTTTTAGGTGCTGACATGAGCAGGAGTCTGGGCTGCTATGGGAGAGCAGGGGAGGTGCTAAAAGTGTGAGGCTTGAATTTTGCTACAGGAGAGGGGGCCAGTTTTATATTCTGTCTTCATGTCAGCCCAAAGAGTCATTTTGTTCTGACACAATGACTGTCTTTCCGGTTCCTAACACCAGAGAAGCGATGGGACACCCATTTGGATTTCCCCAGGAAGGGGCCGTAACACTTCAACTGTCACAGTGTCTTGGGCCGGCCCTGAAAATTAGGATGGGACATTTGTGCTGGATGCAGAAGGGAGATGGATAGGCAGTGCTGAAACCTGAAATGTGGTCTAGGTGAGATGAATGAAATTTGGCGGTAGATTTCTGGATGGAGGAGAGGGGAGGGAAGCGAGAGGGAAGAAGGTTGCAGCAGGCAAGGTAGGGTGGTGATGATGTTGATGATGATGATGATGATGAAACAATGATAATGTACCTAATATTGCACTGGGGAGATGAGCGGAGCTGGAGCTGATGATGGGTTGCAGATCTGCATGTCACACATGACAGCAAACAGGATAGAGAATGATCTGATGCATCAAGTGAATTTCTCTCCCCTCCCCGTGTTTTCTTGCAAAAGCTTCATCGAAACAGGCAGGAGCTGTGGAAGAGTAATGGGAGGGGAAGGAAGATGACCAACATCAGACATCTTACCTGTCCGTTTTGGGACTTTTGCTTTCGGTTCTGCCTTGTTGTTGAATAACCCCCTAAGCTGGTGCTTTTGCACCAGAAAGGTGGGGAGGAAATATTTTAATAAATTAATAATAAATTTGGAAATCCTGTGGTTTAATGACATTTCGATCAGTTGCCCTGAACTGCCAGGCTGTGCCCCATGTTAAAAACTTAAACTAGTTCCACCCCATAGTGGCCAAACCCTCCCCTGTGTGTCTCCACCCACTGAATGGGTGTTTTTAGAATAATAGGTTGGTGGTCTTAGGAGGGATAGTCGACTTGGGCTTTCTGCCCCAGACACCAAAATATCTTGCGTTATCCCTGCTGTGTAGTCTGGCTCATAGGCTGCATAGAAATGTTTTTTTTCTGTGTATAAATTTAAGCTGCTGCCCCTTTCACAGCTCCATGCCTGCCCATGTACAGAGTGCGGAGAGGCAAATCTTGCAGGGCCACTTCTGGCCACTTCATTCAGAGCAATTGTTCTTCACACAGAGAAGCTCTGCATAGAAAGAGTATTCGATATACTATAAAGAGTAAAGAAGGCATGATTGCCTATTTCCCTGCAAATATTTCCCTGTTGAGCAGAGGGAAATCCAGCAGAAGCAGCTTTTCCCAGTAAGGAGACGCAGTGATGGAGGGAAATGCAGCAGCTAAATTTTTGCCTGTTTTGCAGCTGGTAAACTCTGGACTGCCGGGGGCTGGGGAATGCAGTGACTTTTTTTCACATATCCACCACATTGGAACTCCTGCATTGTCTTCTGTGTGTCCTACGATCTAGGTTGAATGCCATACTTGAAAAAAATAAGTTTCTAGTCCTCATTGTTGCAGAGAGAAAAAGTTGAAGTTGTAATGGACGAACAATGAAAGTATGCTAGAAGAAGAAGGGGCAAGGGGAAAGGGCCCATATTCCTTGTCCTTCTGCTCCCTCTATTGAGTTCCTTGAACCCATCAAGGCTTTTCTGTTCTCAAGGGGTTGCTGATGCAACTACCAGGCCATGGTTTTTTCCTTGCTTCAGGTAACCTTTTCATCACTGACTTGCCGGCTGAGTTCTTCCTGTGCATCTGCCGTGTCTGTTGTGGAGAATTCTGGGAAATGTCTGAGGGCAAATGCTCAGGTCTACCTGGCAGCCCTGCCAGGAAGGAATCGTGAGGAAGTGCCACAGCAAAGTGTCTGCTTTCCATGCCCCAGGTTCAATCCCCTGGGTAGGGCTGGGGGTGTCTCCTGTCTGAAACTCCAGAAAGCTGCTGCCAGTCAGTGTAGACAATACTAAGCTAGAGGGACCAATAGTCTGACTTGGCAGCTTCCCATTTTCCCATTTTCCTCCATGTGCTGTGAAAGCACGCCTTAAATCAGGGGCGATGAACCTGTGTCCTTCAGCTCTGACCATTAGCCATTCTAGCTGGGGTTGATCGGCACTGGAGTCAAGCAACATCTGGAGGGCCGCAGTTTCCTCACCCTGAGGCCTAGCCAACCCTCCCTCAAGCTTCACATGGCAGGAAGCATCCACTAATGTAGCTGGCAAGCGTTCTCTCTCTCTGTGAAGTATGCCCACCATTACTGACATTTTCCGCCATTGTCCCCCTGTGAGCTTTGGAGGAAATCGAGGGTTTTCCCAGAAGGCAAGTAAGGAAAGGGAAAAAACAACAACCTTAGCCCGCGCTCTCCTTTCCCTCCCTGCGACTTAAAGCAAAGCCTCCCAGGCCTGACTTCTCAGCACCCCCACATCACCCTCTTCCCGCTGCCTCTCAAATTCACCTCACTCCAATTTACATAATTCCCAGGCACCATTAATCATTCTAATTAGCCGGAGCCAGTGAAGTGAATGCCGGAGAGGAGCTGCGTTAAGGAGGGGGGAGAGGCTTAACAGCTTGGGGGGAGAAAATGGGGGCTCCTCAAACTGCCCTATGCCCTCCCTAAGCCTATTTCTGTATCTGCAGCCGGTTCAAAATGTGGCTGCCCAAGTTCTGATCAAGTCCTCTGGAACATGATGTGAGATCTCGATTGTTCCAGCTGCATTTGGCTTTCGGTCTCTTCTTTGGTTTAATGGAAGCTTTTGGTTACTGCTTTCGAAGCCCTAAATCAGGGGTAGCCAACGGGGACGCCTCCAGCTTCCATCAGCACCAGCCAGTACTGCCAATGGTCAGGGATGGTGGGAGTTGTAGTCCCTCAACCTCTCCAGAGTCACAGCTTCCTTACCCGCAACTTAGGGTTCATGCCTGAGCTGTGGAGCAGCAGCTAGAGGTTGGGATAGGGGAGAAGCTTGGCTCATGATTTTAATGGGAACCTGTCCGATTCACACTTACAATATATGAACTGAAGTATCTTCGAAAATTTGCACTCCTCTGAATTTTGGGATCCAATGAAGGACAAATATTAGGGGGTTATCTTCTTGTATTCTGAGCAATTGGCATAACTAAAGGAGTTCGGCTAGAGAAGCCTCCTCCAACCTGCTGCTCTCCAGCTGCTTTGGGCCTCATCTCCCATCAGCCCCCGCCAGCATGGCCTGTGGTCAGGGATGATGGGAATTGAAGTCCAGTGATGTCTGGAGGGCACCACATGCAAGGGGCCTGCCATAAACTTTCATGGATGTCCTAGACTGGCCTCTTCATTCAGATTGTAGTTCTGCATTCTGAATTGAACACACTCAACTCTGGCGAACCAGAGCAGCTCACGGAAACGCCGTTTACCTTCCTGCCTATTTATCTACTTGCACTTTGATGTGCTTTCGAACTGCTAGGTTGGCAGGAGCAGGGACCGAGCAACGGGAGCTCACCCCATCGGGGGGATTCGAACCGCCGACCTTCTGATCGGCAAGCCCTAGGCTCTGTGGTTTAACCCACAGCACCACCCGCGTCCCCATGCCTCCTCTTAGCTTGGGTCATCACCTATTTTTGATGGTGAGCATCCCCAGAAGGGTCACTAGTGTCTCCTTTGAATCAAGAGCCACTTCCCAACCCTTGTTTGTTTGTTTTTTGAGGGGGGGTCAGGAGTGGGGCTATGCTGTGCTGAACTGGGTCAACGTTTAGTGTGCTGAAGTCACTGTGGCCCTGATGTGTTATTGGCAAGGGAGATAGACTGAGGAGTGCTTTGTCTGGCTTAATAAACCTCTCTCATTTCCAACACCTGTGTAGAGCCTGAATTCGGTTATCAGCAGGGCTCACTCTACACAGGCCTACAGCAGGGTTTCTTTGAGTTTATTCCTTGGGAACATACCTTGTCATTCCACTTTAAATATATAATGTATACCTCCAGGACATTTTAGGTGGGTTTTTAGTTTAGTTTTTTTAAAAAAAAGTATGTCAAATAGAGAGTTGAGGTAGGCGATTCTGCTGCTGAAAGGTTTCTTTAAAAAGAACAGTAAGAAATTTAAAAAAATGGAACGAAAAATGCATTTCGTTCTATAATGAATACATTGCGTTATAAGGCGTTACATGATTGTTTTATATTTGTAAGCCATTCCAGGATCCATGTGATGGTGGGTAATCTATGAAGCTTGTGAATAAAATAAAATCTTCCAAGGAAAAATGGGGGTACATCATGGAAGTTGGCCTTCTATGTGGGAAAATGCACCCTTAACCCATTATGCATAAATATAACACAATGAGAGTTTTTCCATAGCTAACACCCCCACTGCCCATAACCTAGGGCAGTGATGGCTAACCTTGACACTCCAGATGTTTTGGAACTACAACTCCCATCATCCCTAGCTAACAGGACCAGTGGTCAGCGATGATGGGAGTTGTAGTTCCAAAACATCTGGAGTGTCAAGGTTAGCCATCACTGACCCATGGTGAAGAGCCAAGTGCATGTCACTGGCTTGACCAGTGCAGATGTGCTCTGTCAGATAACCATGTTCAGGATAGACTTTCTCCCCCTTCTGCTCCAAAAGAACTCCCTGGTTTCTCTTAAAGGCTGTAGATGAGACTCTGTGGTGACCAGTGAGTACTAGTGATGGTGCCACAGTCTGCAATTGCCTGGTTCAGTATATGAACTTCTTCCACTCACAATGCTCATGCACATTCTAGACTGAGGAGGTGTACACATGACTCCAGTGGTTCCCAGCTGGTGGCCCACAGACCACAGGGGCTCCACGTAACCCACCCAGGGAGTCCGTGGCACCATTCACATAACAAAAACTACCATAGATACACCAATATTTTCCAAAAGTAAGGGGCCCATGGCTTGGCTTTTGAAAAACAGGGGGTCTGCAGTACTTTGCTAATTGGAAACCACTGCATTAAACCACTGAAATACTGTACATTCAGAGCACATACCCTGCCTCAAGAAATTCTGGGCACTATGGTTTGCTATGAGTTGCTGGGAATTCTCTCTCTCTCTCTCTCTCTCTCTCTCTCTGTGTGTGTGTGTGTGTGTGTGTGTGCGCGCGCGCGCACGCACGCGTAAACTACCTCACCCAGAATTCTCTGAGGGGAAAAATGGGCTTTGAAATACTGAAAAAAGCAATTAATGGCACAATATTTGCAGACTAAAAGAAAATAGTGGTAGCAAATGGCACTTGTATTCACTTGCATGATTTCCTGATGTTGCAGGAATTTCCACTCCCGGCTGCATTCCTGAAGGCATTCTTCAGCATCTCTAGATGTGACCTGTGTTCAGAACTTCCTAAATCTACTTTTAGTATCTGGATGTATCTTGTCAATGCATCCCCGGTTTAGACATCACCACATTCCCAAGCAATGTTCTTCCAGCTCAGTAACCAGCCTCTGCTCATCCATATGGAGAGCCCCAACCTTGCATTCCCCCCTCCTTGGTTAATTTCTTCCATGTCCCATTGGCACACATGGCTGCCTGTCAATATAATCATTTCTACCTGATGGAGTCAGGAAGGTCAGACCTGGGGAGACAGGGACTCGTGCCTCGCAGTGCCAGGCTCTTTTCCGCCAGTCCTTGGCAGGGCCCTCTCCTTATCTCACCCCTGTCAACCTCCATACTGAGCAAATGCACTTTGTTTGGAGACCACTGGATCCCAAATACAGCACGGCAGATTTTGACAACCCATTACACGTTATGTCCTCCCTTTTAGATGTAGCGCTTACCAAGGCAGAGGTGCACACTCTCCGTTTCAAATGAATGCCAATTCTGACTTGTGACAAACTGTGTCAGAGTAATCTGTAACAATTAATGGACCTAAGTTAGTCATGCCCACCCATTTCAATGGGCATTGGGTACAATTCTTCATGGTTTGCTTCAAATGGAGGAGGACTGCCATTAGATAAAAAGGCAACCAGGGCCGGTCCTCCCATGAGGCAAGGTGAGATGGCCGCCTCAGGTGGCTGGATCTACAGGGGCAGTCAATGCAGCCTCCAAGGCTTGCATCTCCAGCTGCCGCTGTAGCAGCAACAGCTGAAATGCACTCCTTAGAGGCTGAATCTGCTACTTCCTCAGCAAACCCACCATGCCATCTCTGCCCCACAGCTCCAACCCTTCTATCTTTCCACTGTCCAAAGAGTTTGACGCTACTGTGGAAAATCCCCAAACCAGTCTGATCAGAATGTTGACTGTTGTCGGTGGAAGTAGATTAGCTACCAATTAGTTTCAGGGCCCAATTCCAAGTGCTGGTTTTGACCTATAATGCCCTAAATGGCTCAGGACCGCAATACCTCA
The DNA here is from genome assembly GCA_034642065.1 of Darevskia nairensis. Classification (NCBI taxonomy): domain Eukaryota; kingdom Metazoa; phylum Chordata; class Lepidosauria; order Squamata; family Lacertidae; genus Darevskia; species Darevskia nairensis. The sequence goes on along the minus strand of JAWWNI010000351.1, from coordinate 34,870 downwards.
AGGACCACCTCTTTCCATATGAACCTACCTGGATCATCTTCTGAGGTCCTCCTTCGTGGGCCTCCTCGAGAGGTCCGGAGGGTGGCAACACGAGAGCGGGCCTTCTCTGCAATGGCTCCCTGTCTGTGGAATGCTCTCCCCAGGGAAGTTTGCCTGGCGCCTTCATTATACACCTTTAGGTGCCAGGCAAAAAGTTCCTTTTTAACCAAGCCTTTGGTTGATCTGATTTACATCCTATGCCCTTTTAAAATGTGGTGGTTTTTTTTGGGGGGGGGGGCTATTGAGTTGTTTTTGTTTTTATTATGTATTTTGTGGTTTTATATCTTGATTTTATCCTGTGAACTTCCCTAAGACCCCCGGGTATAAGGCGGTATATAAATTCAATAAATAATAATAATAATAATTGTTATTTTTTTAAAAAAGCAGTAGGCGGAATGCAATGGACCATTGCTGGCCAGCTGGACTCTTGAATAGGAGCAATCTGCACTGCAAGACTTGTTGCAAGCTCCACTTGCAAATAACAATAAACAGACCATGAGCAGTGAAGTCATAGTCACTGCTGGTTAGACCTCATACAGTGTATTTGGCATGGCAATGTGGTCACATATTTGTCTCCATGCTGGGCGTGGTCTCTGTGTTTTGCTTATTCCCTCTTTCTTTCAGCCCATGGCAGCTAAATTAACCCTGTGCCCTGTTTCGGAATACAAGCATTTGACCTCCGCCCCCGGCTCGGAAATGGCCCCAATAACACTTCCGCCTTTCCCTGCCCCGCCACTTCCCAAAGCTGGCCCTTCGGGGACCAGCCTGGCACCATCCCTCATCCAAACCAGCTCCTTGAATCGTGCTTGAAAGTCAGTCAGTACAGACAGGGGAGTCCTTAGGCACCACCTCACATTGCAATAAAAACACTGCTTAACTCATTTTGTCGCTCCTTAATCTCTGGGACCAACACGGCAACAGCTGTCTATATCCCATTACTATGAAAGATACCGGAACTTCGCACCTGAAAATGGGGCATTTGCAACATGAAGATGAAGGGAAGCAAAATTAACTGTGATGCCTGCTTCTTGGGTGAGGGCAAGGAACAGAATATCATTCCCCGAGGATTTTTTTTCCCACCCATATTAACCTTCTGCTCTGCTTTAATATGTAACGTCACCCTCTATATACCAGGGAACGAGTGACTTTTCAGTATTGTCTGATGGAGAGAGAGTGTGTGTTCTGTTTAAGAGGAAAGCTTGCATGTTTTTTCCACCAATGGAAACCAGATATCAGAGAGTCAGTGCAGTGTAGCAGTTAATAGTCCTTGTACAAGGGCCTGGGAGACAAGGTTTTGAATCCCCGCTCAGCCATGAAGCCCACTGAGTGGCCTTGGGCCAGTCATGGCCCCTCAGGCTAGCCTACTTTACAGGGTTGTTGTGAAGATGGAATGAGGAGTCAGAGATGCCACATTGAGCTCATTGGAGGGAAGGAGGGATGTAATAATAATAAATAGGAAATAAATAGGCATATAAGTAACTACTTGGCTTTTAAATCCTATTCTACACCCCCTCAAAAAAAAAAACCAAAAGAAAGAAAGAAAAACATGCAAAGGTAGGATAAAATATGAAAAAGAGGCAGCAAAGAGTTGGAGGAGTCTTTAAACCTAATGCTTAGAACAGGGGTAGGCAACCTAAGGCCCGTAGGCTGGATGCGGCCCAATCGCCTTCTCAATCCGGCCCACGGACGGTCCGGGAATCAGCGTGTTTTTACATGAGTAGAATGTGTCCTTTTATTTAAAATGCATCTCTGGGTTATTTGTGGGACCTTCATGGTGTTTTTACATGAGTAGAATGTGTGCTTTTATTTAAAATGCATCTCTGGTTTATTTGTGGGGCATATGAATTCGTTCCCCCCGCCTTCAAAATATAGTCCGGCCCCCCACATGGTCTGAGGGACGGTGGACCGGCCCATGGCTGAAAAAGGTTGCTGACCCCTGGCTTAGAATCATAGAATTGTAGAGTTGGAAGGGACCCTGAGAGCCATCTAGTCCAACCCCCTGCAATGCAGGCATCTCAGCGAAAGCATCCATGACAGTTGGCCATCCAACCTCTGCTTATAAAAACCTCCAAGGAAGGAGAGTATAAGTACAACAGTTGTTGTTTTATTGCACACCATCTATTTTAACCTCCACACCAGACACTCCCGTAGAGCTCCAGTCAGAGTAATTGATTGTTATTATTACTTTATACAGTGCCTCCCTACATTTGATGGCATCTGGGGGTGCTTTTTATTAAAAATGGGAATCAGGAGGATTAGAACAATGAACCTCTGTTGTGATCTAGCAAGGCTGTTTTTTGTCTTTAAATTGGGGCAGTCTGATCTTTATTGAGGGGGGGCAACACCACAACACATAGGATGCTACCTTATAGAGTGGTCCCTCGACTTACGAAATACTCGACATCCGAATTTTTCGACTTATGAATGAAAAAAGTGGCCGCACGCCTACGAATTTTTCGACATCCGAATGGAAATCCGTTGCCCGTTTTAGATGCAGTTTCCTCGACTTACGAATTTTAGATGCAGTTTTTTCGACTTACGAATTTTTTCGAATATTTTCTCTCCCAATGCATTCCTATGGGAAATCGCTTTTTCGACTTACGAACTTTTCGACCTACGAATGTCCATTCGGAACGGATTAAATTCTTAAGTCGAGGGACCACTGTACTGAGTTACAGTAGACCCTTGGTCCACATAGCTCAATATTGTCTACAGGAGGGGTCAGCAATGGGTGCCTGCAGGAGCAGATGTTCCCCCACCTCTCCCCACTGCTGAATCAGGCTTGAAAGATGCATCCTGTTGCAGCCAACAGCCACTGCTCCGCCTCTGAGTTACAACCCTTCCTGAAATGTTAGCAAACCTTTGCCTGGTGGAGTTCGCAATGCCGCCTTTTCTTCCTGAGCTACCAAGTTTTATAAAAACATGAATGGCATGGAGACAGGGCCAGATTTAGGTTTGATGAGGCCCTAAGCTACTGAAGGTAATGGGGCTCTTTATATGTCCAGCTGTCCTTTGTCAACAACAAATTGTCGTTGTCTTTTTTGTGTTGAATATATGCTATATGGTAATTTATGGACCTAATAGGTATCTAAAGCAGTCCATGCAGAATGTAGGCACCCTATATATAGAAATAAGCAAACTGGTGGTATTTTAGGGAGCAGGCTAGCAGGCGGGGCCCATTATTTACATCATAGGAGCCTACACAACACAAAACACTTGCTGAATGTAGGTTTTATTTTATTTATTTTTTATTTTGGAAATGTACATCCAGTTTCTTTTTCCTTTAAATTTTTTTGGGGCCCTAAGAGAGTGGGCCCTAAGCTATAGCTTGTTTAGCTTATACGTAAATCCAGCACTGCATGAAGACAATCCAGAGAGTTTCCTCCTCTCCCTCTCTCATGTCAGAATTTGCCATAGCCTAATGAAATGAATGTGGGACCCGGGTGGTGCTGTGGTCTAAACCACAGAGCCTAGGGCTTGCTGATCACAAGGTCGGCAGTTCGAATCCCCGCGACAGGGTGAGCTCCCGTTGCTTGGTCCCTGCTCCTGCCCACCAAGCAGTTCGAAAGCACGTCAAAGTGCAAGTAGATAAATAGGTACCGCTCTGGCAGGAAGGTAAACGGTGTTTCCATGCGCTGCTCTGGTTCACCAGAAGCGGCTTAGTCATGCTGGCCACATGACCCGGAAGCTGTACGCCGGCTGCCTTGGCCAGTAAAGTGAGATGAGTGCCGCAACCCCAGAGTCATCTGTGACTGGACCTAACAGTCAGGGGTCCCTTTACCTTTAATGAAATGAATAGGATTAGGCCAGGCAAAAGAAAGAACTTCTTCTGACCGTGCTTCATTTCCCCTGTAGATGGGTGATGCTGAGGGATGGACATGCCTCTGTGAATTAGCCCAAGGTAAGGCAATGTGGTGACAATGACAAACCTAGACAGCATCTTAAAAAGCAGAGACATCACCTTGCCAACAAAGGTCCGTATAGTTAAAGCTATGGTCTTCCCAGTAGTAATGTATGGAAGTGAGAGCTGGACCATAAAGAAGGCTGATCGCCGAAGAATTGATGCTTTTGAATTATGGTGCTGGAGGAGACTCTTGAGAGTCCCATGGACTGCAAGAAGATCAAACCTCTCCATTCTGAAGGAAATCAGCCCTGAGTGCTCACTGGAAGGACAGATCCTGAAGCTGAGGCTCCAATACTTTGGCCACCTCATGAGAAGAGAAGACTCCCTGGAAAAGACCCTGATGTTGGGAAAGATGGAGGGCACAAGGAGAAGGGGACGACAGAGGATGAGATGGTTGGACAGTGTTCTCGAAGCTACCAACATGAGTCTGACCAAACTGCGGGAGGCAGTGGAAGACAGGAGTGACTGGCGTGCTCTGGTCCATGGGGTGACGAAGCATCGAACACGACTAAACAACAACAACAAAGGCAATGTGGTGACCCCCATAGGTGTCTTTGGATGCCAGCTCCCCATGATCCCCAGGCAGCATGGGGAGGATGAGAGTTGCACTCCACAACATCTGCAAGGTCCCACGTTGACTACCTCTGCATTTGTCTTTGATGTTAAAAGAAAAGAACGCTGCTCATGCTTTGGGGTAGCCCTTTCTCCAGATAGCCCGTTGCGTTTTGAGGTCCCAAGACACCCCCCAAATAAATTCACACTTCACACAGCAATTTAAGTTTAAGGTTTTTGGCATAATTTTGGCCACAACTTTATTTAACTTTATTTAACATAATTTTGTTAAATTATGTTAAATTATGTTAAATTATGTTAATTATGTTAACTTTATTTAACATAATTTTGGCCACAACTTTATTTATTTAAATACAACCAATGTGTGTGGTTGCTTAGGCATTGGTTCAGACTATCTGTCCCCCGCCCTGGGACAGAACTGACATCCACTAGCCAGCGAAGTCAGTAAGGGTAAACACTTTTAAGGGGGAGAGAATGGAACTGGGTGTCAGGCCCTCACCTCTCCCCAAATGCTCCCAGGGGCTCTTGCGTGGCCCTAGCCCCTTGCCGGGGGTACGGACAAAAGCATGGAGAGCCCCTGGATTCCTTTAACGGAATACCCTTGCAGCAGCAGCATTCTGAGGGGCAGGCACAGCCGATTCCTTACCCCTCCACCAACCAATTTTAACCAATGCCTAACCGCAACCTTACAAGTTGTGATGATTTGCTACGCAGTAGGCAAAAACCAAATGGCACCAGCCAATCAGCCAAGTGGACATTATTCCTACCAGGCCCCTCCCTCAAAGCAGGCGACCCCATGACAGGCATAGCAAGGTCAAACGCAAAAGACCCTGAAAACAGGGAGGGTGGGCGGGAGATAAGGCCTATGGGTGTCAATCAACAATTCGCAACATCAACATCTCCCCAACAACAAGAGGAGCCCAATCACATCCGTGGCCATCCAAACTAACCCGCCCAGCAACAGAGGGGTTGTCTTGTTAACCCTTCCGCAACATGTGCTCTCCATGAAGGAGAACCAGCTTTGGCACCAGGTAGTGGTGTCAGTGCGTCTGTGCGTCTGTGCACGGATTTCTGTTGAGGCATGATGTGTCCTAGGCGCTTCCAGGCCCTGACAATGGTGCTAAGCACATGCATTAAGCAGACGCCCTGGTCCAGGAGGGACTGCTGGCTTAGCAGCATCTGCTGTGACCCTCGAGCTGTCTGAGTGCCACCGTGCCAGTTGCTGGATATTGACAGTCGCCACTCGTAGCCAGAGCGAGAACATGAAGTAAACACGATGTCACATCCAAGTGAGAGCCGCCAATTAGATACCTGCCCACTGCAATCTGTCATAGAGGAGGGCTATCTGGGACGGAGAGAGATGGGGAGCTGGGCCAAAGGGAAAGCTGGAGCACACAGCCTCTGTCCTCTGGGGAACGTTGGTGGGGCACAAGCTGGCGAAAGCTGTGTCGGAACGGAGAGGAGCTTGGTGGTGGCGGGGAGGAAAAGAGAGAAAGGACAGCCGGAGGCTTGCGAGGCATTGCTGAGGAGAGCTAGTGGGGCTTGTGCGGGCTGTGATTGATCTCTGTCCATGTCTCTTTCTTCCCTCGTCACCTTCTCCCTGGTTCTGCATGCAAAGCAACCGTCTGCCTCTCCGACTCGTGTCCGGCTCCATTCGTCAGCCAGACAGAATCTTAATCAACCACTTCACCGGAGGGGCCCAGGCAGGCTTCTGCTCTCTCTCTCTCTCTCTCTCTCTCTATCACACACACACACACACACACACACACAGAGAGAGAGAGAGAGAGAGAGAGAGAGAGAGAGAGAGAGAGAGAGAGAGAGAGAGACATGCACACAATGCATTGCTGATCTGTGGACAGATTTAAGAATCGGCAAGGTCAGGCAGGCTGCCTTACCTGGTCTGAGTTCCACAGGCACGCAAACACACAAGCAAAATTAGATCACACCCTCCTAATCTGGATTAAGAAACTGGAAATATATCTCTATGGATCTCTTTATATCTCTGTGTGTGTATGTTCCACCACTCATTCCATAGGTTGTCTGCAACTAAGTTCTACTCATTTCAAACCTGTATCCCAATTTGTAGAATGTGTCTTCTTTGTTTGTTTTTAGCCAATGGCTGGTTTCCCCTATTTTTGATAATCATAAATAGTTGCTTTTATATTGTTTCTACCGATAATTCCATTGCTTTATTCTTTTTGTGAACTGCTCCAAGGGTGGTGGTTGCTTTTCCAGTCAAGCGGTGTGTAAATTTTGGGAAACAAATCAACGATTTAAATTAATAGCCCTATGTTCATCTTGTCCATTAAGGTCAATGGGTGTGACTCTGAGTACCACTAACAGTGGATACAACCCCTTTAATTCACAATCGCTGGAATGGATTTTTAGGACTTTACCAGATATATTCTGTGTTTGGGATGTGACTAACAAATTTGGTAGCATGGGGATTTTTGCATGGAACGACACTGTGCCTAAATGGAGCCCCCCCCCTTCCTGACTCTTTGAGGAAAAATAAAGCACAGAATTTGGGGGTGCTATTGCACTGAAAGGCAAACCCTACCCTCCACCCCAAATCTGAGTCGTCTGCCCTACACTTACAGGGTTCCCACCATGTTTGGGTATATGCAACACCTCTGTGTGCCGAGCTCTCAAAAATGCACTGCATGTTGGGAGCATGCAAACCCAGCCTGAGTCCTTGGTATACGCAGATTCTCTCTTTACTACACCGGACCATCACAACAGAGAGTGTTTTTGCTGGTATTTGCTGAACAGCTGCTAGTCCTTGATATTTGAAGCCTGTGGACAAAAAGATAGCTACCGGTATGACAGTTTGTAACAGGTAGCCCATGACTGATGGCAAATTAGGAGCAGAGAGAGATTCGGATTTTTTGCAGGCCAATATAGGGCGAGGAGAATTTGCTTGAAAATCTCTCTCTCTCTCTCTCTCTCTCTCTCTCTCTCTCTCTCTCTCTCACACACACACACACACACACACACACACACACACACACTTTTTAATAGCTCTTGTGAAGAGGCACCATTAACCATGAATAGGACAAAAAGGGTGCGATCTCATGCATAGGGCAGAGGATAGGGGGCTGACTCTGTCCAAACCCCTCCACCTCTTTCCCTGGCTCCAATCTTTGCAGCAGATGCCCCCCAAATGCTGGTGACACCATTGAGTGACCTGCACTGTGCTAGGCAGTGGAAGGAAATCACTTGGAGGACATAAATAAATAAATCCATAATAAAAATGATGCTGGCCGGGTCCCCTGCTGCGTAGCTGCTGACTAAGCTTTGACCCTCGGATCTCTCCCAGATGCTGATGCCTGTCAATCACAACCTTGGACCCCAGTTATGATGGAATACGGGCAGGGTGGGCGTAGCGACTGGGTATCTCAGACAGGAGCAATGCCTCAGTGCTCTAAGGCCAGGGCTGAGCTTCAGGCCTTGTTTTCAGTGCCCGGAGCTTAGGATGCGCAAAATGTCACAGGGCTGGTTGATTTCTAGTTTCCCACGGAAGGAGAGCAGCTGCAACTTCTATAGGGAACCTGAAGCCAGCAGAGGGCTTCCCACTCTAGCTACAGCACCAGAGTGGTATACAATTGCCATTGTCTCGGGAAGTCAAGAAAAGAGAAGCCTTCCAAAAGGGAAGGGTCCATAGCTTTGCGTATAGAGGTCACCAAGCCACCCCACCAATAAATTCACACATGAGACATAATTTTTGTTTGGGTTTTTGGCATATTTTTGGCCACAACTTTTATTCAAATACAAAAACACGTGAGTGGTTGCGTAGGCATTGGTTCACCTGTCCAGTCGGGACAGAGCTGACCTACAGTCAGCGCAGACTAGCTGTCTAGCGGGACAGAGCTGACACCGCGTCAGCGGGGGGAAACCAGTCTGGGGAAGAGTTGAATGGAGGCTGGGGCTACCGAGTCCTCCCCCTTCCCCAACGGTCCCAGGGGCTCAAGCACGGCCCTGCAACCCACTGGGTTCGGGCAAGCATATTTTGAGCTGCTGGATTCCTTTACGGAATTCCCACGCACCATGATCACTTTTGGAGGGCAACCGCGCTCCAATTAACCAACACAACCAATGCCTAACTGCCAACCTTACAAGTTGTGACTAGTTGCTGTATAGTAGGCGAAAACCAAATGGCACGGCCAATCAGCCAAATGGAAAAATTCCTACTAGGCCCCTGTCTCAATGCAGACGGCCCCATGACAGGCACAGCAAAGTCAACGCACAGGCCTATACCAGGGAGGGATGGGCAGGAGATCCGAAGCTAACAGCAAGAGGGAAGGGCCGCACACACGTGCAGACCTATATATATGGACGCTGGGCTGTCCATCAAAATAGCAACATGTGCTTTTCCCCAGCAACAGCACTGGTCACTGCTGGCTGTGGCCAGCTAGCCTAACCCCCAGGGAGTGGCTTATTCTGCCCCTATCGCAACATGAGCTCTCTTGCATGGAGAACTCACTTTGTAGCAGAGCAGGCAAGTGGGAGCCGCAACAAAATGTTGCAGCATGGCATGCTCTTTTCTGGGTTCCCCCCAGTTTGCTAGCCCCGCCTTCTTTCGAGGCCTTCCGAATCAGAGGATGTGGCTTTCTGAGCCTTAACATACACCTCCCCCTCTATCTGGATGCTTCTAGATGACCTGCTTATTGAACATGCATCCTGGTCATTTTATCCAGGGAGATTAAACAGGTTTAGCTATTCGATGGGCATTCAGCCTGATTTGTTTGCAGGGGTGCAACATTCCCAGTCGCATTCCCAGTGAATTTTCCCATCCCTTTCCCTGTTGCAAAAAAATGTCTCATCTTCTGGAGAAGTAGTTGCGCTGTGCAAGAGCTCCCAACTAGCCCATAATTTTGCAACCTGAATTTGCTGGTATGTGGTTGAACCCCACCCCAGAATAGCGGCAGCCTGGAAGCTCACTCCCTCTCTTTTTAGTCTCACTGTGGGTTTTCACCTTAATTATTCATCCCTTTGAGCAGCAGTGCAGGGAGATAATTTTAGACTCTGGGCCATAGTTCCTGGGCTACTTTAGACTGGGATGTGTATTGACTTCAGTTACTTCGGCGTGTGAGAAGCTAAGCCTTGCTCTGTTTTTTTTAGTGTGTGTTTGTGTGTTCTCCTGCTCATTCTGTTGACTTCTGCCCCAAATTCTTGCCCTGATGACAGCACCCTGTTGCCTCCTGATGGCAACAGTCATCATATCAAGTGATGAATTGCCGTGGGCGAGCCAGCCCTTGGAAATGACAAATGGTGCAGTTTATCTCTACTACTGCTGCCCAACCTTTGCATGTTTTGAAATCCTGGGCTTGCTTTCAAATCTCAAGCTCATGATGACAAACAATCTGAGTCTGGGCATCCCTAGGGACCGTTGCGCTTCAAAAACAACACCTCCAGCCCCCTCAAATAGAGTCAAGCCAGGCATCTGACTCATGACATTCCTAACTCTGCAGTATCAGATCTGAACCAGTTAATGACCAGGCTGCACATCATGACATTCAGGATCTACAGATTTGTCTCTTGGATCCTTTCTCCAGCTATTGTCAGCCCAGCCTCTAAGCCTCCTGACCTTAGATCACTGGGAGAGAGACAGAGTCGGTGGATTTTTGACAGGGAAAGAAAACTGAGGCACATTTGATGAGGCATCCCCGTTGATGAGCCCTCGGGCAATCTAGGCTATGGATGCACATGCACCTTCCACCCCAATTCAGAAGAGAAGGGATGCTTGTACCATCAGTCAGATTGTTTCACAAATGTTCTCTTAACAGCCCCAATAGGAGCTGGCACGCCAATGTCCTTGTTGGTGTGCCATATAGTCAGTCAGTTGGTTGCCTCACAGACTGGAAACCAGGGTGCCCAGGTTCTGTTTCCAGCACAGGTGGAATCTCACAAGTCAGAGCCAGGAGAAGGTGGCTAGGAAATCCAGCAGTCACTCTGTCTAAATGGAACCTCAATGTTCAGAGGCAGAGTATGCATTCAAAGACAAGTTCCTGGGAACTGCAGGTGGGCAGAGCACTGCTGTGCTCTGTTTTCTCTCTGTGTTCCTTTTGTTTTAGAGGAGCGCGATGTTTGGAGAAAGGGGATCTTATGAGTCAAGACCAGATGGACTTCTTCTTCTGACACTTGCCTTCATATTTGTGTGTTTGGGGCCAGAGCAGGGAAAGGAATCGTCAAGGTTGTTGTCGCTTTAAGCAGAAGCGTCATTGACAGTGCGGATAAGCGATGCAATGCTTGCATCTGCGGGCAGGTAAAGAAGAAATCACGCCATGCACTTCAACACACTTAAGTGCTGTTCAGTCAATGATACCTCAAAGAGAACTACAGCAATGCTAATGAGTCATTAATACCCCAAGGAGATGTAAATGAATGGGAAAGGAGATTTACAGTTAGTTTACACAAAAAGCAGATCATGTGGCATTGCTATTCCTAGCCTGTGCCACTTCAAACTGCAGGTGAGGGGCTTGCATGATGTGTGTTTGTGTTTGTGTGTGTGTGTGCGTGCAATACAACCATTGCAGTGCTGAAGGGTGGGGTGGGGAAGAGAGCCAAGAAAGGTTCCTTTAACTAAAAAAGGTCTCTTGACCTGCCTTTGGGTGCTATACTGTAGACAATGGTTTGGGAGAATCAGTAGGGTTGCATGCACTGTTCCTTGTCAGTGCTGACTCCAGGGTTGCGACTGTGAGATTGCCATGTGAATATCCCTAGAAAGTAAACAAGGTGCAGTGTTGCTTTCTACTATTGTACCCCAAAATAGAGGGGTACAATAGAGGGCAGATGGGGGAGACATTCAACTGCTTTCACATTGAAAGGTGAACTTGCCTAATTTTCACTTTCTGAAGCTGAAACAAAGCCATCTTTTGAAATTTGCACAGCGCTCTGAATTTTGCTGTGCAGCTGCCCAGACAAGCAATGTGTACATAAAGGCATGGACTAGGGTAAAGTATGTTTAGTGCGGTGAAAATAAATACAAGAACACATTCTATTGTGGGATATCACTTCACAAAAATGTGTGTATTAGTAGAAATGTGTACTAAAATGCTGGTGATTTTTCATGGGAATTTAAAAATAAATAAATCACAAACTGATGTGGAAATTGCAGAGAGCCAAATTTAAGATTTGAAAAAACAAGAAACCGAGAGAATTGGAAACTGATATAGTCAACCATTCCTAGTTCAGAGCAGCTCAATATATTGACAGCCGAGTGAAATCATTTTGTGAACACCATCTTTTGTTGGTGCAGGACTGCGTCACTTCTACAGAACTCTTCCTCAGACAGAATCTTTACAGGATGATAAGATGAATGGGAAAGCTCAGAAAACTTGCCTGTTTTTACATCGACAAGAGGTTTCGGCCTTATAACAACTTTAAAAGCTCTACTCCTAAAAGAGGTCTTGCTTGTTTTGCCATCGCTGGATCACTCTGCATGCCAATTCCTCGGCCGCACTCTAACAGCAACTTCTCTCTGTGTCTTTCACTGTGCAGGACTGCTGGTTCGGGGTGCTGATTTTAACCAGCCAGCTGACAATTACACAGTTTGTCAAGGGGACAATGCAACACTAAGGTGAGTTTCTCCCTCTGACCGAGGAGTGTGTGTTGGTATATGTATATGTGGGTGGCTGAGAGAGTGTGTCCCTGCTGAATGATATGATGAGCCCTCCCCATTAATTTATTACCATGGACTAGACCAGGGGTCCCCAGACTCACCGCGCGGCGGGCCGATTCCTCCAGTGACAATCGCGCAGGGGGCCGGAGGGCGTGGGAGCACGCGCCCATACGCATGTGCTCTTGCTTTTTCCAGCACGGCGCGGCACTGGAAATATCGTTTGCGCGTGTGCACGGCCCTCCGCGGACCCGGAAATGACGTTTTGTGCATGCACAAACGCTATTTCTGGTGCCGTATCGACCCAGAGATGGGCAGCTGTGCCGCACCGTGCCACGCCGGTAAGAGCGGGCGGTGGCAGTGGGTGGCGGGGGTTGCCGGGGGTCACCAGGGGCCAGATAAATGAGCCCCTCAGGCCGCATCCAGCCCCCGGGCCGTAGTCTGGTGACCCCTGGACTAGACAATAGCCTTCCACAACCTAGTGGTCTTCAGAGGTTTTGGACTGCAACTGCCATCCAACCTAGCCAGTAGAGTCCTGCTAGCTGATGCTCATGGGATTTATACTCCAAAACCTCTTCAGGTTGAGGAAGGCTGCTGTAGTTTCTCAAGCTGTATGGACTCATATCTTCCTCCTGTTCTAAACTTACTAGAACTTCCACGTCAGCCCCCGCTCAACCCCACACCTCTGTGTTTGGGAATAGGGAGCCTGTGGCTTTCCAGATGTGTTGTGGTACAGCTCCCATCCTTTTTGAACAGTGGTCACACTAGCTGGGGCTGATAGGAACATAGGGAGTCAGACCTGTTGGCCCAGCTAGCTTCGCGTTCCCTACACTGCAGTGCCCATTGCTGCTGGTAGGGCAGAAGGCAAGGAGGCCAACAGCAGGTGGCGCCAGAGCGAATGGCAGGCAGAGCCAACTAATTCCACTTTTGTCCCCATCCTCCTCCCTGCTGGAGGAGACAACACAGAAACTAAGGAGGAAGAAGCTAACAGGCAACACCACTCCACAGACTGTAAGAAGGCAGACAAGTGAGGGCTAGCTGGGGGCAGACTGAGGTCAGTGGGGCAGTGCCCCAGTTGCCCTCATGGTTTGGTCTCCACTGCTATGCTGACTGGCTCTCCAGGTTTCCAGGTGGGGGTCATTCTCAGCAATACCTGGAGATGCCAGGGATTGAAGCTGGGACCCTCTGCAGGTGCTCTCCCAACTGAGCTGTGGCCTTTCCAACAAAACCCAGGGGATTTGGAGCCCAGCAAGATTTGTGGGGGCAGCCGCCTATTGCCCACATGTTGGCTTTCTTTATTAAATTGCCCTGAGGTAAAAGGAGGAGGAGAAGAAGAATAGTTTGGATTTGATATCCCGCTTTATCACTACCCGAAGGAGTCTCAAAGCAGCTAACATTCTCCTTTCCCTTCCTGCCCCACAACAAACACTCTGTGAGGTGAGTGGGGCTGAGAGGCTTCAAAGAAGTGTGACTAGCCCAAGGTCACCCAGCAGCTGCATGTGGAGGAGCGGAGACACGAACCCAGTTCACCAGATTACAAATCTACCACTCTTAACCACTACACCACACTGGGGATTAGCAAATGTAAGCACCTAGCGGACCACCGTACACAGGTCTTGTGCTGGGCCCAGGGACCACCAACCACCACAGACCTCCCATGTAGGGGAAGAGTGGCTCCTTCCAAGCAAAGCAAAATAGAAGCACACTCTTTGGCGACGCATCTTCCATCTACAGGTTTTGCGCCAGCAGAGAGCAGGACCTTTCCCTGACCCTGTTCTCCCATTCCCCCTTCCGTTGATGTCTGAACCCAGAGCAGGTTTCGTCCCGCAGTTCAATCGTTTAGCTCTCCCTGCCTATTAAAGTTTCACCGCAACATCTTGACAGTATTTAAATAAAATATGCCCTCTCCCCCCACCCCCCACCTCACGGCACAACGCACAATTACCTTCTCATAACGCGTTAATAGCAGCCGGCGGTGACTTTCGGGATGGCTAATAACTCTGTCAAATGCGGCATAAATTCACCAGGCCTTGGTGCGAATACTTCTGCATTGTTTCGAAGCAAGAGGACATAGGGAGGCTGCCTTATACTGGGTCAGTGCGAGAGACCGCCAAAAGCAGTGTTGCCTGTAACTGGCTGGCAGCAGCTCTCCAGAGTTCTCCCAGCCCTAACATTGGGGACTGAACTTGGGACCTGCACACAGAGCAGGTGCTCTGCCACTGAGCGACAACCCTTCTGGGTAGGCCCCCATAGGAGAGCCTTCTTTGTATTCTGAGGGAATTCCATTACCCCCACATTGAGATCATACCCCTCAACTGTCCTGTTTAAATCGGAACATCCCGGTTTTTTTGGGGGGGTGCTCTTGCGGGCCAGCAAGGCACCCAAAAATGCGCGGGAGAGCACACCTTGCATCTTTCAACCATATCAGTAGCGCAAAATTATGTGAAATTCTGCATTCCAAAATTAAGTGCAGTTATACAAAAGACATGTGCAGGGGGCTTGGTGCCAGGGTTACCGTATTGTTTTAGCCGCCCTTGCTTTTACAGCAACCTAGCACACAGAAAGGAAGCCAGAGAAGCTTACCCCACCCCCACATTGCAAAGAGATGCATTGAGATCCCCTTTCTCCCTCTCTGAGCAAGGACTGAAAGCAAGCCTGGGTTTTAAAACTCCATTCTCCACTCTGCACATGCTTAGGGGAGGAGTGATGGTTAGTTGCGTAAGTGAGATGCTGTGGGCTGCAGCCAGATTGACTTGAACCCATGCTATCCTAGCACAAGAGCACAAGAGCTGTAGTAGAGGAGGGAAGATACTCTGCACGTGCTCAGGGACAGCCCTTAGAGCATCTCACAGGTTGTTTGGAACACATGCCCACCTGGCTTTAAACAAGAGAGCAACTGCAGCTCTCAGCAACCACTGGCTGCCAGAGATTATCCCTTTTTCATGGGGGAATCAGCCACCAAGCCAAGGTTTCATGTGGCAGCATTATAGCGTTCCATCTGGCCCTATGATGACCTCTTGTTCCCAGCACAAAGGACCTCTGCTTGTTTCTTGCTCATTGCTCTTTCTCTTCTTTGGTGTTCCATGCGCTAATGGGTCTCAGTGGAACAGACTCGGTGCCAGTTCCAGATGTGGCCGTTATTTCTCGCGCTCTCTGGATGGTTTTTGTGTTATGATCTGACCAATTAGCCCTCGAAACATAGGGAGCTGCCTTATCTTGCGTCAGAACACTGGTCCTGTTCACTCGGGGCCAATCCGTGCTCGCCTTCTTCTTCTCGGCCAGTCGCACACATTGTCCAGCACTGACTAGCAGCAGCTCTGCAAGGTATCAGGCAGGGTTCTCTCCCAGGGCTACCTGGAGATGCCAGGGATTAAACCTGTATCCTTCTGCTCGCAATGCACATACTCTATTACTGAGCTACAGCCCTTCCCAAGTACTTTAGCACCTCATCTTTCGGGCTGAGCATTTGGGTTTGGGCTGGGTGTTCATCAGTATGCGGATGATACCCAGCTCTACCTCTCTTTCAAATCGGAACCAGTGAAGGCGGTAAAGGTCCTGTGTGTGTGTCTAGAGGCGGTTGGAGGATGGATGGTGGCTAACAGATTGAGGTTGAATCCTGACAAGACAGAAGTACTGTTTTGGGGGGACAGGGGGCAGGCGGGTGTGGGGGACTCCCGGGTCCTGAATGGGGTAACTGTTCCCCTGAAGGACCAGGTGCGCAACCTGGGAGTCATTTTGAACTCACAGCTGTCCATGGAGGCACAGGTCAATTCTGTGTCGAGGGCAGCTGTCTACCAGCTCCATTTGGTACGCAGGCTGAGACCCTCCCTGCCTGCAGACTGTCTCACCAGAGTGGTGCATGCTCTGGTTATCTCCCACTTAGACTACTGCAATGCGCTCTACATGGGGCTACCTTTGAAGGTGACCCAGAAACTACAACTAATCCAGAATGTGGCAGCTAGACTGGTGACTGGGAGTGGCTGCCAAGACCACATAACACCGGTCTTGAAAGATCTACATTGGCTCCCAGTACGTTTCTGAGCACAATTCAAAGTGTTGGTCCTGACCTTTAAAGCTCTTTAATAGCCTCAGCCCAGTATACCTGAAGGAGCATCTGTCCACCCCCATCGTTCTGCCCAGACACTGAGATCCAGCTCCTAGGACCTTCTGGTGGTTCCCTCACTGTGAGAAGTGAGGCTATAGGGATCCAGACAGAGGGCCTTTTCGGCAGTGGTGCCCGTCCTGTGGAACGCCATCCCATCAGATGTCAACTACAGTGGGACCTCGACTTACGAAGATAATGCGTTCCGACGCGATCTTCGGTAGTCGAAAATACTCGTAAGTCGAGTCCCCATAGGGTCGAAAAAATCCTATTCAAAGCGGCCGCGACTTCCTTTCGGAAGTCGAAAAATTCGGTTGCGGCGGCCATTTTTTTTTCTTCCGGAAGTCATTCGGAAGTCGAAAAACACGTAAGTCGGGTCACTCGTAAGTCGAGGTCCCACTGTACCTGACTTTTAGAAGGCATCTGAAGGCAGCCCTGTTTAGGAAAGTTTTTAATGTTTGATGTTTTATCGTATTTTTAATATTCTGTTGGGAGTCGCCCAGAGTGGCTGGGGAAACCCAGCCAGATGGGACGGGTATAAAGAATAAAATTATTATTATTATTATTATTATTATTATTATTATTATTATTTTGGTGTCATAATGCCATACCCATGGGCATAATAGGATATCACTGGTATGGATAGGCCATTTCTTCTTGCAGGCATCTCTGGCTCAGGCAAGATATTCACAACTTACAATCCCAGAGTGGCTAATGTGGTCCTCTAAGCATTGTTGGGATTCCAGCTCCTGCCAGACCCAGCACCAGGGTGTCCCATCAAAAGCCATTCTGCTGAAGCCCCCCACCCCTCCAACCTGGAAATGCCCAGACTGGACATGGCAGGAGCAGTTCCATGCCTTTAAAAACATTTAGACGAGGAGCAAGGGTTCCATTCTAAAATCACAAGAGAGATGCACACCAGGAGAGCAGAACCCTCCCCTCCTTTATGCTTATTTCCCCAAAATTGAGCTCAATCAGAGCTGAGCGCTAATATACCTTAAGGCAATTGACCTTGACAGGGAGAAAAGGGGAACATGATAGAAGTGTATGGAAATTATGCCTGGTGTGAAACAGGGGTGGATGTGCCTGTTAATTTTGGTTTCTCGTTTTTCCCGTGTTGGGATCGGTTTGCCACATTTCTGCAGCCATTTGTGAGTTGTTGGTTTAACAAAGGAAGCCTCGTGAAAATTTGTCAATGTTTTAGTGCAAATTTCTACTAATATACACATGTTTGTATGAAGTTTTGATGAATAATCACATTTTACAAGAAGCTTTCCCTTATATAACAGGTGGTGTGTGTGTGTGTGTGTGTGTGTGTGTGTGTGTGTGTGTGCGTACTAACATACATTTTCCTGCACATTTTCACCAATACATGCTCTCTCTTTTTGGCGCATCGGATGGAGAACCACACTGGAGGAGTATGAATGACTGGCTTGCGTGCTAGTTCAAAATGTGAGAGTTTGGTAGTTTCTCATTCCAATGTGAAGAAAATCAAATTTCTCCCCCATCACTAATGTGAAGCAAGTAGATGGCGATTAGTTTCTCTCTCTCTCTCTCTCTCTCTCTCTCTCTCTCTCTCTCTCTCTCTCTCTGTGTGTGTGTGTGTGTGTGTGTGTGTGTGTGTGATGGTCACCAATCTAGATGGCTTTAAAAGAGGACTAGACAAACATATTCTCCAAGTGCCCCGAAAATGCCGGGACTGTCACAAAAACCCTTAAGCCATCACGGCTTCTCACTTGGTCACGCCGAGTCCCAAATTTCCAAGGGACCTTCCCTTGAGTGCAGTATTTCAATGTGTTACTGGAAGTTCAGATCCATGCATCCCACTAACACATTTCTTAGATCTAGGCCTCCCGCTCCATTTCCCCAACTCAATATGGCGTCACTTTTTTTTTTTTTTAAATGAAAACGAGATCTGGGTCACTTGAATGCCCCTAAGAAAGTCTTTCACCATTTCCCCGCTTCTCGGTCAGTCAGTCTCCCATAAAGAAAGCAGTGGGTTGGGGAGCGAAGACGGTGGGGCTTGTCCACGAAGCCACCGCCACGGCCGAGAGGGGCGCCGAGGGGTCACAGGTGCTGAAGAGCAGCGGTTACAGATGCTTGGCCCCCGGCTTGCTTTGTTTGGCCGCTGCGTCTGTGTCCCTGCTCTGGCCTCTGAGGAGGAGGAGGGGCAGGGGCGGGCTGTGGAAGGATGGCAAACTCCTGTGACCACCTGGCACTAAGGTGGTGGCACTGCGGGAGAAAGTGGCTGTGCTGGAGGTGGAGATGGGCGCAGGACAGAGCCATATGGAGCAAGAGAAGAAGAAGGTGTGCCTCAAAGCCCAGGACAGAAATAAATGTTACCAAGAACTCTGGCCACAAGTTTTAACAAAAAATCATAAGTTTACTCGTGAGTAAATTCAAATATAATATCAGTCCTGTTAGGAATTACAGTCTTAAACGAAAATAATAATAGTTTCACAATGAAAAGTCTCTTGGAATTCTTTTGGAGGTTGAAGCAAGGGCTTCTCAGATGTATAATGCGAAAACTGGAAACCAGGACAGGGCCCTGTTTCGGGGCAGATGCCTTCTTCAGCTCGTTTTTTTGAAAAGAATGCAAATAATATATAGTTTCTGTTTCTTTTAAATCTTGGTAGATGTAGCATCTTCGATAAGTGGATCAATGTGTATCCAAGGTTTCCTGTGTTTTTCTATGCGTTTCCCCTTCTCAAAGCCCAGGACAGCACCCCCATTTTCATCTGAGGAATGCTGGAGGGTAGGGACAGCACAATGGCTACTCTCGGTAGTGGCGCCCGCCCTGTGGAATGCCCTCCCAGCAGAGGTCAAAGAGATAACCAACTATCTGACATTCAGAAAATACCTGAAGGCAGCCCTGTTTAGGGAAGTTTTTAACCTGTGATATTTTAATGTATTTTAATATCTGTTGGAGGCCGCCCAGAGTGGCTGGGGGGACCCAGCCAGATGGGCGGGGTACAAATAATAAATTATTATTATTATTATTATTATTATTATTATTATTATTATTATTATTACCATCTCTGGCTCCACAGCTGGAGGCAGCAATGCTTCTGAATACCAGTTGCTGGAAGCAACGGGAGGGCAGAGTCCTCCCATGCTCAAAGCCTGCTTGCCAGTTTCCCAGTCGGCCACAGTGAGAACAGGATGCTAGCCTAGATGGGCCCCGGGGCCTGATCCAGCAATGTTTGTCTTTTGTTCTTCTCCTGCTCTTTTTAAAATATAAATTGCTTTGTTCACTCAATAGACATCAAAGCAACCAAGGATGCTCTTTGAGGGAACGTGGGTCAACAACATGGGGCGGGAGAGCAGGGAGAGTCCCCCCCTCCCCATATACCCCCCTCTGCCACTATGCTTCCAGCCCCCTCTGCCCACGCCCAGCTGGAAGTTGTGAGTCAGCATGCGGAGATCGTCTCTCTGCCATTCTCCCCCTTCCTCCTCCCCCCACCCGCCAGCGCCCCACTCCAAACAGCCTGCAGTGTGCCGGGTTCCCACCAGCCTGAATCAGCAGAGGCTTTGACCTACTTCCCAAGACCTCTCCCTCCTGCTCTCTCTCTCTGCAGAATAGAAGGGGGAGGAGGTGGAAAGGAGCCCTCGCTCGCTGGCTGGCTGGCTGACTTGCTTGGCAGGAATACTAAGCGAGCTGCAGTACAGAGCCTACGTCTTTTGTTAGCTCCCAGGGGCAGGTCACCCCCACCCAGTACCCTGTCTCCATGGAGGAATTTTGGCAAAGCTGGAGCAGAGATCCACCTAGTCCAGCGTTCTCTCTTTCCCACAATGGCCATGATGCCTTTCTATGCTGCCTCCTTTCCTTGGATGTTGAGATATACTGCAGCTCTGCAAGGAGGTTTTAAGATCCTGGCTCATCTACTACCACCTTTTAAAAAGATGGTGGTTTTAAAAGGGCGACAAGACAAGCTCACAGAGGATGACGGCCTTCAGTGGCAACTAGGCATGGGGCCTATGTAATATATTCCCTGCTGCATCAGAAGCAGAAGGCAGCACTAAGTACTTTGTGCTGGAGAGAGCGTTTGAGCTCATGTCCTGCTATTAGGGTGTTGGTTTGCCACTGTGGGATCAGGATGTTGGATCAGATGGAGCTTTGGTCTGATCCAGCAAGGCTCTTTTTGTGGTTTTAATCCTCTCTCCCCTAGCTGCCATCACAACACTTAATGTGTCAGGGACTGGACTGAGGAGGAATGGTGGGGGCGCCAGTAGGAGGACAGTATAGATTCAGAACAGTGGTTTTCAGAAGGGCATTGTTCAGAGGCTGCAGCTGGGGGATATTGGAAGAGGAACAGCAGGTGGAAGAGGAACAGCAGGAAGAAGAAGCACCAGGGGAGAGACAGCTGACAGACTCAGTGTCTTTGGAAGGCATTCCTGAATGCCCCCCCCCGGACCCGGCGTGCATTGAGGGTAGTAGAACAAAGATCTCAGAGGCAGAAAGCTCAGATTAGCCGACGCAGGGGTGATGTAGAATAGGAGAGATGGAGGGGGGGACTTTACTTGGAGCAACGCCATTATTTAGGGAAGACTGCATTCCTTCAGCTCTCCCTGTGAATATTAATAAATTACGTGGTAAGAACTATTATTGTTTTTCTGTTTCTTGGCTGCTACCGTGAGAGGGATGAGATCCACCAAAGCCTGACATATTGCAGCAGTGAGTTCCACCCGTTAATCCCACCTTCTGAAAAGAAGGAACCACTTCCTTTTTGCCAGTCCCGGAGCTAATGCCCATCGGACTTATTGGGTTATCCCAATTTTTGTTACAATAGCTTTCTGCCACTCTGTATATATAACATTTTTTATGTGGTCCTACCTTCCAACGGCTGGCAGGGGGGAAGAGTTAAGCAGGTCCTACCCACCACCTACCGACCAACCAATATTTCGCTTTCCTTAAAGCTTTAAAAAAAAAATCAGGAAAAACAACCAGATATATTGTAGATTTGGCCCTTTCTGTCCCAGGAATCTCACCTTCTCCCGGACACTTTCACCAGGCATTGTGCGGCAAGATGCCACTAGCAGATATCTCAGCTCTGGGTTCGTGGCAGAATGTGAGGGGCAGGGCAGGGTGTGTGGAGGAATAGCATCTATATAAAATATCAGGGTCAGCTGCAAATTCAAGGGGAAAACACAAAGCCCTTCCCCTCCCCACCCCAGCTTTTCCCCAGTTATCTTTGGAAGACTTGTCCAATCTGTGCCTGACAGCTGTCAGGGACCAAGAAACGGGATTACTTAGCGCCCACTCGCCTTGAAGGCGAGAGAAAAAGCACTCCGATAATTAAATCTCGAGGCCGGAGCCACAGGGCAAGGGGGGGTGCAGAGTGAGAGGGGGAGGGAGGGGAGAGAGAGAGAGAGAGAGAGAGAGAGAGAGAGAGAGAGGAGAAATGAAGTGGCAGGAATAGTAGCGAGATGCCAAGGGGGTGGGCGGGCAGATGCCAGGGCCTCAGAGAGGGTGGCTGCACTGAGAACACCCCAAGCCCATTTGCAAGGCAAGGGTTGCTTTTGAACGTGCCCGCGCAGGATTTAAATTCAGCAGCTGAGTTCACAAAGTCTGGGATATTTTAATGTCCCCCCCTCTCTCCCCCCTCTCCCCAACACTCATTATTTTCGTAAATCCACAGTTTGGAAGGTGTTCAAGTTTTTAGGGCTTGATAAAAAGAGAGAGTGAGAGAGAGAGAGAGAGAGAGAGAGCTGTAATAACATGGGCTTTTGGACTTCAAAGGGCTTGGGAGGGAGAGAGAGAGAGAGAGAGAGAGAACGAGAGAGCGCCAAAGGCCTCAGCAATCTGTGAGGAAAACTCAGGAGTACTTTCGTTCTCTCCTCCCTCCCCGCCACACTTCTCCCTCACATGTTACAAGGCTGCGTAATAAATTCTGCTCGGCTGTGTGCTACAGAGGTGGAAATGGGCCCAGCTTTCCCTCGGATTACAAACCGAGCGATATACAGAGCAGGATATTGCTCAGGTGCTGAGGTCCCTGTTCTCTCAAGGCCCCAAGATGGCGGCTGTTGCCTGGACTGGGTTCATGGAGGCAAGCTAGGCCTCGAGATTATGGGTGCTCCCTTGCCAGGACCTGAGTGCATAAATGCCAATGTAAGTAGGCCCCGCTTGTGCTGTATATCTGTCCCTCTTTGAGGCAGATATATTGAGCGAAGGCTGGGATTGGAAGGAAGTGGGATTCGATTCAGTTTGCACTTTCTGAAACGGTACACGAACCGAAGCACAGCCCATCCTTTGAAATTTGCTCTTCTCTGAATTTTGAAGCCAAGTTCCCTAGCCAAGAAATACATGTCTGAAAATACATGTATATCAGGGTAGAGCATGCCTGGAAATGCATACATTAATGGGAAGCATCACGCAGAAATTCATCACTGGTGATTTGTTTTAAGCTGTTTTTAATAGCGTATTTTACATTGCTGTAACCCACTCTGGGACCATTCTGTTGAAGGGGTGCGTGATAATAACAGCAACAGCTTTGCAAAAACGTGCAAATTGCATACAAATGTGTAACATTGGGAGAAATTCACACTAAAACGTTGATGAATTTTCATGAGAACTTTTTTTCTTTGTTTTTTAAATAAATAGAAAACTGATGTGGGAATGTAGAGAATCGGAGACTTAAAAAAACAAATAAAACACTGAGAGGAAACTGAATTGAGAAACTCTCTCGTTCCTACCTTTACCTTACCGACCTCCCTGACCCTAACCTTCCAGAATATTTGAAGATTCGGAACAGATGAAATATTTCTTCACACGGCACATAGTTAGACTTTGGAATTCGCTCCGATGAAAACTAGGGATGGCCACCAATTTGAATAGCTTTAAAAGAGGATTGGAGAAGTTCATGGGGGGTTAGAATATCAGTGGATATCAGAAGTACATTCGGGGGGGAGGCGTAAGGATAGCAATGGGGTTCCCATAGGCTTCTGGTTGGCTGCTGTGAGAACAGGATGCTGACTAGCTGCATCTTTGACCTGATCCAGATGTTCTTATGTCCACTGCAACATCCCTCAGAATCCGATATAGGAGCCAGCCCTGCCCCTACTTCTGCTGTTGCCCCGTTTTCATTCCAACGTTATGCCGCTCACCTTTGCTGCTTAATTCCTCTCCCTTCTCTGCAGCTGCTACATAGACCAGCAGGTGACGCGCGTGGCGTGGTTGAACCGCTCCAACATCCTGTACGCCGGCAATGACAAGTGGTCCATCGACTCACGGGTGCAGCTGCTGACCAACAGCCCCTCGGAGTTCAGCATCATGATCACCCATGTGGACGTGTACGACGAAGGGCTCTACACTTGCTCCTTCCAGACACAGGACAAGCCTCACACCTCGCAGGTGTACCTCATTGTGCACGGTATTGCTATTATTATTACTATTGTTACTATTATAATTTCATACCCACCCTCCACCAGCAGCAGCCCCAGGCTGGGTTAAAACAATTCAGAATTCAAAATCCTTCCCTGACGGCACCAGGTGTTTCTCCAGCAGCATTTCTCCAAATTGCCTAACTAGCAAAGGCGCAGAAGTCCTGCCATCCTTTGCATCTGACTGTGTAGGTATAGCTCCCCAGAACTCTACCCTCCATCTCAGAGGAGAGCTGCACTTTGGCGCTAGACAACTTGGAATCTCTCTCCAGCTGTCAAAACCAAACAGAGACTCCGCTCCTCCGCTGGTTCCCCAACCGCCTGCGGGATTTCTGCAGCATTGGCAAAAGCCACAACTGCAATACTATCCCACCCCATAATTACACCCAGCCCACCCACCCCCTTTTCCCACGGTTGCTGGAGCTGGGAAGCCAGTACAATAGGAGCTGATTGGACCCCGGTCCGGAACGAGGCGCCTGGGCGTCAGGAAACAGCTGTTCTCAGCTCCTCCATCATTCGCCGTCGCCTACGTCACCCCAACCTATCAGGGCAGACAATGGGGATCATTAGGCCCAGTCAGGAAAAAAGCAATTTCTTTCTCGGGGGCTCTTCCGCTGGGGCAGAGAAAGCAGTTATTGGGAATTAACCCTGAAAGCACTAGCCTGGGGATTTGCTGAAGAGGCACTCAAAATGCAGCTGTTTCTGGGGTGGGACAGCTATTTATAACAAAAAAAAGGCAAGCAAAATGTCTGACATCATGACAAGAAGACTAGGATGTATTGCAAGGACCCCTGGAGAAGGGGAGCGGGTTGCAATGCTTCTTTGCTGACCCCATGCCCGGAGTGACATTGCATTTTCTCCCAAGGAATCCCCACCTCTGGTCAGACCTCGCCTGGAATACTGTGTCCAATTCTGGGCACCACAGTTCAAGAAAGATACTGACAAGCTTGAACATGTCCAGAGAAGGGCAACCAAAATGGTCAAAGGCCTGGAAATGATGAGGAACGGCTTAGGGAGCTGGGTATGCTTAGCCTGGAGAAGAGAAGGTTAAGGGGTGATATGATAGCCATGTTCAAATATATAAAGGGATGCCATATAGAGGAGGGAGAAAGGTTGTTTTCTGCTGCTCCAGAGAAGCGGACACAGAGCAATGGATTCAAACTACAAGAAAGAAGATTCCACCTAAACATTAGAAAGAACTTCCTGACAGTAAGAGCTGTTCGACAGTGGAATTTGCTGCCAAGGAGTGTGGTGGAGTCTCCTTCTTTGGATGTCTTTAAGCAGAGGCTTGACAGCCACCTGTCAGGAATGCTTTGATGGTGTTTCCTGCTTGACAGGGGGTTGGACTGGATGGCCCTTGTGGTCTCTTCCAACTCTACGATTCTATGATTTTACCTGCTGTACCCTGGCCACTAAATGTTAGTGGTGTTGGGTAGGAATAGAATATGTGTCCCTCACTGTAGTCCCAAGTGCAGGGCTTCACACTGGTGTTAATGGCATCCCCACACTTCCATGGAATAAATTAAAGGGAGACAGCTGGGGGCATCATAAAGTCAGATATGAAGGCTCAGAAATCAAACCTTCATTTCTCTGCATGCATGGGACTGGTAGGGTGGAAGGCAGGGAGCCCAACAGTAGATGGCGCCAGAGCCTGCTAATTCCAGTTATGTCCCCATCTTCCTCCTCCCTCCTGAGTTCTGCAAGGGTCACACTGAGACTAAGGAGCAGGAAGCTGACAGCCAGGGCCACCCCTGGGACCGAGTGGAGGTAATAAGGCAAGCAGGTGCAGGCTGCGGTTGGCTGGGTGGTGTCCCACCACCCCAACGGACTAGCCTCTACTGTCTCTCTGTCTGCGTAGGCCCATCCTAGATACTTACTCTTGCTCACTCCAGGGCATGACAGAACATTGAACGGAATCAGTGTCAGCTCTAGGTTTTATGGGTGCCTCTATGCAAGTTGCCTACAGGGAATGAGTCTTTCAACAGTGTTCCTGCTGCCCATTTGCTTGCCCTCTCCCTCCGGACCCAGTCTGCAGGAGAAAGGGGGCAAGACGAGCCAAGGGTATCTACAGCTCCTCATTGCACTTGCCAATCTCATGGGGGATTGGAGAGGGCAAGTGAATAAACAGTCCCAGCAAAGAAGGAAGGGTCAAGGATTCTTAGAAACAGCAGAGGCAGATTTTGGGCAGCGCAACCGGTTCCTACACACAGGGTCCAGGGGCAAGAGGGTGCCTCCTTCCCAAAGCCTAGTTAATGCTTTCCCAGCTTTGAGACCCCGCCACAGCCTCACGCCTCCTTCCCAAAGCCCAGCACC
Source organism: Darevskia nairensis (assembly GCA_034642065.1). Taxonomy (NCBI): domain Eukaryota; kingdom Metazoa; phylum Chordata; class Lepidosauria; order Squamata; family Lacertidae; genus Darevskia; species Darevskia nairensis. The sequence goes on along the minus strand of JAWWNI010000351.1, from coordinate 8,941 downwards.
TTGCTCATCTGGCTTTGGGAAGGTGGCCCGAAAGCTGGGGGGGGGGGCATCAACTTTTGGCCTTTGCCATATTACCAAGATCCTCCCTTGTCCCCTATTGGAAGTTGAGGCTCAGCTGGTACCCAATGATGCTGATACCTGGCAATATCACCGAATGTAATATGTAAGAAGAGAATTTGAAGATAAGCCTGTAAATGGTTGCTAGCCATGCTGGCTATGTTCTGCTTGTTGTAGGCAAAATGCCTTTGGAATCCCACTTGCTGGGAATCATGACTGGGGAGAGCAGTGGTGTTCAAGTCCTGCTCATAGGCCTCTAGTTGGCCACTGTGAGAGCCAAATGTTGGCTTTGGTGGGCTTTGGCTTCTTCTTATGCTCTTAAGTAAAGTTGTCAAGCGACCAGAGCGTAGCTTTGCAGTCAAACACAATCATTTGTTAATTGCTGCAGGGCAACTGGCTGTTCAAAACCTCAGAGGCACTGTCATTAGGGTTGTGTCAAGGAAGACAGGGCCCCCTAGTGTTCGGAGGCCAGGTGCGCCTTGATATTCACTGCCTCTCTCCTCCAAACTCTGCAGTCCCTGCTCGGATCGTGAACATTTCGTCAGCAGTGACCGTGAATGAGGGGAGCAACGTGAATCTGCTCTGCCTAGCAGTGGGGAAGCCAGAGCCGACGGTAACTTGGCGGCAGTTGAAAGGTAAGGGAGACTGGAGAGGGGAGGAAGGCTGAGGGTATCCCCTTTGTCCCCTATTCTGGCAGGAGCTTGCTCACCCCTCTGAGCAACTGGTTTCCTCTGCAAATGAATTAAGGCAGGAAGAAGGAAACCTGTTTACAGATTCGAACCATATGAACCCACCCAGACCCTGAAATCACCGCCTGAGACCCTTATTTCTGTGCCTCCTTCATGGGAGCTTCAGAGAGTGGCAACATGAGAAAGGGCCTTTTCTGCAGTGGCTCCCCATTTGTGAAATGCTTTCCCAGGGAGGCTCGCCTAGCACCTTCACTCTTCTAGGTGCCAGGTGAAAACTTTCCTCTTCAACCAGGCTTTTGGCTGATTAGCATTGTATGCCCCTTTAAATGTGTTCTTTAAATGGGGGGGTGCTATGGGTTTTCTTTGTTCCGGTTATTGTTTTTATTATGTCTTTTGTGTTTCCATTTTGTATTTTTATGCCTTGAGATCCTCGGATGAAGGGTGGTATGCAAATTTAATGAATAAAACAAATAAATAAAATCAGAGCCAACGATTGCCTCCATCTCAAAGCAGGTTTCGACCCAAAGAAATGCAACTCATACCCATGTACATCTGTTAAGCAGGTGAAATTTGGTACTGGGTACAGAAATTAGCACCTCCTCTTTCTTTCTTTTTTAAAATAAGAAGTTTCCTCTCCTTAAAATGGCAGAATGGGCTTGAAAGAGTATCTTCAATGGCTAGTGAAATTCCAGAATTGTGGCAGAAAAGATATTTCAGTGGCAGAGAGTGAGGATCTAATCCCCTGCTAAACATAGCTCCCTCGCTCCTCCCCATGACTTGTACAAGGCAGTGCTTAATTATTCCAGCTGCAGAATACAGCTTTTCTTCTTTTTCTTGGTGCAGAGCTTTGATTTGTTTATCAGCACGCACAGCTCAGCCTCGTAGGCCAAGCTGCTCCCCATGTATGTGTGCCGCTTTAGCACACATAGCTTGTGGGGTGTGTGGGATTTTCACAGTTACGAGACTGGGATTTTTAAGATTTGATTTTGAGTTTTGACGAGTTGCCTAAAATGTGTTCGAGGAGTGAAGAGAATCAAGCAGCAATTAAATCTTGCTGGGAAACCAGAGACACAGACTCACAGGAAGATGGAATAAATCCTCACCTGGTTTAGATGAAAGAGCAGTATCATCAGCTGCACAGGGGTGACAAACCACTCTAAACCATAACTCGTGCCTAGTGCCCTCCCAGGCTTTTAAACTTTTAAAAAAGACTTTCAATACCTTAAAGCTGATATTGATTCCTATTTCAGTCTCTAGTTTGGTAGGGTTTCAGGTATTTTATCTGTACCCTTATAGAGGGGTGTGGGTGTGTGGGTGTGGGTGTGTGGGTGTGTGGGTGTGTGGGTGTGTGTGGGTGTGTGTAAGTGTGTGTTATTTAATCTGATTTGACATTTTATTGCATTTAATTCATGTTGTGCATTGCCTAGAGGACTAGTTGAGCAGCTGGCTAATAAATGTAAATAATAAATAAATAAAACATCTTTCAAAGGCATTCCCAAACATCTCTACAAAGGCAGGAAGATGAAAATAAAATCAGGGACAAATGGGAACACTGATTTCCCCAGGGACACAGTTCCCAGAAAATAGGCGGCAGACCTTGGAAACACAAATGGCGGCAGGACTCAGCATTCTTGGATAGAACCCGACATTGCTGGTAGCTGCCCACCTGCCCTTCTGCTTGCTTGTCTCTCTGGGGTTGGCCACATTAGGCAGTTCAAAGGCTGCCATATTGATGTCCCCGCAAAGCCCTGGTGAGGTCCTACATTGGGGCCTTATACGGGTGGTGCTGTGGTCTAAACCACTGAGCCTCAGAAGGTTGGCGGTTCAAATCCCTGCAACGGAGTGAGCTCCCATTGCTCTGTCCCAGTTCCTGCCAACCTAGCAGTTCAAAAGCATGTCAGTGCAAGTAGGTAAATAGGTACCGCTGCAGCGGGAAGGTAATCGGTGTTTCCATGCGCTCTGGCTTCTGTCACAGTGTTCCGTTGCGCCAGAAGCGATTTAATCATGCTGGCCACATGACCCGGAAAGCTGTCTCCAGACGAACACCAGCTCCCTCGGCCTGAAAGCGAAATGAGCGCCGCAGACCCCATAGTTGCCTTTGACTGGACTTAACCGTCCAGGGGTCCTTTACCTCACCTGCATTGTGGCCTTATGAGAATGTCGAAATGGTCTTGCTGTTCGCCACTGGAGCCTGCTGTAATCCCAACCGGGGTTGGGTTGTGGGGTGCTGGTATACGGGTGCACGCTGGTGGGAGCTCTGAAGGTCCCCTCCTTCCTGGTGCCAGCCTTGCCAAGAGAACAGGGGTGGTTAGAGCTCATCCATTTATCAAGCCCCCGGGACAGATGCCGTCCCTAGTTGCTGGGATGTGTTTGGCTTGGTGGGTCGCAGGTTGTGCAAGCTTGTTCTACACCCCCCCCCACACACTTCTAACCCAGAACCCCCTGCGCTGTTGTCACAGCCCCGGTGCGAGGCAGCCCCTGCGTGTCCGAGGTGTGGATAACAGTGTTGTTGTCATATGTGTTTTCTTGTGTGTAAGTCTGTGTTTGTGTCTGTCTCCCTACTGCTGGCCCTGACCCCCTCCCCGCCACCCCCCTCCTCCCTCCCCAACAGATGGGTTCACCAGTGAAGGGGAATACCTGGAAATCACAGAAATCAACAGGCAGCAGGCTGGGGAGTACGAGTGCATCACAGTGAACGGAGTCTCAACACCTGATAGCAAGCGGGTCCTCATCACTGTCAACTGTAAGTGCTCCCCATATTTGCCTCATAGTTCTGTCCCCTTCAGCCAGATCAGGGGTTGCAATGTCTGGGGCATGGAGCTTCAGCTACAAAGTTAGGGGTGGGCGGATCTGTCTATTTCAGTTTTCTAAGTTTCCTCCCCCCCCATCCAATCTTATCATAACATTGGGACCCTGAGGGACATCTAGTCCACCCCCCGCAATGCAGGAATCTCAACACACAGTCCCAGATCCAATTTGAAACCATACCAGCCCCTGCTTAGCTTTGCAAATATGCTATCAGTTTTATTGTGTTTTAAATTTAATCCTCCACATTTTTTGCAGCAATTTGTGGTTTTATTTCTTTAAAACCCTCACAAAAATTTGTCAGAATTTTAATGCAGATTTCTAATGCAAAACTTTTCGTGTACAATTATTTCCTTTGTATACATTTTTTACAAAGTGATTTCCCCCAAATATAATACGTTTCTGCATATTATTTTCACAATGATATGCATTTATATGCACGCTTTACTCTTGTGCATACATGCTGTGCATACACTTGGCTGGAGTAATTTTGCAATGGAGCATATGGGGAGTTTTATGGGAAGGGCTCCCCCTTTACTCTTGTGCATCTTGTTTAGTTGGAGAACTGCATCACAAAATTTGGAAAAGTGTGAATTTCAAAGGCTAGCTGTGTTTTGGTTTGAAAAGTGGGTCTTAGGTGACTTATCAGTGAAATGCAAACAGAATTCAATTTCTCCTCCATCCCTAGCTGAGACCCAGCCCTTAACTGGGAATCAGGAATGCAGGAATGACTCCAAGGGTGAGCGTGGAGCTGCAAGTGTTTTCGCTGCCTCCCACTTCCCCATCTCCTCCCCAGCTTTTAATCACAGGGTATTAACATCTTATGTACCATGGGACAGACCTCTGCTCCCTTAATAATGGTCTTTTCTACTCCTCTCCTGGCTAAACTACACATTACCTACGAGATTATTGACTGGATCTCTCGTAAGAGATCCTGGCTGGATCTACACTGATCTGTAAAAATGCTATTAAAGGCTATTTTAAAAAACGCTATATGGCTCTCAATGCGATTTTCCAATGGTGACAGATCACTGCTCTGCAGTGCCCTCTGGTGTCACATTTTAAAAACAAGTTTATAACGTTTTAAATGATGAGTATAGATGAGTCCCCTGATCTATATAGATATAGATAGAATTCAACTGCTGGGCTTTCCAAATTAGAAGTGGCCCTAGGAGAGGGATGCTTAACCCTTCCCCACCCTATCTTGTCCCTAATATAATTCACCTCCAAGCTTCTGTTAGCCCTGAACGGGGAAGGGGATGGAGGAGTTTAAGTATCATCCCCTTCCTTCTGAGACATCACTGGCCAATTCTCACAACCTATTTGGCAACGTGAGTGCTCAGGGCTGGTTTACACACATGGTGGAATGAAGTAATAGGGAGTTGTGAGTTGTTAGGCTGGGCTATAGCACTTCAGGCTGCTGGCAGGGAGGCCTGTTTTTAAATGGGGGGCGGGGAGATGGCCTTTAAGATCTGCAAAGCCCAGATTCTCAAAGGCTTTATAAATATTGACCAGGCTCTTGGATCAATGGCTTGAAAGGCTAAAGAAAGTTGCGGCAAGTTCTGGGGCACTAGAGCCATAGGCTTAGGATCACCCCCCCCCCTCTCAGCAGAGGCCTTTATGATACTAGGTGAAAAGGCACATATTATGCAGTTGGCATTGTCGTCCCATCCCCCCAACCTTCCCTTCCCTTAAATCTTTGATAGTGGGAGAAGCAGCAAAAGGACACGAAGAGGAGAGGGGAATTTTTTCTTCCTCCCTCCTCTCAAACATTGTGCCATGGTGTAGGGGATTGAGGGAGATGTGGTTCTTCCAAAGACATCTTCTTTTGGAGGATGATGCCAGATGCCAGGGGAAGGTCTGTCATTCAGTGGTAGAGCATCTGCTTTGCCTGCAGAAGGTCCCAGGTTCAATCCCTGGCATCTCCGGATAAGAAAGCCTGGAGACCTTCTGTCAGTTAGTGTTGGCAGTACTGAACCATGTGGACAAATGATCTGACGCAGTATAAGGCAACTTCCTATAATGTTATGATAGGGGAGCAGGGAATTCTTCTCTGACTCAGATTTTTATGCAAGCCAGAGAAGAACTTTTGGAACTCGTACAGCTTTACGCTCCCCTGTTGTGTTTCCCCCAAGCCTGACTTGGGCCGCGTCCATACCATACATTTACAGCGATATGATACTACTTTCAACTGCCATGGCTTCCCCCAGAGGATACTGGGAATTGTACTTTGTTAAGAGTGCTGAGGGTTGTTAGGAGGCCTCTGTTCTCCTCACAGAGCTACAATTCCAAGAGTGCTCTAACAATCGATCCCTGTTCACAGGGAACTCTGGGCATTGCAGCTCTGGGAGGGGAACAGGGGCTTCTTAAGAACCTTCCCCCTTAACAAACTACAGTTCCCAGAATTCTTTGGGGAAGCATCTCTACCAGAGGTTGGCGTCTGTTGAGGAACAGCTAAGACACCGCAAATCATGCGCCTCCCACATCAACTGTTGTCTCTTCCCAGACCCTCCAACCATCACAGATGTGAAGGACTCACGCATCCCGATGGGAAAGAATGCACTTCTGCGCTGTGAGGCCATGGCTGTGCCACCTGCGGAATTCCAGTGGTTCAAAGACGACAAACAGTAAGTCATTCTTCTGTCCATGTCTTGGCCATGGCCAGAGATCCATAACATTGATAGCCCTCCAATACATTTGGGAGGGGGAATCGCAGCTTAGTGGCTTTGCAACAGGGAGATCCTAGGCTTAGTCACTTGCATCTCCAAGTTGAAAGGATCAGTTAGCAGGGGAAGGGAAAGACCGCTGCCTCAGACCCTGCAGAGCTCCTGCTAGGGGTCCAAATAGCCTGACCTGGCATAAGCAGCTTTCTGTGTTCCTTAAGGACCTATTGACACAAGCCATTTCTTCTCCCCAGGGCAAAATTGGTGTGGTGTACCCACATGGTGGAATGTGGCAATAATGTGGACTGAACTACTGCAGGTGTGGGGGGTGTGCGTTTGAATGCTGCTCCGTGTACAACGACAAAAAGGCCCTTTAAAATACTTGGAGTAAAAAAGACCTAGGCACAGCGGGGAGAAAGGTTCTAACTTTGGCCTGCTCCCTTTATCTGCTAGTTTTCTACTTGCAGGGATGCCCCCCACTTTTTGGCAGCATTAAAACTTGATGACCCCCTCCTGCCATCTGAAATGGTACAGTCCATTCTGTAAATTCAGTATTGGTTGTGCTGCAGGCACAGTCCAAGCCATTGTGAGTGGGGAGGGAATTCTCAGCAACCTTCAGTACCCTGCAGTTCCCTGGATTCTCTGTGGGAACCAATATCTTGCAAAATAAGACCAAGATAGGCTTGCAGCAGAGGTGCATCCCAATTCTCCAAGCTGCTGGGCTTCTTGATCTTGTTTCCATCTGGCAAGACCGTCGTTACTCTCCAGCAGCCTTTCTCAAACTCGGGTCCCCAGATGTCGTTGGACTAAAACTCCCATCACCCCTAGCTACAAGGACCAGCAAGTTTGAGAAAGTCTGCTCTGCAGTCGTCTTTTTCTTTGCCCTCCTCCAAACTCTCCTGTTTAAGCAAATAAACAAAAAGGAAAAGGAATCATGGGACTGGCACTCGAAAAGGATCACAGTGGCAGGTGATGGTGACAACCCTTCTCTGCCTGAGATCCTGGGGAGTCGTGGCCAATCAGAGCTCTGAGATAGGCAGGTAGATCACCTGACCAAGTAGAAGGCAGCTTCTCTCCCCCCATCATGTAACTTCGCTGTGCGTCTCATTAGTTAGACAGCGCCGCATGCTTTAACCTTCCAAATGGCAATCTTATTAAACAAACCCACGGCGCGTACTCATGGTCGCTTAACGCAGATTAATTTGTAACTCTCCAAGCAGAACATGGCCCATCAGTCACGTATAGTCCCCCGTCCCCTGGGGGGCTTGATAAACCATGTGGTGTGGTTGCCTGCCTGGGATTGGGGGGGAAAGAGAGGGGAGCTGTTGTCAAGTCCCCTGGCAGGCCCTGGCGTGTGATGAGTGGATGTGTTCACCTGGTACAGGTGGGAAATGGCAATTTGTATAGGTCTGTAGCAGGGGTAGCCAATGCTGTACAGCCCGCCTGGTGGTGCTGTTCTGCAACAACTCTCATCACCCTTGACTATTGGGATGAGGGAGAGATTTGATTTAGTTCACGTTTAAAGGGGGACCCATCAAATTCGCCCTTCCTGAAACAAAAGAGCAAACCACAATATCGAAATTCATGCTTTCCCGAATTTTGCAATGCAGTTCTGCAGTCAAGCGATGGGAACAAAGGTTAGGGGCGTGTGCACATTTTGCATAGGGGTTCCGTTCCTGGGGGGCCTGGGTCGACAGAGTGCACATAAGCCCACTCCACCGTGTTCTGTCTCTGTTCTGCCCTCTTCTGGGCTTGGGGAAGGAGGTGTGGGGGCTCTGGCAGGTCCTAGAGCCCTCTCACCTCCTCCTAAATATGGGAAAGTGCTAACTAGGTTGTGGGAAGGAGGAGAAGGGCACTAGGACCCTGTCAGAGTTCTCCTTCCCAAAGCCCAGCACCTCACTTACCAGTCTTTGAGATAGCATCTCACCACCACCCGCCAGTTCAGCACCCAGTGCATGCGGAGCCCTTGCACAGCCTTAAATCCACCCCTGGATTTTGCTCTTTTCCATGTTTGCATTCATTTGTCAGCTTGGTAGGAAGGAGTAAGTGCTGTGGGGAGATAAAGTCTCCTGAAGGAAGAGGCGGAGGGGGGGATTTCTGTGCTTAGCTGAACAGCTGAGGCCTCTCTTTCGGGAGCCGAGTTTTGGTTCTGCAGGGATTGACACCTGACAAGATGATTTGCAATTATCTCCCGATCAACTTCCCAGTTGTTTCCCTCCAGTGTTCCTGCGCTAGCTTGGTGATAACAGTTCATGGTTCAAACCTCTTGCGTCTCAGGGGGGCTGTTTGTGGTTAGAACTGCTCAGCGAAAAGAAACCATGACTTTTTATCTTACTTTATTAGGAAACAATGACAGAGCTGTGGGCGCACTGAACATCAGACGCAAAGAGTTGGGGCAGAGGGCGGGAGGAAGCCACCCAGGAACACAAGGACATAAAATAAAATAAAAACACCCAGTGATTTGATAGCTGTCAGTAAAAGCAATGTGGAATTTATACAATAAAATTGTTAGCAGCCATAAAATTCTGAAGTTCTGGTTGATGAACAAGCAACTGGGGTTTAATTTGAGCTGGGGCTAAGGGCCAAATTGCATATTCCATGTCCAGATTCTCCCAATATTTTTGTTTTTACTTACAAAGCAGTGACAGTGGGCTCTAAATTTGATCAGAGTGGTAGCATCGGAGGGGGAGGCAGTGTTTAACCTGAAAGGCTGCCACACGGGGCAAG